>OY796866.1:17500272-18115144 GCA_963680765.1 Agrochola lychnidis
GCTGGCGTCTGTACATATAGGGAAATAAATTGAACCTGGACCTTTGGAAGAGGCATCTTATGAACGTTTTTTGGAACTTTTCAAGTATCAGTGTTTGGGTCGTGGTAAAGGGGTGGCAAACACAGACACTGGACTCAAGTTTGCTTTGAACCAGAGTGGTTTACAGGAGCCTAGTAATATTTGGTTTGAAAAAGTCACGAGCATTTCGCAAAACAAATCTAAGGCACCTGAAAGATTCCTTCGCAAGGGTAGAAACGTGAAATAATCAATTGGTCGCAACACTCTACCGTATGCCATGACGTAGCACTTGTTGGTACCTATTGAAAAATAGTTTGTTAACAAATGTACGGGCGAGTGATTGAGATTCCACGACTCAGAGCCTGGCCACGAATTTTGGCTTAGTAGGATGCGGCGTAGCAAGCAGCGCAGTGTCGGCAGGCGGGGTGTTGTTCATGTCACGTACTGCTCAGAAGAGTTAGCAGCAGCAACCGAGGTGGACGTGTTAAGAATACATTTTTATTGACCTGGCGTTATCTGGTCTATCGGCCTTTATAAACATATTAGTAGGTACTTTTGTAAATCGTCAATATAATTAAGTAGGGTGTCAGAAGGGCTAGATGCATGAAAACTAGGTCCAGAGTATGATCTCAATATAGGTTATGTGGGCAAATTAAAAATAACAAAATTACGTGTATAATGCCCACTTAATCGAGGTCATAAAGGTCTTGTACTTACGAATTGATACACAAACTATGATTTCAGGCACTTTTTTGAAGCTAGCTATTAATATAATTCTAAATTATATAAAATACTCTAAGTTATTCAAAAGAACATTTATGTGCACTTAATTTTTGGTGACTCACTGTCGCGACCACACATTACGTGAAGTCAATGTTCTTTTTTTAACCGACTTCAAAAAAAGGAAGAGGTTCTCAATTCGACTGCATTTTTTTTTTATGTTTGTTTCCTCAGAACTTTCTAGTGGGTGAACCGATTTGGATGATTATTTTTTTTATTTGAAAGCCATGTGGTTCAATATAAATTTTATTAACTTTGCTCGTATGGTTTTTTAGTTAGCTTCAATAATACGAATTTTTTCCCACTTAGTATCTGGATGATATGTTAAGTTCCTCTCACTGTTATTTACATAGCAGGTAGTGGTATTCGAATTTGTGTGGGGGTAAATACCACAACTAAAAAGTGAAAAATAACTTTAATTTCGGAAGTCGATGTCTTTGGTTTTGAATTTTCGTTTTTTGCCACCGACTTCCGAAATTAAAGTTATTTTTCACGTTGTAGTGTTTTTTTTTGGAAGTCGGTTGTTTTTTTTGTAAAAAGTTTTATTAACAAAAAATACTACCCTGCATTACGTAGCATAGTAGGTAGCGAGTGTCACTGGTAAGGATCAAACTACGGGATAAATTCTTACAAATAATAAATTATGACATGTTTTAACAATTTTATTCTCATGGTACAGACGCCAGCACTTCAAGCTACTACAATCTGTCAAATTTATTTAATAGATTTTCAATTTTATCGCTGATGGCTAACGTTCAAAGTTGATTGGGAAAATTTGACAGTTTCGGGTAGCTTGATGTGCTGGCGTCTGTACATGGCTACGACTTACATCTTGATTTTTAATTAAAGCCAATACAATGCATTTGTGATGATGTGATTCCTTTATTTTCTTGAACGTCCCATGTAGTCTAGTTCACGAATTATTTAAGCACATCTGTATATATAAAATGGTAAACTGACTGACTGACTGGGTGATATATCAACGCACAGCTCAAACCACTGAACGGATTGGGCTGAAATTTGGCACACAGGTAGATAATATGACGTAGGCATCCACTAAGAAAGGGTTTTTGGAAAAGCGACCTTTAAGGGGGTGAAAAGGGGGGATTTTGTTTGTGTGAAATTTTTTATTCCTTGAGTTAATAAACTTGAAACTTGGCACGAATACTTATCTATGTAAATTATAAAGTTTGCCATTTTTAGTTTTTCTAAACTACCCCCTAAGGGAGGATTGGGGGGTGTCATAGTTTGTATGGAAGAATTTTAACGCGCGGTCTGATTAACTCAAAACTCAGTATTTATACTGAATGAAAACAAATAAAAACGTATGTCAAGGTTTTTTGAAAATCTACCCCTGACGGGGTGAAAAGAGGTATTTATTTTTACAGGGGAGGATTTTACTGTTTGGCTTGATTAACTTGAAAATTTGTATAAATAATCTATGTCAAATAATGGAAACGTCACAATAGACTTTTCAAAAATTATTATCACGCTATTTGCTATGGGGGATGAGCAATATTGCATTATGTTCGTATTCTTCTATAGTTTACCGCAAACTGTAAAAAGACTATCCAAAAGGTTAGAATATTGCAGATAATTACGGATTTAACCTTTTAAAACATTATCATCACGCTATACCTTTATGGAGCTAAGTAGTCAATTATAACATATACAGGGTGGATGTTGATATGGGGCAATAAGGGCAGGTACCTTAACCGTTGTCGCTACAAGAAAACGGTCTTAGAAGACTGTCCTTAACTTTTTGATCTGCATTCACAGATTTTGAAAAATTGTACAGTCAGCAAGAACATGGGTAATTTTCACAAAAACTTTTTTGATGCCTGTCGATCCTATTTCTTATTACTAGCGTCAAAAAAATATATCGGGCCAACGGAGGGCGAATTTTTGAATTTTCTCGTACTCAAGTACGAGAAAATTCAAAAATTGCAAAAAACTTTCCATACTTTTCGTAGAAAATGAGCCTGAGAGGAGATAGAACAACACGAAATATTATCCGCAACGATCAAAATCCGTAGTGCGAGCATAGCCTAAGTTTTTAATACCTATCTATTTCAACTTGATACCTCCACGCGTTTCTGAGAAAAAGTGTCTTGACAGGCAACGATGTCATCCTTTAAGGGTTTCCATTTTTCATTTTGAGATACGGAACCCTAAAACAGATTTATTACCTATCTATCTATTTGTTACCTTTTCATGCCGTAACGGCTGAACAGATTTAGATGAATGGTATACGGATAGGCCATGACCTGGGTTAGGACATTTGATAAGTACTCTGAATATCGGTAGTACGTTCCTGTGGGATATTTTCCGACCTTTGCGCGTGCGAAGCCGCGGGCAAACGCTAGTCTAAAATAAAACTTTTATTCTCGCTCGGAACACAATTATATTTATTTTGCCTATGGTCTACAGGCGATTGTTCCGGTCGTGTTTGTTTGTATTTATGGGATTTCTGATTGTAAAGCCGGGTCTCCTGCGCGCGTTTTTACACAAAAACATCGCAACAAAGAGGCGTGGCCAAACACAAACCGACGTTTTGTATGAAAATAAATGTTTATGTGTAAGATTTTTTTGTAATGTTTCGAAAAAACACGCGCAGGAGACCCGGCTTAATTGGAACAGCAATACATGCAAAATTCCTAATTCTGGGAAACAATTGTGTTTAACACAAATTAGCTCATAAAAAATTAAAAAATCTTCTGTTATCTAGTATATTTCAAAGGAAGAACATGTTTCTAGTAGATATTTGTTCGAATTAACATTTGATCTAAGCTGTGAACGAGTATTAATCAGATGAATCTATGGCTTCGATCGAAAAAAACAAAAAAAAAAACTGACTTCCAAAAAATCACCACAAAGTGAAAAATAGTGGTGCCTTGAATTTGTCCTTATCAACCCTGACGACCCCATTACCGTCCTCCAGGAGAGCAGTAGGGAAACCAGCACAGTGTACAAAAACAGACGCCTCCCGTAATTCCGACCTCACAGCCGAGGTCCTTTGCGATCGCGACTGCCCAACTAATACTTAGGCATCAATTAGAGCTTGTTTTAGAACTTAACGAGATATAGAGGCGCTACAGCAGCACTTACAACTTTTGGCGAGAAAAGAGCGTAAACAAGCAAAATATTTCACTCAGAGCTATACCACAGAGTTACAAGAGCGATAACAGGGTGAGTTTAAAGGTTAAAGACATCTAGGGACATCGTGGCCCCCGGCAACAGGGCAACCGAAGGAACACGGGTGGGTTTTAGTCAGTAAGAGTCTGACACGCCCTCCCGCTCCGCCCAGAGCGGGAGAAGTTATTTGATAATTTCCCACCCAAAAAAAAAAGGTTAAAGACATACAGCAGCAATTTTTAACATTACAATACGGGCAAAGCATCTTGTGTAATAGGTTTAAGTGAATCTTACAACTATAAGATCTAAATGAAAAGCAAGCAAGACTACAACCCCCCAAAGTACTATGCAAGTAATAATAAACTCTCGCCTAGAACCAAAAGTTGCACAAAAGCAATGATTACCACTACCAGTTCGACAATGGTGCTCACAAACTCTTTTGTACCACCAAATGCCTAAAGTGGTACAAAACTCTCTTATGTTACTTAAAGTCGAACAGTACGAACATTTTTCGCTATCATAGAACTTCTAGTGCTTAATGTGACTTCTGTATAACTTCAGGTAGAGTAATAGCATTTTTGTACCCCTTTTGTTTGCCCACCATATTTAGGTTATGAATTGATTTTACTAAGGTTAGAAAAACATTAGAAAAACGATTTATTTGAAGTATTTTGCTTTATTGTGTTCTAATACTACTAGCACCGATACCTTTTAACTAAACTAGAAGAGGCAACGTTTTATTAGATTATAACAAAAGTTTTATGTTACTCCATATCTAATAAAATATTTATTTTCAGTAAATAGACAACAGACATCGGGCACTTGAATATTTTTTTAATAATACTTACATTTATTCACAGTATTTACCTTCGCAGTAAAAAGTCAATTTCTGTGTCCACTAGTTGAAACTAAAAGATTACTTTTAATTTCACTTTCACAAACAAATGGCGGCGTTTTGTATCTGACAAAATAAATATTAACATACGCACTGCTTGCATAAAAAACCTAAGATGTTAAAAATGTTAGCACCTGAGGCCGTTTTTATAGCTTTTGTGGATCTATACTAGAGTTTAAAGTGTTAATAATCACCTATTTGCCACCCTTAAGGACTTTACTTCTTCTGTGCCGCTTAAGGAGTTAGTATTCACCTATTTGCAGTCCTCTTAGTACCCAAAGAGTTAATAAATGTTATTTTACTCTATTGTAACACTAAAGGAGTTAGTCATCGCCCATTTACCACGTTTTTATGCCTTGTAGTTTCAGTTATCACTATAATAGCTCTCTTATTACTTTATTATACCTTTTAACCCATTCTATAACTCTGCTTTACCGCCCTTAAACAACCTAAGGTGTTTAAAAAAGTGTGCCCATTTCGGAGGTATAGAAGAGTTATAGCGCGCTCTAACTCTGAATGCGTAACACTTATTAATAACTTTAGGATCTGGTTAGCACTGTAATAGATTTATATAACTCTTGACTTAGCGCCTAGGTGCTAGTTGGGCGCGACTCCGAGTAAATGATACTCCCCCCCGACCCTTGCTCGATAACGAGGTGCCAGCAGTTGTTGCAGCTGAGCACGTAGCTTTAAATTTCCCGACTAATAATCATGATCAAAACTTTGATCCAGCCCGTCCCATCCTTGATGTCTTTCCTCCGGCTGACGCCCTAAGCTGAGGTTCCTACCCCACAGGGGGTGCCCTTAGCGAGCGTTCACCTAATTTTAATTAGCATAGTTAAATAACGGGATCCCTTCCTTTCGCATAATATTCTTTTTCCTAATATACTTTGGCATAACGATTTTGGCATAATTTGTTTTGCCATAATAATACTTTGACATATTTTTTTTGGCATACAGTTTATGTTGGCATAATTATCTTGAAGGCTAATTTGTTTTGGCATAAATTTAATTCGCATAACGTTACTAGGCCTAATGACTATTAGCGTAATAATATTTAGGCATACAATTAATAGAAATAACGGAAATAAATTTGAGTTAATTTTACGTATTTATTTTAGATTTTAATGCAAATGATTTATTACATAAAACATTATGTAACTTAACTAGTATTTTTATTTTTAGCAATTGCTTGTAAATATGCAAGTTTCGAAGTATATTCATCTTTTTTCTAATAATTTTAGTAAAAATTAAAGTATTGTTTTAAAAAATCATTATGTTGTGCTACAAAACTTAGTGACAGAACCGAATCGCTGCAAAACCGACTCCACGTAGTCTTGTCTGCCCTACCCCTAGAGTGTAATTTAAAATCGCGAAGGCGCGTAGGGGCGAGGCGGCCCGCGGGCTGAGGAGCAGGCGGCTGGGAGGGAGCCGCCGTGGCTTGCTGGCCGGACCCGCCGGCCAGCAAGCCGAAGTGGCGGTGGTGAGCGAAAGCCGTCTGCGACGATTAGCACGCGTGGGGCCGCCGGAGGCCCACAGTGCCGGAGCCGTGACAGAAACCATGCCTGCTGCATGCTTGCTTGCATGTTGTATGCTTGCTTGCATGCTGCATGCTTGCTTGCATGCCTGATGTATATGTTTTAATATCATTATGAATGTTATGCTTAATAAAGTTATGCTTTAGAATGTTATGCTTAATATATTTATGCTTTAGAATATTATGCTTAGTCATTATTATGATTAGAGAAATTATGCGTAAAAAATTATGCGTAAGCTGTTTATGCGTAAATAATATTATGCGAAAATATAATTAAGACAAACAAAAGTATGCCAACTTATATTAGGTCTTAAAATTTTATGCAAATGGATGAATAACCCCTGGCCGGAGGTTTTAAGTGTAGTAGCTTAAGGCACCCACAGGAAAGCCCGGTTAAGTAGTCATGATCTCAGAGATCAACTACGAGATGCCCAATATTAACAAAAAAAAGAAAATTGTTATACAATTTATTTCCCTATATGTACAGACGCCAGCACATCAGACTACTACAATCTGTCAAATTTATTTAATAGATTTTCAACTTTATCGCTGAATGATAAGGTTCAAAGTTGATTGGGAAAATTTGACAGTTTCGGGTAGCTTGATGTACTGGCGTCTGTCAGCACATCAAGCTACCACAATCTGTCAAATTTATTTAATAGATTTTCAACTTTATCATTAGGAAGTATAAGGTTCAAAATTGATTGGGAAAATTTGACAGTTTCGGGTAGCTTCATGTGCTGGCGTCTGTACCCTACCAACTATCTTTTAAGGATGTTGGGCTTTCACTTGTAGGAGGTGAGGAGAGGCCTTGATCAGCTCACGATAGCCTGTAAAACCTTACGGGGACGTATAGACTGCCCAGAATTCCATGGCTTTTTGTGCCGACTATTTTGTGCCCGACAAATACACTGCGCGGACACCGTCCGAGCCGCCAGTACAATATGTTTGCGCAACCGTCATTTCAAACTGTCACCAGAGCTGAATCCCTAGTATGTCGTACTTTGAAGATGCTCAACACATATCACATTCAGGGTTGGCAGTCAAAAGAGCTTCTGACTGCCAACCCTGAATGTGATATGTTCGCGGATGAATGGAGTAAAATTATGCGTATATATCTGGTGTTCTGTGAGAGAAAGTATGCAAGGGAATCCACTATTCCATGTTAGTTTTAATTACATTATATTTAAAAAAAAACAACAATAAAAAAAATATTATTGATAATTATAAACATTAAAAAATGTTTATAATTATCATAATAAAATAATAATGAACATAACATGTACAATGTTATGTTTATTATTAAATATTCGTAATTGGTGTAGTACATAACAAATAAATAAATTGTTCGCCATGCGTTGCCGCTGCGTTGGACTGCTTGGCAAATACCGCTCATGTTGATGTTGCAGCTGCGTGCGGGCGGCGGCGGGCGGCGCCTCGTGGCGTGCTTCATACATTTTTGTTTTTACTGTTTGCCGCCCCGCGCCACACTGTGTAATTTTGCTTCAATTGCGGTCACCTATATTTTATCCCTTCATCCTATATATCCTGCGAAGAACTAAAACTTCTGGGAAGAAACCATGACTTTATTATGTTTAGTTTAGAAGTTATTTAAACTTATGCTGACGTCAGCAAAAAACTGTTTTTATTTGTATATTTCAAAATAATAATATGATTTACATAGATCATTGTTTTATTACAGTAGCAATACAATATCTAACTCCATACAAAGTTTAGGTATTGTATCTACGATGTACAAAGAGAAATCGTTTTTTTTTCTTTTTTTACAAAATTGCGGTTTTCTCCGTATTCCTATCGATTCCGTATCTGATTTTAATTCTGAGCATGCATAATATAGTTATTAATAACACACAATAAAAAACAAATAAGTTAGCAGTGGGACTTTGGAAATATCAAATCTCTAAAGTTTCCATAGAATTTCTATGGAAATAGGGTTGTCAAATCGCATATACCTATTTAATTATTTTATTTCATTCAAATAGAAAGATGTATTATTAAATCAAATTGTTAATGTTTAAGTCGTTAATTAACCGACTTCAAAAAAAGGAGGAGGTTACTCAATTCGACCGTTTTTTTATTTTTTTTATGTGTGTTCGCGGATAACTTCGTCGTTTATGAACCGATTTTGATGATTCTTTTTTTTTTGGAAAGGAGATTCCTATCCCAAGGGTGGTACCATGATAAGAAAGCCAGGATCTGATAATGGCATCCTAGAGAAATCGAGGGAACTCTTCAAATATTATAAGCATACCTTTAGCAATTTGGGTATTTTTTATAGTAACTCGTGCAGTTGCTCTTGAAAAGCATCATTTGGTGAAGTGGAACTGATTATGAAGACCACAGATGGCCACCGGAACTTTTCAATAGTCAATACTAAGTATTCCACGGGTTGCGATTCGATTACTTTAATATGGTTGTCAAGTAATTTATGCTCGTTACTCCGAAATCAAAGGTAGTCGAAAGCCAAATATTGTTTTTCTTTATAAAATGTGACTGCTTTCTGTGACAATCCTTGTACTTCTTTTCACATTTGCTTAAGAATTTTGTCAGTGTATTTTGAACCTTTTTTAAGCTATTAAGCTATTGCTGATAATATCAGGAATGTCTTTCGGGTAAATGGCGTTCATGACAATTTCGGTTCGCTGAGTAACATCCAAATCTATTGGTCGAATTTTCGGGTCTTGACCGAGCATTTGATTCCAATATTTTTAAGACCTCAAGACGAGTCAACTTCAATGGATATATATACCATTGAAGTTGACTCGTCTTGAGGTCTCGTCGTATACGTAGCACGCATTGCTGCGCTACTGTTTTCATTCTCGGTAGAATGATAGTCTGCCACTCGCTGACCAACATGAGGGTTGGCGCCCTCATGCCCCCCTAGCATTAAGTCGAAGGTCGAGGCCCGGAAGAACATCCCCCCGCAGAATGGGTCAGGTCCTGCGGAGGCAATGCAGCGCCATGGGTCTTTAACGGCTCCATGACGCCTCACCCCCGCTTCTCCAGACATCATGTAAATATATTGGGTTTTAGCAATGCGCTTGACGAGGGCGGACCCCTTCCCAATATCACATGATGTCCTTCATCGAAGAAATTACACAAAACATGATTAAAACATCGATGATAATGTGTAACGTATCATTAAAAAGAATGTAGAATACCCTTTTATGAATGTAGAATAGCTTTTTCCTATTCTACTTTTCAAATCTTACGTGACAAGAGTCTAACTTAATACTTAATTTTACACCAAAGAAAACCATTATATTTCATTTTACATCAAGAAAGATAGTAAATTGCCAGTCAAACTTATCCAAGAATAGTTATAAAGTACATGGGTGACAGCCCTAACCTCAAAACAAAAAATTAAATAACTCAGAAGTCCCGCATTATCCATATCTGATTTTTTTAAATAATATAGCTTATTATAATATAAAACTATTCATGTTAAAAAGAAATGCGGACACAATGAGACTAAATAAATAAAAATATTTATAATTTTTTGAAAAAACTAGATTTTTCCTTCTATTTACGATTATTAAAAATAAATAAAACCACTGATCTAGTAAATATAACAGTCCTTTTTAAGACCTCATCTATAACAATTGCTAAATCATATATTTGAGACGAAATAATGCATTTCTATGGTTTCCATGGAGTTTTCTCAAGGTTTCAAATAACTTCTAAACTAAACATAATAAAGTCATGGTTTCTTCCCAGAAGTTTTAGTTCTTGGCTGGATATATAGGATGAAGGGATAAAATATAGGTGACCGCAATTGAAGTAAAATTACACAGTGTGCGCGCTAAGCTACGGCTGATAGCGGCAAGGTTTGCCAGGTCATAATGGCGTTACAAACTTACATCGGGATGTAATACTTTTTATTTTGACAGTTCAATAAAATTCATTGCGGTATTTACGTTGTTGATCACATAAATTCAAACATGAAGAAAAGAACAACTCATATCAATCATAAAATAATCATCTTAACCAAATTAAACAGTTAGTACCACGTCATGCTGTTCATTTAATTAATTAGTTTAATTAATTACATTCTCTTGAATAATTGATGAAAGACTAATTGTATAAAAGTATTCTTACCAACCATATCCGGTTTGTCTGTCTGCACAGCTGTCACTCACTAACAGTCCTTGGTAGATTTTTTATAAATATAGTTCTGGCCACACTTAATTACTGTGGCTGTCTGGTTGTCAAACAAAGAGAAAATACTAATTTCTTTCCTATAAATCTATTGTATTTTGTGCTATCTATTATTTTTACGCGTCAAGGTGTGTATTTACGTTAAATATCATCCAATTGTTAGTGTTGTGTGTTGCTGATACATGTCATAATCATATGATAACTTCCGCAGATCGCATAATCAACCAGGCAAACTGGATTGAAGGAAATGATGGATTCGGACTCGTCCGGCGCGGACTTCTGCCGGTTCTGTCGCTCGGAGGCTTCGTCTGACAGACCACTGTTCCATCCGTGCATCTGCACGGGCTCAATAAAATGGATCCACCAGGAGTGTTTAGTGCAGTGGATGCGATACTCCAGGAAGGAGATTTGCGAGTTGTGTGGCCACCGGTTTTCTTTTATGCCGATATATTCGCCGGACATGCCGCGCAGGCTGCCTATCCGCGACGTGGTGGGCGGGCTGGTGACGTCCGTGGCTTCCGCTGTTAAAGACTGGTTGCACTACACTTTGGTAGCGCTCGCCTGGCTCGGTATCGTGCCACTCACTGCTTGCAGAACCTACCGCTGCCTGTTCTCGGGGTCTCTAGACCCAGTGATTTCATTACCATTCGACATAGTGTCAGCAGAAAACCTTGCTAAAGATGTCTTCTCTGGTTGTTTTGTTGTTACCTGTACACTGTTCTCCTTCATTGGTCTTGTGTGGCTGAGAGAGCAAATCATGCATGGTGGGGGTCCTGACTGGATGGAAAGAGAGAACCTGCCAGCTCCTCCCCCTGAAGATCTGCCCCTTCAAGATAATAATAATGACCGTGTGAACAATGGGGCCGGGGATGGAGAAGTTGGGCTAAGAGACGAAGTAAATGCTGAAGTAGGTGAAGACCCTTTGGTTGGGGATGAAGCAAACTGGAACCCAATGGAATGGGACCGTGCTGCTGCTGAGGAGCTGACATGGGCCCGACTGCTTGGCTTGGATGGTTCAATGGTGTTTCTGGAGCATGTATTCTGGGTTGTGTCCCTGAACACATTGTTTATAGTGGTATTTGCATTCTGTCCATATCACATTGGAAGGCTAGGGGCTGCTATGGCAGGGTTCTCGGCAGAGGGTCCATTTGCAGGACCCCTGACTGCTCTAGCAGGGTACGTGTTGGTGGGGGCGATTCTGGCAGTGTTGCATGGCATGGCCTCTCTGCTCCGTCTGCGAAGTGCTAAGAAGGCACTGGGATTCTGTTACGTGGTTGTGAAGGTTGCCCTGTTGTCTGTTGTAGAGGTGAGTTCAATTATTTTGTAATCTTTAACCCTAATTATTGCTTTAGCATAAATGATTTGGGTTTTCCCAATAGATCACTTGACTATTAGATTTTACTATAAAACCCGTATGTTACTGGTGTCATAGGTAGATTGGTACAATAGGGAAGAAACTTGCATGTGTAATCCTGGAAAAACTCTAATACAAAATTTTATGCAGAAAGTATTTACCTACATTAACAGCTGCCCTTCTTATTTAATTAAATGTGATTCCTAAATCTAAGCTATCAAGTATTTTAAGACTAAACTTGAATAATATGACCTTAAAGTACAGGCATCAACTGTGTATAATTTACCACTGATCATAATGTTTTTAAATAAATATAACATTTGAGAAGTATTGCCTAAATGCTTCAGAATCTAGAAAGGTTTTAATTAATTATTCAACAAATAAAATTAACAGTTAAAAGTTAGGTTTGTTGTTGCTCCATAGTGATTTAAACATTTAATAATAATAATAGATGTCAACATTCAAATGTCAAAGAAAACTCATCAGTATTCTAGCTTTGTTTACAAAACCCAAACAATAAAAAAAAAATTGTCCTTGTAGATTATTAAAAAGTATGTATTTTATCTTTTTTGACGTGTTCAAAAGATTACGGTGATACATTGAGTTAAAATGTGGCATGACGTCACGCCTTGCTAGATTTAATACTGCGTTGTGACGTAGCGAGCCCCCACTCCCCAACTTTAATGCGTGTTTTCTAAGTAATTTTTTATTAATATGATAAAGCAAAAAATATGTGTCTAATATTTTTTTATTATCTGAAAGACAGACTAAATAGTTTTTTTTTTTTACCTAGGCAACTTCCCTACTATTTAATGTAATTCAATCCATTCACCGCAGTTGAATTAGATTGATTGTGACCTGTTAGGTCTTTAATCAGTGGTCAATGACCCTACTCATAGGACATTGGCATGGAGTGTTGCAATATGTTATTACTCTTGCATAAACTTTTTGATATACAGTTACTAAATTGGTGCAAATGCACTTGACTGGATCCTGGAGAAATGACTAAAGTCCAACTTAAGACCCGATTTCAATGCTGACATTGAAATATTCAATTCAAAACATTTATTTCAGACGTTGTCCATGTACACAAAAAACCTTATAAAGCTATTGTTAATATACACAAAAACAAAGCCACAGAAAGAAATAAAAATCAAAAAGTGGCACTGTACAGAAGTGTCGGCTTATGCTAAGGCTTGGACGCGTCCACGCGCAGTGTGTAGTCGCATCCAGTGCCGCCACATCGGCGAGTCCCAGCAGTCCACGAACACGTTCAGAAGGCTATTCGAAATATACATTACTAACTTTTGCCCGCGCCCAAGTGGAGGTCGGAAATTATCCCACAGGAACATACTACAGAGGAGCTCGTGGCTAAGTTATAACAGCCGTACGGTTCGATCCATCAGGTTAAGCTACGCTTGCCGGGGTTGGTCTGTGGATGGGTGACCATCGTAACATACCGAGACTCCTCCGTGCCTCGGTAAGCACGTTAAGCCGTTGGTCCCGGCTGTCATTCGTGGATCTTTGACAGTCGTTACGGGTCGTCAGAAGCCTGAAAGTCTGACAACCAGTCTTACTAAGGGGTATCGTATTACCCAGTTGCTGGGTTGTGGAGGTCAGATAGGCAGTCGCTCCATGTAAAATACGGTATTCATCTGCATCCGGTTAGACTGGAAGCCGACCCCAACATGGTTGGGAAAAGGCTAGGCAGATTGAGTAACATACTACCAGGATAAAAAGTCCTATGCCCTAGCCCAGGTCTACCTGTCTGTCAAATTTAATCCGAATTCGTACAGCCTTAAGGCGTGCAGGGGTAGACAGAATTACTTTCGTATTCTTAATGTTAAGTATGGATAGTATGGACTGGATATTAGCATGGATGGTGTGAAACATGATAAATGGCTATAAAGAGGATTACTACCGAGATGGCGACTGTTAGAGAATTATGGAAGAAAAAGACCCCAAATAAATTAGTATAAGACTGGTTTCACAGCTGTCCGGGAGACCCGCACGGGTAGCGCCCGCCATGCTCTGAAACAAGCGAGTTAGTACGATACGGTTGCTAGCGTTGTACGAGCTCTACCCGGAGCCGGTCGCGTACGGACCAATCCGCGTCGCTGTGAAACAATATTCTAGCGCCTTACGTGTGTCTCCGTTCCGGGAACCCGTGCGGGCGACCCGCACGGGTCTCCCGGACAGCTGTGAAACCAGCCAGGCGAAGGACGAGTATGGATAGTATGGATAATAATCTTATTACTCTTTTGTTTCAGATTGGAGTGATTCCCCTCGTCTGTGGTTGGTGGCTCGATCTATGCTCTTTATCAATGTTCGACGCTACCCTGAAAGACCGCGAGTCGAGCCTGCAAGCGGCACCTTGGACCCTCATGTTCATTCACTGGCTGGTCGGCATGGTCTATGTGTATTACTTCGCGTCGTTCATTCTTTTGTTGAGGGAAGTACTGAGGCCCGGTGTGCTGTGGTTCTTGAAGAATTTAAATGATCCTGACTTCAGTCCTGTGCAGGTACGTTATTTAAATAATTGCCGTTGGAATTTGCACTCTAAAGAAACGCGTTTCGATTCAATATTACAAACGAATAAAGCTTAACAAACTCCTTGTGATTGAATAGAACAGTTGATACTATACTTATTTTAATCACAAAGCTACATTACAATATTTACAAGGGTATTTGGAATAAATAACAGTGCTGGGTACTTACTAAAGTAGGTGTTATCACCAGGGTTGGCATAAAATAAACAAGTTGTTTTAAAACACGTATTTTAAACAGTGTTTAAAACACGTATTTTAAACAGTGTTTAAAACAGTTTGAAATAAAATAATGTTTTAAACATTAAGAGAAAAAAACATGGTTAAAAATCGCGAATTATTAGAGATAAATGGACCCTGTTAAGCAGATTAGAATTTGAAGTTTAGAAGTGTAAATAATAATATCAGGCCAAGTTATAATTATCTGGTAGTTTTTGTACGGGCAATGTCGTCAGACCGCCAGGATTTTTTGTGCAAATATAAAAGTCGATGTGTAGATTCTCGTCATGTACGTAACTCAATTTCATAAAAATCGTTTGTTGGATCTATTCTGCTTAACAGGGTCCAAATGAAAAGTTACAATTTTTTAGGACTTCAAATTAAAAAAAAAAAAGTTAAAAAGGTTAGATAGTTTTATACCGTCGCCGGTCGAAATGGAGGATCCCCAAAATAGTTGCGGGGAATTACTTCTAATTACCCGCAACTATTTTGGGGATTCTCCTTATTTTAATATAATCCATCCTACCTATGCATATTTCTATACTTCGTCACTTGTCGAATAGAGGCAATTCCCTGCAATAATTTTGGGAACTTCCCCATATTTAAATGTACTTTTAGGTAAGGAAATAATAAGGTTCACCTAAAAGTATATTTAAATCTTTTAGGTGAACCATCGACCGGCGACGAAGTGGAGGATCCCCAAAATAGTTGCGGGGAATTACTTCTAATTACCCGCAACTATTTTGGGGATTCTCCTTATTTTAATATAATCCATCCTACCTATGCATATTTCTACACCTATGCATATTTGGAACTTCCCCATATTTAAATGTACTTTTAGGTAAGGAAATAATAAGGTTCACCTAAAAGTATATTTAAATCTTTTAGGTGAACCATCTAAGTTTCCAGTATAAGCTGACCTTGCAATGTGCGGACATCCAATACAATGCGAGATCAGCATAAACTGAATATGTATAGCTTGATGTGTAGCCGTGTGTACATACGTCTAAAAACTAAAATCGGAATTCGCAATTCTGAACGTACAGAGTGTACTGGGTGGTTCAGTATCTGTGTTCATACCTACTTAAATACTTAGATTGATTAAGAAACAAAAAAAAAGTATGTTCACATATTGGATAGTCTTTTAGATAGTACGTTGTTGTGATTATTATGTTATTCTGATAATTTTTTGTAGGTAAATGGTAAATTTTAAAATTGTTTAGATATGAATTATATTAGGCCTAATCGATTTGTGTTGGTAAAAAATTTGAAAAATCGCAAAATGAAAAAAATAATAATTTTAAACTGATATTTCAATTGACTACACTACCTGCGGGGTTGATGACCCCAAAATAAAACTCATTTTTTTTTTGCCTTGTTTAGATCTCGAGACCCATCACGTTTCAGTTTTATTCTTAAACCTAGCCAGACTTGAAACATGAATGAGAAAACACGTTATATCAGATAAGTGGTTCTTGCGTCAGACAGACGAAGATACATTGTGTTTTATAATCATTATCATTTAGGGAGTATTGTAAGCTTACCACAAGATGGACCGACGACCTGATGAACATAACATCACGCGGCCTGGTGAAGTTTGCAGGAATCCGCTGAATGTGGGAGTCACAGGACCGGTTATTGTGCTTAGGGAAAACCAATGTCCAACAGTATAATAATGATAATGATGTAGGAAAAAGAATACGCAACCTAAATTGCTATTTAATATCTCTTCCCATCTCCAGGAAATGATCCACCTCTCAGTATGGTCCCACATCCGTCGCCTGGTGGTGTCTGCGATGATCTTCGGCACAGCCGTCCTTTTCATGTTATGGTTGCCGATCAGAGTGATCAAGTACGTCCTGCCGGGTTTCCTGCCGTATGCCGTTGCGGTTCATACTGACGCACCAGTCAATGAACTCAGCTTGGAGTTACTACTGCTTCAGGTACAGATAACTTATTTGTATTATGGCACAGATTAATATAGATGGTTCACTCCGCAAAATCATTTAAATAAAAAGCGACTGTTGATGCGACACAATAAAGTGCAATTCATGTTGCACAGCGCTAATTACCTGCAGTTATTTTCACCTAGAAGTTGCCTCTCTATCGCGTAACGCTTATACCTTGTGACTACGTTACGCTCACTGAATTGGCCCGACAAGACGAGCCCGCCGCGTACTTGTAGCATACTACTTAAAATGCGGAGTGTGCCTTCTGTACTATTCTGTGATAATAGTTGTTGCACACTGAAATAATTTTACACCAACTCGACTCAAATTAAAGCATTGAAATGTGAGTTTTATATCCAGTTACGAAAAGTGTAATTTCCTAAGAGAGAGTTGACGGCGTGTGGGCGATGCATTGTAGATCACCAGAAATCCTACCGTAAAGCACACGAAATAAAGCTCACTTTTCAATGCTGTACTTTGATTCTAGTTGATTTGATTGTGTTAAAATAAAGTCCGATCCTCTTTGGGCAATCAAACATAAATATGCTTTTTTCAAGAAAAGATAAAGATGAATCGCTACCTATACAATACTGGCAACGGTAGAAAATGTTAGTCTACAATTAAATTTAAAAAAATGTGAAGTATTTACCTTACCTAGTGGTTACATTTATTTTTTTACGAACGCACAAAAACACGAAATACACTTAATAACGTTAAACGCATATAAGGTATATGTGCTTTGTTGTGCAAAAGTATCAGATGAAATGTGTTTCAAAAGTATTTGACGAAAATGTAAACAAATAGATTAGAAAATGTACCTGATGAGGCCAATTTGTAGTGCCACTTACAAATTGAGTGCTTTGATTTGATTATTTGAACACTTAAACTCGAAATTCGAATTTTAAATTACCTTAAAGATATTTTTAATGTGACTATTGAGGTTAATTTTGTAACCTCAATTTTCGTCGATAATTAACGTTATTCAAACAATAATTCTTGGAAAAAGTGGTGAGATATAAAGTTAACACATTCTAAATACAGATGCATGTGGTACTTATTCCCTTAGGTGAGTGATTGCGTAAAAAAATTACCTGATCAAGGTTTGTTTACATTTCATCTCAAGAGTTTTAGAACAGACCATAGGTAGTTCACCTTTTGTGATTCATAACAATGTAGAATGTTAACTGTTTTTTTTTTTGTATGAATCGGTCAGGCAATAAAAAAGACAATGACACTTTAATTAAAAAGTCTGTTTATAAAATGTTTTTTTTCAAGTTTATAAAATACAATGGCTATTTAAATAAGTAATGGTTGTTAATACAGGGTGCAAAAAACTGACGCCGCCCAGTTTTTTGGAAGTAGACTGTCTTTTTGGTAAAATCTTTTCATTTTTCACTTTTTTGTTGTGATCCATTTTCGTAATTGCACCTACCACAGTTTGTCTCTGCATCACCCAAAGGTTGACTGGTAGAAAATGCCTGTGGCATTAAGTCCGCCTCTGTACATTTCTGTGCTTGAAGTATTAAATAAATAAATAATAACTACACTACACAAATTCGTATCCCACTACTTGCTTTGTAAATATCAGTGACAAGAAGTTATTATAACATCATCATACACTAAGTGAAGAAAATACGTATTATTTGAAATTAATTCAAAAACTACCCAAGCAAAATTAGTACAGTTTATATGGGACCACCGCACAAGCTTCTTTCTATCAAATAAAAATGTTTTTTTTTAAATCGGTGCACAGAATGGTGGTTTCAGAGCAATCGGCGATCTTTGCCAGACAACCTTAGGGTGCATAGAATTGTCATAATAATTGACCGAGGGCATTGTACGTCGTGTTATTTCAATAGTTTTGCAAATAGCTTCAATCCATGCATAGCAACAAAACATGCATTATTGTCTTCGTGACAGCAACTGTACGTAATATGGAAAGTATGAACCGACGTATATATATGTAAAGCAGGTTGTTGTGCAGAGTTTCTACATGTACTGATTTGCATATACGTTAATGTACTTATGCAAGTAATTTGTATATTATTGTATTGTCTGAGATTTTAATGTGATTTAATTATTCTGCTTGAGTCATAGTTAAATTAAGCTGTGTCAGAGATGGATGATCGTAAAATTAGTACCGTTTATCGTGAATTTAAAGTTGCACTGAGCAGACGATGGACTTAGAGAAAATGAGAAGAAATAGACGCTCAGGAAATGTGGTGCTGGAGGAAAATGCTTGGAGTGAATTTCGCACCAACACATCTATAGATACACTCCAAGAACTCGGCATCAAACAGCGTCTATCGGCTCGAATACTCCAATTCTTTGGACATGTGTCACGATGGGGAAACGATTCGATAGAACGTCTTGTAGTGCAAGGAAAGGTTGAAGGAATAAGAGCACGCGGCAGAACGCCCTTGCGATGGACCGACCAGATTAAATCCGCAGTGGGCAGCCCATTACACGAATGCACACATGTTACTGCCGACAGAGGATGGCGTCGCATCGTGAGGTAAATCACGGCTATCCGAAATCTCACTGCAATGTGATGAACACGACCGCTCTGTCTAGAGTGCATCGACAAAGAAGAGACGATGGACAATTTGTTTGCGGTTAATTTATCTATCGTCTAACTAAATATTGAAATGTACTTAAAATTACTGCAAGCGCCAAACGGACTGCTGTCGAATGATTGCGATTTGTTGTTGTGGCCCTATCTTGCAAGATAAGGTGTTTAATCGGTATCAAATCATCATCAATCAAAATAATTAACTAGCTAAATCTATTTAATTCTCCACACACCCTCTCACACACATACCTTCCTCCATACCTTCACCTTACACACTCAGAGGACAGCAACCCTTTCATTTTTCTTTTTTTAAGTAAATTAAGTTCATATTTTAAAATAAACTGTTTCCTTTTGTTCGTAAGCTCATACTCGCATATCCAGTTCAAGGGCTTGAGGCGCTGCATGCTGAATCACAGGCTATAAACCTAGTTCGGCTGCAGATGCTAATAATTGGACACAATTGTTACTAAATTAATTTAAGCATAATAATTTTAAGTAGCTAAAACAAATTGTGTTACTTGTTTACTATTTCTGGTCTAATAAATAAATAAAAATAAATAAATTAGGACCAATGTCTGAAGTCTAAAGTCAAGTGCCCGGTTATAACTTGTTGACAAAACTAAAGGCTAACATTCCATACATGGAGAAATCAATCTCAGGGCGTAAGCGCTAAAGTAGGCCTAGTATTCAAGTCATCAATATAACTCTCTAAATTCAAATTGCTCTATTAAATGAGTTTCATGAAATCATGATGTTTGAGGGCAATTCTAACTGATAAAGTTGTATTGTATTGATGATTCTAATGAATCAACAAAAGGAAAGAAAAAAAATATCTATTACCTTTAAACAAGCAATTCTTGTATATATGTATAAATATAATCTGAATCTCGGAAACGGCTCCAACGATTTTCATGAAATTTAATATGCAGGGGGTTTCGGGGGCGATAAATCGATCTAGCTAGGTTTCATTTTTAGAAAAAGTCGTTAAAAAAAAACCCATATTTGATATTATAATAGGGACGATGACTAAAAACATGTTTTTGGTCCATCTTGTAGATTATTAAAAAATATTGGATACGTATTTTTTCTTTCCTCTTTACTCCTAGAGTCGGCCCTCCGTACAACGTAATCAAAAGATTAAGGCGATACATTGAGGTAAATTGTGCCATGACGTCACAAGTATGTAGATTTTATACTTACTTGTGACGTAGTGCCCCCACCTCCCAACTTAAATGCGTTTTATCTAAGTAATTTTTTATTAATGCAATAAAGCAAAAAATACGTGTCTAATATTATTATTATCTGATTGACAGACTAAATAGAATTACTTTTTTTGACCCAGGCTTCACCACTTTTCTGGAAACACATGATTTGTTAGGGTCGCGAATCATATAATTGATCAACATACAACCACACTGACCTACGAATATCAATAAACGTAAGGTTTGAATTTCGTGGGCTACCTCCCCTTATTAAACAAATCTGATCCGGTCAGTATCATCTTAAAGGTCGTAACAGCCACATATGGTTTGGATTTTTTTGAGATGAGACGATTCTGAAGTTTTAAAAGGGATGGTAGCTTTGAAGCGGTTTATAATATTACTCAATTCGTATTATTCAGGTGATCCTACCAGCTTTGCTAGAACAGTCCCACACTCGAACATGGCTGAAGGCAGGCGTACGTACTTGGTGCGCCTGTGCCGCTGGAGCCCTAGGGCTTCGCTCGTACCTGCTGGGCGAAATGAGACACGACCAGCCGATGCCGCACCCGCCGAGACCACCGCATCAACTTGGGGCGGCACATCAGGTAACTAAATTTGTCAATCAAAGAAATGAAGTCAATCAACATATACAACAAACAAAAAGTGATTATTACCAAAATGCTTTTAATCAATGCAAGAAAAATCCAAAAAAAATGTGGAGTCTTATAAATGATCTCTCAAGGAATAAGGTTAGAGAGCAACCAGCACCGAGTAAACTCTTTATGCCATCTGGAGTTTTGACTGATCAGACAGACATTTGTGAGTGTTTTAATGACTTTTTCTCAAACATTGGATCAGTTCTGGCTAGTCAAATCTCCAATAAATACCATAACAATCTAACCCACACTAAAGGAACGCAGGTAACTGGAACCTTGGACACACTTTCACAAATAACACCATGCACCATAAATGAAATAGAAAACATAATTGAAAACTTAAAACTAAACACTAGCTCTGGCTTAGACGGTATAAACACTAAATCAATCAAATGCGTAAAAGACTTAATACTAGGTGAACTAACAAATTGTATAAATAAAAATTTAGAGCTTGGAACTTTTCCTGACAGCCTCAAAATTGCCAAAGTCAGCCCCATTTACAAAAATGGAAGCAAATCGGATCCAGGAAATTATCGTCCCATTTCAGTCTTGCCAGTTTTATCAAAAATTTTTGAACGTGTTTTATACAACCGCCTCGATGAACATCTAAGAGCGCAAAACTTTCTTTATAAAAAACAATACGGTTTTAGGCCAAAATCCAATACACTTTCTGCAACAGTAGATCTAATTACAAAAATTAAACTAAGTATCGACAAAAAGCAAATAGCATTAGGAATTTTCATAGACCTAAAAAAGGCATTTGACACAATAAGTCACAAACTGTTATTAAAGAAACTAAATGACATTGGTATCACTGGTAGTGCCCTTGATATCTTTAAATCTTACCTGGCAAATCGTTCTCAAGTGGTTAAGATTAAAGAAACCCAAAGCATTCCTAAAATCGTGAGTTATGGCATTCCGCAGGGATCAATTTTGGGACCCTTATTATTCCTAATTTATATAAATAATATTCATGAAGTTGGACTAAAAGGCGATGTATCGTTGTACGCCGACGATACAGCTTTATTTTATTTTGGACACTCTGTAGACGCTGTTATGTGTGACGCTCAGGATGATCTACATCTTTTAAATATGTGGTTCCAGTGCAATCTACTCACAATAAATATAGCCAAAACCAACTACATAATTTTCGCAGCAAAAAACAAAAAAATATCTCACCATTCACAACTAACCATAAATAATCAACCTATCAAAGAAGTTGATCACGAAAAGTACCTTGGATTAATTTTGGATAACCACCTGAACTGGAAGCCACATATGGAGAGGGTTAAATCGAAATTGAGTTCGCTCACGGGAGCCCTACGGAGTGTTGTCCGATGTCTTCCACTCCAGGTTCGTTACAGTATATATAACACTCTTATAAAGCCTCACCTGGATTATCTTATAGAAGTATGGGGCACAGCAGCCAAAACCAATATAGAAACGCTACAAGTAGCACAAAATAAGTTAATAAAGACACTCTTCCATTATGATTACAGTACACCAACACAACAAATATACAATGAAACGAAGATAATGAACATATTACACACATACACATATAATACTTGCATCTTAATAAGAAAAATACTTAATAAAAGCATTCACACACAAATACATTTTACAAAGAAACATCAAATACACAAAATTAGGCTAAGAAATGCGGATGACATACAATTATACTCACCACGCACTAGCTACGGCAAAAAAAATGTGATGTACGAAGGTGCTGCATTGTATAATAAACTACCAAAAACCATTAAAAATGCTAAATCTATGCCAATATTTAAGAAATGCTTAAAGTTACATATGTTTAATGAAAATAAAGTGAGCGCACCTTAGTACATTACATACCACATCTAGTTGCGCGCGTTCCGTGTATGTTTACGTTTTAGCTGTGTTAAATTATTAGCGATTACCCTACACTTTTTGAGTATTTTTGTGTATTCTAATTTATTTATGTTTTGCCAAAACTGTACGTTAATCAATTATGTTTATTTTTAATTAGTTAAATATTTCTCATGTAAGTGAAATTTCTTATGGGAAATAAAGATATCTCAAACCCGAAATCTTTATGACTTTTAAGTTTTTACTGTAAAAGGGGTTAAAGGAACCTCTTGTGGCAAAAAAGGTACGGATAAAATAGATACATCGCAAAATAATTATGTTTAATCTTCCCGTTTTAACATATTTATTACAATTGCCACGTGGAGGTGAAAAAAAAAAATTCTGATTTATACAAACAATCACTAGACTTTTAATGCCTGGCAGTAGATGCATGAATACCACTTTCTAACTACATTCTTGGGTCTGCTATGCAGAGCTAGGTTAAGGAGATCCTCATACACAGGGCAGAAGATTATCTAACGACATTGAATAATACATTTTATTCTCAGTGGCATAAAGTGTAAAGTTCTACAAAAATTGACGCAGACATGACTTGACTTTTAATTTTTTTTCTTCTATTATAGTTTTCTGGTTGTTTCAGGCGTTGATGCGTCGCGACGGTCCTGCAGGCTTTGAGCCTTATGTCCGCGTTTCCTGGTTCCCTATACGACTGGGCGCGTTGTTGGTCCTCGTCTCCATATCGTTGGTCCTAGCCAGCGCACTTACTCTTGTAAGTTATTTATTATCACCTTAAATCGCCATTTTTATACAACACTAGCTGACCCCGGCAAACGTTGTTTTGCCAATTATTTGTTTGGGGACAACCCTTATCACTTGGGGTATGAAAAATAGATTGTAGCCGATTCTCAGACCTACTGAATATGCATATAAAATTTGGTAAAAATCAGTAAAGCCGTTTCGGAGGAGTAAGGTAACTAACATTGTGACACGAGAATTTTATATATAAGATTATTTTTGTACAGAGAGATCACAAAACACCTCGGAAAGAGAACATGTAAAAAAAAACTACTTAATAAAAATCTTGTATTGACTGAAAAACTACGCACTGCCTAAACTGTCCTAGATATTTAAACATGAAATGCACTACAGTACATTATGTAAAGAAAGTGAGCAGTACAGAGCGATTTTTGAAAATTCATCTAATGGGGTTAGAATAAGGGATGTGTGTTTAAATGGAAGTTCGTCTTTTTTGCCGATGAGAAATCTTGTTAAAAATAAATTCTTAAAACTGGCAAAGTAAAACGCTGCTTCGTTGGTCTGGTGGTAACAAGTGCTACTGCTGAGCATGAGATCTTGGGATCGATTCACGGGTCGGGCAAAGTGTTATTGAGTTTTTCTATCAGAAATTTCTCAGTAGCAGCTCGGATTTAAGATTTGTGCGACGCGCGCTTTGTTTGTAACCACAAACAAAGCGCGCGTCGCTTCGTCAGATAGAAATACCACATTTGAATTTGACATCCGTAGTAGTAAAAGGATGTTCGTTGTTCATCAAGTGTGACGAGCGTTCGTGTGCACCTTGTAGTTTGGCAGATCAGTACATTATGAACTCTTGAGTTAAATGATGAGATAATTTATTATTTATGCATTCATTTATAGGTGATTCCCGTCGCTATTGGAAGGCGAGTGATGGCTTTATGGCTTCCGAAGGCATCGGATGGTGTTCACGAACTTTACACCGCGGCTTGTGGTATGTATTAGTAGTTCTATACTATAGTATCTAAAAATTACATGCAGACAGGGCGTACAGCAGTACACTAACGTCATGAAAAAAATATTATCTCGTGACGAGAAGGAATTATGAATAATGGCTAATAAGGACCCTCGGTAAGTGTGTCTAGAATTTTCTAATACCTTTTATAAAGTTTCATATTGAGACACGAAGCAACAAAATACGATCTAGAGGAATGTGGCCGCTTTTCTTTAGATCGAATTTTGTTGTTTCGTGATTAGCCGTTATTCATAATTCCTTCTCAATCACGGGATAATATATTTTTTAAAAGAGTGACACTAGTGTACCGTTGTACGCCCTCTGAGGGACACTGTGGTAATTAAATCATTATTATATTCACAACTTCCGTACGCAAAATACGCACTTTGACGTGGTGTTGCGGACACCAGCCCGTAATACCTAATCACAACTTTCATAGACCAATCTTAAGAATGCGCGTTCTTTGTGCAAAACTGGAAAAATGCAGAGGATTCTCTTTTTGCACAATTATCCACCATTCCGGTTCTTCAAACCGTATTTTTAGGTAAAACTACCGCTGATCTCCAAGTGAATATAACGGAAGGGATAAGGGATATGCCGTGCTGTGGCACAATACTGAAAGTATTTAGATGGCAACAAGGCAACATGGCTAGGAGTGGTAACGGCCCCGACTTAAGAGTCGTAAGTCGTGGGTGCGAACCCAGAAAGGCGCTTTAGCCGACGTATTCAAATTCAAATTCAAAAGTCATTTATTCAAATTAGGCTGAGAACCAGCACTTTTCGAACGTCAAAATTACATAAGACAGTCCCCCAAAAACGCCCACCCTTCACCACTTCCTAGTGCCTTTAGCTGGGAAGAAGAAGTGGCGCAACAAACTCCCCAGCAGCACAGCTGTCTGTTCAAGTTACAAAAAAATAAAAATGACTATACAATAGTATGCAAAATTATTATGCAACACAAAACATTATTTTAATTAAGTATAAATTATTGGCCATATGTCAGCTAGCACACGCCAGTATACCAACCAAAAACATCGAAAACTATACTCAAGCAGAATTAAAAAATAAAAACTAAACGTAAAAAGAACTAAATATCTAAATAAAAGCCTCCAGGCATAAAGGGCGTGCCCGCTTACATAAAGCTGTAAATTGGAAGTTATAAATGATAAACTAGGACCATCGAGGTAAAATAAATGTACAGTTAATTACTAGTAACAATAACAAAACCATGATCAGCAAGACGACCAGTCACCACAAGCAGCACCCGTTCACGAGCATAACGCAAAGATCAGCCATTACCCCCCTCGCCATATTTGAGGGAAGGAGGCAACCCGACTCCCGACGCTACCGCAAGCATTGACATCTAAGGGAGCATGACGAACTTGCTGCCGGTTGCTCAGGTAAAAAATAATATGATCAATTGTCGAGGTCACTAGCCAACCACAAATTGCAATACAAACTCATAACAAAACATTGTAATGAGTAGATTATGTCAACAATAAAATAAAAATAAATAAATTGATTCGTAAAAAAATTGACTCATAAAGTCAAATAAAATAAAAAAATTATATAAACTTATATAAACTGTCAGTAGGTAAGTTAAATCTGGAGAAAGAACATAAACATTGTCTTGAGTTAATCACAGCGACCAACTATTCTTATCATTTAAGTAGTTGTTGATAAAATAGTATGCCTTTGAACAAAGGTTGGATTTTACTTTATTTTTAAACGCATTAAAAGGCAAATCTAGCATAGAAGAGGGTAGCTTGTTATAAAAGGTTATACCAAGCCCAACAAATGAGTTATGAACCTTATGAAGCCGGTGAAAGGGAGCTCGTAGTTTGTCCTTATTTCTAGTGTTAACATTGTGAATATCACTGTTTTTAGTGTATAAGTGTATATTTTGCCTAATATATAAGACGATTTTATTATATGTATAGATGTTGGCGAAAATGAATTGTGATGCCACCGCGAGAATACCAACATCTTTAAAAAAATCTCTTAGAGAAACTCTGGCACGTAGCTGGTAAATTGCTCGAACAGCTCGTTTTTGAAAAACAAATATATTTTGAATGTCAGCGGCTTTGCCCCACAGCAGAATACCATAGGACATAACGCTATGGAAATAACTAAAATAGACTAACCGAGCTGTATCAATGTCAGTGTATTGTCTTACTTTCCTGACAGCGTATGCACGGACGTAATAAAATCACGGCGGGATTTTATCGCGCACTGGATTTTCAGCTCTCGGTGTTAAGCCGAGAGTTAAGAATTCAACAGAGTGCATTCCAGTGCGTCGAAAAAACACGATGTTGGATTTTCAACTTTCAGTGGTAATCAGAGCGTTGAAAATCCAATGTACGATAAGACCCCGTCGCGATTTTAATACGTCTGTGCGTACTTCGGCCTGACCCTTTGGGGATTACGGGTGTGATGTTTTGTTAATTGTGTTATAAATGCTAAGGCAGCTTCACCTCGAACAGCAATAGACCCTGAGAGCCCAGGCACGTCGTTAACACTACACGGTCGTATATATAGCTATCATCCTAGGCATGTACGTGTGCTGGGCGGTGGGTCGCGGCGGGACCCTCGCGGCGGGCTGGGCGCGCGGGGGCCGCGCCATGCTGGCCGCGCGCGCCGCGCTGTGGGCCCGCGTGGCCGCACGCGCCGCACTCGCTGCGCTTGCGCTTCTGGGACTTGTACCACTCATGTTTGGGTTGCTGCTCGAGTTGGTGAGTTATAAACTTATAACTGTATTATTATATAAAAGAAACCGGAATGTAAGATTGACACAGCCTAAACTGCTGAAGCAAAAAAAAAGCTTGAATATTGTAGATGTTTCTAACATATAAAGGAAGCAAAAGAGTGAGTAGACAAGTTAATTAAAAATAAATAAATTTCAAATCCTTAAAAATACGAGAGTACTATTTCCGTAATAAAATTGTTATTTTTTTTACTTTGTAGCTTTTCGGTATGTAACACAAACATAGTGCTACAAAGATGTTTTAAAACTTGAATGACATTGACTGGCGCGACCCATTACCAACAGGCCCAAGTAATGTTTTGTCAAATCGTTTTAAAACAACCAACTTCAAAAAAAAAAAAACACTACAAAGTGGGAGTAGTATGTCTTTAATTTTAAGTTTTCGTTTTTTACCACCAGCTTCCGAAATTAAAGTTATTTTTAAAGTGAAACTTTTATTTCATCGTCTCAAACTTTTTCGTCTGTGTGTTGCATGTCGCGTGACGGTCGGCCGCTGAGTAGGGATGCGCTCGTCAGAGCAGCCAAGGCCAATATGGCGGCGCCTATAGAAGTTTCACTTTTACCGTGGTTTCATAAAACCACACAATCCTTTTTTTCACTTTGTAGTGTTTTTTTTGGCAGTCGGTTGTTTTTTTTTTTGGAAATAGTTTTTATATTTCACTTTTTAGTGGTCGTACCAACCCCATTCAAATTCGAATACCACTACCTGCTATGTAAATAACAGTGACAGGAACTTATCGTATCATCCACATACTAAGTGGGAAATAATACGTATTATTGAAGCTAACTCAAAAATTACCCAAGCAAAGTTAATAAAATTTATATGGGACCATCTCTGAAGTATGACCTACCAAACAAAAAAAATAACAAAATCAATTCATAATTGGCGGAGAAATCGCGTAACAAACATACAAAAAAAAGAACATAATTACAGTCGAATTGAGAACCTCTTCCTTTGTAAAGTCGGTTAAAAAGTAAAATTTGCGTTAGTTCCGATTTTAGCCACGTTTAAAAAAATCCTTGTTCAACTATATTTTTTTTTTTTTTAGAAATTGTTTTATTAATTTAATCTATGTTTTCAGGTGCTAGTAATCCCTCTCCGCGTGCCAATAGAACAGTCGCCGGTGTTGTTCGTCTGGCAAGACTGGGCACTTGGCGTGTTGTACACAAAGATAGTGTGTGCACTGACCATGATGGGCCCCGACTGGGCCATGCGACGGGCCATAGAGAAGGCGTACCGTGATGGAATAAGAGAGATGGACCTCAAGTATGTATTGTGACATCTAAAAATACTATAAAACAAAGTCACTTTTCGTGTCTGTCTGTGTGACCGCGTTGTTCTTTCAAGCAATTCATGCGAAATCGTTGTGGTGGCTGAAGATACCGTTGGAGTTAACGTTAACCGTGAGTGAAATATGGGAATTTGATTTATTGACTGAGTGATTAGTATGTAGGTAGTTTATGAAATAGTGAGCTCTAGTGTGTTTTTTGGCGTAGTCCTACTTAGGTCTTGGTGTGTGTTTTGCAGAGGGAAGCAACGACGCCCTGAAAGATATAGAAAGATCTCACCAGATTAGCTTGATTAGCTATGTCGTTCAGGCGCAGTGGATCCTGTCCACTGGAGCGGAGCGGAGAAATGTGCCAATATTAACCAATAGGAGCGGACTCCTGAAGCGGAGTTTAATATTGGCACATTTCTTCATTTATTTATTTATTTATTTGTTAACGTAGGTATAAAGAAATACAGGTCTTATGTTTGGTGAACAGAGCGCTATGTTATGCCAGGAGGCGTACAAATATGGTGTGCAAAACTAACTGAGGATACAAATTAAAATTTCTATTTAAAAATATTTGAAAAAACATGCATAATTATGGTATTAAAACTAGAAACTTAATTGAAACAATTACATATTATCCAATACTCCAATTATGTCAGACTTAAATGAGGAATGATTAAAATGTCAAAAAAAAAAGAGAGAAAAAGAAACCTAAGTAGGTATGTATGTCAAAATAATTTAATGTCAAAATTAATAATTGTAATTCTAAATTAATTCATCATTTGAATATTCGTCAATGGTATAATAACATTTATCAATTAAGAACAATTTCATTTTGTTCTTAAATTGTGTAAAATTTAATTCTTTTATGGCGTCTGGAATTTTATTATAAATGCGTGGAGCCATACCCAGGACACTTTTTCTTACTAATGCAGTTTTACATTTATAATTATTCAAAGAATTTTTGTACTGACTACGAATTGGAACATTTCGTACCCTTGTCATTTTTTCAAAAAGGTTGGGATTGTTTTTGACGAAGATACTAATTTCTAATATGTATATCGCTGGTAGCGTAAGTATTTTTAATTATTTAAAGTACGGTGCACAGCTGTCATCTGTTTTCAGACCACACATGGCTCTAATGCACCTCTTTTGTGCCTTGAATATTAATCCCTTATCCGGGGAATTACCCCAAAAATAATTCCGTATCGTAGAAGTGAGGCTACTAGACCATGATAGGCAACAAGTAACGCGTCTATATTTACTTTTCTAGCCAATTGAAAAAGTGCATAGGCAGATTTTTTTTTTTTTTTACATAGCTGTTCTATATGAGCTTTCCAATTGAGGTTATTGTCAATATGGATACCTAAAAACACACTTATTTCTTCTATTTCGTTGCCTCTGTAATTGACTTCGCTCCGCTGCCTCGCTCCGCTCCAGTGAACGGGCAGCCTTAGACCTTCATATGCCTTGGATCGCTCGCTTGATATCAGGACCGTACGTAGGCTAAGTCCACCTCACGTTTGCACTGTTTTCAGGGTTCCGTAGTAAACAAGGAACCCTTATAGTTTCGTCATGTCCGTCTGTCTGTATATCCGCGGTCTAGCTCCAAGACCCTTAGTACTAGAAAGCTGTAATTTGGCATAAGTATACATATTAATTACGCCGACAAAGTGGTAAAACAAAATTATTAAAAAAAATTTTTTTTAGGGTACCTCTCCTACACGTAAAGTGGTGATGTTTTTTAGGGTTCCGTTAAAAAACGGAACCCTTATAGATTCGTCATGTCTGTCTGTCTGTCTGTCTGTCTGTCTGTCTGTCCGTCCGTATGTCACAGCCACTTTTTTCCGAAACTATAAGAGCTATGCTGTTGAAACTTGGTAAGTAGATGTATTCTGTGAACCGCATTAAGATTTTCACACAAAAATAGAAAAAAAACAAATAATTTTGGAGTTCCCCATACTTAGAACTGAAACTCAAAAATTTTTTTTTCGTCAATCCCATACGTGTGGGGTATCTATGGATAGGTCTTCAAAAATGATATTGAGGTTTCTAATATCATTTTTTTCTAAACTGAATAGTTTGTGCGAGAGACACTTCCAAAGTGGTAAAATGTGTGTCCCCCCCCCTGTCACTTCTAAAATAAGAGAATGATAAAACTAAAAAAAATATATGATGTACATTACTATGTAAACTTCCACCGAAAATTGGTTTGAACGAGATCTAGCAAGTAGTTTTTTTTTAATACGTCATAAATCGTAAACTTATCGTTACTTGCTGCTACGGAACCCTTCATGGGCGAGTACGACTCGCACTTGGCCGCTTTTTTTGTTTTTTTTTTTAACCCGTAGTGTGGGATATAATTGGAAAGGTCCTTTAAAAACATTGTTAGTTTGCGAAAACCATTTTTGGATTCAAGGATCCGTTTGCGAAATATTAAGCTTTAAAGTGCTTATTTTTGTTAGAGTCAAGTGTGTGTGTCCCTGCCAGCTAAATGGTTGGTTTTGGATGTGTGAAAAAAATCATAGTAGTAATTTATATAACGAAATTAAAGGGAAAACTATCACAGCTAAGTAGGCTCTACAAGTTAACGAGTAATAATCGACCAACTTTGCAGTTGCAAAATCATGTTTTCCCATACATTCCGTATGGGAGAACATATTTTTAAACTACAAAGTTAAGTTTGTTTTTGGGATAAATTCATCCCAACCACGGAACCCTTCATTGTGCGTGGTCTGACACGCACTTGGCCGGTTTTTATGTATTTATTTGGTGACACGTAAAGTCACAGCCACATCAAAACAAAAGAAGCACTGTTCGATTTCGTTTTCTGGCAAGTAACGCGACCTTGCAACAAACGTTGTACCAAACGTATAATAAAAACTATGACGGAGTGCGCTTAATATATCCTTTCGCTTCAAGGTCTAGTCATTCTCTCCTTGGCCCCATAAGTGACCCTTAAATTCAAAATTTATTTATGTACATTATATGTCCGTGTTTAGGTAAAAAAAAAACATATATGTGCCAAATTTCAACGTAATCGGTCCAGTAGGTTCGGAGCAAATTGACTGTGACAAACGGACACACACGAGTAATCCTATTAGGGTTCCGTTTTTTACTCAGACGTACGGATCCCTAAAAATGTCTAGATCTTCGGATTCGTGGCACATGTCGCGCAAAACACATGAACCAACCCAGTCATTATGAAATTAACTTAATTTACACTAAGATAAGGAAGATATTTGTTTAAGTGGTCTATTCGAAGCAAGGATTTTAACTTGTCCGCCATTAAAACAGTCGTGTCAACGCCGCACGGACTTACGGGTGTCCAGAATTATAATAATAATACCATTTATTGCAGGCGACACAGGCCCATAGAAAAATACCTTAACCTAAACATACATATTCTAATATAAACAAAGCTCGTGTTAATAATAAGGCTTAGACTATGTTAGTAGCACTTCACTGTGCACTAGCTTGACTTAGTCCTGTCTTGTGGAACTTGTCCGCGGAAGCGATGGTACACCACGTCCTGCGGCCAAAAGTCTTCTTGCATAACGAGGGGCCGATAAATATGCTCGTCAGATAAGGGGGGCGCGTTCGCGTCACGGGTTAATAGTTTCCCTGTCTTATGACAGATTCATCCTGCGCGAGATCGTGGCACCCAGAACTTTTAAATCCACTCAAACACACAATCCACAATTTGACATTCTATTTGCATCTATGCACCTCGTTTCGCGTGCACTGTCTCATTCTCTAATTCCCTTAAAATGGCGTGGCATGCTGATGCTTAGCCCACCTGTAACCCATTACTAGAGTTGGGCAAAATACATGCTTTGCTTTATTTAAAATACAAATTACAAAATACTATCTCGCACGTATTTAAAATACGAAATTTTTGTATTTTAACAATTTTTATTTAAAAAACAAATTACAAAATACAGTCAGGTGTTAGGTTATGTAAATAGAATAGAACTAATACAGCCCAGTGTTGCCAACTTTAAAGATTGACATATTTAGCGGTCGCCATTTTGTTTACGAAAGCTATCGAGAGCAATTTTTTGCAGAACGCACCCATTAATAAGATCGCTAAATGTATTTATATTCAAATGTATTTTGAAGCCATAAGTATTTGAAATATTAATTACAAAATACCTCAGCGTCAGGTATTTGAAATACTAATTACATTTTTAAGAAGTAATTGAATTACAAATACTAAACACGTATTTGTATTTCAATTACGTATTTTAATTACAAGTAATTGAAATACTGCCCACCCCTGCCCATCATCAATATCTTGCAGGCCTAAGGAGTGATTTACTTAAGTCAGATCTTGTATTAGGTATAAAAGTATGGTCGTATTCGCCGTAAGACGTGTTATAACGTACATGTGCTGCGGCAGGTTCATCCTGCGCGAGATCGCGGCGCCGTGCGTGTGCTGGCTGGGCCTGGCGCTGGCCGTGCCGTACGCGCTGGCGCACTCGCTGCTGCCGCTGCTGGTGGCGGCGCCGGCGCAGCGCAACCTGCTGGCGCGCCGCGTGTACCCCGCGCTGCTGCTCACCGCGCTCGTGCTGGCGCTCACGGTGTTCCAGGTATGTCACACACAGGGAAATGTATAACATAACATCACGTACTGTACTTTCCCAAGAATTAGGCAGACGTGCATCCATAGTTCGCCCACATTTCGCCAGTTATGTTTAAGTCCCATGTAATAAGGAGCAAGCCTATTGCCATCGATCGGGCACAAATCCAGACTCCGGGCTGCTACTGAAAAATTCCAGAAAATAATTGTTTATTTGCACCTTCAGGAAAAATCAACTATTGGAACGAAGTTCTTAACGCGGCTTGCGGTATAACGAAAAAGCGTTATGCCCGCTTCATGCAATTTTCACTCTGTTGAATTTGGTCAAAATGAAAATCCAAGATGGCGACTCTTTTTTTTTGTGCTAAAGCCGTTAATTAAGTCAAATTGAAGTCCGATTTTCATCATGAGTATCATTTTTATGGTTTGCGAGGGTGCTAAAGCCGGTAGTGAAGTCAAAATGAAGTCAGATTTTTCATCATGGGTATCGTTTTCATGGTTTTCGAGGGTGCTAAAGCCGGTAGTGAAGTCAAAATGAAAATCCAAGATGCAAGCTGCGGAAATTTTCAAAGTTTTCGTCATGGGTGTCGTTTTCATAGTTTTGGAGGGTGGTAAAGTCGATAGTGAGGTCAAAATTTAATCCAAGATGCCAGCTGCAAGCATTTTGTTTTCGTTTTAAATCACACGTAAGAAGGAACTTTGTTCCTGACGGGGATCCCCCGACCGCACACGTTTTTTGTATTATACATACACACCCAGGGGGTGTTTGTGTAGGTCCCTACCTACACAGACACATAATAAATTTCAACTTAAAAACTATTTGGTCATGATTAAATGTTTATACCCTACTCACTGCTGTACCATAATGTTGACGCCATCAACTTTTAATACAATCTTTCAGTTATTTTTCATAAAACTGATCCAAAATGTTTTACCCTCAGATACGCCAATTCCGCAAACTGTACGAGCACATAAAGAACGACAAGTACCTCGTGGGCCAGCGCCTCGTCAACTACGACCACCGGCGACACAAACAACAACAGCAGAGCACCCTTCCCGCCAACTGAACGTGACGTCACCGCGATGACGTCACTCGTGACAAGGCGTGATAGACACCAACGATCTCTGTAATTATGACCCTTCTTATAAGCGAAACTTGTTTTTAAATAGGGATTCTCATTGGCAATCTTACCTCGCTAAGTAATCTTTTTTTATAACATTTTTCTCGAAACAGTAAATTGTTTACTGATCAAATGGGGGTAGGCAAGCATTTTAATTATTAAAGTAAATTCCCATTCAACTTTAGGTCATTATAGTGCTTGCCAAGCAAAATGCCGATCAAGTACCATAATATCACGGTACAAAGTTATATTTGAATTAGTCGATATCCATTATATCTTGTAAATAAAAATGTTTTAGTCACTAAACTTTTAAACCCACGTAATATTGGCATTCCTTGTATAGAAGAAACATTAGATCTCATAGCCACGCTATTTTATTGGAGCCAAGCTGAGTAATTAGCACGTTATGAATCGTCTTTTCACCGCCTGTGTCACGAAATCGGAATGTTTATTTAAGTTTAAGTATCGATATCCATTCGATTATTTTGACTACAATTGAAACATGTGGAACGTTTACCAAAAATGGCTAAAGAGAACACAAAATTATATCAATGCGATACGATTAATCGAATAAACTTTTAGTCGAGTTATGAAAGTGATATCCATCAGAAAAATCGATCAAAGATTTCAATCGTAGAATCGCCCTCCCGCGTCAAAAGATGGCCGCGTTTCTGTTTCGTTTTGACATCTCTGACATACAATGTCGCAGGGACTTGAGTTGATTGTCATGGAAACGCCGTTATTATTGTGTGAGCTCACTCTTCTCAGTATCGACTTTTTCGCGCGACTTAGTATGGTGATGGCAAATCTAACGATTTAAATCTTTCTTTGAAATCGGTAAAAGTTGAGCTCAGTCGGTCGCTGGTTGTCATTAGTCGACTAAACTTTATTCGATAGAACTTCGTTCATTAGTATTTATTATAAGTCAATCGGCATGAAATTTATTTTTATGTAAAAAATATTAAAAATATTTTAAAAGACGCGAAAGTGAGAAATCGGAGTTTATATCGACTGGACACGTTTTATAGCCACATGTAACTTTTAAATTACTATTACAAGGGGGTGGGGTGCAGACGTACGTGTATGTACAATGAACAGTCAGGGAAAATGATTGCTTAGCTAATAACTATCAACTTAAATTGTCCGTAAATTCAAATCATAACTGTCATTCTATGAAATTGCTACAACATGGCAAATTGAAGAAATGTATCAATGCTTAATAATCAAGTTCTCTGATTGTAGATGGAACAAACTAAACGGCGATTTCTAAAAACAGTTTAACTCGAGATCCGATGACCAATGAAAAAACTTGGGTTGTATCTTAAAAAAAATACTTTTTACCAGATGAAAAGCAGAATTACTGAAGCAGGCACAATACTTCGTAATTCCTTACTCACTGTCATGCATTATAGGATATTTTGACTGCCGGCAATAGATTTTCGAAAGCGCTTTCAAGCATTCACACTGCTCCCGCACTTCAGCATTTCTTCTCTATAAGGCGCTTTACAGCCAGCGCACATCTGACGAAACGCAGTAAGGCACGGTTGTCACTGCTAAACAAATATCAACATTTCGTGCTTTAAAGTCGAGTATAAATAACCTGACGCTCTCAAGCTTATAGAAGTTAATTTATTTTCAACTTTATTTCAACCCGACAAGGTCAATATTTGTTTGTCAATAACAACCGCGCTGCGGTGTGCCTCGGTAATGTCCGCTGGCTCTTATCATTGTGCAAGTAACTAGCACGCCAGTGTATGAATCATACATTTTCTTAGAATTATTTTGACTTGTTATATAATAATAATTATTGTAATTTTGTGGTCTTCAATTTTTTAGAGGCCTACATGTTAATTTGCCAATGTATATTATAATGTTATAAAGTTATTATAAATACGCTTCTGTTGTAATCATTCCCTTACTGTTATCATATCCTGGGCGTTGATGATAAGTGTAAATTTACGAATAATAAAAGTCGAGAAATATAACTCAGTGGGCGTGGCCAAAAACTGTACCGCGCAGCGCTGACAGTTCGCCGGTGTCATTAAGTCGATGCGGTCACGTCGCGGGGTATTTACGATTGTGATTATTATTGTGTTTTGCGTTATTTACATACTGCAAATCATGTGTTGTAAAGTGGTGTAGAAGCCATACGGATATGAAGAATTCTGGAATCAGTTTTCATATGGTAGTAAATATACATTTTGAATTCCTATACTTGCGACTCTGGAAAGTGTAATGCAACATGATAGCTTATTTTACACGTTTTGAAATTTCACTTTGTATAATTATACATTTTATTAACGCGACCAATCACTCTTATTATTCGTAGGTAAACTGATTAAAATACTTCTTAATTTTAGATGCTGACGATACAATACTACAACACATTAAGAAACAATTTAAATAAAAAATAATAGTATCTCAAACTTTTAAATACGTATATTCAAGAATGGTTTAGTTAAATTACAACAAATTAATCCAACTAATATGGATCGTGCAAAAATACTAACATTTTTATCATGACATATCCGCTCACACTTAATGCATAACATTGTTCATGCATCTCGCACTGTAGCAGGCTCGCGAACCAATTACTATTATCTGTCCTGCCGAGAACCAATCACCGCGCTTGCCGCAATACAACGCGTTACGCGAGCGCAGCTCATTGGCTTATTTGCATGTGTGTTCTTTCGTTCGAATACTCGAGATAATTTTGTCAATGTAGTGATGTTTGGAGCAAAATTTTTCGTAGTTTTTGTTCACTATTATGCTTCCTGACTTTTATTATTCGTAGGTGTAAAAGTTACTTGCACAGTTCGACAAGTCTTAGATGTTTCAGACTACAGAGTATTGGAAACTCGAAGATATAATAAGTTCATAGTTTCGTTAGTGAAGTGAACAAACCGCTGTTTAAAGCGATGGTTTCGTATAAAAGCGGTGAACGGTCACTCAATAACGGATGTCCAAATACAGAGCGTTTTTTGACAACTTAACACGTTCAGTGTCGGGAGCTCTCCTGCAGGGTTCACTCAAGTCATGTTTGGGATGCCAGGAACCCTCACGGAGGGTTCTTTTTAAAGTAGGTTTTTCTTAGCGAATTCGGCATTAAAACTGTTAACATAAAATTAGTTCTACATTTTAACAAGATTTTAAACCTAATGCCACCAGCGTTAGGTTTAAAATCTCCTCGAGGGTTAACTTAAGCGCAAATATAATGCCGGGGACCCACCCTCCTGGAGTCAACTTGCAATATGTATGACGGCATGGCGTATGAGCTCTATGAAAAATAGGTGGATTCAAATATTGGTGAAAATTAGATTTTCATGACGGTCTTTATAATATGTCGAAACCGCTGTTACAACTTGTCTCATGACACGATTGGTAACACTGTTCTGTCAGTCGTCATTTTGAACTCTGTTAGTATTGAAATTAAGCTTGACAAGCAATTGTGCCAACATGACGACAAGGGACAAGTTATAGTGGACGGTTTGTAGCTGCCCTATATTTCTGCTCCGATGATAAAATGACGACCCATTGGGGACTCCTACTGCAAGCTGAAACCTAATAAATGTAGGTACAATACACGCCACTAAAGATGAGACTTGACCGCGCCTCCCGCGCTCTTTCCGCCACCCCGATGACGCCCCGGCTCGCTAAAAAGACCTTATAAATCGTCTACTGCGCAAGTCAAACCACGTGGTGTGTCAAGTCTCATCTTAAGTGGTACGTATACACCCGATAGAAGTTTACCTACATTTTAAAAACTACAAAGGATGGACTTTAAAACGCATCAATGACGGGGCTATGAACAGAAATAACTTGAAAATTTATTTTTAGATTTGAATTTCGACTATTGCGCATAGGCTTAAAAGGAACCTCTGAATTCTTCAATAAGATAGTTTGAGCTAGCAATAGTAGCCCAACAGTTATTATCTTTTACAATAATAATTTAGATTAACTCCCATGTGACGTTTGGTGTTATTGTTTTCTTTGGCACTCTGAAAACTGTTTTCGCTTTTGGGTATTATATGTGACACCCATGATAATACATTTATTACGGAAAAGGAGAATGGCTATTTGCAAATACTGGAAGGGACAAGCAAAGGTGACAAAAAGATGTGCTAATATGCACAGCTCCACTATTTGCCTCTCGCTCGCAGATAATGCGTGTGAGTGAGAGGCAAATAATCATAGGAGCAGAGTTGCTAAACCTCAATGTGTAAATTGTCTAAAAAAAATAGGCTGTTGTAAATAATTTTCGGGAAAAAAATATATGTGGCCATTCTCCTTCCAATCAGGGTTACAACATCTTGAAAACCCGCTTTTCTTAAAAATTTTATGTTTCTGTCAATTGTTCTTAAATAAAAGAATATTATATTATTTCTGAGCAAAACATTTTATAGCCAATCAGTTCTGGTGAAGAGTTCGATTTAAATAGAATATTTTTTGTATTCAAAATGGTATGAGCATACAGTCAGACAGTCCTGTAATTTTATGGTGATACTCTAAAGAAAATAATTGAGCTAAATAAAAAATGTCTGCCTATAATTACGTAAAATAATTACAATACGAAGTTATTAGGTGGTGAAATTAGCAAAAAAAATATATAATTTTTATTTTAATTCCTCTAGTGTTAAGTAGTTTTATAAAAACATTATTTATTGTACACTGCTCAATCTTATATGTGTTTTATTGTTTTTAAAATGATTGTTTTGTTTTTATTACACCGGGGTCTATCCTTAAATGATTTCTTAAAAGGTTTAGTACTGTGTACAATTGTATGTATAGGTCTACAAAATCAACAATGTAGATGTAAAAAAATAAAAAAAACGACTTAAAAAGTGGTTTTAATCATTCATCCATTTGTTTTTTTTTATTGCTACCTAAATAATTTCTGCTTTGAGCATTCGAAGAGTATAGACCTCCTGGGTAGTTCTATATTTCCTATTCCTTGGCTTTAAGTCTATAATTATCTATTACATACATATGTAAATTGTAAAGATAAATAATTTGACCGGCGTAGGATGTTATTTCAGTTATAAATGGTGAATTAATATGAGTTAGATGAAGTAGATACAGGCAATAAGCAATTTGTAAACAAATAAAATGATTATTGAAATAGTTTCATTATTTTATTAATAATTTACTATCCAATTTTAGACCCCTTATCGAATGCCCTTATAGAAACGATCTTGAAAGACGAATATCGACATGGACCTACGTATCATGGCAGAAAGGATTGGCAGCTTTTGATATGTGACTAGAGAATTTTCACATCTATTGAAAAAAATCGACCAAGTGCATGTCGGATCACGCACAATGAAGGGTCCTGTAGTTGGTATGAATTTATCCCAAGAACACAACATTGTAGTTGAAAAATATGTTCTCCCATACATTCCAACTGCAAATGTAAGTTTGTACGCACGATATTGAGAGATTTGCTATGTTATTTTAAAACAATATACTTCTTAAATCCTTTAATCTGTACGTACCTTCGTATAGAACTATTTTCTGTATTATTTTCAAAACTTAAGGCTCAGTAGTTTCGGAGATAATGGTAACTTTCATGTATTTTCTTAAATAACTATAAAACTATTTATTTTAAAATTATTAAAAATATAGGTCTTTGAGACCCTCAGATTAAGCCCTTAAATTTGATATGTCACACGATACCAGTCTAAAACTTTTTAATTTTTTTCCCGAAAGTAACGCATATTCCTTATTTTCAAAATTCATTGATTTACGTTAGACGTCTGTGTTTGAGTCACAGAAATTCATGTGTGCCTACCAAATTTCAATTTAATCGGTGCATAAGATTTGGAGAAAATTGGCTGTTACAGACGAACTGACACACACGAATGATCCTCTAAGGGTTCCGTTTTTTCATTCGGACGTACGGAACCCTAAAAACAACAGAGGTGAAATAAAACTTATTATTAAACCAAGGCATGGTAGGTCATCTAAACAATACAACTTATTTTTTTTTGTCTCTCCTTTTCCATTTAAATCCATCCAAAGGTTGTTTGTAAAAGATCGCTTTTAGCGATAAGACCGCCCATTGTGTCGCCCAATGTAAAATTTCTAAATTAATGTCTGTAATTTTTATGGTGTACATAATAAAGAATATTCTATCTATCTATCTATCATTTTTCTTATGAAACATATCACGGAAAATTGAGGTGGTGTGTCAATATGCTAACAATTAATTACCCTAACTGCACCATCCATCCATTCCATCTCTGAACGTGAAGCTCTATGCTGCAATTTACAAAGGTTCAAAGTTGCTTAACCGGAGTTTGTTCAGATATTTTTGCAACTATTTTACTTCGGTATGCACATATAGTGGTGGCCCAGTGCTAATGTCCCCGACTTACGAGGTTATAGGTCGTGACCTTTTCGTTGTGTAAATAATTTTATCACCACTGCTCTCACAACGGTGAAGGAAAACGTGAGGAAACCGGCATATCCTAGAACCAAAAATTCGAAGACTTGTGACATCTACCAACCCGTACTGGGCCCGCGTGGTAGATTTTAGCCCACACCCTCTCGAAGAGAGGCCTTTTTTTTGAGTGGGAAATTATTAAATAACTTCTCCCGCTCTGGGCGGAACGGGAGGGCGTGTCAGACTCTTACTGACTAAAACCACGATATCCCTTTCGGACTTCTTCGCAACCCCGGCAGGCATCGGCCCTAGCGGACCCTGTCAGTTCTGCTGACACGTGGAACACAACGCGCCGTCGACCCGGGCTTGGTCCTTATCGGACGGCGAGCTACCCATTGCTCCCCGCCGCAAGCCCGCGCCTATGGTGGCCGGAAATCGTCCTGCGACTCCCGACGCCCAGGGCGTCTCCTGCGGCGATTAGGGGCGCGAGGGCGCGAAATTTGCTTCTCCCTCACGCGTTCCGCCTCCTTCGCGAGCATTACTGCTTACTGCTTCGCAGAAGGAGGTGACGGCCTCCCATGCCCTCTCGCTCCGTACCATGGCCTGGACCAGGGCCGAACGCGAGAGATCCTCGCCGCCAATCGCCTCCACGAGGACACGGCGATACTCCGCTCAAGCCGGGCAGATCCACACAGTGGTGACACGAAAAGGAACCTCCCGAAACAATCGTGTCCGATGAAGACATGCGTCAGGCGGAAGGTGAGGACGCCGTGGCGCCTCTCTAACCACTCCTCAAATACGGGACTTATCGCCGCAATTGTGGCGTGCCCAGCGCTGGGTTGCGACAATCGCACTCTCCATGATGCCATGAGATCCCGCCGGAGCTCTGTCCGCTGTGCCGTGATTTCTCGCGGCAGCGGAGTTAAGGCCCGGCGTTTCGCCTCCTCGCGCCACTCCTAAATGCGCGAGGACTTTTGCCTCCAGATCCCATGGCGAAGAGAGGAGGCTTGTGTCCCAGCAATGGAAACATAGGCTCAGACCAAATAAAAAACCAAGACAGCGCTGCGTACAATACAGTGAAGCATACCAAAACAACACGTCTGCTCTGTGCATACACGCTCACACGCACACATTTACAACCATTAAATAGAACTACAATTAAACTACACCTCACTAAGTGCACACAATATATGTTTACGAAACCGGCTTCATGCTACTGTTGACAGCGCCATGTTTTGGTTTTTTGGCCAAAGTCTGAGAATGTCACATATTTATGTACCGACATTAAAGTCTTAAAATACACTTCTCATCAGAAAAATCGAAACACCTTGCAAGTTTATGTTTTGTAAGGATTATCAGAAAAATGTGTATATTTAGCAATAAATGTCAAATGTCGTTTAATAGTGAATAATATGAGGTTTTAAAATCCTAATGTTAATGTTCTAAATTCAAATTAAATTTTCATAGGTTTCGCATTTTGTTTAACAAGTCATTTTTAACCGACTTCCAAAAAGGAGGAGGTTATATGTTCGTCGCGTATGTTTTTTTTTTATGTATGTCCACCGATTTCTCCGTCAATTGTGGACCGATTTTGAAAATTCTTTTTTTGTTTGAAAGGGTGTGCTCTCGAATTGGTCCCATATAAATTTTATTAACTTTGCTTGGATAGTTTTTGAGTTAGCTACAAAATACGTATTTTTTTCCCACTTAGTATGTAGATGATATGTTAAGTTTCTGTCATTGGTAGCAGATAGTGGTATTCGAATGTGTGTGGGGTAGGTACCACAACTAAAAAGTGAAAAATAAAAACTTTTTACAAAAAAAACAACCGACCTCCAAAAAAAACACTAAAATGTGAAAAATAACTTTAATTTCGGAAGTCGGTGGCAAAAAACGAAAATACAAAACCCAAGACACCGACTTCCGAAATTAAAGTTATTTTTCACTTTGTAGTGTTTTTTTTGGAGGTCGGTTGTTTTTTTTTTGTAAAAAGTTTTTTACCCTGTGTGGAGTACCTATGAAGGAAATTGATAAAACAACACACGTAAATGAAAAAAAGCTAAGAAACGTTTATTTAATAACTTGTATTCCCTCCCCGAGCTCTTATTACTGCTTCCATACGGTTCTTCATCGATCGGATGAGAGTCACGATCAAATGTGGCATTCCATTCCATTCCTCTTGGATTGCATTTTGCAGCTGGCTAAGTGTTTCCGGGGCAGGATCTCTTGCACGAATTCGTCTCTTTAATTCATCCCATAGATGTTCAATCGGATTCATGTCCGGGCTTCTTGCTGGCCATTCCATAATGGAGATACCGACTTCGGTAACATAAGCTCGTACGAAACTCGCGGTGTGAGCCCTAGCATTGTCGTGCATGAATATGAAACCGTTGCTAATAAAATGTGCATAGGGCGTTACGTGAGGCTCAAGACACTGTTCGATGTACCGATGACTGTTTAATGCAGGCAGACGTGGCCCGGATACAAAGACAAGCTCTGTCTTACCGTCGGCGCTGATTCCTCCCCAAACCGTCCACGAACCGCCACCATAGCTGACCTTTTCTTCAATGCAGCATTGTGCAAAGAGTTCTCCATCTCTTCAATAGACCTTGTTCCTTCCGTCATTATCATACAGCATAATTTTACACTCATCAGAAAAGAGGACTTTGTTCCACTGGAGGTTTGACCAATTTAGGGGCTCACGTGCAAAGTTAAGGCGCGCTCTTCGATGGTCTGCAGTTAATTTCGGCCCATTTGCTGGCTTGTGCGGTACCAGTCCACGTTCTTTTAACCTTCTTATAATTGTAGTGTCACTTACAGCCACCCTACGTAGGTACAACATGAAGCTGCTGCTGCAGTTGAGAGCTTTAAGGCATCGATTTCGTAAAGAAGTTGTTACAATAAATCGATTATCTCGCTCAGAAGTGACCCGATTCCTGCCAGATCCTGAACGGTGCGTGAACAAACTAGTCTGCCGATAGCGTTTGTAGACCATGAACAGACGACAGGCTTAGATGCAATCTTTCAGCCACAATACGCTGACTAAGTCCAGAATCCAGCAATGCCACCACTTGGTCGGCTTCTGCGGGCGAAGTATCCATATGTTTTAGAAAAAAACTTTTTCAGACGTCCCAAAGTCACAGTACACACATAGTATTCAGAACACAGAACAAAAAGTTTTAAGATAAGCGTTAATTTTTAGTTTTCAAAGGTGAAATGTACTCCAACTCTAAACACACATTTGTCTCAAAACAGTGAATCATTTCATTTATAGGATAAACAAATGAAATTCTAATTTAGAATTTTCGCTTATCACTGTAATGGCCATACTGCCAGCTATACAATCATGTGATTTTTTTCATGGAATGAAAACAGAAAAAAATATTGGGCCTTGTAGGGTTAAATTAGGACAGAAACCATAAAAGCGGAAGTGTTTCGATTTTTCTGATGAGAAGTGTTTATGGCTGCGTACCTATAAATTAATGTATAGAGATTAATAAAAATGGGGAGGGAAGAGTTTACTCCACCTAACTTGCTGTCAGTTGTTGGTGCCGATTCCCTTGTTCACAAACTAAACTAAATTTAAGTTCAGTGCATCTTTTTCTTTCTATTTCATTAAGAAAAGGACAGAAGATACATTTTAGTTTAGTCCTGTCAAATTAATCAGCGCTTGACGTAAATTGACGTAATTTTAGTAGGCAAGTTTTTAATCACGTCTAAACTTGTATGGAGTAGTGACAGGCGCTGATTAATTTGACAGGACTAAACTAAAATTTATCTTCTGTCCTTTTCTTAATGAAATAGAAAGAAAAAGATGCAATGAACTTAAATTTAGTTTAGTTTGTGAACAAGGGAATCGGCACCATTGGCATGGCTTTCCTAAACCTAAAACGAGGCAGCATGCGTAGCTGCTGCCCAAAAAAAATTTGATCAACGATTTATATCGGCTTCAACCACCTATGTATACCAGCCATACGTGTTGGTTTCAGTTGACTCTTTTTTCGGTAGGTATATTGGTAGGTAGGTACTCTTATGTTCCCAAGTTTTCACATGGGCGTTAGCGGTAGCGTCGGCACTATTCTCGCAAGTTAGAGTGCAAGTGCTAAATTCTTATGAAAATTCAATTCGGTTATATTATTAGAGTAACATCAAGATTGCTGCCAAAATGAGCAAAGTTCGCAACGATTTAAGACATTTACATAAAAAATAACCATGTGAGCGGTACCTAACCGTGAATATAATGCTCGCAGCTTTACGCGTAAAAACGCGGGAATCCCGCTGTCTAATCAAGTTTTCCCGACATATTGCGCTCCGTATCGCACACGCGTTGAATTCATATAAGGCCAACTGCTTATGTTTTATGCCAACGTTAAACCAGTCACGTCGGTTATAAACTCATGCTGAGAATCGTTTGTTTTGTAATAGGTATGTTTCACTAGAAGATTTGATGCGGTTTTGTTTGATTTTTGCATGCGAATGAATCATAGATGGGTCATCTACTCGTATTTGCTTGACACAATAGGCGATGTCTTTATCTTTTGTTCTTACCTTACAAATTTCGTCCATTCTGGCTCTGGGGCTGGCGGAGAACCTATAGGATTTCCACGAAAAAAAAAAGCACATGAAGGAACCTACCTACTACCAGATAAAACTATTAAAATAAAAAGTGTTTATTATTTCAGGCAAAATACTCATATACAAAAATTCAATAAATAGTAAAATGTTAAAAAATTAAAATATGTAGCTATATATAGGTACCATTGGTCTTCATAAAACAACATATTCTTTCGTAATTTTTTATTCTCGTTTAGGTGAACGGAAATCCAGTGCACAAATATAGGATTTGCTAGGTTGCACGAGACAACCCTCAAAATGCGAGCGTCTCAAACTTCGCCAAAAAGACGCGACCCTCGACCTCATGATGGCGTAAAAGTCCGGAACCCTTGCTTCGGCAAACATGCTTGATTGATTCTGCCTAGAACTAAGCTACGAGTTTGGCACCACCAGTAACGTCCAGTCACCAAAAGCACAGAAAATGAATGATTAAGTACCTGACCCAGTAAAATGAACCCCTTGAAGACAAGTTTTGCAAAGATTAAATTATAGATGTCATTTGATCGGGCATCTGATATTATCCGTTGGAAACCTTTCAAGAAGTCTTTTAAACAGTCAAACTTGCGACGGGTTCGACGAAAAAATCTGTTTGAAATTCATAGATTGCCGCCAGAACATTCTAGAATAACTTAAAAATCAGGACAAATGGACGGATAGTTCTTCAGCTTCAGTATACATATAGATAAGCCAAGATGTTCTAAATAATATTTCACTTCATAATAATATAGTTGGTATTAATAATCGCAGTTCGTAACAGCAAGGATCACGTCATCTGTTTTATATTGGATCTTTTTACGGGCGGCTTATCCTTCAGAGATATTATGAAGCTTTTTCTTTATACAATAATAACTTTTAATTAAATGTGTATAGGGTCGGTTGTCTTGGTAAGAGCAAATGCGGAGGACATGTCGTAAGGAAAGTTTTAATTTTGAATGTGGATAAGGGCAAGTGAATAAATACGACCCACCGGTGGCTGTCGCCTCTTGTTGCGGTGTTGAGTAGATAGTGGTGCCGATTCCCTTGTTCACAAACTAAACTAAATTTAAGTTCAGTGCATCTTTTTCTTTCTATTTCATTAAGAAAAGGACAGAAGATAAATTTTAGTTTAGTCCTGTCAAATTAATCAGCGCCTGTCACTCTCCATACAAGTTTAGATGTGATTAAAAACTTGCCTACTAAAATTACGCCAATTTACGTCAAGCGCTGATTAATTTGACAGGACCAAACTAAAATTTATCTTCTGTCCTTTTCTTAATGAAATAGAAAGAAAAAGATGCACTGAACTTAAATTTAGTTTCGTTTGTGAACAAGGGAATCGGCACCACTGCCGTGTCTGGTGGCCGCCATTGGTGCCGATTCTCTTGTCACAAATGCCTCTAAACTAAACTAAAAATCACCAAAATTTAGTTTATTCCTGTCAAACGACGATTTCCCATTCTGAAATAGACTAAAGTGACACAACTTAACTAAATTTTAGTTTGACAGCACTAAGATGGCACTGAGATATTAGTTTAGTGAAAATGGCAATTTTGCTATTCTGAATTTGACGTTTTTAACCTAAAATTTAGATTTTCTAACTAAATATGTCTATTTTTAATCGCGACTAAAAACATGTGGAATAAAATTGGTTGTCATGAACTAAAATTCACACCAACACCTCGACTTTAGATGAAAAAACAGTACTGATTTTTTTTTTTTCTTTTGCTTATATCTCGAAAACGGTGTGTCCAATCGCAAAAATAATGAAAATTTCGACACCCTTTATAAAACCCTTAAACCCCTAACACTCTACATGTAGGTAATATTTTTTCTTATTTTCCATACAAAAAGTGAAAAATCCATATACAACACGTCGAGGCTGCCCCCCCTGCGCGCCTCCGGCTTTAAAAAGATTCACGTGGTTAGGTATCACGTGTGGAATCGCGATTGTCAAATTCGATTTAGATGTGTCAAAATTATTTTTAAATTTAGAGAATTTATTTTGCAGAATAGCTTTGAGATTCTCATAGTCAAAAGTAAGGAATTTTAGTGATAGTTTAGTTAGTTTAGTTCGGTGTACAAGAGAATCGGCCCCACTGACTACATTTGTGCGGTAAATCTATACAAAACGTGTGTAAAAGCACGTGAACTGCTAATCGCTGGGCTACCGGTGGATGTGGACAGTACTTGGCTTGTTTGCGCCTAGCCTTAGTAGATTATGTCTAGAGTAGGGGAAGACTGGGTGCTGGTGACTACGCCTATGTACAGAAGTGAATATAGAATCAATTTTATTTATTTTTCTAACTGTACAGACAGCTGTACCGCTGGGGAGTTTGTTCTGCCACTTCTTCCTCCCAGCTGAAGCACTAGGAAGTGGTGAAGGGCGGGCGTTTTGGGGGACTGTCTTATGTAATTGTGACGTTCGAAAAGTGCTGATTTTCAGCCTAGTTTGAATAAATAACTTTTGAATTTTTTTTTTTGAATTTTAATGTTGGGTGCGGCAAAAGAAGCATGAAAGTAGAATAAATGCTGTGGAAATACGTTCCTTGCGAAGCATGTGTGGTATGACTATGAATGATAGGCTGAGGAATGATGTGATAAGGCAACGGTGTGGTTTAAAAGACGTAGTGAGATTTTTTTTAAAGAGTTTGTATGAGTGGTTTTGTCATGATGAGAGGATGAATGAAAGGCGACTAACAAAAGGTTTTTACAAGGCAGATGTGAGTGGAACCGCCGGGAGGGGACGCCTTAGAAGAAGTCTAGAGGGACATAATAGTGACTTTAGTGGTGATGTTCTTCAGAAAGTTCATATGCGTAGTACCTACTCGCAACCGGCGTGCGTGTATGACCACATGTATGAACGTAAACGAAGCAAAAGGAATATGTAAGGATCATAGCAGGCATCATGCTGTAAGTATTTGTCATCTTCAAACAATTGGTAGAAACAGAACGATGTTTTAAATTTGTTTTCACTCCTCTTGCTCAAAAAGTCCGTCATTGTAGCGTACCAGAACGGGAAAAAAATAGCATATCTTGCTCTAGGAGAAAAAGTAATTTTTGTTTGCAATCAAAGAGCCTACAAAAACGACTTTCCTAAAATTCACACACACACACACATAACATCACGCCTTGTTTCCCCGAAGGGTTGGGCAGAGGTGTACCTGTAGTAGGTACACCCACATTTCGCCAGTTATATTTAAGTCCCATGTAATAGGGGGCGAGCCTATTGCCATCAACCGGGCACAAATCCAGACTCCGGGCTGCTACTGAGAAATTCCAGATAGAAAAACCCAATAACACTTTGCTCGACCCGGGAATCGAACCCAGGACCTCATGCTCAGCAGCAGCGCTTGCGACCACTAGACCAACGAGGCAGTCAAAATTCAGTTTTAAGAAATTGCATATTTTTTAAATAAAATAAACTATATAATATTGTATTGGATTATTTTATTTTCTCGCAATCGTAGTGAGAAGTAGAGTGTAACACACGGCGCTAAAACCCATTATAACTCGGTTTCTATTTACTCTAAACTACCTCGATAGAATGGGTTATTTTAGCCCCTCGTATATCAATCTACTATTAATGGAATCTATTCATATGAAATTCACGATTGGAAGTCAATTATCTTAAAAGATATAAAAAGGATCGACTGATCGAGTGCCCGAGCGGTTTATGTGGGATTAAAAGTATCTAACGGACGTGGAACATCAAAAGACTGGGTTTGCTATAGATCTCATGCGTTCTTTACGAGATTATTTTTCCGAGAAATCGGCGTTTTGCTTCAAGATTTTCTAACCGGTTTCTGTGTGTGAAGATCTGATAGGTACTTATTTGAGGAGTTCTTGGACGCTACTAAGCCTATTGAGTTTTTTCTAAGTAAGAAATGGCGATTTACTTTATAGGAAGGTGGTTAGTGAAAACGGTAAATATCTACCTATTTACCTAGTTGAACAGAAAAGCGAAGTTATAAATATCTTAGTAGGTAATAGTAATAGTCCATTTATTTGTAAGAATATTGTTACAGTTATGTTACATGGTTTTTGTAGTTTATAATATTCTGTCGTTTCCGGCGTACAAATACATTGTCAGGGTTTTGGTTAGTTTATTACATTCCACGTTGAATTGTTATTAAATAAATTAAATTAGGATAACATTCAAATTGCAAATTAGTTAAATATATTAGCTATGGAAATGTCAAAAAGAATTAATTAAGTCAAAGAATCAGCATTGCCATACAACGTGGCAATGCTGCCAGCTTTTTGGGCACTTTTCCTATTGACAGCGATGCGGACGAATTTTTTGATGTCCTATGATTATTCCTCCCCCTTTTTATATACTTGTACATATTATTATTGTAACATCGGTCGGTACTCATAATTGTATGGTGGTGGGTAGTTAGTTTACTTTTGGGAAATAAATCAGTCTGTCGTTGACCCACGTATTTTATTGACCTATCATTGGCGACGAGAACGGGATTTGTGTAATTTCTTTTAATTTCCGGGATTTCGCGTGTGTCAAGATGCCTATTGGTAAAATTGAACCATTTAATTTAACCTCGAAACAGTGGCCAGCGTATATTCGTCGAGTAAATCAGTACGTACGGCTTAACGAAATCGACAATGAATTGAAAGTGCCTATGTTAATAACGGTCGTGGGGGAAGAAACGTATGCGCTTATGTGCGATCTGTGTTCACCTAGTTTTCCGGAAAATAAAACATATGACGAACTAGTGACATTGGTGACGGAACACCTGGAACCGCAACGATCGGAGATAGCCGAGCGCCACGTGTTCAGGTTGCGCCGACAGCGTGCGGGCGAGTCCCTTACGGAATACCTGCAGGCATTGATGCACCTGGCGTCTACGTGCAGTTTTGGAAAGTGCAAGTCATGTTCGACGCTTGAAGAAAATTTGCGTGATCAGTTTGTGTCAGGGCTTACTAGTGACGTAATGCGATCGAGAATCTTCGCGGAAAAGAAAGTACAATACAAAGAGGCAGTGGAGCTCGCGCTAGCTCTAGAAGCAGCGGAGAAGCATGCCGAGGTGAGCGGCACCACGACGACGGCGGCGGCGGACTCAGCAAAGCCGGCAGGCGGCGAGGCGGGCGAAGGCCTGCATTACGCGCGTGGCGGACGAGCGCGTCCGCGCGGGCCGCAACGGGCGCACGGCGGCGGTGGCGGCGGCGATGGAGCAGCGGCAGCAACAGGCGCGGCAGGCGCAGGCGGAGCGCGCGCGGACCCGGCGGACGGGCGCGCACGGGCCTGCTGGCGCTGTGGCAAGGCGCATCCGGCCGAGAAGTGTCGGTTTAAAAATTACAGTTGTGATGAGTGCGGTCAAAAGGGGCACCTAAAAGTGATGTGCAAACAAGTGCGCGGTAGTGGCGGTCAGCATAATTATGTGAGTGACGAATCGGAGGATGGTATGTTCAACTTGAATGTGGCAACTCGAGGTAACAAACCATATTTTATTAAACTGTCCGTTGATAGCATTAATATGGAATTTGAAGTGGACACAGGTAGTCGTATATCAGCAATAAGTGAGGTTATGTACCAACATATGTTTTCACATAAAAAGATTGAACCAGATAACTTAGTTTTACGTTGTTACTCGGGTTCAACAATTGCATCACTCGGTTACATTGAGGTAGACGTGTTGCTGGGAGAATTTAAAGCTAAATCATTGCGATTATACATTATTAAGGGTGGAGCGCGGCCGTTGTTAGGACGCGAGTGGATGCGCGCTTTAAAGATAACACAAATAAACCTCAATGAAATCATAGAGGATGAATTTGTAAACAAATTATGTAAGGAATTCCCAGAAGTATTTAGCAATAAGTTAGGTACATGCAAACAGCCCATACGACTACAGCTGTCCGATAAGGAACCGGTTTACGTGCGAGCGAGACCCATGCCGCTGGCACTGCGCGCACGTGTCGAGCGGGAGCTGGAACGTCTCGAAGCGGACGGCTCCATCTACCGCGTTGACTACTCGGACTATGGAACTCCAATAGTACCCGTTGTAAAACAAAACGGAGACATACGCATTTGCGGGGATTATAAGATAACCATCAATCCAAAGTTAAAAAGAGATTATTATCCGTTGCCACGTATCGAAGAGTTGTTTGCAAATCTTAGTGGGGGAAATAAATTCACAAAAATTGATCTGAAACATGCCTATGAACAGTGTCTATTGTCGGACGACTCGCAGCCCTACACGGCAATAACTACGCATATGGGTACTTTTGTGTATAGACGTACGCCCTACGGACTGTCGGTTATACCGGAAAAATTTCAAAAAATTATGGAGGAGACACTGCGCGGGGTGCCAGGGTGTGTAGTATTTTTAGACGATATTTGTGTAACGGGGTCCAACACGCTTGATCACATAAAGAATCTGAGAGCGGTATTAGAAAGATTACGTCACACGGGACTTACTGTTAAATTAAGTAAATGTCGATTCTTACAAGATAGTGTGAAGTATCTAGGTTTTATTATTAATAAGGAAGGTTTGCGACCGGATACAGATAAACTGGAGGCCATTTCCAGCGCGCCTAGACCAGAGAACGTATCACAACTGAAAAGTTTCTTAGGGATGGTAAATTACTACGGGCGATTTATTCCTAGTTTGAGCACCTTATTACAACCATTACACAATTTACTTAAAAAAGATAGCGGCTGGGAATGGGACTCCAAGTGTGAGAAAGCTTTCGTGGAGGCAAAACGATCTCTCCTGAGCGAACGCGTATTAGCACACTACGAGGAGGGGCGCGACCTAGTGTTGTCAGTGGACAGCAGCGCGTACGGACTGGGCGCCGTGCTGGCGCACCGGTACTCGGACGGTAGTGAGCGGCCCGTGAGCTGCGTGTCGCGCACACTCAGTGCGCCCGAGCGCAACTACAGCCAGCTCGATAAAGAGGCGCTGGCTATTCTGTTCGGTGTCACGAAACATCACCAATATTTGTTTGGGAGGCGTTTTACGCTACGCACTGACCACCAGCCCCTGACTCATATTTTTGGGGCCAAGGGGGGAATCCCACAGACGGCTGCTAGTCGTCTACAAAGATGGGCGGCACGCCTGGCTGCATATGATTTCGCCATAGAATTCGTGCGATCGGTGGACAACGGTCCGGCCGATGCCTTGTCGCGATTACCGTTACCTCGGGAGGGGCGCAACGTTGACACAGTAGATTATTTGAATCTTATAGAGGAGTCGTTGCCTATTTGTTTTAAAGATATAGCAAAAGAGACAGAGCGCGATCCGGTATTATGTAAAATTAAAGGCTATGTTTTATTCGGTTGGCCGACAATCCCAAGCTGCGACGCGGAAAAACCATTTTTTGCTAGGAAAAATGATTTTCTAGTGGATCAAGGATGCATCATATATAAATATAGGATAGTGGTCCCTCACGTTTTACAAAAGAAAATATTAAACGAAGTTCATGAGGGCCATCTAGGGATGAACAAAATGAAAACGTTGTCGCGGAGTTACATTTACTGGGCGAGCTTAGATCAGGACATTGAAGAAGTGTGTAGGTCGTGCGCTGCGTGCCGCATCGTGCAGGACGCGCCGCCGCGGGTGCAGCTGCATCCCTGGGAGTTTCCACTGCACCCGTGGCAACGCGTACACGCGGACTTCGCAGACTGCGGCGGTGTGCGATATCTTATAATAGTAGATGCGCATTCCAAATGGATAGAGGCCCTGCCGATGCGCGGCACAAACGCAGCTTCTACTATTAAAGTCTTTAGAGGTACATTTGCACGTTTCGGTTTACCATCGCAACTTGTGACTGACAACGGCCCGCCGTTCTCTTCTCAAGAGTTTAAGGTTTATTGTGAAAACAATTGTATTAAACATACAACTTCGGCACCGTATAGACCCCAGGGGAATGGCGCGGTGGAGAACGCAGTTAAAACCGTAAAAAAGGCCATAAAGAGAGCGATATACGAAGGCGAGGACGTGAACGTCGCTCTAAGCAGATTTCTTTTCCAATATCGCAATTGTGAACACGCAACGACAGGGGTCTCGCCGGCTGTGGCGCTCCAAGGGCGGCGCTTGCGCAGCCGACTTGACACGTTACGGCCGGACGTAGCCGCAGCGGTACGCGCGAAGCAAGAGCGTCAGGTCGACCATGCTTCGGGGGCTGATAGGGAATTCTGTGTTGGGGATGCGGTAATTGCTCGCGATTACACGGCGAGGGGGGACAAGTGGACCGAAGCCACAGTTATTAAAAAAACAGGGCCAGTTTCTTACAAAGTTAGTTTAGGTAACGGGGTTGAGTGGCGTAGACATGCCGACCAAATGATTTCAGCAAGTAGTAAAAATAGGTACGCATTAACACGCGTGAGTGACGTGGCAGTAGCCGAGGCTACGGGCTCTGGAGCTGTTGCACCGGGGGTCGATAGCGGAGCCGAAGGTGAGATGTTTGAGGACGCATCCAGTGGTGATGGTAATACTAGGGACACGCCGCTGGAAGAGTCCAAGTCGACGCAGGTTCGACCCGAACGGCTTTCGTCGTCGATACCACCACCACCACTGGGCACGTCAGCTCGCGCACTGCGTGCGTTCAACCGAGCTAGACAAGCTGTCAATAGTTTGCCACCATAACTAGATGTATAGTTATGTAAAATTGTTAATTTTAAGATGTATCTGTCGAACTGTGATTAATGGACTTGATGAGGAGAGATGTAACATCGGTCGGTACTCATAATTGTATGGTGGTGGGTAGTTAGTTTACTTTTGGGAAATAAATCAGTCTGTCGTTGACCCACGTATTTTATTGACCTATCAATTATATTAAGTCTGATAGTTTTTAAATGATGTAAATACGTGTGTAAATAAAGTTAAAATTAAGTCAAAAAGAATATAGTAAGAAGAGAATAATATAATAATTATTTCCTAATATTAATGTCAACTTTTCATTCATAAAATCATTAGTCGAGTAGTAGCGTTTAGTTTAGAAGTAATTGAATAATTTACACTTTTAAATGTCCAAAACAATTTGGTAGTTTATTATATATTTTGGTCGTCAAACAAAATATATTTTTCAAAATAGTTTATTATTTTGTCTAGGTACACGAGCATGTGAACTTTGCGGCTAGGTCTGTATACAACATCATTATGCAGAACAAATTCATGCTTATTTTGGTACACAAAAATACAAATTTTCAAAATATATAATGCTGGGAGTGGTAATATTTATATTTTTTTGAATAATGGAACACAGCTGTCCAGTGGGTGCGCTCCACATAATGAGCGACTGCATTTCTTTTGAGCTCGAAACACTCTGTTCAGTTATACAGAATTACCCCATATATAATAATGCCATAACGCAACATTGATGCGACATGGGCATGATAACCACATAGTGCCGCATCAACACTAGCCACACGTGTTAGTCTGTATAAAACGAATACGAATCCTTAGACCTTTGTGCAGAGTTCGTCATTATGAGCTTTCCGGTTACAGTGTTTGTCTATTGTTATTCCTAGGAACTTTGTACTCTCAACCTTTTCAATTGTGTCATTATCATGCTGTATTTTTAACTGTGGACGCTTACTGTTGTAGGTTTGGAACTGAATCATTCTGGTTTTGCTAACGTTAATGTAGAGATTATTTTGTTTCAGCTATGTGATAATTTTATTTAGTGTCTCGTTAATTTCGGTCTGGTACTCACTTAAGTGATAATTGTCATTTATAATGCTGAGGGTCGTATCTTCAGCATATATTATGCAATTGTGGGAGGTTACGCTAGCTAAGTCATTAGCATACAGCTGAAACAAAAGTGGTCCCAGTATGGTTCCTTGAGGAACACCAGAACTATTTTCGCTGACGATTTTTTGGTGCCCTGTTTGTCTCGAGATCACAACACATTGTTGCCGATGGGTGAGGTAACTTTGGAGCCATTTCAACGCGTTTCCTCTATGTAACAAAATCTGGTCAATTTACCATTGACTATAAAAATTATAGTAGGTAGATACTAATATTGGTGGAATGAAATGCTCCTATACTTAATTGGTTTTTCCCACTCGAATTTTAAACTATTTTCAGTCTACACTTGTCGCAACAAGTCGGGCCAGACTGCACGAGCCTTCAAGTGCGTTTATACGGAAAATGGGCAACGTAAGGTAAATATTTGACAGCTATTTGTGACCTTGCCAACTTTTTGAATGAACACCTTAAATATTCCTTTTATCTTCTTCGGCTCCTCGATCTTTCAGATATTGAGAACTATAAGGCAATTCAATTAATAGTAGATATAGATAGGCTATAGTATTTATTTAAGATATCTTACCTACATGACGTATGAAATTTCATATAAGAAGACCTTTGATATATACGAGAACTTAAGTTAGAAACTAACTAATTTCACTAAACTCGACGCTAACGAAGTTTAGGTAGGCACCTACCTACATAGCTGCAAGAGTTTATCCTATTAATACATACCTACATATTAATGTAGGTAAGTATAAACGTATGATTCAAGCAGCAGTGCTGCCGCGTCACAACTGGTTCCCTATACATTTTCTTATTCATCATTTTCCTTGTTTATATGAGATTACATTCCGAGCACGGCAGCAATGTAACGATAATAAATGTATGATTCCGAACCCCACTGCAGCACTGCCGCGTGCAGTGAGGATCGGAATCATAACTTAATATACAGGTTCACATCATGTTGTAGGGTTAGGTAGGTCCTATTTCAAAATTTGAATAGTCCTGACAAAGAGTCGAATATTTGAAAAAAACATCCTAAACTTTTTCTATTTCCAAAAAGAAACCTTTTAGCAATTCCGATTAAATGACAAGGCCGGACCAAGTCCGGATGGGGGGGCCAAGAGCCGGAATGTTTGGATAAATCCGGACGGATAGTAACCCTAGTTGTAGCTAGGTGCGCCCCTCAGGATATACAGAGGTGTTTACGTACACCTGCATTTCGCCTACCTACCTAGAGTATCAAGCCGACTGCCGTAGCCCGAAGCTCCAACTGCTGTTATTTGGTAGGCATCTAATAGATAAATCTTATTTCTAAGCATATATTCGTGTGACGGGGCAAGGGTCTCGCGCGGACGGATACCTGCCCTGTGCTGCGTTTGAACTGGATTCTAAAACTGGAGCGATTGTCTGATAAAAACGCTACCATTTAGATTTATTTAGATGTCAGCCAACATTTTACTGTAAACGATGATAATAATATGCCACACTGGAAAGATTTACGTAACCCGTCTCCCAAGAAGAGGGGACTCTGAAGAAAATTCTCTGATATTATATAATGAGGACTTTAAAAAAACACGACAACGTCATAGATTCCTAACCTAGGTTTCTAAGTAAACAAAAAAAGCTGCCTATAGCTATTTCGCATGTATTGAATCCATCCATGGTAACAGTTTTCGCGTCGATGTCCCTGCCACCTGGTATATCTACAAGTAATATTTAAACGACGTGGATCGCCCGGAGCACACGGTGAAGCATACGGTGGAGGTCTACCCGGCTTGGGCGGGGCATCGCCGTGTCCTCGTGGAGGCGATCGGCGGCGGTAATCTCTCGCGTCTGGCACTGGTTCAGGTACGGAGCGAGAGGAAATGGGAAGCCGTTACCTTCTTCTGCGAAGTAGTAATGCTCGCGAAGGAGGAGGCGGAACGCCTGAGGGAGAGGCAAATTTCGCGCCCTCGCGCCCTCGCGCCCCTAACCGCCGCAGGAGGAGACGCCTTGGGCGTCGGGAATCGCAGGCAGATTTCCGGCCACCGTAGGCGCGGGCTTGCGGACGGTGAGCAATGGGTAGCTCGCCGTCCGATAAGGACCAAGTCCGGGTCGACGGCGCGTTGTGTTCCACGCGCGCCTCAAAGAGATATCAGCAGAATTGACGGGGTCCGCTAGGGCCGATGCCTGCCAGGGCTGCGAAGAAGTCCGAAAGGGAGATCGTGGCCCCCGGCAACATGGCAACCGAAGGAACACGGGTGGGTTTTAGTCAGTAAGAGTCTGACATGCCCTTCCGCTCCACCCAGAGCGGGAGAAGTTTTTTAATAATTTCCCACCCAAAAACAAAAACGCTTTTATGTCTTTTTCTACGACGACAATATTTCGTTTTTGTGATCCGTGCTTATGCTCCTTTCGGGAGTTATATGCTAGAGTATCATCACCAAAAAAGTCAATTTCAAACGCAGCACGAACTAGGGGAAAAATCGGCCATACGGCGACGAAGTAGAAAAAAGGTTTCGGTGCAATTTTCTTTGTAAACAGGTTACTTATAGCTACGATTTATTTGCTATGCGTATTTTCCTTATATGTATTATTTTGGTATGAGCATTTTTAATACGTTATAGTGTAGGGGTGTAGGACCTACAATAAAGAGTAGGTAATATATCTGGCTTCGTCTGGTATTGAGACATGACCTTATTATGGACTTTCTGTAGGTATGTGTATATAGTCTTTAGAATAATAATACTTATCCAATTCTATACTATTAAACAAGCAATATTTGTAATCACGTTCTCGAAAACGTTACTAACGATTTCGATGAAAGTTGCAGTTGTAGGGGTTTACGGGGGTGAAAATTCGATCTAGCTAGGTCTCATATCTGGGAAAATAAGTTTTCTCCGTATTTTCACCCGAGCAGAGATCGGTCGCCCAAAGTTTAGAACAAGAATAATGACACGACAGCATGGAATTTGTAAGTACCTACTATCATGGCAGCATGGAATTAGTAAGTACCTACTATCATGGCAGCATGGAATTAGTATGTACTATCATGGCTGCATGCAATTAGTATGTAACTCACCTATACTATTAAATGAACATTCCCTATTATCACCAGAGCAGAGCTCGGTCGCACAGGTACTAATAATAATAAATACTAAGTATGACTATGTCAGTGGTTGATAATAGTGATTTTAGAGTGGGCGTTTAGATGCCTGTAGCAGTACACCGCTGGACGTGAGCCTCTTCAAATGCTCGCCATTTTGCTCGACCTTTGGTCACTCTAATTCAGCTGCTACCGGCCTCCACGTGAACATCGTCGCTCCTCCTGTTATGTATTTTCTGGTGTACAATAAAGTATAATTATAAAGAAACTAGCTGACCCCGGCAAACGTTGTTTTGCCAATTATTTGTTTGGGGTGGACAACCCTTAGGTTGTCCACCCCAAACAAATAATTGGCAAAACAACGTTCTACTAAAGTTCTAATCGGCTACTATCTATTTTTCATACCCCTAAGTGACTTATCACTTAGGGGTATGAAAAATAGATAGTAGCCGATTCTCAGACCTACTGAATATGCATATGAAATTTGGTAAAAATCAGTAAAGCTATTTCGGAGGAGTAAGGTAACTAACATTGTGACACGAGAATTTTATATAGGTATAAGAGATAAATAAATCTTAACTAATATTATACCAGCTTCTTTCTGCCCGCGACTTTGTCTACGACCCTATAACCTTCCTCAAGAAGTGGGCTATCCAATGCAAAAATATTTTTTCAAATCCGACTGGTAGTTCTGGAGATTGCCTCCTACATGCAAACTTATAAACAAACAAATTTTACCTGTTTATAATATTATTCGTATAGATAACCTCGATTGACTGCCTCGTTGGTCTAGTGGTCGCAAGCGCTACTGCTGAGCATGAGGTCCTGGGTTCGATTCCCGGGTCGGGCAAAGTGTTATTGGGTTTTTCTATCTAGAATTTCTCAGTAGCAGCCCAGAGTCTGGATTTGTGCTCGGTTGATGGCAATAGGCTCGCCCCCTATTACATGGGACTTAAACATAACTGGCGAAATGTGGGTGTACCTGCTACGGGTACACCTCTGCCCAACCCTTCGGGGAAACAAGGCGTGATGTTATGTGTTATGTTTATGTCGTATAGATAATTAAGAATAAAGAGAAAATATAAAAAAAAAATATGTTTGTTTGTTACGCTTTCAGGCTAAAACGGCTGAACCGATTTGGATGAATATTGGCACATGGTAGATGGGTGACCTGGGTTAGAATATAGGATAGTTTTTATCCCGATATTCCCACGGGACCGAGACTTATGCGGGTGAAACAGCGGGCACAGCTAGTAATATACAGGGTGTTAGGCAGACGGTTGAACGCACGAAAATGGCGGGTCCGTGGGGCCATCTAAGACGTGTTTAGGGCCAATAACAAGACCCAGGCTACATGGATTTCTTAAAATTACTTTTTTTTTAATTTTATTCGTAATTCGTCGGTGCTCAAACTTCAAACGTCAATAATATCGTTTATGAAATCTGTTTTTTTTTTATCTGAAATAATTGTAGAATCTTATAAAATTCGTATTTGACGCAGATGTTTGCTAGAAAATTAAAAACGAACCCCTAAACTTCAAACAAATTAAAAATAAATATCGAAAACCCGAATTTGAACTGCGTTAAAAAAAATAAACGAAGAGAAGTTCTAATTCTAGGAAAACATCTTTGGTACATGCCCGTTGTAACGGTATGCAATATGCACACATTTTTTTTAAACAACTAAAATAATTCGTCAATTTTAATTGCCTGGGCCTTTTTTCACGGAACTCTACATTTGCGAAAAGTAAAATTAATTATTACTCACAAGCAAAAAGTTTTTAACATGTTAGATTCTACAATTATACTAGATACAAATAAAAATTAATGTTTTCAGTTTTGTTATTTTTAAATGCAATTATTGACGTTTTAAGTTTGTGCAAAGACGAATTTCAATATTTTTTTTAAATCATTTAAAAAACAGTGTAGCCTGTATCTTGTTATTGGACATAAAGACGTAGCTGACGACACGGATTCACCATTTTCGTATGTTCAAACGTTTGCCTAACACCCTGTATAAGTGCGTATGGTCAAATTCAGTCGATGTGCCCTCTTATTTTCTGAAGCTGGTTTGACACACTTTCGCTTCTAGATGATCAGGGATGGATAAAAATAATGGACCAACATAAAAAACATGCTGAAACATCCTAAGTAAATAAGCAGGCGCTGACCCATTTAGTTTGAAAAGTGTTAATCTAAAAGGTTCTCAGTTTAGTCCATTAGAGGCGACGGGCGGTCGACGTCGTCAGCCGATCGCTGGCAAAGCCATACTGACGATGCTAAGAAGATAATCCTGTTTTTAGAGAAAGAAATAGGGAGAGAAAAAAAAAATCTATGTTTAGAAGAGTGCCGCCACGCTAGAAATAATGTGAGGTTATTTGGGGGTTCTAGTCTCCTGAACCTTCTAAAACAATTTTTTTTGCCGCAGACGACTAAATTTTTTAAATAAAAATTATACTTTTTTATTTAAGTTAAAAAAATCTATTAATTTACGAATGCAAGAGCGAGCGAAGTGACCTTGGAACTTAGGACACAGGAGAAACATTTTCAAGGTCAATGTCAAACGTTTCGAAGGTCAAGGACAAATAAAAAAAAAAGAATTTTACATGGTAAATATGACCAGTAACCACCAAAATAACCACGAACCTAACCTGTCCGAGTCGGGGTGCCCCAAGGAACCCCTAAATAACCTCACATTATTTGTTTAACTTTTAATTTAGGAAAATCCCGAGTCCTGAATCCAAATTTCATCTCAGGATTTCTCAGAATTATTTTTCTGGAGCTTAAAACAACAAGGCGGTGATGACGGAATTACGGCCGAACTCTTGAAGGCCGATGGAAAACTCGTTCTTAAGGCCCTCCAGAAGCTTTTCGATTCCGTCGGAAAAACGCCACAGGCATGGAATACAGGGGGACGTGGTGAGCGCTCTGTTCCCCTCTAGAGGGGATCATACTGCTCCGCCCATGGCTCCGCCTACTGCGATGCCCGATGCGGACCACACCGACGACGACGATTCTCCTGAGGTGACTGAGGTAGAAATGAGAGTGGCGGTACGCAAGATGAGTGCGAAGAATACCGCCCCAGGACCCGACGGCATACCCGGAAAAGCCTGGGTCCTGGCCATGGGGGCTCTCGGGCCTCGACTGAGGGGGCTCCTAAGCGCATGCATGGAGAGGGGCCAGTTCCCACTTCGTTGGAAGACGGGGAAACTGGTCCTCATCAAGAAGCCGGGGCGCCCAGCGGACTCTCCGTCCGCTTATCGGCCCATTGTGCTGCTCGACGAGGTGGGCAAGCTCTTTGAAAGAGTCATTGCAGACCGCCTCGTCGGGCAGCTGGTGCGAGTGGGGCCGGATCTGGCGGAGAGCCAGTTCGGTTTCCGCAGGGGGCGCTCTACGGTGGACGCCATCATGCGCGTGCGGGCCCTCACGACGGGGGATGCTGTGGCCCGGGGTGGGGTCGTCTTGGCGGTGTCTCTAGACATCGCCAATGCCTTCAACACCCTGCCCTGGAGTTGCATAAGGGAGGCACTCCGGTATCACCGGATGCCGACCTACCTCTGTCGTGTGGTCGAGGCCTATCTGACGGACAGGGCCGTCATCTACCCCGGTCACCAAGGAGAGTGGAACCGGCAAGAGATGTCATGCGGTGTCCCACAGGGTTCGGTACTGGGGCCGCATCTGTGGGACATCGGATACGACTGGGTGCTGCGCGCCGACCTCCCTAGCGGCGTCAGCGTCGTTTGTTACGCTGACGACACGCTTGTCCTGGCGCAGGGGGGGTCGTACCAGGCGGCGGCCGATTTAGCGACACGCGGGGTTGCGACAATCGTCGATAGGATCCGGCAGCTGGGACTCGAGGTGGCCCTGCACAAGTCTGAGGCCATGGGTTTTCATGGTCCTCGGAATGCGCCACCGTCGGGTTCCCAGGTAATGGCGGGAGGGGTTCACATCGGTGTCGAGTCGACGATGAAGTATCTGGGACTCGTCCTCGACAGCCGGTGGAACTTCGTAGAACATTTCCGACGTTTGGCTCCCAGACTTGAGCGGGCCGGGGCTGCATTGAAGCGGCTCCTGCCCAATCTAGGGGATCCAAACGCCTCCTGCCGGAGGCTCTATGCGGGGATCGTGCGGTCCATGGCCCTTTACGGGGCACCGGTGTGGGCGCGTTCATTGAGGCTGCGGCCAGCCCGCCGGTTGAACGCGTCCCAGAGGGTCATGGCCATCCGGCTGGCCCGAGGATACCGCACGGTCTCCTGCGAGGCGGCGAGCCTCCTTGCCGGATTACCGCCATGGGATCTGGAGGCAAAGGTCCTCGCGCACGTCTGGGAGTGGCGCGAGGAGGCGAAACGCCGGGGCTTAACCCCGATGCCGCAAGAAATTGCGGCACAGCGGACAGAGCTCCGGCGGGATCTCATGGCGTCATGGAGGGTGCGATTGTCGCAACCCCGCGCTGGGCACGCCACAATCGCGGCGATAAGACCCGTCTTTGAGGAGTGGCTGGAGAGACGCCACGGCGTTCTCACCTTCCGCCTGACGCAGGTCCTCACCGGACACGGCTGCTTCGGGAGGTTCCTGTTCAGGATAAGGCGGGAGGAAACACCCGGGTGTCATCATTGTGTGGATCGGCCTGAGGACACGGTGGAGCATACGGTGGAGGTCTGCCCGGCTTGGGCGGAGCAACGCCGTGTTCTCGTAGAGGCGATCGGCGGCGGTGATCTCTCGCGTCCGGCCCTGGTTCAGGCCATGGTACGGAGCGAGAGGAAATGGCAGGCCGTCACCTCCTTCTGCGAAGCGGTAATGCTCGCGAAGGAGGAGGCGGAACGCGTGAGGGAGAGGCAAATTTCGCGCCCTCACGCCCCTAACCGCCGCAGGAGGAGACGCCCGGGGCGGGAATCGCGAGCCGATTTCCGGCCACCGTAGGCGCGGACGGTGAGCAATGGGTAGCTCGCTGTCCGATAAGGACCAAGCCCGGGTCGACGGCGCGTTGTGTTCCACGCGCGCCTCAAAGAGATGTCAGCAGAATTGAAGGGGTCCACTAGGGCCAATGCCTGCCGGGGGTTCGAAGAAAACCGATCGGGAAATCGTGGCCCCCGGCAACAGGGCAACCGAAGGAACACGGGTGGGTTTTAGTCAGTAAGAGTCTGACACGCCCTCCCGCTCCGCCCAGAGCGGGAGAAGTTATTTGATAATTTCCCACCCAAAAAAAAAAAAAAAAAAGGCATGGAATACAGGTGTGATGGTAATCTTCTTTAAAAAGGGCAACAATGCCCTGCTTAAGAACTATAGTCCCATCACACTTCTGAGCCATGTCTACAAGCTGTTTTCAAGAGTTATCACGAACCGTCTTCCAGCCCCCCGAACAAGCTGGATTCCGTAAAGGTTTTAGCACCGTAGACCACATACATACGCTGCGGCAGGTTATACAGAAGACCGAAGAGTATAACCTGCCTCTCTGCTTAGCGTTTGTGGACTACGAGAAAGCTTTCGATCGATCGAGACATGGGCTATGCTGCAGTCTCTTCAACAGTGCCAGATCGACTATGTCTGTACAAAAACGCCACTATGTCAGTCCGACTCCAGGACCAGACCTCGAAACCTATCCTTCTGCAGTGAGCTGTGAGACAGGGAGACGTTATCTCTCCGAAACTGTTCACAGCTGCACTGGAGGACGTCTTCAAGGTTCTGGATTGGAAAGGGCTAGGCATCAACATCAATGGCGAGTATATCACTAACCTTCGGTTTGCCGACGACATAGTTATCATGGCTGAGACCACGGAGGACCTCAATACAATGCTCGATGACCTCAGTAGAGCCTTCGAAAGAGTGGTTCTTAAAATGAAAATGGACAAGACAAAGGTCATGTCAAATGCTCATGTGACATCCACTCTCATGAAGATCGGAGACGCTACGCTCGAAGTTGTGGACAAGTATGTTTAGGATAAACTGTCCAGCTAGGTAGATCCAACTTCGAGAAAGAGGTCAATAGTCGAATCCGACTCGGCTGGGCAGTATTCGGGAAGCTACGCAATATCTTCTCGTCCCACATACCACAGTGTCTCAAGACGAAAGTTTTTGACCAGTGCGTGTTGCCAGTGATGACCTATGGTATTGAAACGTGGTCGCTCACAATGGGCTTTATGAAAAGGCTAAAAGTCATCCAAAGGGCAATGGAGAGGGCTATGCTTGGAGTTTTCCTACGTGATCGAATCAGAAATGAAGAGATCCGTAGGAGAACCAAGGTAACCGACAAAGCCCGAAGAATTGCCAAACTTAAGTGGCAATGGGCAGGGCACATTGCTCGCAGAACGAATGGCCGATGGGGTCGAAGGGTTCTGGAGTGGCGACCACGTACCGGAAGACGTAGCGTTGGAAGGCCCACAAGATGGACCGATGACCTTGTGAAGGCCGCAGGAATTTGCTGGATGCGTAAAGCACAGAATCGGTCGAAGTGGCGGTGCTTGGGGGAGGCCTATGTCCAGCAGTGCATGTCTTTCGGCTGAAATAATGATGATGATGATGATTTTTCTGCGTTTGAACGTGAGCTTCCAGGCTGCGATGAGAATGAGGAGTACCTAGGAGTCACTCGGAAAAGTTGACCCATGGTGCCCCTACATCTCAGCGCCGAATTGAGTTAAACGGATTTGAACCAAGCAACCCTCTTAATGCGTGCCATACATACCTACATTATATTTATTAACCAGACGTGATAGGTATTTTTTAGATTTTCTTTTACGTAGAAGTTCAAATCATTGGTATCTTTGTTTAATTTGCAAAGTGCTGAAAGAAACGTATTAAAAATAAATATCCTACCTACACCTTCTAAAATAGCTTAGGTAATTCTAAAATATTAAATGTCAGCCTTTAAAAGCTCTAAAGAATGTCTACAATAAGTACGACTATGAATCTGCCACCTTTTTTTCGAGTTTTTTTATGTATCATATTTTTGTCTTTTTGTCTACTCTCTATCGTCGTCAAAATCGACGACGACTAAATACGACAAAATGACTAATTATATCGTGTTGAACTGTCAAAAATCGAGATAAATAACGTGTCATGTTAGGGTTTGTCGACAAAACATGAAGTTTGACAGAACGAGTCGAGTATTTTGTATGGCATAGCTGTCAGAAAACTGTAAAACTACAGAAATAGACAAAAATTTGTCGTGCGAGAGTGGATATACATCGCGTGTGTCATGTTAGGCCTACAGGACGTCACCGAGAAACGAGATTACTCGGACCGACATGACGTCCCAGTGACGGCGATAGTTTGTCCACAAAAGTCGGACGAACGGCAAAAGTCTGTCTGTCTGTCACAGTCAATTTGCTTTGAGTTTAATGAACCGATTAAGTAGAAATTTGGCACACATAGTAATTACTGTGGATGGACGTGTAATGAAAATAAATGAATTTTGAATATGTGGGTGGGGTCACCTTTGGGAGGAAAATAAAAAAAAATTAAAAAAAGAAGTTTTGCAAGCTGTACCAGGTGACATATCAAATGAACAACTGTGAGGGTCTCCAATTTTATTTTTTTATTATTTTAAAATAAATCGTTTTAAAGTTATTTAAGAAAATTGATGAAAATTTACTTTTTCTCCGAAAACACTGAAAATCATTTTTTTATTCCGACATCTTCTACTATATAAAAAAAACCCGACTGCAAAAACACATAACTGAAAAGAGAAAAACAAGCATTATAATCTATAGAATTTTGGTATTGCAGGCGGGACAAACAAAATTTACACCATCATTTCAGGTTATTGGTTTGTCCCGCCTGCAAAACCAAAATTCTATAGATTATAATGCTTGTTTTTCTCTTTTCAGTTATGTGTTTTTGCAGTCGGGTTTTTTGTTTTTTAAATAACTTTTTTTATTTCAAGCTTTTTAGTTTTATTAAAATAACTAGCTTTTGCCCGCGGCTTCGCCCCCGTGGATGTCAGAAAATATCCCACAGGAACGAGCTACCGGGATTCAGAGTATCCTATGTCCTAACCCAGGTCATGGCCTATCCGTATGCCTATCATCTAAATCCGTTTAGCCGTTACGGCATGAAAAGGTAACAGGCTGATAATAAATCTGTTTTAGGGTTCCGTACCTCAAAATGAAACATTAAAGCCCTTAAAGGATGACTTCAGTGTCTGCCAAGACCCTTTTTCTCAGGAACGCGTGGAGGCATCAAGTTGAAATAGATATTAAAAACTTAGATCTACGGTCTCTTGGAAGTGTAACGAAAATCAAATTTCCAAGTCAACGTAATAATGGGCACGCCACAACTGTGGCAATAAGTTCCCTCATTGAAGAGTGGCTAGAGAGGCGCCACGGCGTCCATACCTTCCACCTGACGCAGGTTCTCACCGGACACGGTTGTTTCGGGAGATTCCTGTTTCGGATAAGGTGGGAGGAAACGCCCGGGTGAGACCATTGTGTGGATCGCCCGGAGGACACGGTGGAGCATACGGTGGAGGTCTGCCCGGCTTGGGCGGGGCACCGCCATGTCCTCGTGGAGACGATCGGCGGTGGTGATTTTTCGCGTCCGGCCCTGGTCCAAGCCATGGTACGCTAGGGCCGATGCCTGCCAGGGTCGCGGGAAAGTCCGAAAGGGTTACCGTGGCCCCTGGCAACACACAGGCAACTGAAGGAACACGGGTGGGTTTTTGTCAGTATAAGCCTAACACGCTCTCCCGCTCCGCCCAGAGCGAGAGAAGTTATTTGATAATTTCCCACCCAAAAAAAAAAGTTAACGATGTAAAAAATATAGCCATTTATGCCGCATATTTTGACACTCGCAAATAAACCAGTCTATTTGGTACTTCCCGTTGGTCCAGCAGCATGAAGTTTGGCGAGAAGTAAGGTCAAGTAAAGAGGATAATCCGAAAATTGGTAATTTATAGTTCTATAATGAACGGCAAAGTTAAGTTTTTTCTGCAATCTGAGATTAAAAATTCAAAGGCCGTGTCTTGAAGTAACATTTAGTCTGTATTTAATTACTCTAATAAAAGTTCTTTTTCAATTGAAAAAGAACAACATTAACATTAATACATTACAACATAATATGTTGTTATTCATTTTAAGTTTGTCCTTCAATACAGATGTGGAAATTCGGGCAGCCGAGCAGGCACAGCTTTGAAACGGGACCCTCAGGGCACAAGTCCTATTCATACTTGACCGGATTTTTAACAAATTTTATATGATTCTAATTAAGTTTATATGATTCTAAATGCCTTTCTTAAAATACAAATTGTTCGTTTTACTATTATTGTCACCATTGATTTGTAGTACCTACTCCTGCCGCCATTGAACATATTAATACAGGACCTGCATGTTTGAAAAGTTAGTTTATGAATTTAAATTGTAATAATTCTTAATAAAGACTAAATGTTAATCCAAGATACGGACTATGACTATATTTCCAATCCCAAAAATCTCTTGAAAAGAAGACAAAAAAACATTACCCTCCTTCTGGGGCAGTCGGGTAAAAACAATATTACATGTGAATTTTAATATCATCCCCTATTTTACCCTCTTGAGGGATAATTTTTGAAAAACGTTGAAATACGTCATTCTTGATTTGTTACCAAAAGCACAAATTTAAATTTTCATAGCCCTAACTTAAGAAATGATAGGTTTCCCATACAAACTTTCATCCCCTTAGGTTTATTTTTGAGACAAAAATTTGCTTATGTCCTTCTCCGGGATGCCATCTATCTCCTTGCCAAATTTTATCGAAACCCGTACCCTAATTGCGTAACTCATTTTTGAAAACAATTTCGCGAAATTTGTTTCATTTTGACATTTCAACAACATTCATTGCGTTATTTACGTTGTTGAACAGATTTTTTTTCCAACTTATGAAGCAATGGATTAGAAATCTGTTTCAAATCGAAACAAATTGTGATTGTGTTGTATTACGCAATTAGGGTGCTGGTCAGTGGTTTAGGCGTGAAAAGGTAACATACAGACAGACAGACAGACAGAGTTACTTTCGAATTTATAATATTAGTATGGATGGATGAATTGATGATTGACTGCTTAGCTGCATAAAAGTATAGCGGATTGATAATCATTTAAAAGTTAAATCTGTAATTATCTGCTACATTCGGTCCTTATTCAGCCCAGTGAAGGATTGGAATAATTCAACTGTTGCATAGTATATTGTGTTCATTTGAATAGAGTAAGTACCTCATTAAAAATATTTTTCAACATACAAAGGTATACTTGTATTGTGTTCTATCTCCTCTCATTTCCTACGAAATGTATGGGAGTTATTTTTCAATTTCTGACTTTTCTCGTACTCAAACCTCAGTTGGCCCAATATAGTTTTTTGATCCTAATAATAAATAATAAGAAATAGGATCGACTGGCATCAAAAAAGTTTTTGTGAAAATTGGCCATTTTCTTACTGACTGTATTTTTTTTTTCAAAATCTGTGAATGCAGATCAAAATGTTTCAAAATGTTAAGGACAGTCTCCTAAGAGCGTTTTCTTGTAGCGACAACAGTTAAGGTACCTGCCCTTATTGCTCCATCTCAAAATCCATCCTGTATATGCTATGATTGACTGCTTAGCTCCATAAGGGTACAAAAGGTAAAATCCGTAACTATCTGCAATATTCTTACCTTTTGGCTAGTCTTTTTACAATTTGCGGTAAACTATATAAGAATACGAACATAATGCTATATTGCTCATCCCCCATAGCAAATAGCGTGATAATAATTTTTGAAAAATCTATTGTGACGTTTCCATTATTTGACTATAAAGTTTATTTATACCAATTTTTAAGTTAATTAAGCTACACAGTAAAATCCTCCATTGTAAAAATTAATACCCCGTTTCACCCCATTAGGGGTAGATTTTCAAAAAACCCTGATATACGTTTTTAAATATTTTCAGTTTTAATTATAAATACTGAGTTTCGAGTTAATTAGACCGCTCGTTAAAATTCTTCCATACAAACTTTGATACCCCCAATCCTCCTTTAAGGGGTGTGGTTTAGAAAAACTAAAAGTGACAAACTTTATAATTTACATAGATAAGTATTCGGCTAAGTTTCAAGTTTATTAACTCAAGGAATAAGATTTTTACAACATACAAACAAAATCCCCCCTTTTCACCCTCTTAAAGATCGAATTTCCAAAAATCCGTTCTTAGCGGACGTCTACTAACTATAAACTACCTTCCTACCAAATTTTATCGTCATACGTCAAGCGGTTTTCGATTTTTCTTGATGACTGAGTGAGTGAATGAGTGAGTGAATGAGTGAGTGAATGAGTGAGTGAGTGAGTGATCTTTCGTTTTTATATATTTAGATTAGATATTAGCTTTTATTTGATACCAATAATGTTTTTTTTTAAACCTACCCCTCCCTTTTTTCTATTTGCAGATGCAATATATAAATATTATATAGCCTATGACACTCCCACAATTAATACGAATCTAACGACACCTCACATGTTAAAATCCATCAAGCCGTTTAGGCTACAGAGCGTGCCAAAGAAATAGACATACATACATACATACATACATACAAACATACATACTCTCGAAAAACATTACCCTCCTTCTGGGGCAGTCGGGTAATAAGTCGGGTTTTCCTTCCTGACGCTATAATTCCAGAACGCACGAACCGATTTCCACGGTTTTACATTCGTTGGAAAGGTCTTGGGCTCCGTGAGGTTTATAGCAAAGAAAATTCAGGAAAAATTTCAACAGAAAAGCGAAAAAAAACAAAAATCTTTTTTCACATACAGCGCCATCTCTGATACATAGCATGTACTACAAACCAATATTTTAAGTAGATGGCGCCGGTGCATGATACATTGTTTGATAGCTACTCATTGTTCTCTGCTCAGTTAATTTCATGTGACAAACCGGTATTGTGTTCACTGTGAAATTGTGAAAAAAAAGTAAAAAGAATAAGTTATTCGTTTCCTAACATTTCAATTGGAAACCATCAAATCAATCACGTGTATTGTGCAAATTTTTCAACAGCAGGCATTTGTCTTTAAGGTGGTAAGTTGAACTGTGTAAATTATGTGGATCGTGCATTTGAGGTTAAATTCACCACTCTGTCCATAGTCCAAAATGCCTAGAGGACGACGTGCGAACATTGGCCGCCGCACAAGACATGCAAGCCAGCAACAAGTGTATTCACAGAACTTAAGCGAAGAAAGACAAAATATAATAAGAGAAAATGCCCGATTGAGACAACGCGTGAGCACACGAAGATCATTGGCATCATACAATCGCTTGGCATTCCAATATGATCCCACTGCGAACTACAGTGATGATGAAAATTTAGATATTGGACCAATGACGACTATATGCCGATATTGCAATGCGTTAAAGTGCAAAAGAGAAACGGCTGGATTGTGCTGCGCAAGTGGAAAAGTCAAACTGAATCCATTACTTACACCACCACAGCCACTGAAACCATTGTTCGATGGAAGTGATCCCGATTCCAGCCATTTTCTTCAACACATCCTTGAATACAATAACTGCTTTCGCATGACTTCCTTTGGAGCTAATATCATTCGAGAAGGCGGTTTCATGCCGACTTGCAAGGTAAAAGATACAACACACATAACCAATCACTCACACCAACACAATGAATTGCAACACATAACAACTACATATACACCACACACTACACCATCACACGATCAGAAGTTACACCGTATTCTTCAACAAATGATTGTTTGCAATTACAGATACAAGGACAAATATATCATTTGCATGGTTCAATGGTGCCAACACCAGATGAACCGCATCAATTTCTGCAAATATATTTCATTTCGTCGATGGTGGATCAGCTGAATATGCGGTGCAATATACAGGGAACACAACAGTTAAAGAGACGAATTATTGAACAGTTGCAAGCATTTTTTCACGCTAATAATGCTGTGGTTAATATGTTTAAAACAGCATTGGAACGAATGCCATCGGATACGCACAAATTTGTCATAAGAGCGGATTGTACCCCAACAGGTGAACATGTGCGAAGATTCAATGCACCCACCGTTAATGATGTTGCTGCAATTATTGTTGGCGATCCAACTAAATCGCGAGACATTGTCGTTCAGCGAAGAAGCAATATCATGCATCGTGTAAACGAGACACATCGTTTGTACGATGCGTTACAATATCCAATCATTTATTGGAAAGGGCAAGACGGATACGACATCACGTTGAAGATGGTCGATCCAATTACAGGTACAATATTCACACACAAATTATTGCTATTATTGCTATTATTGGTTTCTATTAACAATTCATTTAATTTTGCATTTTCAGGCGTATCAACGAATAAAAATCTAAGCGCAATGAATTACTATGCGTATCGTATGATGATTCGTACACATGAGGAGAATGTCATTCCGAAGTGCCGTCGGCTATTCCAGCAATTCGCTGTCGACATGTATGTCAAAGTCGAGACCGAACGTTTAGCGTTCATCCGATTCAATCAGGCAAAGCTACGATCTGAGGACTATATACACTTGCGTAATGCTATTCATTCAGATGGTGATGTTCAGAATATTGGACTTCTGACGATTCTCCCACCATCTTATATCGGAAGCCCACGCCACATGCACGAATACGCTCAAGACGCTATGACGTACGTGCGTAATGTTCACGAGTTGGGAAACCATCCGCTTTGTTTGTGTTAACGTCAGACCAAAAAACAAAAAATGTGGTTTACCAAAGAGCACTTCAATGAAACGGATAATTTGCGGACACGTATAACGCTTCGATTCAGTATTTACTATGGATTCACTTTCATTTACTTAGAGAAGTTCAACTAAATAACACTTCATTTTTGTAATCGAAATGAATTCATTACTGTTGTGAAATGAAATAATGAAATAAAATTTTTCCTTTTCAAATATAAAACAAAAAAAAAAATCTTCTTCTTTTAATCACCAAACGAAATGTTACATAAAACGAAGCCATCTGGTGGCGAAACAGAGTTCGCCGGGTTTGCTAGTTTATCTATAGTTATAGATTATAGGAAAACCAATAAGAAGACTATGGTTTTAAAATAACATGGTAAATCTTTCAATATTGTGCGTACAAACTTACATTTGCAGTTGGAGTGTATGGGAAAACATATTTTTCAACTGCAATGTTAATTTTGTTCTTGGAAAAAATTCATCCCAACTACGAAACCCTTCATTGTGCGTGGTTCGACACGCACGTGGCCGGTTTTTTTCGTACTGGGACTCATTGTAAAAGGTGTTCATATTCATAAGTAGTTTGCTGCTTTTTTTGCAGTTTATGCTTTCTACAACATGAGGTTTTTCTCATTTTCTCACACGAAGATTTTCTCCTACATTTATGATTATGTAAGTAAAGAAGCTTGCTAGTGAGGTAACCGCAAATAAATTGTGCTCAAGCTTATATTAATAGTCATAAACTGTGAGGCGGTAGTCTTCCTTTTGTTAGCTTTTGCAATCTAGCCTCTTTCGTGTATGTACATAGAAACATTACATGTACAGAGCCTAGATGTACAAGGATATATGCACATATGCTATCTAAAGTTTATGCTACTTAAGACGCAGATATATGCCAGTGACCTTGAGTGGTTAGCTTGCGTGTTCTGTACTGAGCTCACGCAACGCGTCGTACGTGCAGCCAGTAATAGAACTCGCCTATCAAGGAGCGCTGTCCCAAATTAGACGCATTATTAATTTATTAAACATAAAACAAAAGATATTTTAATAAAACACGTATACTAAAAGATAAATAATTAAATTATCTTTAAAATGGTTAAGGTTTCAGAAAATACGCTTGATAGTTTTTGCGTGATTCTCAGTTTTTTATCCGCGTTAGACATAACTTTACAAATAAATTGCATTTAATTTACATTAATTTAATTCATTAATTAAATTTAATTGTGTCCGGTGAGGACCTGCGTCGGGCGAAAGGTGAGGACGCCGTGGCACCTTTCTAGCCACTCCTCAAAGAGGGGTCTTATTGCCGCTATTGTGGCATGTCCAGCGCTGAGTTGCAACAATCGCACTCTCCATGACGCCATGAGGTCGCGCCGGAGCTCTGTCCGCTGTGCCGTGATTTCTAGCGGCAGCGGAGTTAAGCTCCGGCGTTTCGCCTCCTCGCGCCACTCCCAGATGTGCGCGAGGACGGCTTGATGGATTTTTAAATTTAAACGACACCTCATATGTTAAAATCCATTAAGTCGTTCAGGCTACAGAGCGTGCCAAAGATATAGACACACATACAAATTCTCGAAAAACTTATCCTCCTTCTTGGGGCAGTCGAGTTAAAAAACAAGAAACAGCTGTGAAAGAAGACCTTAAAAGTATTAGGAGATACCTACGTTCACCTTGTACTTAGGTGTGGTGTTGACGATTAAGCCTCAGACTTTGTCGGAATCCAAACAAATTCAAAGTTAAACCGACTTCAAACGATCTCGACATACCGGTATATTTCGGTACCTGAGCCCTAAAATGTTGCTTCCTGATTTAAAATAGTTATAAACTGAATAGGTATAGGTAGATAGATAATGTTAAAACGAGAAGTTCATTGATCATTGAATTGACTTGTTGTCACATTCATAAAACGGATTTTTGTTCATTTTTATTTTATTTAATAAATTTCCGGTATCATCTTCTTCCTGTCGTATCGATGCCGCGATAGCACGACAATGTATTAAAAATTGGTCTAAAACTTTGCCAGAAACTTAAATGCTAAAATAACAAAAGAATAGCGTAATTCTTTTGTTATTCGAGACACAGCTGGCAAATCACCAAATTAATAAGATAAGAGCCTAGTAAGACTAACTAACAAGATAATTTGTATTTGGTTGTTGTGACGGTAGGCAATGGGCCAAAAACCTGTTGCTACTAAGTAATTCCTATAATTATTATTGTCATCAGCTTCTTTTTTATAGTAAAAATGTTAGTCAAAGTCATGATCATTTCAAGCTAAAAAAAAATCCAATAGGCCAAAATATTGATACGGACAAATTCTTAAAATTTTGCACCGAAATTGCTTTTTTCATTAAGTATACTGACTTTATTAAAATACATGGAAAAAAGGAATTTTTAATGTCAGTTTAATTAAACATTTTACGTGCCCCAAAATTTATCCGAAATACATTGCGATCCCCATAAATACTTGTCAAGTTATTGATTAAGGATAAGCTGGAAATTATTGACATTTTATATGTGAACTGGCTTCTATCGCGTCTTCAGCTGTTGATATCTTATTCCACACCTGTATTTTATAATGGGGGTGTTAAAGTTGAAGTAAGTACCTACCTAAGTATTTGCGCTTTGTAGAGTTTCTCCGCAAGACTACTGCCGATCTTTCCTGTAAAAATTTGACATTTCTCTTGATGCTAGGGTTTTACACAATTAACAGAAAGAAAGAATAACGTTTATTGAAGTGAAAACTTCATTAGGCGCGTTGGGCATTTTTGAGATGGGAAAAACCACTTCATTTTTGTAAACGCGATTGTACTCTTTATTCATATTGTGTTACGGATCAATGTTCTATGCAAGTATTTTTACTTTAAAGGTTTTGGAAGTATTTTTTTTTTTGTAAACGCGATTGTGCTCTTTATTTAAATAAGGTTACGGACCAATGTTCTATAAAAGTATTTTTCTTTCACCAAGGCGATTTTGTTCAAGTTTTCACTTCTGTCGGCACTCCCAGAGTGCCACTGCCGTTTTTTGGACACAGTTCATGAAACATCATCATCTGCCTAGCCTTTTCCCAACTATGTTAAGGTCGGCTTCCAGTCTAACCGGATGCAGCTGAATACCAGTATTTTACATGAAGCGACTGCCTATCTGACCTCCACAACCTAGTTACTAGGTAACACGATACCCCCTGGTAAGACTGTTTGTCAGACTTTTTGGGCTTCTAACTACCCGTAACGACTGTCAAAGATCTACAAATGACAGCCGGGACCAACGGCTTAACGTGCTTTCCGAGGCACGGAGGGGTCTTGGTATGTAAAGATGGTCACCCATCCACGGACCAACCTCAGCAAGCGTAGCTTAACCTGATCGATCGACCCGTGCGGCTGTTATTACTTAGCCACAAGCCCTTCGTGAAACACAAAATGCAAATAATAAAATGAAACAGTGAAAATAATGTTTTAAAAACAATAGTGTGTGCCTCACGGCTGCGCCAAAAAGGTTCATTTCAGCGTTAATGCCAGACAGATGCTGTCTGACGCTGGTTTTCTAATGAACCCTTAAGGACAAGTGACGGGGAGTACAAACAGTTTCAACAGCTCACTTCATCTAAGTTTTTATGGTGATATTTTTACAGAGTAAACCGTCTGGACTCTGGACTTATTGGTAAGAGTTGAATTAGTGTGATCGCGAAAACCGAAGGTTCTGGAGAAAATTGACGACGTTTTTTGTCCAGTTATGAATTGCAATAAGCTGAGGAGAGGTAATTGTTGCCTAGCTAAAACGTTTGACTTCTTACGGAGCTTCAGCGGACTGTTTTCAGGGTCACTGTGGCAAAGCAGAAAGATGTGTGATGCTTGTGGCTAAGTAATAACAGCTGCATGGATGAATCCATCAGGTTAAGCTACGTTTATCAGGGTTGGTCCGTGGATAGGTGACCATCTTTACATACCGAGACTCCTCCGTGCCTCGGAAAGCACGTTAAGCCGTTGGTCCCGGCTTTCATTCGTGAATCTTTGACAGTCGTTATGGGTCGTTAGAAGCCCGAAAGTCTTACCTAGGGGTATCGTACACAGTTATTGGGTTTTGGAGGTCAGATAGGCAGTCGCTCCATGTAAATTACTGGTATTCAGTTGCATCCGCTTAGACTGGAAGCAGACCCCAACATAGTAGGGAAAAGGCTAGGCAGATTGATTGTGGCAAAGCAGAAAGATCACTGAGCTATTTGCTTAATGCAGTAAGTACAATATTTTTTGGGTACGCTCTGGAGACTGGGGAGGGTAACAATTAGTGCTGGCATGTTACCGTGCACCGCTAGTAATGCCAGCACTACGTGACCGTGCACCGCAAGTATTTGCCCCCGAGACAAGCCAAACACGTAGGTCTCACAGTGGCGTGCCTAGGGGTCAAAATTAGGGCAAGCCGCCAGATTTTTTACGAAAAATAAAATCTGCCAAGTGAGGGATTGATTTATTTTCATTTATGTTGTTCATGGTATAACATTATTATAATTTTGGTTAGAAAACCTTTCAAATGCGAAAAGGTCATGACATGTCAGGCACGTAATTGTCATAAGCGCCATCTATCGCCACGGATGCGCGTAATTACACCGCTTAGTCGAACCTTTTTACCATAATTCATATTGGCTTGTCTCATGCAAAATTTTTCGATCAAAAGTCACTAGATGGCTCCCATAGTATCGATTTGTTGTTCTATTGCCAAACGCATAATTTTATGAGTTTAAAATTTTAATGTCGATTGAAAATGTTAACATGAGATATTACCTACTAAACAAAATTTTATAATTTATCATAATCATAATGACAATAGCCAACTCTAATCTTTATTTCAAAACACCTATGAAGAATCTCTTCGATACGGACATTATTGTTTTGTGATCTCAATGAGATGTACTTAAACATAATAGGATGGTTTATTTTTCAGCAGTTTTCCAAAACTACATTGCCATAAAAACAACACTAGTCATATGCTTTCATGGCACCAGCTACTTACATAAGTTTGTGTAATAGACATTCGAATGCCTATTTCAATCTATTCTTCGACTGACAAAAATACATGTTTTTTTTCCGAGAAATAGGTACAATAATTTGAGGTTGGTTACAGTGAAGTAAAGAGTTACTTATTGTCAGAAAAATCAATATAAATACCTTTACGAACACAGTTTCCGAATTCCCATTTTGATGATAAAATTACCTTTCCGAGTAACAATTTCACACACTTTAGTCCTTCACAAGGAACAATTGCATGCGTTTCCGAATTAATTTTAATGATAAGAAACTTTTGAATTACTTCAAAACAAAGATAATAATCACAGCAAAAACTAATCACAATTCACAACACTTAAATTCACAGAAAATGAAAAAAATATCAAAGCAAAAAAAAAGCGCCAATAGCCGCTTAAAACAAATTTGAACTAACTTGAAAATTGTATCATTCTATAGAAAATCACGCATTGCGCAGCGTCTTGCAACGACATAGGCATAGTATAAAGAGTTCTAAGTAGGCTATCTCCGGCTCAATCCGCGATATAATTGCCTACCATACTTGCCTGTCCCAGGGTTGTCACTTTTAGCTAAATTTTAATTCAGTACCTAGATATTCGCAAGGGCCGGGAAGTTCTATTTTTAGGGTTCCGTAGTAGTGGTAAAATAAAATCATGTTTTTTTTTTTTCAGGTAGGTACCTCCCCTAGTCGTAAAGTTAGGATGATTTTTTTTTCTCTCAATAATCCCATAGTGTGGGGTGTCGTCGGAAAGGTCGTTCAAAAATATTGTGAGTTTGCGGTGACCATTTTTGGATTAAGGAATCCGTTTTTGAAATATTAAGCTTTCAAGTGTTAATTTTTGTTAGAGTCAAGTGTGTGTGTGTCCCCTGCAAGTTTAATGGTTGGTTTTGGGTATGTGAAAAAATTCACGGCAGTAGCATATATAACGAAATTAAAAGGAAAACTATCACAGCTAAGTAGGTTTTACAAGTTAACGAGTAATAACCGACTAACTTACATTTACGGTTGCAAAAACATACCTTTGTACAATTTACCTTTGTACAAAGGTAAGTTTGTTCTTGGGATAAATTCATCCCAACTACGGAACCCTTCATTGTGCGTGGTCCGACACGCACTTGGCCGGTTTTTACTTATGTGTTGTCTGGGTTCAGGGTTTGTGAGGTCGGTTTTACGTAAACGATGATGTTCATAGTGTTTGTATGAATGACAAAGTTATATTTGCGGTTTATATTTTCTGTTACGAATGGTTACGATTCGAACTTTGCTCTACTTATCTGATTCACAATTCGTCAAATATTTGAAATTACCATTTTAGAATAGAATAGAATATTTATTTGCTTAAAAACATGGTATAAAAAACTAACTGGTATAACTGTATGTACTTAGTTACTTTACTATACCTACAATACTGAGAAATCGGCATGACTAAACGTAAACAAAGCATTAGCGGCATATCAATTGACAGATCAAAAGTAGGTACCTAGTACATTTTAGTGGGAAAGTAGGCCTAGTAGGCCTGCCTACTTCGTCTGTCTGATAGATAACTAATACAACAATAAATAAGTAGGTATCTCATCATCAAGTAAAAATTATAATATATGCTAGAATAAGTGACTAACCAAGTCACTTATTCTAGCATAGGTACAATTTTTACCTTTTCTGTTCAGTAGGTAATCTGAACAGAGACAACTCTGGAATCGATGAATTATTTAGACACCCAAACGCACAGCAATAATTTCTCCTGCGATTATCACTTATTTTTCATACATTTAGCAATGCCGAAAAGCCGCGACGCGCATACCTTGTGCGGCGTTAGCCCCGACTGGCGCACTTTAAAACAGCCGAGATTTTGTTAAGTGTGCGTGCGGCGACGCATAGATACAAGCCGCGCACACATACAAGCCGCGCGCGGTGCGTTTGTATGAAGATAACGTACTTCCTCTCTTTATACTATGACATAGGTAGTTGCTTCACTCCTACTATTCATAATCAAATACACGATTCGTTCCATTCATAAAAAATCAAAAGCCGGGCTTAAAAATTAGAACATTTTGCGAAATGAGTACATACTAATGGTACCAACAACGTTAACAATTTTCCATGCGAAAGATGAGAGGTATGAAGCCTCATAAGAAGCCCCCTTGTGTGAGCGAGAAAGCAATGCAATGTACCACAGAATTGACGTTTTCATTCATCGATGCGATCTCGCGTCCTGCTTAACGCTATAGTGTTAGAGTGAGATCGCAACTGCGGCATCCGATATAGTTTGGCAACGTGCGTGATGAAAACGGCGCGGAATTTAAATATTATTCTTCGAGTACGTAAACCTATCGTAGCTTCTAAAGTGCGCGGCTGATACGGTGCAGCGCGGAGTTTAATGTTATTATTCTTATCAATTCTTGCGACATGAATGAATTACTTGGTTGCTTTACAAGTTTACGAGTGTAGTTTTTTTTTTTTGTGGGCTCATCTTTGAATGCAAGCCGGGCTTTTCGGCTTCTATGGAGGTACCGCCACTGAAATTGAGGGGCCCGGTAGGTCTCCAAGACTCTCTAATTGCGTTAAGACAAACATACTTTGATCCAACATACTGAGATTTAGGAGCCTACATTAAATCTCGGAGACAGCGTTGTATCCATATGCTTTTAATCCGAATGCGGCGGAGTCCAAAAGGAGGGTAATGTTTTTGAAGTCTGTTATTACCAGTCAGCACAATCCCACTGCTGGAGGTGAGAAGTTCCTTCTCATAACTTCCGACCGACGGACGGTGCGCAATGAGGAATTCAGAAATAGGATTGTAGGATTAGAGAGTTAGCTTTAGGTTACTGTAATAGTGTTCTAGCTGTGCTACTTTCTAATGCAGCTAGAGTTCTTTACAAATTAGCTATGCTAAGGTTCATCATCATCATCATCATTTCAGCCGAAAGACGTCCACTGCTGGACACAGGCCACCCCCAAACACCTTCACTTCGACCGATTCTGTGCTTTCCGCATCCGGCGGATTCCTGCGGCCTTCACAAGGTCATCGGTCCATCTTGTGGGAGACCTTCCAACGCTACGTCTTCCGGTACGCGGTCGCCACTCCAGAACCTTTCGGCCCCATCGGCCATCCGTTCTGCGAGCAATGTGCCCTGCCCATTGCCACTTAATTTCGGCAATTCTTTGGGCTATGTCGGTTACCTTGGTTCTCCTGCGGATCTCTTATTTCGTCATGCTAAGGTTATGTTAAATAGAAATTAGCTTGATTTTCTTAAGCCAACCAGGGTGGCATAATCGCATGTGCGCCAAAGCCCTTTACTTTTGAGTAAAAAAAAAACTGCCTCGTTGGTCTAGTGGTCGCAAGCGCTACTGCTGAGCATGAGGTCCTGGGTTCGATTCCCTTTTCGGGCAAAGTGTTATTGGGTTTTTCTATCTGGAATATCTCAGTAGCAGCCCGGAGTCTGGATTTGTGCCCGGTTGATGGCAATAGGCTCGCCCCCTATTACATGGGACTTAAACATAACTGGTGGAATGTGGGTGTATCTAAGTTACTACAGTAGTGCTATTCTGTAAAAATCTCACCGTGATAACTTAGGTGAAGTGAGCTGCCAATAGTGTCAATCCTTAGCAACTGACAGTTCACTCCACGCTTACTTCACCTAAGATAACACGATAAGATGTTTACAGAATAGCACTACAGGTACACCTCTGTCCAACCCTTCGGGGTGATGTTAGGTTACTTTAAAAAAAAAAAACCTTCGACCTTTTTGGTTTAGGGGAAAAACGCGCATGGAAGAGAAAAAAAAAGAATAGTTTTACTTAAATGAAACCCACAACAAATCCTCTTTACAATAATTAAGAGGACGTTTTAAACAATTAACGAAATAATTCTCCATCGTACTTCTTCGTTTACTCCTAGACTCAATAACGTCGACTCGGTTTACCGGAGCGCTGAAAGTGTCTAAGAAGTAATTCCACTATGCACACCTGAGGCGACTCATCTAGATAAATCGTTTTGGAATCCGACCGTCCGTAGTTGTCTGTGGAGGTAAAACTACTCTTGGGAGTATAGAATAGATTTTTCTTAAACTTTTAGTTGTATTTGTTGTGTTAGCCGTAAATATGTGCTAAGAACCGATGTCGGTTCAGGTCGTGGTATAATTTTCAAGATCTCCATCGTTTGGTGAATGGATTTACGCAGTAGGCATGCTATACGATCCTGCCGGGGTTGCGGGGAAGTCCGAAAGGGATATTGTGGCCCCCGGCAACATAACAACTGAAGGAACACGTGTGGGTTTTAGTCTGTAAGAGCGAGAATTTCCCACTCAAAAAAAAAGGCATTCTATACGATGATTTGAATTAGAAAAAAAAAAAAAAAATTAGAAGACTCCGCTCTTCCATAACAAAAAAAAAAGAGAAAAATAATTATAACAAAATCATGTATAAGAAGACAAAAATTAGCATAAGAATAGTTTATGTATGTAAAAAAGACACATACACACGTTTTCTAGACACGATTCTTAATTTTTTGTATCTAAAGTTACTGTAGCAGTTACACCGCCACATACGAACTACGCATCATAGACATGACGTCACACAAATCCTGCATCGCGAAGTTAGAGTTTACCGAGCGATCGACATAAATACAAGATTTCATCTTCAAACCGATGGGCAGTTGCCCGCCAGACACAACACCCGTCTGGTCGGAGGATCCTCCCTTTTCTATGGTGGATGAGTGAACTTTACACACTGTTCCTCAGCTACTAAATTACCACAACTTGTCAATCTCTCTTTTTTTGGGTTTCTCATCTTGCGGCATAATAAAAATAAGATCTCACCGCATAAAAGTAGTTGTTATAAGTCGTTTAAAAAACCGTCAACACTTCTATTTATATTTTCAAAATCAAATTCAGAACGTATCGTAGTCTTCTCAAATAAAATAAAAACTACCGCAAAATGGGGAGAAAGGGAAACAAAAAAACGACACGTGTATATCCCGCATAATCCAATGTGTTATACAGACACGTAGTACCTTCAATACGCTACAGATTCTATGAAATCTCATAGTAGCAAGTACGTGAAAAGAAACATCAAAATATTTTTAGGATACAGGTTTTATGGAAGTAGGGCGGACATTTTTAGGGCACGTGCTATTTCAAGAGCCTCTAAAATTGTTGGTAGTATACTCTTTGCTCTTTGTTACGTCGAAGAGTGCATCCATTAATTCCGTTTTCATGTATTTTTGTACAGTTATTCTTCCTTTGGGCAAGTATAAAAATACTTCAGGGGTTAAAATATTCAAAATGTTAAAGATTTTTGTATGTGAAGGAAATAACTATAAATTTGTAAACAAAGGAGACGTTTCATTTTTGTATGGGACTCCGGCCATAACATGTACACTTCAGAAAACCTGGGAAACGAACTCCTAAATACAATGAAGACTGTTTTTTTCCATAATATCTAATACTTTTTGGGCACAAAATAAAAACCGAAAATGTTTGACGTTTGTCAGGAGAAATACGATTATCGACAGCTAGCCATTTTCGTCCAGAAGTACCTACAAATGTACAATCCACCAAAGCAGTTTTTTATTTTTATGATGAATCATACTTTCTAATTAATCAAAAAAGTTGTATAAGATAGCTATCTTATTGTAGTACAGAAATACACGCCTTTCATATTTATTTGAATAACGTCTACATGATATTATTTTGTTAAAATGTAACATGATTTCTGGACGAAAGCAGTATGCAAGTAATACGACGCCATGATGAATAAAATATGGCAATAATTTGTTAAACTATTATTTTTTGTGCCGAAGTAATCAGAGGAATAAACAGGAAAGAATATTTTTCCTCAATTCGTGGAATTTTTTCCTTTTTTTTCATTAACGTACACTTTATGGCCGAAAATGAAACATCTCCTTTGAACATTTATATGCTTTCATTACTTATTATTTTTAAACAAATCGAATTGACATCAATCAAATTAATTGAATTGCCTTTTTTACCGACTTGAAAAAAAGGAAGAGGTTCTCAGTTCGTCGGAATCTTTAATTTTTGAAGTGAAAACTTCTTTAGGCGTGTTGGGCATTTTTGAGACTTTTGGGACTTAACCATTGATTTCGCAACACTGTAACGTAATTTACCGACACCGTGGAGTAAAAGACATCAACGCGTTGATTACCGCGGTACCGATTTTTTTCAAGTTTTCACTTCTGTCGGCACTCCCGGAGTGCCACTGTTTATTTTTAATGTATTTTCCCCGATTACTCAAAGACGGTCAGGAAAATTATTTTTTTATTTGAAAAGGATGTACTTCCTAGGTGTTTCTTCCATAAGTAAACTTTATTAACTTTGCCCATGTGACAGTAGAATATGGAGAACTTTAACATAAAAACATCTACGCAAACACGTTAAAAAAATTGATATGATAAACAGGGTGTTTGGCAGAACGTTGAACATACGAAATTGGGGTCATCTGCTACTTACTCAGCCCTAATTTATTTGGCCGTGGACCCCTGGATATTATTAAAAAAATATTTTTTCTTTCTTCTAGTTTCACCACTTTCTTAACTTTAAAGTGTAATTTTTATTAAAAATAGGTAAAACAGGCAATACTTTAGATTTTTTTAAAATTTTTAATGTTGGCAGATTCTTATAAAATTATTGCTTTATTCAAATGTTAGCTAGAAAAAAAGTTATGAGTCCTCAAACTTACAGAAAGATGTAAAAATACTTAAATCTTAATTTCAACTTGCATTAAAAAAAACAAAGGCCAAGTAAATTAGGGCTGAGTAAGTAGCAGATGACCCCACCTATCCACTATTTTCGTATGTTCAACGTTCTGCCAAACATCCTGTATATAACACACAAAAAAAAAACTGTGTATTAAGCAAACCGCCTCCTTTGAAATTCCTTTTTTATGTGTCTGATTCATGGTAATATAAATTGGCGATAAATTTGGAAATAAATAGGATATCATTAGAGGAGTATGACAACCGTCGAAGCTAAACATTATGTTCGTTACACACGCATTTTAACAATTCTTTACACTTAGAGGACTGGACAAAGCGGATTGGCAATAACGTATATCATTATTATTTTGTAAATAATTCTTAAAAGTCGTAAAATGTCGTGATGGCCCTGTGGTTAAGGCTTCTCGTGCACTAGGTCAGTGGTCGGCAAACTCATTATTCAATAGAGCTAAATATCATTATTATAACGATTAGGATTTCTTATGAGAGCCAATCCTTTCTGTGTATTCCAAATGTCTTAAGACACTTTTCTGAAATCCTTAAAACTCCCATCCTCTTTCACTCCACAATGATTCTGAAAATTAACTTGCTAAGAAGTAGGATGCCTTCATCATCATATCGGCTGATTATTCTACAAAAAAAAAAAAAAAATTGTCCAAATTTTTTTTTTAAGATTTTGCTATTCATCATGCTCCAAAATAAAGGAAAAATATCCTTATTCCTTAAAAAAGTTTGCTTTTGTGGTAGTTATGATAATAATAAAATATTGGTTGCAGAATAAAATATGAGTTGTAAAAAAGTACATAATGCTGCATGCTCATTTAGATAAATTTAAAAACAACATGGGGTACACCCCCATGGTGTTGTATCAGAAGAACAAAGAGAACGTTTCCATCAAGATATCATGGGCTTCGAACAACGTTATCAGGGCCAATTTACAACGAAAATATGATGGGGGACCACTTTTTCTCACTATGTTGTAATATGATATGATAGTAAAGTTGATAAAAATTAAAACATAAATGTATTTGTTTTGATTTATCAATAAATAAAAAATTTAATTATAGATTTTGTAAAATATTGATCAACCATTCTCCTGGATACAAATAGCTGTCAAATATTTACCAGTTTTGATTAATTTGGCAATATTACTGTATGGAAATAAGAAATATGGCTAACTAGTGAACTAGAATAATACTAATGAATTGCAATTATAACACTGAATAGGCATGATGCCTGGGTCAAAAAAAAGAAATTCTATTTAGTCCGTCAGTCAGATAATAAAAAAATATTAAACACGTGTTTTTTGCTTTATCATATTAATAAAAAATTACTTAGATAAAACGCATTAAAGTTGGGGAGTGGGGGTCGCTACGTCACAAGTAAGTATAAAATCTACATACAAGTGACGTCACGGCACATTTTAACTCAATGTATCGCCGTAATCTTCAGACAACGTAAAAAAATAAAAAATATGTGTCCAATATTTTTTAATAATCTACAAGACGGACAAAAATATTTTTTTAGTCATCATCCCTATTTGATGTTTTAACCGTTTTAGGTGTAAAAAGGCATTTGGAAAGTCTCCAAATACTTTTTTTTTACATCTAAAACTAAATATTCGGTGTTACAATATTAATTATTGCATTTAACATTGAATGTTTTAGTTCACTAGTTAGCCATATTTCTTATTTCCATACAGTAATATCGCCAAATTAATCAAAACTGGTAAATATTTGGACAAATTGGTGTCTGCAGGCACATTGAAAACATTTTTTAATAAAGCATTAACGCCCTTTTATTACCTTTAAACTAATTAATTTTGTAACAGCTGGACTTAAAAAGTAATTATGAGTAATTTAACTTCCAATTTAACACGAGAATACTTTCTTAACAAAACAATTTTATCGTTAAAACAAAAAGAAAAAAATGCATAAGCCATCTTGAATAGGACCGGCGGCGGCGTACTAATTTCGTTTTAAATTTGCAAAACGCGTCGCTGTCACAGTATTTTAATTAAAATGGAGTTTTATTTCTTAATTAATTCCTTGTGCTCCAAATTTTTGTGTGCCGGTATTGAAGTTGACTTATGTATTGCTGCGTGGGTTTGTAGAAATGAAAATTGTTTTTCTATTATGAATGGGTTGGGGCTTGGGGATTTAGGGTGCTTAAGTGACCCCTAATTTTAGTAGCGGGTGCATTTGCAACCCCACTTTTATTTTTTATTTTTCGGGTGGCAAATTATCAATTAACTTCTCCCGCTCTGGGTGGAGCGGTAGGGCGTGTCAGACTCTTGCTGACTAAAACCTACCCGTGTTCCTTCGGTTGCCCTGTTGCCGGGGGCCACGATGTCCCTTACGGCCCGTATTCGCAGCCCCGGCAGGCATTGGCCCTAGTGGACCCTGTCAATTCTGCTGATATCTCTTTGAGGCGCGCGTGGAACACAACGCGCCTCGACCCGGGCTTGGCCCTTATCGGACGGCGAGCTACCCATTGCTCACCGTCCGCAAGTCCGCGGCTACGGTAGCCAGAAATCGCCCCCCCGGCTTTAAAATAAAACATAGATGTAAAAACATTTAGAACTAAATAATTATCTGAAATCGCCTAACACAATAATAGAGAACTTAACATATTCGAGGTGAGGTCCTAAAATAATCGAGCTCGCTTCGCTCGCTCTTGCATTCTACAATTCCTCAATTCTAAAACTCAAACGTCGACAAAGTACCGAACTCCTATTTCCAAAAATCTAATCGGCCTTAGGCGGGGTGCTGACATTATTGACTTTGCTTCGGTCGCTCTTACTTCGGTCTATCTTAATTCTTAAGCTTTTTTGTATTAATCGACACAGTTAGTCCTTTTTCTGTACGAATGGACAAAATAAAACTATCCTATTCAAGGCGGGATGCAAAATTATCGAGCTCGCTTCGCTTGCTCTTGAATCTTACATTCTCTTATTTATTAAACTTTTCTGCATAAGTCGACAAAGTTACTTTTTGTATGAATGGACAAACTACAAACCAGTTTTGCTAAGGGGTATCGTGTTACGCAGGGACTGGGTCGTGGAGGACAGATAGGCAGTCGCTCCATGTAAAACACTGGTATTCAGGTTCATCCGGTTAGACTGGAAGCCGACCCCAATATAGTTGGGAAAAGGCTAGGCAGATTGATTGCCCTTTAATTGTTTGCCCGTTTATCTTGACTGTTTTTTACATCATACTGGTACATTAAAAGTTATTAAAACTGTGCAAATTGAAATACTAACTGTGCAAAAAAAATCGCTTAAAACCGCAGCAATTCGCCGTATCGTGTGAGCCTTTAGATTTATTGAACTTTTGGATAACGAAAAGTTTGGAGACAGTTTGGATTTCGTTTTCAACTTTCAGTCTGGAATTGTAACATTTACTTCAGAGATAAATTGGCCTGGATTAGCGTTTTTATATTTTCGCATACGGTGGTACACACGGCTACACATCAAGCTATATATGTCCAGTATAAGCTGACCTCGCATTGTACGGAAATCCTATACAATGCGAGATCAGCAAAAACTGGAAATGTATAGCTTGATGTGTAGCCGTGTGTACAGTCAAATCCGTTTATTACGACTTCAAAAGGACCGTAGGATTAGGGCTGTTATAGCCGATCGTCGCTATAACCAAAAAAACTATGTTAAGTAAACAAAAATGCTGGGACCTCTGAAGTTCGTCGTAATAACCGGTACGTTGTTTTTAGCGACGCCGTTATAAACGGTTTTGACTGTATTTAACATGTGTGTTTCGTAGGTACTGAGTTTCACTTATGAATCAAAGTGATCAGTCAGTCGATAGGTTAATATTTTCACTAATGATCATTATCACTAATGATTTAATTAATTACATCAAAGAAAAATGGAGTCTAATGTTGATTTTTGCAACAAATTAACACATGCAAGTTGATGGAAGATTAGTATTTAATGACAGCTTTAAAAGTAAAAGTTAGTTTCTGCATCTGGCTGTTAGTCATTTAATTTAGTGTTAGATTGTATATAAGATTTCTCATCTATGGTCATAATAACATAGAAAATTAAATATAAAAAAATATTAAACTGTCATATTCAACTGCGTGGTAAACCAAAACCAAATGTGCAAAAATCATAAAATAGGTACTTTAATAATAATTACCAGTTTAAGCGCGTGCAGTTCCTTGTGAACGAATGCTTTGCAATCAACAAGTCACAGGGGCCGACACCGAAGGCTGAAGGCTGCGGGTGTCAACCTCAGGACAAGCTGCTTCTCACACGGATAACTTGTACGTCGCTTGCTCCCGAGTCACCATTCTTGACTTTCTGTATATTTTGGCTGCTGAGAATAAAACTACAAACAGAGTATACAGGGACGTTTTCTAAAAATGTGGCTGTTATTGTAGTATATTGTGGTTTCTTACGACTTCCACGCGAACGAAGTCGCGGGCAGAAGCTTAAGCAGATGTTAATAATAAAATTAAATAGGTAGGTTAGCAGCTAACTTAGAGCCAAAATTATGCATGGTTAAAATATACTGAATGTTTTTTTTAAGTCTCCAAATTTTTACAGGGTGTTCTACCCATGAATATAAACAACTTTCACTACGGAGCAACTCTGAAATCACGAAAAAAAAAATCTGCTGTTTATACAAAAGTTCAATAACCTACTTGACCAAAATGTATGAAACAGCGGATTTTTTTTTTCGTGATCTTAGAGTTGCTCCCATAGTGAAAGTTGTTTATATTCATGGGTAGAACACGCTGTGAAAATTTGGAGAATTAAAAAATATCATCCAGTATATACAGCCTTTCTCAGGAGCTAGGAATTTAATAGCATTTATAAAGTTTGTCGAAGGTTACCATTCTGACATTAAGGTTTTTTAAGGACTACCTATACTTCATCATCATCTGCGTAGCCTTTTCTCAACTATGTTGGGTCGGCTTCCAGTTTAACCGGGTGCACCTGAATACCAGTATTTTATATGGAGCGACTGCCTATCTGACCTCCACAACCCAGTTAGTGGGTAATGGTTAGTTGGTAAGACTGGTTGTCAGAGTTTCGGGATTCTGATGACCCGTAACGACTGTCAAAGATCTTCAAATGACAGCCGGGACCAACGGCTTAACGTGCTTTCCGAGGCACGGAGGGGTCTTGGTGTGTAAAGATGGTCATCCATCAAATTCAAACTCAAAGCATTTATTTCAATTAAACCATTTACAGGCACTTTTGAATTATCAAGGTATCAGTCAGTCAGAAATATGAAGCTAGTTGTCCATTCCAAAGCGTAGTAGGTACCTATGGAGAAGAACGGGCCAGAAACTCCACGGACACTCTTTTAAATAAAAAAATTGTTACAATATATGGGTTACATCATTCATGTTGAAATTATACATGTGAGAACAATGTATTAAGACGTGCACATTAGAAGTGTCCGTAATAAAAAGATAAAACAAAGAACAATTCAAAAATTAAAATAAATTAAAGTAAGAAACTATGAGATGACCAGTCCACGGACCAAACGCGACAAGCGTAGCTTAACCGACCTGTGCGGCTGTTATTACTTAGCCACAAGCTCCTCCAAGTACCTCATACTTATTTTTCATAAAAATTCTATCTACATAAATCTCCATACAAAAATATCCTTATAAAGTATCAAGATATTCTTCTCAAATATGCCAAACGCATACTTTCTCCTCGATTACGTAACTTTTATGAAACAGTTTCTCTATTGTAATACTTGTGACAAATGGGAACATAAACTATGGTTCCCTAATATTAATTGTATGGGGTGATGGGGGCGCAACAGATATCTGTTGCTAGCAGTGTGGCCAGCCTATTAAATTTTACCCAAAAAATGGGAAGATGTAATGTTACAGCTCGTTCCAAACTAACAAAAATGTGAAGACAATTACAAATTACTGTTTTTTATTTAAGCAATCAAATTTTTTTCGATAATTTCCTTTAGTTTGAACGAAAAAAGAACAATTTTAGATATTCAAATAGGATGTTATGTGTACAGAAACATTGAGAATAAAAATATTCAAATGTATGATAATAATGACATTTGTATGCGTAGAAAATATCTGCTTATATTAACATTCCTATCGGTTAGCAAGTTCAAGAAAGCTTGCAAAGCAGCGAAATTTCTTATTCAAACTCTCTTCCATATTCTTAGTTTTCATAAAAAGAAACCTCGAAGAAAATTTCATTATTATAAGAAGCCACATTTTGTTCATTAATTCCCAAAAGTCATAAGCAAAATTTTACCCAGACCATCACCATGACGCAGCTGGGCAAAATGTTCTCCCCACTCTATTATTCAGATGTTAGCAAGTTATCGGGTAATTTGATTCGCATCTGGCATCCCCAGCGGTTGAACGCCAGTGTCGGGTGAGAATCGCGTGCGGACACTCGCGTAGGTCTACGAGACTACGCCGTAGCGCTACGAACTCGCTGAGTCTACGAGATTTATTTTTTGTGTCGTTCTGAATGCAGTGAATGTTCCCGTTTTGCTTTGACACATTTTCTTTATTCCGATCTAGTGCAGTGAATGGTTTTAAAATACTGACAGTGTAAACACATTTTAGTGCAATTTGTTTTTTATGACGATATTATATCGAGTGTAAAAGTAATTTGGGCTTTGTTTTATGTATCATTTTAGTACCGGTACATCTGTTTTAGGAATTTAAAAGCACTTTTTGTTGGTGAATGAAAGCGTTTCAGTAAGTTAATGAGAGGAACTTATTTTTTCAATTTAATAATTCATATATTTAATACATACTGGCTAAACAAAAAGGTCGCGTGACACTCAAGTTTATTAAATATTCCTTACATGCACGTTCGCTGCCATAAATTTTAATCAAGTCACGGTAATAAATAGTAAATCCTTCCCAAGAGTATGGCGAGTATTCCGTGAATATCCTATAAAAGGCTTTGAATCAAAGTCACCAGGATATTCGGGGATACTAAAAGAGATATAAAAATTCTATATCCGCGTGGTTCTTGGTAAAGAAAGCTTTCTGTTGTGTTTCGAGAATCGTAAAAGGCGACTAGGGATACGAAATATAGCTGAATTATCTTTTATTTAAAAAAAAACAGCCTCATTAATTACGACAGTACTTTTTATAGTGTTAAGTAGGGAAACTCCAAGTTCAGTGTATGCATTTATGTCTTGTTTTATTTTTTATATTAGGTACCTATAAGCTTCTGCCAGCGGCTTCGATCGCGTGAGATCTTTATAAACTATAGCGTATGTTACTCAGTGATAATATAGCATTCTGCTAATGAAAGTTTTTTTTTAAATCGGTCGTTAGTTTTCGAGTTTATTCATTACAAACAAAAATACAAATCTTTTCTCTTTCTAATATTTGTGTAGATTAAGTACAGAATAAACTTTGTGTTAAACGGTCTTCCTCCTTATTAAGCTGATTTTAAGATTATAAGAAAAAATTACATTATCTCATAGTAGAACAGATTTTTATTGGTGATATCTTGCCCCTTTGCTTGAGCTCTAAATTGTAGCCGTCTTATATTACATTAAGTTCAAACTCAAACTCAAAGCATTTATTTCAATTAAACCATTTACAGGCTTTTGAATTGTCAAGGAGTCGGTCAGTCAGAAATATGAAGCTAGTTGCCCATTCCAAAGCGTAGTAGGTTGAGTACATATAAGGAAGAACGGGCAAGAAATTCAACGGACATTCTTTAGAAAAAACATTGTTAAGATTTATCCGATGATAGTACTACAATTTGGCCATGACCTGCTGCTGCAGCCAGGGTCAATACCGTCAGGTTTCCTTCCTAAACTGTAATATTATTCCTGTAAGTCCCACGTAAGCTTCTGAGCTTAACTTTTGAAGACGCCACTTTCTCGCTACAAAAGATATTGTCGGCTTTGTGAATGCATTTCATTGAAGCGGAAAATTGTATTTGTCGATGTGTATGGAGATTGAGTTTCTGTGGTTTGATGAAAATTCCTACAAACCTTAAGTTGCTTTAGAAAGTTTCTTGTGTATATAATGTACCTGTATTTAAATATTTTCAAGTAATTTGTGGATTGGATACTACATAAGTTAGTGTAAAAAAAATTCTAAATTGTTTTAATGTTACCATATTGCGCTTCTACTAATTAAGGAAATTGTAAAATTCTCCCCCAATCGAAGATTTATTTGATGTCTAAATAGTGACAGAGTAAGGCACCTCTGACTTTTCGGATTCATGTGCGTATTGTATAATAATATCACTTGCTTCAAAAACGGTGAACGAAAACATCGTGAGGAACCCAGCATGCCTGAGAGATGTGAAGCCAAGTCAGAGGTCCATGGGCGGCTTTAGAACTCTTGACACCAGGTTGGTCACTAACCACACGAAAAGAAAAAGTGACAGAGTTTATATTAGTCGAGATTTTTTTACTTGACAAGGAACTTAATTAGAATGTCGATAAAAAAAAAATTGCGGTGTGCTACCAAATTGTAATCATCAAAGGTCTCAAAGTTCTATAGAAAAATCGACAAATTTGGACATTACTATAGATACTCCGGAGATTGCAATGTGGTTATAACATTAAGGAATAGTGGCTATTGAACATAAAATGTGATAGTATTTTACAAAAGTGGTACATTTTCTCTCGTATCAATATAGTTTGGATTTGTCACATGGATGAATTTGTGAAAGCGAAAAATTTATAAGACATTGAGATATACAGGGTGTTTGGCAGAACGTTGAACATACGAAAATGGTGGATAGGTGGGGTCATCTGCTACTTACTAAGCCCTAATTTATTTGGCCCTGGCGCCCTGGATATTAAAAAATTTTTTTTTTGCTTTCTTCTAGTTTCACAACTTTCTTAGCTTTAAAGTGTAATTTTTATTAAAAAAATGGGTAATACAGGCATTTTTTTTTAAATCTTTAATATTGGCAGATTCTTATAACAGAAAGATGTAAAAAATACTTAAATCCTAATTTCAACCAGTATTAAAAAAAAAAAAAAAACCAGGGGGCCAGGGCCAAATAAATTAGGGCTGAGTAAGTAGCAGATGACCACACCTATCCACCATTTTCGTATGTTCAACGTTCTGCCAAACACCCTGTATATTGTAGGAGTTCAAATGTAGCTTTTAAATAACTATAGAAATTTTTATTCTTGTCGTGCTGAGATAAAGATATTTTTTTGCTATTGAAGCGATACTATCTTAAGTTGGTTTTGTAAATATAGCACATTAATAGGGTGGCAGGAACATCGACCCGAAAACTATTACCATGGGTTCAGTACATGATTCTGAAACCCCCTGCGTTGAAAATTTTCGTCGGTTATTTAAAAAAAATCTGCTGTTTCATAGAAATGTGCAATACCTACGCGGTCAAAATTTATTATTTTTAATAACCGACGAAAAATTTCGACGCTGCGGGTTTCAGAATCATGAACTGAATCCATGGTAACAGTTATCGCGTCGATGTCCCTGCCACCCTGTATATACATACATAGTTGTTAAATACTGTTCATTTAAGTTTTAATTTATTCAGAACATAATTGATATAATTGAATAATATCAGAATGTACTTTGTGTATTTCAAATAATAATGGAGTAAAAACGCTCCACAATATGAATAATTAAAAGGATTTGCATATAGGTAGATAATAATCAAATATTCCCAAAAGGGACCAAAAAGTTAATTCTCTGTTGTATTTATTGCCTATAATTCTTTATGTCATCGTCGATGATTCTCCAAATTGTTATAACATAACATCAGGGCCTCAAGTCTGCTATTACAATAGTGTCAGAATGGTCTATCATTGATTTCATAATTGTTGATTTTGACAAGTTTGGTAATCTACTAATATAATGGCGTCATTATGACTTTCCAATGGTCAGCCACTGACACTCCATTGAAAGAAATGGCACTTATTGGTAATCTCGTACATAATGACAAATGAATGACTTACTTAGGCGGTATCATTGGTCGTATTGTACGACAGTGCCATTATAACACAATTCTATTACGAGAACATTGGTCGATCAGACCAATGATCGACCATTTAGCAGATTACGAACTTTTAGCAAAATGACAATGGGATCGTGTTGGAATGACGAATTTATGAAAATAGCAGACTTGGGCCCCGGGCATTTAGTACTATATGAGTCAGGCAAATTATTTTCCATTTCATCAAATACCAAGTCAAACTCACACTTGATCAAATTTACTGTTTTTCGACGAAAAACGAATCAATTAAATCGACCCGCAAGTATATGGAAAAAGCTATTTATTTATAAAGTCAAGAATGAAATTAGTTGCTGAGTTCCTCTTTATTAAGCCGGAGAGACTTCGAAGTCATCCCTCCGGGCATGAAACGTAAGCCTCGTGAACTTAATACTTCGTGTAAGTAGAACTTAGTGTTATGTACACGCGAGTTTCAAGCTGTGCAGAGGTTATGAACATTTTTATTATGCATAATCAATAAGCCTATAATGTTCCCACTGCTAGGAATTAGGCCTCCTCTGTGAGAGGGTTTGGGACGCAATCCAACACGCGGGTCCAAGCAGAACCGTGGTGGCCCAGTGTTACGGCCGGCCGCGACTTACGACTTGCCGGTCGTGGGTTCGAACCCCAGCAGGCACTTTACTTTATATAAATAATTTCATCACCATTGCGGTCAAAAACGATGAAGAAAAACATTGTGAGGAAACCGGCTTGTCGTAGAAATAAAAATTGTACAACATGTGCGATCACCAACGGCAACTGGGCTCGCGTGGTGTAATGGGAACATTGTAGGCTGATAATACTATGCTATGGGCCCAGTGCGGATTGGTTGGCTTACATATTTTCAACATAATAACATGACTTTTCTTCTATGACTGCGTCGATGGTCAAATATTGTCGAGCGTGTCTGCTGAGCAAAGGTCATGGTTTCTATATCTGGATCGGGCAAAAGGTTATATGTAGGGCTTCGTACATGCTGGCGCAACACCGGTTATTGTTGTACTGTGACGTTTTCTTTGAAATTGTACTGTTCGAGACGCGTCGCGCCGTCGTGTTCCGCTAGTCTGCGCGAGGCTTTATGGTTAGCGGTAAATGTGTTTTATATATTTGATGAAAAAGTACCTACGATATAAGAAGTTAAGAAATTGTATATGGGAGCTAAATCTGCCAACAAACTGCTTTGCAGTTTGGCAGAAGTAAACTTTATTGTAACCTGATGTCACCACAAAATAAACGCTTTTTCATTTTTTTCATTTTTCATTTCATTATTAGGTTTTTCCCTTAGGATTTTTTTTATTAGCAGAACGGAATCTGGATTTGTGCCCTGTTGATGGCAATAGGCTCGCCAGTGTTATATAGGACTCAAACATAACTAGCAAAATGTGGGTGTAATATTAAGACGCAGATATATGACAGTGACCTTGAGTAGTTAGCTTACGTGTTCTGTACTGAGCTCACGCAACGCATCGTACGTCCAGCCAGTAATAGGACTTGCCATCAAGGAGCGCTGTCCCAAATTAGACGCATTATTAATTTATTATACGTAAAATAAAAAGTATTTTAATAAAACACGTATACTAAAACATCAATAATTAAATTACCTTTAAAATGGTGAAGGTTTCAGAAAAATCATTCGCGTCATTCTCAGTTTTTTATCCGCCTTAGAGATAACTTTACAAAGTTACTAGCTGACCGAACAGACGTTGTCCTGTTTCCTATAACTCGATCGCAGCGCCACCTACCGGGTCCAATTGTGAATCTAAACTATTCCCAGATCCCCTTGAACACACACAAAAAATTTCATCAAAATCGGTCCAGTCGTTTGAGAGAAGTTCAGTGACATACACACTCACAGAAGAATTATATATATAAAGATTTCACTATGTAATATAAACATAATCCAAAATATGCCTATATAAAAAAAATAAATATTAAAAAAATGCTCTAATTTAACATATATTTTTTCCAAGTCACTAACATTACTCGTTTAGACGTCATCTTTAGTATAAAATCATGAAAAGTCGGTTATCGTCCCCTTAAGTACTCCTCTACCCAACCTTTCGGGGAAAACGATGACTAACTTTCTCCTACACTGATGTGCCTATAATTTGATATACTTGGCGTGCGTGTCATAGGTTCGCCATCCCTGCAATAGAATTTAAAGTTAGGAACCATTTGAACATCCATATTTTAATTAAAGTAATTAAATGAAATTGTTTATTCTGTAAATAGGATATCGGTATCACTTTTGATGTAATGTAAATAAATAACAAAAGTATCTATTGGGACTCGCACAGGAGATCACAAATGAACTTCTTAACACACTCACCCTTTGATTTTCATTCGATTTTTTTTACTGTAATAAAATTTACTTTTAATGTTTGCATGCCTAATTGGTAGATTGTACAGGGATCTCAAAATTTTGTGAATACCTTTATTTATGTACCTACTTTCAAAGCGAATAAACGATTATGATTATGAAACATAAATAAGAAAAAAAAACAGTGGCACTCCGGGAGTGCCGACAGAAGTGAAAACTTGAACAATTTAAAAAAAAAACTTTCAAAACGTTTAAGTAAAAATATTTGCATAGAACACTGATCCGTAACGTAATATAAATAAAGATCACAATCGCGTTAACAAAAATTAGGTGTCGGTAATGGTGTCGCGAGTTCAATTGTTTTTTCCCATCTCAAAAATGCCCAACGCGCCTAAAGAAGTTTACACTTCAAAAACAGAAAGTCCTGTACGACGCCACAAGGCTCCTATCTCATCATGATTCTGGTATGGTGGTAAAAAGCAAGATGGAGTCGACATTTCCTATCTGACTACTGAGAAGAAATGGCGAAACAAATTCACGAGTCAAAGTCTCTTTTAAAGTCCAGATATAATCTTGGTTAGGCCATAAGCATCATGTAGATTAAAGTGTCTGAAGTTAGGAGTAGTAACCATATCGTCGCTCGGCATCCAATACCGCGAATGTGACATTTTTGACGAAAATCATTTTAAATGCAGGATCACGTATTTGAACGTGTAGAATGAAATAAAACAAAATTCAGATTTTCGTCAAAAATATCACATTCGCGGTATTGGATGCCGAGCGACGATATGAAACTTCTGTACTGCTTTGTTCTTGTTATTGTTGTTTGCTTATTACGAAAATTGTAATTATTCCATTCAGCAATCGACATTTTGTTTATGTTTTGATTGTTTGTTGTTTTTATTTGGTATGGTCATAAGCAAGTAAAATTGTGAATTGTCTTTGGTCTCTCGCCTTGACATAAGCAATAGACAAAATTTGTCAAACTTTTATTAGTTTTAAAATATTGAATACGAGGCTTTTGGCTTTTGGTGAATGTGTATTTTATGTAAATTTTTTTTGTAGTTTGCTTTTATTTTGTGCAGAATAAACAATTTTTCTTTCTTTTTAGAAGTAATACTAAAATGAAAGGTTCTGCGATAAAATTCTGTTGCGTGGGCAGTCGTAATGTAGGTTACATCGTTGAGTCCCTAGAGTAGATGAATATAATATTGGGAGCTAAAAGTAGCTTGATATGAACTTGAAACATTTGACACGTTTTTGGGATCAGTTTAGTCTGTCTATATATTTTTCTTGGTTATTTTTGATAATGTCTGTCAAGAACATTACTGTTACTGCTTGAAAGTTTATGGACGCAGAACTGAAGCATATATTCCAATTTAGAGTTTCACATTTAGACATTCTAAACTTTTAATATACCACTAACTTACGGTGAAAATCAACATGGAGTAGATACCAGAATTTAATAGTCAGAGTGGTGTTCACGATTCTTTGCAGTTTGTTAAGGCGACGATAACCGTCTTTTAATGATTTTATACTGAAGATCACGTCTAAACGAGTAGTGTTATTAATTTGGAAAAAATATATCTTAAATTAGAACATTTTCTCAATAACTTAATATAGGAATATTTTACATTATGTTTATATTACATAGTGAAATTAATTTGTAAAGTTATGTGTAACGCGGATAAAAAAAAATGAGAATCACGCAAAATCTATCAAGCGTATTTTTTTGAAACCTTCACGATTTTAAAGATAATTTAATTACTGATCTTTAAGTATACGTGTTTTATTGAAATACCTTTTGTTTGATGTATATTAAATTAATAATGCGTCTAATTAGGGACAGCGCTCCTTGATTAGCGAGTCCTATTACTGGCTGGACGTACGACGCGTTGCGTGAGCTCAGTACAGAACACAAGCTAACCACTCAAGGTCACTGGCATATATCTGCGTCTTAAACTACCTAGTCTTAAGTGCTCATACACACGAGCCGGCACCCGTCAACGGCAGAGGCAACTGCAGTCGCCGACACTTCTACGGCTGCCGTCGACAGCGTGTATGAACACTGTTTTTTTTTCTTTTATTTTTTTTTTTTCTACTTAGGTAGGACATCTTATAGATGGCATCTCAGACCGGGCTTTCTTGTGGCTGCTAAACTTATATACTAGGCGACGCTCGCTATGAGCACCCCCTGTGGGGTATGAACTCGCCTTAGGACGTCGCTGGGGGGAGGACAGCAAGATGGGGACAGGCTGGATCAAAACTAGATGATTATTATTATCTGGGGAATTTAAAGCTCAGCTTCGACGCGAGCTGGCGCATCGTTGTCGAGCAAGGGTCGGGGGGGAGTATCATTTACTCGGGGTCGCGGTCGCGGAATGTTGGACGTTTGTGTTTGTGCAATGTACTGGTGGCGGAGGCCTGACTGGTCTCTTGGAGGAGGGTTATGGGGTCATTTGGGTCGGAAAGATGAACACTAATGACTACTGTCACCAATTTATACCCCGAGCATGATGAAAAATATTTGAAAAGGGACTAAATAGACCCCGTAATATCCCGTGTAAATAAAATACAGACTACGTAATCTTAAAATCTTCTCCTATAAAAATAGGTCCCTATAGTATAAATTGTACACACGAATTGGATTTAGTTGATTCAGTCGACCCTCGCAGGTGACGCCTCTCCTTATGAATAAGTAAGACCATAGAGTAAGAAGTTGCAGAAGCGAAACTTTGGTCCCAACTCATTGCCTACTTTTGGACACGTCTGACGGGCCAACGTAGTCTTTTCACAGTTATTTTACCTCTGACAGTAGCAACCCAACAGCAACCTTATTAAAGCGACAGTAAAGATCACTGTGATTTTGACAGTGATGCAAAGCAGAGGTAAAATAACTGCTCTTTCTTTGCGTTACGTTTACCACAAATAAACGTATTTTCTTTCCTTTTTTTTCGTTATTTTTGAAAGGACTGTAGTCATTCAGGCAACGTCACTTGCGTCGTAGGTGATTATTTTGGTGACATTGCTACGTGCAACACTAGGTAGGAAATTTGGCATATAGAGTTGTCACAGGGCGTCGTTTTTGTCATTCAAACCAGCACGCTTAGCATGACAACAATAGTAACGGGTTTTGCCGACGGAAGAATAGACAAAATTACAGATAAACAATCCCAATCTGTCATTTTGTCTATTCTTCCGTCGACAAAACCCGTAGAAGGCCCGTTTCTATGGTTGTCATGCTACGCGTGCTGTGTGAGTGTTTTTCCAGTCGATATGAATCGCTTCTGTACTTCTTCACGATTTTCTTATTCTATGGCAAGACCCTTCGTAATACACGCTGACGGAAAAAAGACGGATAGGAATTTTGATTCGAGGATTAATCGTTCAATATCCGGAATTTTGTGACGTAATCAAATAATCTTGTCCAGACATCTTCGTAATTCATTTATTTTTATGAATATTGCTCTTGGTGTTTTATTGAAAATGGGTGTCAATAATCAAGTAGATATTCAGTTACAAAATTGGATGAGGACGGATACCGTACACTTTGTCTTTTAGTTTCACATAGAAAGATTTCTATTAATCTTCAAATCAAATCAAATCTTTTTATTGTGGGCAAAGGTTATTCATACAGATGTTAGGTAAATTACAGTTCCATTATGTCCTGCCTAATAGGCATACAATAATTATATCAACAAAAATAAAAATAAAATCTCAGGCATCACATAAAAAGTAAATCTTAGAAAATAACAATTATGGTGACAGATTGTAGTAGGCACTAATTATTTAGAAAATCTTGGATCGTGTGAGCTTTGTCAATTAAAATATTACGCAATTTATGTTTAAATAGTGGCAGTTCCTTGGTGCTTTAAATGTCCACAGGTATCTTATTGTAAATTTTAGATGCCATTCCAAAAAAACTTTTGCCCACAACAGCAGTTCTTTGTGGTATACTATACACCGTTTGAAATAAGATTAGACATTTAAACAAACCTTTTTTACAGTCCGTTCAACCGATTTTGACTTCTATACCGTAGGCATAAGGATGGCATTAAAAGCAAAAAAAGTGGATACAAACCAACTGTTTACTGCAGCTGTCATTTGTCATGCCGCCATCGCAATAGAAGTCAAAATCGGTTGAACGGACTGTAAAAAAGGTTTAGTTAAATGTCTAATCTTATTTCAAACGGAGTATAGATATTTTCAGTATATACCTTTTTGATTTCAATTCACCGAATAGATTTTTATTTATTTTAACAAATACTGCAACTTCATAGATATAAGCTGATGGAAAGTTTAAAATTTTAAACTTTTTAAAATATGGTTCGCATGATTCTGGAACAAAGATACCAGCCATAGCGCGAACGCATCTTTTTTTGCACTTTAAACACTAATTCTTTGTTTGTGGCGTTGCCCCAGAATATAATAGCGTATTTTAAGGTTGATGATACGTAGGCATGATAGGCAGTTAATAGAGCTGATAGATCGACAATTTTGGGTAATTTATATAGAGCGTACTGGTTCAGTTTACTGCATACTGTGTCAATGTGTGTTTGCCATGTCATATCATTACCTATCCAAAGTCCGCAAAAAAAAAAAAAATACGCAAATGACTTGTTCACTTTCATAGTAAACTTTTAGGTTTTCTTATGGATAGTTACCCCGTAGCCAAGAACTACACGCTCAAGCGACACGCGATTTGTGACAGCAGCTGCAGAGAAAATAAATGAAAAAAGTTGTTTAGAGCAGGGTTGTAACGGATATCCGTATCCGCATCCGCAACTGCGGAGCATCCGCATAAATTTTGATATCCGCAAAACATCCGCATCCTCAACTTTTGATTTTAAAAGCTCCGCATCCTCATCCGCATCCTCATAATTTCTATGAGGATGTGACCCTACGTTGTTCGCACAAATAGTGGATTTTTAAAAACTCGCGCCGAGCTAAATAGGCGGGCCGATAAGTGAGTTACGCGTTACGATTGGCTGAATTCGCAATGTCCTTGACCTATGACAGATGATCGGCCGCACGTGGCACTGGTGGCACGACTGTGGTGTCACATGTCACAATCTGAGTTAGCCGACGTTCACACGGACGTGATAAAATCGCAGCGATTTTTTTTTCGTGCACTGGATTTTCAATGCTCTGCTTAGCGCCGAGAGTTAAAAATCCAACAGTGTGTTTTATCTACGCGCTGGGACGAGAGTGCGTCCCAGCGCATTGGATTCTCAACGTTCGGCTTAATACCGAGAGTTGAAAATCCAGTGCGCGATAAAATCCCGCCGAGATTATATTACTTCTGTGTATACGTCGGCTTACAGGGTATAAAATCATTCGATTTTTTTTTATCACCGCCACTGGCAAGTCTCCTGAGCGAACAATTATTTTGTGGAGCAGGCCTTTATTTATGATGAACTTAGAAACCGTTTAGAAGGCGAAACGGCCTGCCAGTTACTTTTTATCAAATATAATTTACCTTTACTTAATTTTGAATATTAAAGTTGTGCATTTGACTCCACAATTTGAAATTTCAGTTACTAAATTTCATCATCATATATCATAATCAGCCTATAATGTTCCCACTGCTGGGACACAGGCCTCCTCTCGGTGAATATTAACAACTTTAATATTCAATTTTTTTACCTACCAAATAATTACCTACAACCTATACAAATATAAATACTATAAAAAACAAGGGCTATTTGTACGACATCTGCATCCGCACCCTCATCCGCATCCTCAATAAGGAATTTTCCAATATCCGTATCCTCATCCGCATCCTCAAACCCGATTATCTCGATATCCTCATCCGCATCCTCATCCGTTATATGACATCCGTTACAACCCTGGTTTAGAGCACCGCGACGCGACTTGCGGAGCGACGCCGCGACGGACGGACACTGGTGACCCACGCACATGTCGCTTGACGCAAGTCGCGTCGCAACTCGCATCGCTCGAGGCCATGCACGCGGCTTTATTTGGAGCTATATAAAGTGCACTAAAGCACACTTAGCTCACTTAGTACAAGTGGCTATTTCAATACACCACTTTTTAGGGTTCCGTAGTAAACAAGGAACCCTTATAGTTTCGTCATGTCCGTCTGTCTGTCTGTCTGTCTGTCCGCGGTCTAGCTCCAAGACCCTTAGTACTAGAAAGCTGTAATTTGACATAGGTATACATATTAATTACGCCGACAAAGTGGTAAAACAAAATTATGAAAAACATTTTTTTTAGGGTACCTCCCATACACGTAAAGTGGTGATGTTTTATTTTTTAATTTTTTATCCCATAGTGTGGGGTAACATTGAAAAAAGTTCGTGAAAACCATTGAGAGAGAAACCATAAGAGTTTGTGAAAACCATTTTTGGATTCAAGGATCCGTTTGCAAAATATTAAGCTTTAAAGTGCTAATTTTTGTTAGAGTCAAGTGTCCCCCCCCTGCCAGCTAAATGGTTGGTTTTGGATGTGTGAAAAAAATCACAACAGTAGTTTATATAACGAAATTAAAAGGAAAACTATCACAGCTAAGTAGGCTTTACTAGTTATCGAGTAATAATCGACCAACTTAACTTTGCAGTTACAAAAACATGTTTTCCCATACATTCCGTATGGGAGAACATGTTTATCAACTACAAAGTTAAGTTTGTTTTTGGGATAAATTCATCCCAACTACGGAACCCTTCATTGTGCGTGGTCCGACACGCACTTGGCCGGTTTTCCTGTTTTCATTATAATGTAGACCAGTACCCTAATTTCGTAATATACGATCTATCACAGATTGCTAATTACTAATTGACACAGATTACTCCATTGCTTCATAAGTTGCAAAAAATAATCTGCTCGGCAACGTAAATAACGCAATGAATGTTGTTAACTGTCAAAATGTTCACAAATATACGTCAATTCAAATAAGCTTGCGCATTTTAGTGCATTTGTTCGCAATTTTTAAAACTTATTTTTGTCTACACAATGGTAGAAGTTGAGTAAGTTACCTTCATTAAAGTTATGTAAATTTTCCTCATTTTTCATGTCTATCAATTGCATGCATACAATACCGGCCTAAGTGGTGTAGTTATACAACATTGTCAACATTTATTTTATAATTTTCTTTTATTTTTCGTATTTTTAGGGTTCTGTACCTAAAAAGGAAAAAACGGAACCCCTATAGGATCACTTCGTTGTCAGTCCGTCAGTCTATTTAGACCCTTTTTCTCAAGAACGCATAGAAGTATCAAGTCGAATTTAATACCAAATACGTAAGTCTACGGTCCCTTGGTGTTCTAAAAAAATCAAGCTTTTAAGTAAACGCAATAAAAAAATACGAACATTTATGCGACATATTTTCATACTCGCAAATAAATTAAAACCTATAGGGTACTTCCCGTTGACCTAGAATCATGAATTTTGTCATGAAAAAAGGACTCACTGCACAAATAAAGGAAAAAGTCCGAAAATCGTTAATTTGTAGTTTTATCACATAAAAAAATAGTTTTATGCAATTACAAAGTTACATTTGCAGTTGGAGAATTGACCGTGGCATATATCGATGCACGTTCAATTATAATGTTAAGTTTGTTTTAGGGATAAATTCATTCCAACTACGGAACCCTTCATTGTGCGTGGTCTGAAACGCACGGCCGGTTTTAAAAAAATTGTTGGCGTGACGTAGGCAAACAGGCAGCGGGCCGTGGTCTGTTCAAACTTATAGTTATTTTGACATCCCAAAGGTTATTTATTGCTCGAGTCCTTTTCGATTGGTGCCGACAAACTTTTTACCGATATAGCCTCGTACTTTGTTCACTTGAAGAAAACGAAATTTTAAAAGTAAATAAGCACTTGTTTTCTTATTAAATGTTGAAGCAGCAAAATACTTGTAGTAGGTGGGTACTTCAGTGTAGAATGAAAAAGAGATTTAATTTTATAAGTTTATCAAGGAAAGGACTAAAGCTTGGAGTCGTCAAATTATTTTTCATATCAAGAACGTTTTATTCTAAATTAAATAAAGAGGGGTGTTAGACAAGGTTGTGTAGCGTCACCGTGGCTGTTCAACTTGTACATGGATAGTTGTCTGATAGATTTGAAAGAGGGTGAGTGCGGATTGAGGATGAATGAGTTGCCTGTCAAATGCCTTATCTACGCAGATGATCAAGTTCTACTTGCATCATCAGCAGAACAGTTGCAAGACATGGTGACTGTGATGGGTGAAGCATATAAGAGGAAAGGGATGAATATAAATGTGAATAAGACGAAGGTCATGGTGTTTGAAAGAGGAGAGGATGTATCGGTGTGTGATGTGAAAATAAATGATAAGAGTGTGGAGCAAGTGAGTTTATATATTTGGGGAGTCTGTTTACAAGGGATGGGGAGATTGATGGAGATGTGGAAAGGAGAGTCAACGCGGGAAACAAAGTGAATGGTGATCCTTTCAAACAAAGTGAATGGGAAACCTTTTTTTATAGTTTCGAGAACGTGATTACAAATCACGTTCTCGAAACTGTAAAAAAAGGTTTATTTAAATGTTGGCTAATTTTCGAAAACGGCTCTAACGATTTCGAGGATCTAGCTAGGTCTCATATCTGGCAAAATTAGTTTTCTCTATTTTCACAGCCTCGGGAATGTGATACAACGTTGGAATACCTGGATGATATGTTTATCTATTTTCACCCGAGCAGAGCTCGGTCGACCAGGTACTTAATTATCAATACGGAATACTAAAACAACCACGCCATCAGAGATATACGCCACGATTGCACTAATTGAAACTTGGCCAATTAAGCTAACTACGAATATAGGATAACACCTGTACGCAATCTAATTCGATGTCCGATGATTTAATCGATTCTAATCAACAATCGAATTAGTTTAACGCGTTAACCGAGCTGTGGGATTATGTTTATAGTAGCGTTTGTGTGGTAGGCAACAAACGCCAAAAATGGAACAACATTGTGATTAAAAAGAAAAAAATATTAATCGCTTTTTTTACTGAACTGATTCTCTTCACAAAAAACTGACTTCCAAAAAAAAACACTACAAAGTAAAAAATAACGTTCATTTCGGAAGTCAGTGTCTTTGGTTTTGAATTTTTGTTTTTTGCCACCGACTTCCGAAATGAACGTTATTTTTTACTTTGTAGTGTTTTTTTTGGAAGTCAGTTTTTTGTGAAGAGAATCAGTTCAGTAAAAAAGGCGTTTTTTTTTTTTAATTAATAATGTTTTACTTAGTAGTGTTTTGTTTTTGGAAATCGGTTGTTTTTTTTTTCGCTTTTTAGTTGTGGTACCTGGAAGTCGGTTAAAAAAAGAATCATCGAAATCAGTTGGCGTGATATTGAGTTATTCGTCCATTTGTCGCGCATATACATAATGCAAATTTAATATTTATATGGTTTTCTCACGGATGCCATTGTCAGAACTGAACCAAATTGACCCAAATTTGAAATTGTCCCATTCACGGTGCGGTGGACAAACAGTATTAAGCTATGGTTTCCTAGAAGAGTGGTTCCGTCACTTTATAACGGCCATCATGAAAATCTTCACCAGTATTTGACATTAAGTTGTCAAAAAATGCTCTGTATTCGGACAGCAGTTATTGTGTGATCGTTCGCCGCTTTCTTATGGCCAATTCCTATAATTTACGGACCATTATTTGTTAAAATTAGGACTCTTTTATCTTAACCAATAATGAAACAAATACCTCATAGCTTTGTATAGCAGACCCTCGCATATGGAAGTAGCTCTCACAGCTAAAATTAGCTTACGAATCTATTTATATGTCCAGTTTGGGCAGTAAAAAGCTACCATTGGTAAGTAAAACGATTCGTTTTTTATAGAAACCGAGCACTAGGAAACCAAAGCTACTTATGAGCTTTGTCACCGTGACCATAGATATGAATACAGAAGGCGCACTCCGCATTTTAGGTATGAAGCTACAAGTACGCGGCGGGCTCGTCTTGTCGGTTCAATTCAGTGAGCGTAACGTAGTTGTAGCGGTTACACCACCACATACAAACTACGCATGATAGACATGACGTCACACAAATCCTGCATCGCGCAGTTAGAGTTTACCGAGCGATCGACATAGATACAAGATTTCAACTTCAAACCGTGGGCAGTTGCCCGCCAGATACAACACCCGTCTGGTCGGAGGATTCTCCCTTTTCTATGGTGGATGAGTGAACTTTACACCCTGTTTATCATACCACTAAATAGTCAGAAGAAAAAAGAGAGGCAACTTTTTGGTGAACATAACTGTAGGTAATTAGCGCTGTGCGACCTGAATTGCCCTTTATTGTGTCATAGCAAGAGTCGCTTTTTATTTAAATGATTTTGCGGAGTGATCCATCTGTATTCATCTGTGTCGTGATTTTGAACGACACATTGAACTGGCAAACGCGCCGTTCAAAGTATGAATAATTTTGTATCGATAACTAAATCGAATACCTTTCACGTGTAGGTAACCGAATAGATCGCAAACGAAATTAACTCTATCAGTTTTCGGTACTAAAAGCTACCCTGCAATGTTACAAATCTTATATTTCATTTGTTATTAATAGAAAGGATCTCTAACGTAGAAGAAATGTCTTCTGAACCTTAAAAAGGTATCGATAGTGTCGTCGCGTATGAAATCAATTCCTGAAGACAAAGGGTCAGCACTTTCTTAGAATCTTTTGCGAAAATAGTAGGTAATGTATTTTGCTAGTTTCCTATATTTTTGTGACAAGTTTTGAAAATTGAGACAGGTAGATACGTAATTCCTTAATAAGAAGTCTGCGTAGATTTTGTTCTAGAGGTTCCGTTTTTAGGGTCCCGTAGTAAACAAGGAACCCTTATAGTTTCGTCATGTCTGTCTATCTGCGGCTTAGCTCAGAGACGCTTAGTACTAGAAAGCTGTAATTTGGCATGGGTATACATATTAATCACGCCGACAAAGTGGTAAACTAAAATCATGAAAAATATTTTTTTTTAGGGTACCTCCCCTACACGTAAAGTGGAAATGTTTTTTGTTTCTATCCCTTGGTGTGGGGTATCGTTGAAAAGGTCTTTCAAAAACATTGTGAGTATGCGAATACTATTTTTGAATTTAGAGATCCATTTGCGAAATATTAAGCTTTAAAGTGAACATTTTTGTTAGAGTCAAGTGTCGGCCCCCTTGCCAGCTAAATGATTGGTTTTAGATATGTGAAAAAATTCACGGCAGTAGCTTATATAACGAATTTAAAAGGAAAACTATCATAGCTGAGTAGGCTTTACAAATTAACGAGTAATAGTCGACCAACTCAGATTTGCGGTTGTAAAAACATATTCTCCCATACATTCTGTATAAAATAAATTTTTTTTCATCTACAAAGTTAAGTTTGTTCTTCGGATAAATTCATCCCAACCACGGAACCCTACATTGTGCGTGGTTCGACATGCACTTGGCCGGTTTTTTTTACATTCAGATATGACTATTTAAGAATTTTAAACATAACTAATAAAAATTTATATGGGTGGCAGTTTGCTGCAGTTTGTAAAAAGTTGAGAATCAACAGAATGTACACAAGCAAGCACAAGTATGTTTGTATGTGTTCACAACCAAAATGTGTTCGTCACCTAAAATGCTATTTTTGTCTGCTCATTGCAAGAAAGAATTTGCTTTACCGACTCGGCATTATATTATTATATTGCGTCGTAATGTAAATACCGCAGAATGGCATTCAGCCCTTCTTTACATGTTAGACCGAATTAAAAATGTGACAGTGACAAACCCTGACAATTTTTGAAGTAAAAACTTCTTTAGGCGCATCTGGCATTTTTAAGATGGGACTAAACTATTGATTTCACGACACTGTGACGGAATTTACCGACACCGTGGAGTAAAAGACATCAACGCGTTGATTACCGTGGTACCGATTTTTTTTCAAGTTTTCACTTCTGTTGGCACTCCCGGAGTGCCACTGTTTTTTTTATGGCCATTAAAATAGTTTTAGGTCGATGTCAACTCGACATTGGTCAAACTTTGACTAATGTAGATTGTTAGTTGACAAAACCTAAATGTACCTTCAACTTATTTTGATCTTTGTTATCAAGTAATTAAATACAAGTTTCCTATGCAATAGTCTGCTCAGTGCCGCAGCTTCAAATACTTGATAAAGGAAATAATTTGAAAACTGACGAAGATGTAAAAGACTTAACTGTACAATACAAAAATTCAAAAATTCAAAAGTCATTTATTCAAACTAGGCTGAGAATCAGCACTTTTCGAACGTCAAAATTACATAAGACAGTCCCCCAAAACACTCACCCTTCACTACTTCCTATTATATATTTTACGTTTGACATAAATCTGCTAAACTTACTACCAACATTTTTAATACAATTCCTTTCAGTTGGAATTTCCGTGCAGATATTTATCATCTTCAAAATGAGATAGTTTATGGCCTCTTTATGATAGCATATTACTGTTATCAATCTATGCTTATGAAAAAAGGAAAAAGTTGGAAAAAAACTTCTTTGAAAGCGGTCGGGTAATCAGTAGAAAAATAAAAAATATAATAGGGCGAATTGTTATAGGGTATGCGCATGACAAGCAGTCATTATTGTTTACTTTTTCTCATACATTTCCAAAACCGGTTTTTTCCGTAGTTAGTTCTAATGATTATGAGTTCTCGTAACAAAATAGATGTCTGATATTGAATATTTAAACATTCATTGCGGTGTGATGATTAAAACACTTTATCGGAAAATCAGAAAATGTGAAAACTTTCATACCTGTAACCTGGTTATTAGTACAAAATTTTGGTACTAATTAATATTCCTGGAACCGATTCATTACAAAATTGCTTTTTGTGGCGTGAAAACACGGAATATAAGTTATTTTCCATATAAACTACGTCCCCATTAAACCAGCTCAATAGATTGTATTTTAAATTGTGCACATTTACATCAATCTTCCTGTTGAAGTAGTCCACTTAGAGCACCCGTCCGAATAGCACCTGCGACTCAGCAGCCTGTTGCTGGGATGCATTTGATTTACAGGATAAAAAAATTAAAGATATCGAAAAAAACTTTAAAAAAAAAAAAAAAACAACCGACTTCAAAAAAAACATTACAAAATGAAAAATAACTTTAATTTAGGAAGTCGGTGACTTTGGTTGTTTTTTTCTTGTAAAACGTTTTAAAATTTTCACTTTTTAGTTGTGGTACCTACCCCACACAAATTCAAATACCACTACCTGCTATGTAAATAACAGTGACAGGAAGTTATCATATCATCCACATACTAAGTGGGAAAAAATACGTATTATTGAAGCTAACTCAAAAACTACCAAAGCAAAGTTAATAAAATTTATAGAACCCACCACCTCTGAAGTATGATCTACCAAAAAAATAAATAATCATCAAAATCAATTCATAATTGGCGGAGTAATCGCGTGACAAACATACAAAAAACAAAAAACATTCAGTCGAATTGAGAACCTCCTCCTTTTGGAAGTCGGTTAAAAATCACTAGAATGTTTATTAATTACACATACTTACGTACATACGAAATTTGTTTCATCGATATCTTTCATATAATAACGTCCTGTAACACAAATACATCCCAGCAGTAGGCTGTTGAGCAGGTGCTATTCGGACGGGTGCTCTAAGTGGACTACTTCTTCCTGTTTACATTTGTGTTTTTAGTAGTTTACGCTACGGGTTCTATCATTAATTCATTGTAGGAATTATAAATAATATGAAATATAAAAATATGCAGAATGATTTTTTTTTCAAAGCCAATTTTGGTTGATTCTGAACTAGAGAAAAACCGATAGCTTTTTTTGGTTTCTTTTTAAATTCAGTTTCAAGTAGAGCTTACCGTTCGTTTGAGCGTTTTGCTCTATAACCTGTAGTTTAGAACACTGGCAAGAAAAAAAAAAACAGTGGCACTCCGGGAGTGCCGACAGAAGTGAAAACTTAAAAAAATCGGCAACGCGGTAATCAACGCGTTGATATCTTTTACTCCACGCATCGCGGTAATCAACGCGTTGATGTCTTTTACTCCACAATGTCGGTAAATTCTGTCACAGTGTCGCGAAATCAATGGTTTAGTCCCATCTCAAAAATGCCTAAAGAAGTTTTCACTTCAAAAACAGCCTGTATAGATGTATAGATAGATTAATTCATCATCATCATCATCAACCTATAAATGTTCCCACTGCTAGGACACAGGAGGCCTCTCTGTGAAAGGGAGTGAGCCGTAATCTACCACGCGGGCCCAGTGCGGTTTGGTAGATGTCACATGTCTTCGAATTTTCGGTTCTAGGACATGCCGGTTTCCTCACGATGTTTTCCTTCACCGTTTTGAGAGCAGTGGTGATGAAATAATTTACACAAAGTAAAGCGCCTGTCTGGGTTCGAACCTACCACCTACACCTCGTAAGTCGCGGCCGTTACCATTGGAACACCACTCTGCTCTTTATTAGATAGATTTATTATTTCATTTAATTTATTCGACTGTTTTAGCTAAGTCACATTTACTTCTTTCAGTGTTACAAAGTCGGCAACGTTAAGTGAAGCTTAGACAAGGCACCGTATTACTTCCCTACTTAATCCAAGGAGATTAAGTCCAGTTCTTTCTAACTGCGATTACTATTCAATCGGAAATTGTTACAAAGGAAAAAACTCCGGATTCGCTCACAGACGACAAATATGGGTAATCCTGGAGGAAAAGCCGACTTATCTCCGTTACGGTTTAGTGATAAAGGGACGAAACCGAATTTTTATTGTGTAGGTATTATATTATTAGTTTTTATATTTCGTATAAAGGTTTTTTATAGGTACGATACTAGCTTTGACTGCTTTAATGTTGGAAATAATCCCATGGGAACGTATGACAATACTGGGATAACCAGTATCCATGGGCGTACCCACGGTGGGGCAAGTTGGGGCATCTGCCCCACCCTGGTCCCTGACTCGAAGCTAAAAATTTAATTAAGTAACATAATTATCATTCATTTGGTAAAATTCAAAATTACCGCGCGAAACAATGTAATATCGATGAATCGAGAGCGCAAGTAGAGTGAAGCGCAAGTGAGTTTTATCGAGAGAATTTTCTACAACATATATCGAGTTTATTTTCTTCTGCCCCACTCATAAAAAATGCTGGGTACGCCCATGCCAGTATCCCATAGTTTACCTATGTATTTATCGAAATCCGTGCAGCTGTTAGATCGAGTAACAGACAAAGGTACTTTCGCATTTATAATATTACTAGCTGCGCCCCGCGGTTTCACCCGCATAAGTCTCGATCCCGTGGGAAAAAAAAAAGTATCCTATGTTCTTTTCCAGGGCATCATCTATTATGTGCCAAATTTCATCCAAATCCGTTCAGCCGTTTTAGCGTGAAGGCGTAACAAACAAACTTACTTTCGCATTTATAATATTAAGGATAATATTATTATGGATTTAAATATTATAATAGTGATTATATGTGATTATGTTATATGGTGATTATGTTATACGCTGTTTTAAAATAATATTTTGATTTTATCCTTTCAACTGTCATTAACGAGACACAATAGAATTTTAATTGTTATCCACCTCAATGAGGCGTCGTAACAGATGATGAGTTATGGAACAAATTTAGTTTTATATTCGACGCGCAAGGTCTTTTTATAAAAGGTGTTCAAAACTTTTATCTTTCAACTTGAAATAAAATGAAAGGTCTACTGATTTGATTACGCTCGTAGACTGTAAAAGCTGTTGTAACTTCTCCAGAATAGGTATGTGAATTTTTTTGGAAGGTTTCAAAGGTTCCTGCGGGTAAAGTTATAAATTGTTGTCAAACTCGCATTGAGATTCACGAGCAGGTAAAAATAACACGTCAAAATAGCTGGTCCTTTCAACTAATACCAAGAATTACTTAAAATTTCGTTTGAAAATGTGAATTACAGGCGCAGATGAATGAAAATCATAAAAAAAATGGCAGTGGCACTCCGGGAGTGCCGACAAAAGTGACAACTTAAACAAGATCGCCTTGGTGGAAGAAAAATACTGGTACAGAACATTGGTCCGTAACTCTATCTAAATAAAGAGCACAATCGCATTTACAAAATAAAAAATACTTCCAAAACCTTTAAAGTAAAAATACTTGCATAAAACATTGATCCGTAAAGTAATATGAATAAAGAGCACAATTGCGTTTACAAAAATGAGGTGTCGGTAACGGTGTCGCGAGTTCAATTGTTTTCTCCCATCTCAAAAATGCCCAACGCTCCTAAAAAAGTTTTCACTTCAAAATTTTTTTACTTTTTTGCTGTAGGTACCTTCGCCACACAAATTCGTATACCACTACTTGCTATATACTCGTACAATAGTGACAGGAAGTTTTATAAAATCATCAATATGCATCAAGTAGATTAAATTACGTATTATTGAAGCTAACACAAAATCTACCAAAGCAAACGTAATAAAATTCACATGGAAACACCTCGCCAGCTTTCTCTACCAAATAAAAATATGGTATTCAAAATCGGTTCACAATTGATGAAAATATCGATGAAAATACATTGGAAAATTATACCATCATAATCAGCTTATAATGTTCCCACTGCTGGGACACAGGCCTCCTCTCGGTGAGAGGGAGTAGGCTGTAATCTACCACGCGGGCCCAGTGCGGGTTGGTAGATGTCACATGTTTTCGAATTTTTTGGTTCTAGGACATGCCGGTTTCCTCACGATGTTTTCTTTCACCGTTTTGAGAGCAGTGGTGATGAAATTAAATACACAAAGTAAAGCGCCTGCCTGGGTTTGAACCCACGACTTACAATTCGTAAGACGGGGCCGATACCACTGGGCCACCACTGCTCAAAAATGCTGGAAAATTATATACTTACAGACAAACATAGAACCTCCTCAAATTTTGAACTCGGTAAGCAATCCGAAGTCGTAAAAATAGAATCTTAAAACAATAGAACGGAAAATTCCTATAAATTTTCCTGAAAAATTTTTCAGACGTCGAACAAAGTAAGAAGCGTAAAAATATCATAAGTTTATATTGAAAAGCGATAAGCTATCAGTTTAATGCCCTAAGCCGTGATAAGAGATAACTACAGAACCGACGAGTTTTTAATTATTTCGGTGGCTTTTCAGTACTTTTTTATCATACTTATCAACACTTTTTCATGTTGTTTGGAAATGTATTGTATGAGTAATATGTGTATTATTATGATGCGAATTACGAATACAGCTGGGGCGGTTGCTGCAGGTGCAGAAATCCTCAAACGGCACAAATATAACAACCTTATTGGTAGCTATATTTTTGAGCCGTTTGGGGTTGAAACACTAGGGCCGTGGGGTCCGAGTGCTCATAGAGTATTTCGAGACATCGCCAAGCGGTTGGTTGACTTTTCACGTAACCAGATGGCTGGTCAATTTTTAGGTCAAAGAATCAGCATTGCAATGCAACGTGGCAACGCTGACAGCCTTTTGGGCATCTTTCCCAGCGATGCGGATGAATTTTTTGATGCTCAATTAGGTCTTCCCTTTATTTTTTCCGTTACGTACTTGTACATAATATTTATGTTTTAGTATTAAATTGTATATTATATTTAAGATTTGTCAACAAACGTATGTTAACTCAGCAGTAATGTAAAATTAACACAAAAAAAAACATGCTTTCTCAAATTATGCGAATTTGAGGTTGATTTCAAAGATATTAATCCACTTTTAATAACTTGTAAATTAGAAAACAAATGCTGCTTTTCGTTTAATCCTTACATTACTTACCTAGGTATTATAAAAAGTATGTCTGAGTCTATTAGTGCACTCATAACTCGAGAATCACTGATGTAATTGTTCCACTAGGTTAAACTAGGTTTTAATACGTTCAGTACGTCCATCATTGTTATATAAAGTAACATTGGGTATATCACCAACTATCCCCAAACAAGTAACTTCTTAACTAAAACCCCAGTCATACATATTCTTTTTATATTCTTTCCTACCGTCCGCGCGGAAGGAACGGGGCGAGCTTGACATTCAAGTAAGATTGCCTACAAAATTTATTACGACACCTTTTGTCTCCTTCTTTTGAGAGCCATCGATATTGCCCTTGTAATATAGTGATTTAGAACTGAGCTTTAAGTGTTGCCTCCCTTATGTTTAAGGGAATATTAATGGTAGAGTATACTTTTTTATATTTGTTATGGTTTTTAGGGTTCCGTAGTAAACAAGGAACCCTTATAGTTTCGTCATGTCCGTCTGTCTGTCTGTCGGCGGTCTAGCTCCGAGACCCTTAGTACTAGAAAGTTGTAATTTGGCATTGGTATACATATTAATTACGCCGACAAAGTGGTAAAACAAAATTATGAAAAATTTTTTTTTTTCGGGTACCTCTCATACACGTAATGTGGTAATGTTTATTTTTTAATTTTTTTACCCCATGGTGAGGAAAGGTCCATCATTGGAAAGGTCCTTCAAAAATATTGAGAGTTTGTAAAAAACCATTTTTGGATTCAGGGATTCGTTTGCGAAATATTAAGCTTTAAAGTGCTAATTTTTGTTAGAGTCAAGTGTCCCCCCCCCCCCCCCCTGCCGGCTAAATGGTTGGTTTTGGGTGTGTGAAAAAAATCACAACAGTAGCTGATATAACGAAATTAAAAGGAAAACTATCACAGCTAAGTAGGCTTTACAGGGTAAAGAGTAGGTAATAATCGACCAACTTAACTTTGCAGTTGCAAAAACATGTTTTCCCATACATTCCGTATGGGAGAACATATTTTTCAACTACAAAGTTAAGTTTGTTTTTGGGATAAATTCATCCCAACTACGGAACCCTTCATTGTGCGTGGTCCGACATGCATTTGGCCGGTTTTTTTCGAGTAAGGGATTGAGTTAGGTTCAAGTGTGTTTCTCGGTAGTTTTCATCTGTTAAAATTTATGTTTTTTTTTTCACTGGCTTTTAAAATTGATTTACTACTGCTATTGGTATCTAATTTTGTCTACTAGCAAAAATGTTTTTTTTCAGTTTAATGGGTATAAATAGCATTAGATATTTCAACTTTGCTTCGAAGGTAAGCAAAGTTTTGTTAAACTCTGTTTATTGGTACAGAACGTTTGTCTACTTAATGCTCAAATTGCTGCTAGAGAGTTTGTTGCGACACTTTTTCTTCCCAGCTTTTCTTTTTCGTGTGGTTAGAGACTAACTTGGTGTCAGAGTTTTAAAGCCGCCCATGGGCCTCTGACTTGGCTTCACATGACGTCGAGAATTATCTGGGTTGTGACGGTCAGATAGGCAGTCACTCCAGCTGCATGTGGTTAGACTGGAAGCCAATTCCAATATAGTTGGGAAAATTCTAGGTAGATTGATTGACCCCTCCTTCTCCTAAGCGTGTCAAAGGCAATGTAAATATAGTCAGCCCAGAATTTGGCTCATCAGCTCCAGTAACATGCAGGCAACAGGACACGCTGGAGAAAATATTAAGTGCTACCCCTAGTCAACGGGATTTGGAGGTATCTATGAGCAGTGGTGGCTCAGTGGTAACGGCCCCGACTTGGGTTCGAACCCAGGCAGGCGCTTTACTTTGTGTAAATAATTTCATCACCGCTCTCAAAACGGTGAAGGAATACATCGTGAGGAAACTGGCATGACCTAGAACCAAAAATATGAACACATGTGACATCTACTAACCCGCACTGGGCCCGTGTGGTAGAGTACAGCCCACTCCCTCTCAAAAAACGAGGCCTGTGTCCCAGCAGTGGGAACATTACAGGCTCATTATGCATACCTTTCGATGTATGCGAACAAAGTCGCAGTAATCGTAAAGAGAGTTCCATAAGGTTTTAAATTCTTTAGCAGATAAACTTTTACCCCGGTCCTCAAATCAAATAAAAAATAGTTCGAAAAAGAAATCGAAAAAACTAATCCCAACTATTTCAAAGATCAGGAAAAGGAAAGGAAAGTAGGTTTCTGTTGGAAAGTATGATAATCGTGTGTAGGTACACACAGGGTGTACGATTCCTTGGCAGTGTACAGGCTGTAGTTAAAAAGATACGATCAAATATAAACTGAAGTTGTTACATACTCGTATGTCATTACACAAAACGATTGTGTGGGCGACACTGTGAATATGTAATAAGAAAATATCATTCTATATACAATATGTCCGGACATGGACTAGCGATATTCGAAATAATTAAATCTAAACTATTTAAAAGTACAATTACTCTCTTAGCTTGAGTCCAATACACTTCTCCGCTATGTGCTTTTTTTGTTGAAATATTCTCTGTGCGAGTACAAAAAAAATCATATCTCTCAAAGTTTTAGTCATACTGAGATAAAAATAGGCTTATTCGAAAGGCAATAATATTGTCTACCGTATGCATTATAAAAAAATGTATTCACAATTCCAAAACTTTTGAAAAAAAAAATGTGAAAGTTGAAAAATAAAACAAAAAATAATGCAATTCAACCAGTAATTGTTAATTTTCACAAAAACGGGCAAGTGTAGTGGACCCAAGCTTAGAGTGTAATTGTACTTTAAAATAATTTATATTTAAGTATTTGGAATATCGCTAGTCCATGTCCGGACACACTGTATATTGAGGCTATTTACGAAAATCGCTGTTTCAAATATGTAGATATCCTGAAAAAAGTACCTATATACCTACCACCACCATTTTTGGCTAAAGGACTTTTCTAAGCTGGGCTTTCACTCTATCTATCATATAGACTCTATATAACTCTATAGGGTGGCAGGGACATTGACGCGAAAACTGTTACCATGGATTCAGTACATGATTCTGAACCCCCCTGTGTTGAAAATTTTCGTCGGTAATTTAAAAAAAAAAACAGCTGTCCAAACATTTTGACCGTGTAGGTATTGCACTTTTCTATGAAACAGCAGTTTTTTGTTTTTAAATAACCGACGAAAATTTTCAGAATCATGTACTGAATCCATGGTTTGCCGTCACCTCCTTCTGCGAAGCGGTAATGCTCGCGAAGGAGGAGGCGGAACGCGTGAGGGAGAGGCAAATTTCGCGCCCTCACGCCCCTAACCGCCGCAATAGGAGGAGACGCCCGGGGCGGGAATCGCGAGCCGATTTCCGGCCACCGTAGGCGCGGGCTTGCGGACGGTGAGCAATGGGTAGCTCGCCGTCCGATAAGGACCAAGCCCGGGTCGACGGCGCGTTGTGTTCCACGCGCGCCTCAAAGAGATGTCAGCAGAATTGACGGGGTCCGCTAGGGCCAATGCCTGCCGGGGGTTCGAAGAAAACCGATAGGGACATCGTGGCCCCCGGCAACAGGGCAACCGAAGGAACACGGGTGGGTTTTAGTCAGTAAGAGTCTGACACGCCCTCCCGCTCCGCCCAGAGCGGGAGAAGTTATTTGATAATTTCCCACCCAAAAAAAAAAGAAAGTGGGTTCAGAATCATGTACTGAATCCTAACAGTTTTCGCGTCGATGTCCCTGCCATCCTGTATATTACACAGCATGGCAGTTGAGAGTATATACATATGTCATGTTCACTCAAATATCTTGCTGATGGCGGCGCGTGTGTTGGATCATTCGTTTCCTTCAAAGTGTTTGAGCTGAATGGTACTGATCCACGCATCATGTCCGTGAACGGGCGCCGTCAGTTGAGACTGGACATATCTTAACTGCCAGCCCAGTCTTCAATATATCTTTAATCTTATATTGATTGGTTTTATTTTATTTATAACCGACTTCAAAAAAAGGAGGAGGTTCTCAGTTCTTCAGATTTTTTTTTCTTTTTTTATGTATGTTCCCCACTTACTCGAAGACGGCTGGACCGATTTGAAAAATTCTTTTTTTGTTTGATAGGGTATACTTTCAAGTTAGTCCCATTGTCATTTGGTCACGATTTGATGATGGGATCTTGGAGAAATCGAGGGTACTCTTCAAATATTATAGGCACATCTATGGCGATTTGGGTATTTTTGATGAGCAGTTGACATTAGGCTATTGTAACTTAGATAAATTACAAACCAACCCACAAAAAAGTGAAAAAAAAAAACACTTTTTTACAAAAAATACAACCGACTTCCAAACTACAAAGTGAAAAATAATTTTAATTTCAGAAGTCGGTGTCAAAAAACTAAAATACTGATCCAAAGACACCGACTTCGGAAATTAAAGTTATTTTTCACTTTGTAGTTTGGAAGTCGGTTATATTTTTTGTAAAAAGTTTTTTTTGTACATTGTTCTCACACATAGTGATAATGTTCTCAGGATTTTGTAATTAATATCTTGATTTAAATAACAGAGACTCCTACCCGTTCTTCATAGACATCTACATTTTGTAATGGGCAACTAGCTTCAACTTTCTGACTAACTGGCCGAGTACTTGACAATTCAAAAGTGTCTGTAAATGGTTTAATTTAAATAAATGCTTTGAGTTTGAGTTTATCAGAGCCACTTTTGTATTCCCTTTTTAAATCATTAGCGTTTTTCAAACAAGTTTATTAACAATTCTTTAACAGCACATCATCCCAAAATAGGTGTATACGTATTAATTAAAAGTTTCTGAAATTGCAAAGCAATTAAGCCAACATGACAACATAATTAATTTTAAAATTGAATTAAAAGTTAACAAATGCTAATGAACGTAAAATTGAACGGGCGTCAATTTATGAGGTAGGTTGGTTGAAAAACATAAAATTTTAAGTATAAATAAAATAGTCTAAACGCTTCTGAATAGGTAAGTATTTGAAGGTTCCAAGAATTCGAAACCAATATAAAGTTCTGGCAAGAATTCTTATGAATATTTTCGTATTCGATAAAAACGAAATGTTCTAAAAGAATGTTTAATATTGTACAGGTATTTGGTGAATTTAAATTCAACTCTCTTTACGATCCCATCATATGCATCGATAGTACCTACCTACAAATGGTGTTTTTCAAACCACGGGCCGTTTACTATTAAGTTGATCGTTGAACTTTTTAAGTTCTGAATTGAGCTGCACGATTACTGACAAATACTTGCACTGACTGGACAGGTCCACTCATATCTGTGTGGTTCTCTCCTCAAAGACCATTTCAGGCACCAATCTACATGGTGTTTACATGATGTGACCAAGATTATGTCTGGACTTTAAAAGAGATAAAAAGGCCGAAACAAACTCAGAGGTAACAACCTCTGAGTTTGTTTCGGCCTTTTTACTCAAAGTAGTTGGATAGGAAACGTCGACCTCTTCTAGTCCTTGTTTACTACGGAACCCTAAGGTTCCGTAGTAAACAAGGAACCCTTATAGTTTCGTTATGTCCGTCTTCACAAGGTCCATCTTGTGGGAGGCCTTCCAACGCTACGTTGGCTGGTCGTAGTAGTTTAGGTATATAACGAAATTAAAAGGAAAACTATCACAGCTAAGTAGGCTCTACAAGTTAACGAGTAATAATCGACCGACTTATATTTGCAGTTGCAAAAACATGTTTTCCCATACATTCCGTATGGGAGAAAATGTTTTTCAACTACAAAGTTAAGTTTGTTTTTGCGATAAATTCATCCCAACTACGGAACCCTTCATTGTGCGTGGTCCGACACGCACTTGGCCGGTTTAAAAAAAAAATATAATTGACGTGTAAAAGTGTTTGTTACAAACCTACTTACAGAAACTATGGAGCTATGAGGAACAGGATGTAAAGTTCACTTATCCTCCATAGAAAAGGGAGGATCCTCCGACCAGACGGATGTCGTGTCTGGCGTGCAACTGTCCGACGATTGATGTTGGGACGTTGTATATATACTTGTCGCGCGGTAAACACTGCTTGCGCGATGTAGGATTTTGCTGTCTGTGTGATGCGTAGTTCGGATGTGGCGTTGTAGATGCTGTCACAAAACAAAATTGTACCTAACTACGCGAACCGTAAACATAAAAACCGGCCAAGTGCGTGTCGGACCACGCACAATGAAGGTTTCCGTAGTTGGGATGAATTTATCCAAAAAACAAACTTAATTTTGTAGTTGAAAAATATGTTCTCCCATACGAAATGTATGGGAAAACATGTTTTTACAACTGCAAAGTTAAGTTGGTCATTAACTTGTAGAGCCTACTTAGCTGTGATAGTTTTCCTTTTAATTTCGTTATATAAGCTACTGCTGTGATTTTTTTCACACATCCAAAACCAACCATTTAGCTGGCAGGGGGAGGGACACTTGACTCTAACAAAAATTAGCACTTTAAAGCTCAATATTTTGCAAACGGATCCCTGAATCCAAAAATGGTTTTCACAAACTCATAATGTTTTTGTAAGACCTTTCCAATGATACCCCACACTATGGGATAAAAAAATAAAAATAAAACATCACCACTTTACGTGTATGGGAGGTACCCTAAAAAAAAATGTTTTTCATAATTTTGTTTTACCACTTTGTCGACGTAATTAATATGTATACCTACGTCAAATTACAGCTTTCTAGTACTAAGGGTCTCGGAGCTAGACCGCGGACAGACAGACAGACAGACGGACATGACGAAACTATAAGGGTTCCTTGTTTACTACGGAACCCTAAAAATGACATGTACAGATAATAACGTAAGTAAATAAACAAAAAATCTCTATAAAAGACGAGTACCAGAAAAAACAAAAACAAGTCTCATTTAATAACATAAATCAACGTAAATACGCACGAACCACGATAGATAATGCCATTACCAAAATGTCCCGTTTTCTTTCACACGTATTTGCAAGTTTATTTTCTCCGTTTTGCTGTCGTCTCTTATTTTCATTATATTTCCTCAAGATGTCAAGTCACGAGCAAGATTTAATACAGCCACAGCCTATAAATATTGTAAATGTACAGCCGATCAATATGTTTCTTCAACTCCGTCGTAACATTTCTCAGCGTGTTCGCACTTAGTGTTAATTTTATTATTCGAGCCATTATCGTTGAACTGGAGTGCTAACAGTGAGTACTAAAAATCACAAAGTAGCTGCTACAAGCTCTATTTAAGAGAAAACATAACCTTAAAAGATTTGGACTGGTGCCAATATAGCTGCAATACACGTACTTACGGTTAATTGTCCATTTGTACCATTTCAGCACAAAATTGTTGTACAAATAGTTACTACGATATTTTTTTTTTCTCCGATTCTGTGAGCTACAAACTGCACGAACAAACCGTACTTAATTCTATACCTTCAGTGAAAAGTGATATATTTTGACATATATCAGTTTTAATAGCCTTACACTAAGTTTAACAGTAAAAAAAAAAACAATTTTTTGGTCTAATTGGTACCCCTCTAAGATTAAAATTGAGCAAGCTTATTTTGGTGTAAAGTGCTCTGACTAAGCACCAATAAATAATGTATAAACTGGTTCAAGTCATTTTAAATTTATTTACACATAAAACGACTTTAATGTTGTGTTAGGTGATACAACTGGATTTCTTTTTAAATTATAAAAAAATATACAAATTAATCTGTTTCTTCTTACACTAAATCGTGCTCTAAGATATTGTTTACCAATGTCAATAATCAGTACTCATTTTAGTGAAGTAGACAAAGAGTCCGATTTTTTTTGAACTTTAACATTAATTTTCTCAAAATCATAATTTTCCAGTTACATCACTTTTCATTGAAGGTGCAGAATTATTTTTTGTAACACATGACAATCAAAGAGCTTCAAAAGGTAGACTGCATATTTTTGCTCTGCGGAAACTTTTCATAGGAAATCAAAATCGTATCCCGTATTGGCAGTGGACCGATCTTTTGTTGGGTTAGTAGGCAATGAACGACGGCCACGAGGGAAATCTAACAGTTTAGCGAAAACAGGTGGTAAACTTGGCGATAATTTCATTTTCCAAAGTAAATATTGTCAGTAGAAAACTTGATCGGTTGTAGGAATTCAAAGGGTAAGTAGGTGGGTACCTACGAGGGCTGAAACATTGATGTGAATGTTGAAAAAAATATTGTACTTAATAAGCAATTAATGATTATTAAACCACGTACGAGTTGTAGGTCGTAGGTTCGAACCCAGACAGGCGCTTTACTTTGTGTAAATTATTTTTTCTCAAAACGGTGAAGGAAAACATCGTGAGGAAACCGGCATGTCCTAGAACCAAAAATTCGAAGACATGTGACATCTACCAACCCGCACTGGGCCCGCGTGGTGGATTACGGCCCACTCCCTCTCAGAGAGAGGAGGCCTGTGTCCCAGCAGTGGGAACATTTATAGGCTGATGATGATGATGAAACCACGTAAGGGTCATGTTTATAACTTGTGATCCAAAGTATATCTTTAAAGTCTTTTTATTAGAACAATTATTACGCCATTTTGGATTGAATCCCGTGCTCATTTTCACTCACTAAAATGAAGCAAGCGTTAGCAGATTTGTCAAATGCAATTTAATGAGAAAACCATTTAAAATAATATGATAATTCAGAGTTTCGAGAGAGCCTGCACTCCATTTTGAATGCCAACAATAATGGAATGGATTTAATTTCGCTTTCAAACTCATTCATCGACTTCAATTTCCGTCTTTAAAAAATTTAAAGTCCACTTCCGCTGCCAAATGCGTAATGAACTTCCGGAAGATGGCCGTTTACTTTGAATAGAGAAATTGACCTTTTCAGAATATAATGCGAATTTATTTTTCACACTGGTTTTTTGGAGGAGTCGATTTTCAAGATTTCTTTATTTTCCGGTTTCTGAGATCCTCACATAAACTCACAATATAGGTATTGATTCGAAAGTTTTCTTTAAAATCAAAGTTTTTTTTTTGACTGAGTGGTATGAATTACAAAGTTTTGAGATATTTAACCAATAGCGCTTTCGAATAAATAAGGAGCTCGTATCTGAGTAAGAACAGCTGCACGGGTTGATCCATCAGGTTAAGCTACGCTTGCCGGGGTTGGTCCATGGATAGGTGAACATCTTTACATACCGAGACTCCTCCGTGCCTCGGAAAGCACGTTAAGCGGTTAGTCCCGGCTGTCATTCGTGGATCAATGACAGTCGTTATGAGTCGTCAGAAGTCCGAAAGTCTGACACCAGTCTTATCAAGGGGTATCGATTTACCCAGTTACTGGGTTGAGATTACTGGAGGTCAGATAGACAGTCGCTCTATGTAAAATACTGGTATTCAGCTGCATCTGGTTAGACTGGAAGCCGACCCCAACATAGTTGGGGAAAAGGCTAGGCAGATTGAGCGCTTTTGAATAAATAAAGTCCAGTTTCTCAGGAGGTCTACTCCTTAAGCACGAAATCCGTAGTTTCAGCCGAAGTTACGGGCGATTCCTACTCCCTGTTACCTACGGACATAAGAATCGTTTGAGGCCCGACCTATTAATTAATGACACTACAATTTAACAGCTGTCCCCAGTCCCGATGAGTTTTAGCCCGTTCAAAAAAGTTAGTTATAATCACTTACACTTCGAAGTTTCGAACTAGTTTCGTACGGCCCCGTATATTCGTTGACGGACTTAAAGAGTAAGACCCCAGAAACGGATCGCACGGATCTTAATATTAGTCACGTGCAACGTACTTAAATCGCTTTTATTCATTACAAGCTGTGTGTCCGATGGGATTCTTCACCAGCAAAAATTTTTAAACAAAGGACATTATTAAAAAATGGCCTGTGGCTATGAATAAACACGTATAAAACCTTTACAGTAATTACTAGTTTTTTTAAAAATTTACGTTGCACTTATTACAATAGAACGGACACTTCTTATTTTCGAAAACATTTTAAAAAGTAATTCACTTCTGTCTTATTCCCCAGCACCGTTATTTTTTATTTCAATTTGACGTTTTGAATAGGCTCTCTCGGCGCTTGATCTATGAATAAGGTTTTTAGTTACAAACTGAATAAAGCGATTGAAAGCGCTGTGTGAAACGAGCAACATCGACACTGACAGTCGATGAATTGACAGATGACACTTTGACGTTTGATAGTAATGCCAGTGTCAATTTTGTCAGTTAGAGTACATTTTTATATTTTATCTACTAACTACAATTATATTAGTATAAAGAAAGATTGGTGTGACTACACTAATAGTACATTAATATGAAATGAAACGATTGAAGGTAAAAACAAAAAAAAAATGTAAATGTATTTTCACTAATAAACGCTAAGTTAATATGTTTCTATTGGCCTAATAAAATAACCCCAAAATCCGAAAGTGTCTTAGATTTTTTACAAGTCTCAGCAGTGTCCGTGATTTTAATTTAGATTCAATCGAATTTAGGCATTATTTAGAACACAGAAAGTAAATTCTCGTCTCTGTTGGTTCTTAGGCGAACGATGTATGGACGCAGAACAATGTTCTTTCAGGTGTGCACCGAGGAAGAGTTTGTATTAGGAAATCTTGTGCAAAATTACAAGCTTCTAGAATCTCCCAGCGGTTTAGGCAGTGCGTTAGTTAGTGAATGAATAAATTTATGATTTTTATATAATAGATAAACCAAAGTGCTGTAGATATTTAGCTTGGCGGTTACACTAAACAGGCCGTCGCCGGCCTAACTGAAAAAAAAGCGGCCAAGTGCGAGTCGTACTCGCCCATGAAGGGTTCCGTAGCAGCAAGTAACATTGAATGAAAGGTAAATTGCGGTTTACGATTTATGACGTATTAAAAAAAAACTACTTGCTAGATCTCGTTCAAACCAATTTTCGGTGGAAGTTTATATGGTAATGTACATCATATATTTTTTTTAGTTTTATCATTCTCTTATTTTAGAAGTTACCACTATCTTACCACTTTGGAAGTGTCTCTCGCGCAAACTATTCAGTTTAGAAAAAAATGATATTAGAAACCTTAATACCATTTTTGAAGACCTATCCATAGATACCCCACACGTATGGGATTGATGAAAAAAATTTTTTTGAGTTTCAGTTCTAAGTATGGGGAACTCCAAAATTATTTGTTTTCTTTCTATTTTTGTGTGAAAATCTTAATGCGATTCACAGAATGACAGAATACATCTACTTACCAAGTTTCAACAGCATAGCTCTTATAGTTTCGGAAAAAAGTGGCTGTGACATACGGACGGACAGACAGACAGACAGACAGACAGACATGACGAATCTATAAGGGTTCCCTTTTTTGCCATTTGGCAACGGAACCCTAAAAAAGACGCTTCAAATCCAAACCTTTGTGAGGATTGCCTAAATCGAATGATTCGAAACTACGTCAACTAAGTTAGCTAATAGTCTTACAGTGTACTCCCTAGGGGCACCAACTTACCTGACCCCTCACGTCTTATTCACTCCTGTAGTTCGCTTCAACGTTACAAATTTGATTATCAAGTCAAGTTATAATGGTTTGTTTGTTGGTAACGATTTTGAGAGATCTTCACTATTAGTTGAACTGTTTGTGTTGTTAAAACAATGTTCTTCAGAAGATTTGGTAGGTATTGATTATTTAGAATAGAATTATTGCTGTCACTTGTATAGCCTTAGTCTTGACCAGGATTTATGTAACGTTACTTACGCAAGTCTGTCTGTACCCACCTTAAAAGTTACGTCCACTGAACCAACGGGGCAAAGGGGGGACTGCTGACCGGGGTCCTCGGTTCGATTCCCATATAGTGGTAAGAGGGATAGGGTGTAAAGTTCACTCATTCTCCATAGAAAAGGGAGGATCCTCGTGGGGGTAATGCCTGACGTTTGATGTCGGGTCGTTGTATATGTATATGTTAGTCGCGCGCTAAACGCGATGCGTAGTTCGTATGTGGCGATGTAGATGTCACCACAACAGCACGCGTAGCATGACCACCGTAGAAACGAGTTTTGTCGACGGAAGAGTAGACAAAATGACTGATAAACAATCACAATCTCTAATTTTGTCTATTCTTCCGTCGACAAAACTGTTTGACGAATTTGTTTTATCGAATTTGTTTTTATCGACTTTGTTTTTATCGACTTTGTTTTTATCGAATTTGTTTTATCGAATTTGTTTTTATCGACTTTGTTTTTATCGAATTTGTTTTTATCGACTTTGTTTTTATCGACTTTGTTTTTATCGACTTTGTTTTTATCGATTTTGTTTTTATCGATTTTGTTTTTATCGAATTTGTTTTTATCGAATTTGTTTTATCGACTTTGTGTTTATCGACTTTGGTTTTATCGACTTTGTTTTTATCGACTTTGTTTTTATTGACTTTGTTTTTATCGACTTTGTTTTTATCGACTTTGTTTGTATCGATTTTGTTTTTATCGACTTTTTTTTGTCGACTTTGTTTTTATCGACTTTGTTTTTATCGACTTTGTTTTAATCGAATTTGTTTTTATCGACTTTGTTTTTATCGACTTTGTTTTTATCGAATTTGGTTTTATCGACTTTGTTTTTATCGACTTTGTTTTTAACGACTTTGTTTTTATCAATTTTGTTTTTTTATCGACTTTGTTTTTATCGACTTTGTTTTTATCGACTTTGTTTTTATCGACTTTGTTTTTATCGACTTTGTTTTATCGACTTTGTTTTTATCGACTTTGTTTTTATCGACTTTGTTTTTATTGACTTTGTTTTTATCGACTTTGTTTTTATCGAATTTGTTTTTATCGAATTTGTTTTTATCGACATTGCATTTATCGACTTTGTTTTTACCGACTTTGTTTTTATTGACTTTGTTTTTATCGACTTTGTTTTTATCGACTTTGTTTTTATCGACTTTGTTTTTATCGACTTTGTTTTTATCGAATTTGTTTTATCGAATTTGTTTTTATCGAATTTGTTTTTATCGACTTTGTTTTTATCGACTTTGTGTTTATCGACTTTGTTTTCATCGACTTTGTTTTTATCGAATTTTGTTTTATCGACTTTGTTTTTATCGAATTTGGTTTTATGTTTTTATCGACTTTGTTTTTATCGATTTTGTTTTTTTATCGATTTTGTTTTTTTATCAAACCAAATTCGATAAAAACAAAGTCGATAAAAACAAAGTCGATAAAAACAAATTCGATTAAAACAAAGTCGATAAAAACAAAGTCGATAAAAACAAAGTCGACAAAAAAAAGTCGATAAAAACAAAATCGATACAAACAAAGTCGATAAAAACAAAGTCGATAAAAACAAAGTCAATAAAAACAAAGTCGATAAAAACAAAGTCGATAAAACCAAAGTCGATAAACACAAAGTCGATAAAACAAAGTCGATAAAAACAAAGTCGATAAAAACAAAGTCGATAAAAACAAAGTCGATAAAAAAACAAAATTGATAAAAACAAAGTCGATAAGAACAAAATCGATAAAAACAAAGTCGATAAAAACAAAGTCGATAAAAACAAAGTCAATAAAAACAAAGTCGATAAAAACAAAGTCGATAAAAACAAAGTCGATAAAACAAAGTCGATAAAAACAAAGTCGATAAAAACAAAGTCGATAAAAACAAAGTCGATAAAAACAAAGTCGATAAAAAAACAAAATTGATAAAAACAAAGTCGATAAGAACAAAATCGATAAAAACAAAGTCGATAAAAACAAAGTCGATAAAAACAAAGTCGATAAAACAAAGTAGATAAAAACAAAGTCGATAAACACAAAGTCGATTAAAACAAAGTCGATAAAAACAAAGTCGATAAAAACAAAGTCGATAAATACAAAGTCGATAAAAACAAAGTCGATAAAAACAAAGTCGATAAACACAAAATCGATAAAAAAACAAAATCGATAAAAACGAAGTTGATAAGAACAAAATCGATAAGAACAAAATCGATAAAAACAAAGTCAATAAAAACAAAGTCGATAAAAACAAATTCGATAAAAACAAATTCGATAAAAACAAATTCGATAAAAACAAAGTCGATAAAAACAAAGTCGATAAAAACAAAGTCGATAAAAACAAAATCGACAAAAACAAAGTCGATAAAAACAAAATCGATAAAAACAAAGTCGATAAAAACAAAGTCGATAAAAACAAAGTCGGTAAAAACAAAGTCGATAAATGCAATGTCGATAAAAACAAATTCGATAAAAACAAATTCGAGAAAAACAAAGTCGATAAAAACAAAGTCGATAAAAACAAAGTCGATAAAAACAAAGTCGATAAAAACAAAGTCGATAAACACAAAGTCGATAAAAAAACAAAATCGATAAAAAAACAAAATCGATAAAAACAAAGTCGATAAGAACAAAATCGATAAAAACAAAGTCAATAAAAACAAAGTCGATAAAAACAAAGTCGATAAAAACAAAGTCGATAAAAACAAAGTCGATAAAAACAAAGTCGATAAAAACAAAGTCGATAAAAACAAATTCGATAAAAACAAATTCGTCAAACGGTTTTGTCGACGGAAGAATAGACAAAATTAGAGATTGTGATTGTTTATCAGTCATTTTGTTTACTCTAAAATTACAGCAATTAAATATTCTCAATTATTAATCAGCGCTTGACGTAAATTGCCGTAATTTTAGTCGGCAAGTTTTTAATCACGTCTAAACTTGTATGGAGAGTGACAGACGCTGATTAATTTGACAGGACTAAACTAAAATTTATCCTCTGTCTTTTTCTTAATGAAATAGAAAGAAAAAGATGCACTGAACTTAAATTTAGTTTAGTTTGTGAACAAGGGAATCGGCACCATTATCCATCTAACCTGACCAAAATCCGTGCCGTGTGTGGTTGTAACAGACAATGATCTTGTTGGCTTGGCCCATGATGCTACGGCCGTCGATTTTTAAGTAAATTGTTTAAAGTAAACAGTCTGATAAAGTAATCAGTCGTGTATCATACTTTCTTAAATAATCCGAAGGATTTTGAAGGAAATTCCTAATCCATTGCTACATAATGTTTGAAAAATTCGTCTGCTCTGCACAATCAATCTGCCTAGCCTTTTACTAACTATGTTGGGGTCGGCTTCTATTTTTATCTACACCCATGCTATAAAACCTCTATAAAAGTTTCTGAAACAGCTTATTGGCAACATTATAACAGCCAGTGTCATAGTAACCATTACATCATCCAAACGAGTGTTACAATGTTGAACTAAATTTCATTACGCAACTCGTTTCAACGTTCAAGCGGGGGACAGCAGCACCCGCTGCACGCATGTGTGTGTGATGTGCTGCTGCAGGCGACGTACATACGTGCTGTTGTACTGAATTTCGTGGGGATTTCCTTATTCTTGATCTTGAATTACAAACCTTCAATGTTTTCAGAAACTTTTATAGAGGATTCATATCATGGGTGTAGATAAAGTCTTGTATGCAACTGTTATAATTAGGTATTAAAACACTCATGTGATACTATTATCAAACCCACATTCGTGTTTTAATACCCCTTATTATACAACAGTTGCATAAATAACTATAACCAGATGCAGCTGAATACCAGTATTTTACATGGAGCGACTGCCTATCAGACCTCCACAATCCAGTAACTGGGTAATACGATACCCTTTGGTAAGACTGACTGTCCGACTTTTGGGCTTCTGACGACCCGTAACGACTGTCAAAGATCCACGAATGACAGCCGGCTTTCCGAGGCACGGAGGAGTCTCGGTATGTAAAGATGGTCACCTATCCACGCACCAACCTCGGCAAGCGTAGCTTAACCTGATGAATCGATTCGTGCGGCTGTTATTTACTTAGCCACGAACTCCTCAAAAACAAAACTCCTTGAAAAAATTGTTTGCTCGATAACGTAAATAACGCAATAGATGTTGTCATGTTGTCAAAATTAAAGACATTGCTATTGTTAGTCTGTTGCAAAATTACCCCGCAGATTCGTCTGTCCAAATTGATCCCTAGGAAGCCTAGACAAGGGTTATTCTCAGCCGAAGATCAAACGGCAAATTCAACCTGTAACTACAAGCTTTATTATTATCACTAGCCTTTGCCTCTTGTAAATGGTTTCTATAATAATCATGCGGGTCAATGAACTTGTGAATTTCCACCCCGGCTAATTTGAGCACTTTAAACATTAAAGTTATTAATGACTTTGCTAAGATAATAGGTGAAATTATTAATTTTTGACCTCACAATTTCTCGTCATTTTTAATTAAAACAGTATTTTGTTGAGTCAAGTTGTTTTGTATTTGGAATTTTGGGTTCAATTTTAATAGTAGTTTATGAAACTGTTGCATAATAAGGGGTATTAAAACATGAGTTTTAATACCTAGTTATGTGCAGTTTCATACACTACTTTATCTACTCTCAAACATTGGGATTGAAACAAATACTAAATAAAAGATCAAAGTTAAAGATCAAGAAAAAATTAAAAAATCCCACAAAATTCAGTAAGTACTACAAAACAAATGAATGTCGCCTGCACCAGCACATCACCGCACATGCGCTACAGCGAGTGCTGCTGTCCCCCGTCAAAAGTTGATGGAAACTCTTTGGTGATATTAACTTCTTGAATTAGCGGTGTATTGTAACAGAAAAAATTGTTTTATAGTATTATTTTGTTAGAGAAAAAGTGTTATACTTAATATGATTCTATTTTTAAATTTCGATATTCTGTTTATAAAGTATGTTAATATAAACTCGTTTTGAAGTTCATAATTCGAATATTACGCTATGAGAGTAGATAAATTAGTTTTCGGTACTAGAAGGTTTTATACATCTTTATATATATAATTCTTCTGTGAGTGTGTATGTCACTGAACTTCTCTCAAACGACTGGACGGATTTTGATGAAATTTTTGTGTGTATTCAAGGGGATCTGGGAATGGTTTAGATTCACAATCGGACCCGATAGGTGGCGGTATTCGGTCAGGACAACGTCTGTCAGGTCCGCTAGTTTCGTATAAAATCATCTAATGCCAGTTTATGTTAAGAGAATAAAGAGGAAGATATGTTTATCATAGTTTAGAGAAACTTATGAGACATTTCTGAATAATTGAACTACTTTCACGAAGAAATAAACATATCTATTTATATAAAATTCTCGTGTCACAGTGTTAATTACCATACTCCTCCAAAACGGCTTGATCGATTTTTATGAAATGTTATATGTATATTTGGTAGGTCTGAGAATAGGTCGTAATCTATTTTTCATACCCCTAATTGATACGGGTGGTCTACCCCAAATATTAATGTGGCAAAACAACGTTTGCCGGGTCAGCTAGTTTTCATATAAGATGGTAAGTGAAAATAAAAGAACAATTAAGTACGGCAAAGATTAAAAAGTCATAATCTTCGATCACTAATAGAGGTGTTTTTAAGCTATTGCATAGCTTTTATCGCGGGCATTGAGCGCGGCGACCGAATCAAGAAATTCCGTAACAAAAAAAACCTAACACCCCCCACTCCGCCTACCATGTAATGACGGTTCCCATGACAACGTGATGTTGTCATGGGAACGTAATTTTTGTTTTATGTCATCACGTCATCATCCCAAGTGTAGCGTTGACAAATAGGAAGTATGAAGGTTACAAATGCTATGCAATAGCTTTACCGCGGCAGTCCCCGAGTGCCGAGTTTTTTTATTAGTGATCCAAGGTAATAATGCAAGGTAATGAGCATAATCAGCCTATAATGTTGCCGGGACACAGACGTACTCTCTTCGAGAGGGAGCGGGCTGCGCGGGCCCAATGCGGGTTTGTTTAGTAGATATCACATGTCTTCAAATTTTGGTTCTAGGACTCGCTGGTTCTCACGATGTTTTCCTTCACCGTTTTAGGAGCTGTGGTGATGAAATAAATTACACAAAGTATAGCGTATGCCTGAATTTGAACCCACGACCTACAACTCGTAGACGGGGCCGTTACCATTGGGCTACCACTTCTCTAAATCATAATATAAATATATCGCAGTAAAGAAAAAAAGTAGCTGAAATGGTAAAAAAACGAAATCATTTCTTTTACAATGTTTCCCCAATTTATTTCAAAATTTACAAGAACTTCGACCGGGCGACGTCCTTAATAGTTTGATGGCTACTTTCACAAATCCCCGAAATCATTAGGGAATTACCCAACATTGGTGACCATTAATTTCATTGGTAGCGGGATCTGTACAGAGTGACCCAATTAAAACTTGTGTGAGAACGAATCGACCAATGTTTGTGGAAGTAGGGTATGTGTTACACAAAATGTTGAAAGCAAAGATATTTGAAGCTGTTGAGATAATATTTATACAAGAGATTTTTGGTTAATTTGAAAGTCCGTCGTTTCATTTCAGCCGTAAAAGAACATCGATGAGCAGTGGTGCCGCAGTGGAAACGAACCCAGGCAGTCACTTTACTTTGTATAAATTATTTCATCACCACTGCTCTCAAAACGGTGAAGGAAAATATCGTGAGGAAACCGGCATGTCCTAGAACTAAAAAAAATTGAAGACATGTGACATCCACCAACCCGCACTGGGCACGCGTGGTAGTTTACGGCCTACTCCTTCTCAAAGAGAGGAGGCCTGTGTCCCAGCTGTGGGCTAAAAATATTCGATAAGCGTCTGTTAAGTAGAAGTTTTCAATAGACACGACGAGTGCATAATTTTATGATATTAACTCTATACATTGAAGTAATGTGTAGTTCGTGGTGGTGCACTAGAAGAAACCTATTCTTTCGAGACTTTAACACTCTTACCTATAAACGTTGCTTAAAGTTTTAAATAATGATTAGCGTCTGTTTAACCATAAAATATTGACGTTTGAAGAGGGAATGAATCCCAGGTTAAACAACACAAACACAAACTCCGAGAAACACAGACTCCGATAACATTTAACACTCAACAGACACAAAACCCATCCAACTATTTCCTATACCTTAGACCAAATAAAAAACCAAGCCAGCACTGCGAACAATACAGTGAAGCATGCTAAAACTACACCTCCGCTCTGTGCATACACGCTCACACGCACACATTTACAACCATTTACAATTAAACTACACCTCATTAAGACGCAGATATATGACAGTGACCTTGAATGGTTAACTTGCGTGTTCTGTACTGAGCTCACGCAACGCGTCGTACGTCCTGCCAGTAATAGGACTCGCCCATCAAGGCGCGCTGGTCCAAATTAAACGCATTATTAATTTATTACACGTAAAACAAAAGGTATTTTAATAAAACACGTATACTAAAAGATTATTAATTTTATTATCTTTAAAATGGTGAAGTGTTTAGAAAAATACGTTGGAGGGATTTTGCGTCATTCTCAGTTTTTTATCCGCGTTGGAGATAATTTTATAAATTAATTTCACTATGTAATATAAACATAATCAAAAATGTGCCTATATTAAAATATTAAAAAAATGCTTTAATATAACATATATTTTTTCCAAATCACTAACACTACTCGTTTAGACGTCATCTTCAGTATAAAATCATTAAAAGTCAGCTATCGACCTCTTAAGTGCACACATGTTTACGAAACCGGCCTCACGTCACTGTTGACAGCACTAGATCTTGGTTTTTTATTTGGTCGGAGTATACAACCATAAAAAATTACCATAGCATAGCTTTGTCTATGGCACATCCTTTATCTGACCACTACAATAATCGGTTTTCGATAAGCGCGGTGTTGCGGGTGCTGTTTACATTCTCATTTCGTGTTTGCTGTGTTGAAATAGGCGTGTGTTTTACCCAAAATGTTCAATGTGCGAATGTTTAGGTTTAAAATCTACCCGTGTCAAGTTTACACAACCGCGCTGTGTCCAAAGTTGCCTCACTTTGGACACAGCGCGGTTGTTTAAACTTGGTTATACAAGGTCGGGCAAAAGTAATATCGTAATGAAAATTAGTTTTTTTTTTAATGAAAATGAAACAAATTTGGCTCTGTTTTCACAGAAATGACATTAGTCGAATATGATATCGATCAAATAACCACTTCCTGAGTTGATGCACATTGTGTTCGTTTCACGACATTTTGAACCGTTTCTCGCAAAACATTTGGTTCCAAATTGGTGATTTCTTCTTCAATGTTGGCTTTCAAGACTGCAAGGTTTGCGGTTTGTGTTGGAAATAGCGAGATTTCAAAAAGCTCCCAAGGAAAAGGTCTGGCGCCGTCAGATCAGGCGATCTAGCCAACCAGTTCAAATCGTCGAAACGGGAGATCACACGGCCCAGAAATTGGTCTTTCAAATCTCCATCGTTGCTCGAGCTGTGTGTATCGCTACATTGCACTGTCAACATAATATTCTCTATCTATCTCCAACATAAGTGTCAAATCACAATGACAACGCCATTTGCAAAAATTATGGCGCATTCACAGACATTACTTTTGCCCCACCTTGTATACTGTATATTGACAGATGCTGAATTTCCAGTAACTGAAAAAGGCTGTTTTAAAAAACCAGAATGAAAAGAGTCTTTTCGAGTGACGATATTTAGGTAGATACGGATGAAGCACTCAACCTTGCTGACAGCCTCATCTATCACGATATAAGTAAGCTTTGTCGTTTACCTACTTAGAGCGTGTCGGTATGATAGAAGGAAGTCTACCTTCTTATGTAACTCTTCATCAATGACGGTGAGAAATCCCTTTTTTATCAAACGTTTTTGTCGAAATATGAACTTAGTACACTCTACATAACTGGCGAAATGTGGGTGTAATTTAGATACACCTCTGCCTAACCTTTCGGGGAAACGAGGCGTAATTTTATATATTACTAGCTGCGCCCCGCGGTTTCACCCGCATAAGTCTCGATCCCGTGGGAAAAAAAAAAGTATCCCATGTTCTTTTCCAGAGCATCATCTATATATGTGCCAAATTTCATCCAAATCCGTTCAGCCGTTTTAGCGTGAAGGCGTAACAAACAAACTTACTTTCGCATTTATAATATTAAGGATGTGAACTTAGTAAGTAGCTACTCAAATCAAGTAAAAACCAAGTCTTGAGTTTGTAGATTATAAAGGTACTAAGATTTCCGTATGAGTGATGATATTTCGCTTTTCGAAAACTATCCTACCTAATACTCTCCCGTGTTTGCCAAATATCATAACAATTGGATACCAAAGCTTGTTTATTTCCAAATTCAGTCCACCCACGCTAGATAAACAGTATACACAATGATGACAATGCAGCACTCTCCACTGGTAAGTCCACTGATATTTCCACGCGAACTGTCATCGACAATGCCCAACAATCGAGCTAAACCCGACCCTAATGGCCTCAACCAGGGTGAGGAGCTTGAGCGGGTGTTAAGGCGGGAACAAAATATCAAATATATGAAATCGCTGATTGCGTCAGTTATTTTACCTCTGACAGCAGCAACCCAATATTCACCTTATTAAAATGACAATAAAGTTTTATTTTGTAGAAGATAATTGTAATGTATCTCTCGTTGGTAATTAAAATAAACAAAGATCACTGTGATTTTGACAGACTTGTACTGACAAGCAACTTAATTGACAGCAAGCCAACAGCAACCTTATTGCAACTTCTTCTTTTCGTGTGGTTAGTGATTGACTTGGTTTTAGAGTTTTAAAGCCTCTGACTTAGCTTCACATGCCTCAGGCATGCCGGTTTCCTCACGATGTTTTCCTTTACCATTTTTGAAGCAAGTAACAATTATACAATACACACATGAATCCGAAAAGTCAGAGGTGCGTGCCTTGGGTTCGAAATCGAAACCTATGAGTTGGCAGTCCGAGGGTTACACGACTAGGCTATCACTGCTTTACTAGAAAAGTTGCAAAATCAGAGGTAAACTTTGAAAGAACCATAGCTAACGAGAGATCTTCTATTGTTTTATTCTGTTGAAACACATCTCGCCTCTACTGTCTGCTGCAAACAACTCGCGATGCACTGTACCCTCTAATCGCGCCCGCCACCGCGCCCGCTACCGCGCCCGCCACCGCGCCCGCCACCGCGCCCGCTACCACCCCAGCCACCGTATGTTCACACTGGACTCGTCCAGTGTTGTTCCACGCACGAATTTCCCGAACCCAAATTCGAATTAGGCCTCGGTTAGTTGCGGAACGAAAACTGAGTTAGATTATGTAAATATTGGGTTTGTTCAAGGCGAATAAGATTTTCGACGCGATTTTATATCTGATTCGGAATTTGAAGAGTCTGGTTTTGTAAAAAAGGTTATCTTGATCGAGGGTCTTACCTTCGTAAAACTTGTTGACCAAGTCAGATTAGGAGATAATTTTGTGGGGACGTGCTGTTTTTAATGAATAAACACTTAGCTTTGTTTTAACTGACTGCTATATAAAAAGATAGTAGTGAGTTAAAACAATGCTGCAAACCTAAAGGTGCTGATAAACTTGAGCATTCACTTGTAATGAGCATTCTAGCGAATGTTACATTACAGAAAAATAAACAGGAGCATTTTAGCGAGCATTCTAGCGAGCGTTCTAGCGAGAATTCTAGTGAAAGGACACTAAATTTGCTTCGAGCTTTTTGACGAGCCGAGCCATCCGACCGTCAAGTTTGACATCTTCGTGAAGAATATTTTTTTGAGAAGCATTGACTAGAGCATTCGTTAGAATGATCGTGAAAATTTTCGGAGCGATGTTTGGCTCTATGCTTGGCCGTGTTCGCTGTTCATCATCATCAGCCTATAAATGTTCCCACTGCTGGGACGCAGGCCTCCTCTTTGTGAGAGGGAGTGAGCCGTAATCCACCACGCGGGCCCAGTGCGCGTTGGTAGATGTCACGAACCTACGACCTACAACTCGTAAGTCGCGGCCGTTACAACTGGGACACCACTGCTCTTGTTCGGTTCGACAAATTTAAAAACGGCGAATGCTCGATGTTCTATTACAAGTGAATGCTTAAGTTTATCAGCACCTTAATAAAAACATTAGGTACATAGGTATAAGAAAAAAGTTGTCATAGAATGGGCATGTGATGCGGAGGAATGAGAAAAATGTCACGAGGAAAGCTTTGAATATGGATGTGGATAGCTGTATGAGTAGGGGAAGATCAAAGAAACGATGAATGGACTGTGTGGAAGATGATATGATGATTACTAGAAAAGTATGGAAGAAAAAGACATTGCGATGACTCCAAATAAAATGGTATAAAAAACGGAGAGTTATGGACATGTGTATTCTCCCTATTCTCACATATGGTGCTCAAACTTGGTCTTTGACACTTCAGCAGAGGTCCAAGCTCGAGGTTTGCCAGCGAGCCATGGAACGTAGTATACTGGGGGTTCGAATTTCGGACCGTATAAGGAACACAACACTGCGTGCTAAAACCAAGGTCACGGACGTTACCCAGAAAGCCGCTAAGCTTAAGTGGGACTGGGCCGGACATGTCTGCCGCATGTCAGATGACAAATGGGCTAAAAGAACTACTGATTGGCTCCCACTATACGCACGACGACATCGCGGCAGGCCGAGACGAAGATGGCGGGACGAGCTTGTCTCCTACCGAAAGGATTGGCCGATACTAGCAATGGACAGAGTTGTGTGGAAAAGGGAGAGGGAGGCCTTTGCCCTGCAGTGGGACAATACAGGCTAGTTAGATTAGATTAGAAAGGCAACAGAATAGACTTAGGACTTAATTGATTCAGGCGTGACATTACTGAAATCCATTATTAAATACAATAGCCACACCGAGCGTCTGCGTCTACGTTCAGCGCTCGGTGTGGCAACATGCCGTGTTCGGGTTCGCGACAAGTCAATCGTCATCCTAAGGATGCCTCGTTGAGAGGTGAAACATGTCGATTTCTTTCAGGAGTTTTTTATGGCTCTTTAGAAATAGCTAAGCGGAACAGGTTACTAAATATATCCACGTCTATTGCAATATAAGAAAGGTTTATGATTAAGAGTAGTGGTGGTCCAGTGGTAACGGCCGCGACTTACGAGCTGTAGGTCGTAGGTTCGAATCCTGACAGGCACTTTACTTTGTGTAAATTATTTCATCACCACTGCTCTCAAAACGGTAAAGGAAAACATCGTGAGAAAACAGGCATGTCCTAGAACCGAAAATTCGAAGATGTGACATCCACCAACCCGCACTGGGCCCGCGTAGTAGATTACGGCCCACTCCCTCTCACAGAGAGGAGGCCTGTGTCCCAGCAGTGGGAACATTATAGGCTCATTATGCTATCATTAGGAAAGAGATTTGGGGGCACTTTACTACATTTGCTAATTCAAAAATGCCTGATAGTGATTTTAAAATAAAATCTGAAAATAAAGTACCTACAGTTTAGTTTAAGACCTAAAATATTAAACTTAGTTGTCATCAATCTACCTAGCCTTTTCCCAACGATGTTGGGGTCGGTTTCCAATCTAACCAGATGCAGCCGAATACCAGTATTTTACATGGAGCGATTGCCTATCTGACCTCCACAATAACTGAGTAATACGATACCCCTTGATAAGACTGGTTGTCAGACTTTCGGGATTCTGACGACCCGTACCGACTGTTAAAGATCCACGAATGACAGCCGGGACCAACGCCTTAACGTGCTTAGGCACGGAGGAGTCTCGGTATGTAAAGATGGTCATCTATCCACAGACCAACCCCGGCAAGCATACCTTAACCTGATGGATCGACCCATGTGGCTGGTATTACTTTGCCACGAGCTCCTCTTTAAACTTAGGTGTCATATAGGCTATCTTTAAATACTTCTTTCAGCTTTCAGGCTTACAGGTTTTGATATTAACCTAGAAATGTACAAAGCTCAGTGCGTCTTCTATTCAACGTAAGTAGGTAAATTGTGGGATGCGAGATACGGAAATACCGAGTGCTTTCAGATACTGGGCATGTCTTTGTGCGACCGTGAGATAAATTTAATATTTTATTGATATTAGGTATTTTATGCCTAGAACGCAAGGTTCGGATACCGGTTTATAATTTCAAACCGCGTTATTATGTACTTGTCGCAAAAACCTTTACATTCAGTTTCGTTCGAATAAACCGGTTTTTTTAAACCAGGTTTCATATTCAGTACATGATTCTGAACCCCATGCGTTGAAATTTTTCTAAAATTACAGAATCATGTACTGAATCCATGGTAACAGTTTTCGCGTCGATGTCCCTGCCACCCTGTATGTAACAGTCCCCAAGATATCTTATATATAAAATTCTCGTGTCACCATGTTAGTTACTTTACTCCTCCGAAACGGCTTTACTGATTTTTACCAAATTTTATATGCATATTCAGTCGGTCTGAGAATCGGCTACTATCTATTTTTCATACCCCTAAGTGATAAGGGTTGTCCACCCCAAACAAATAATTGGCAAAACAACGTTAGCCGGGGTCAGCTAGTAGTTGTATAAAATACACCATATTAAGCATTGAGGTTCAATGTAAACTAGAGCAGACACCGCGTACAAAATATTTGCGCAACAATTTGTTGTCCCGGACAGCAAACGGCTCAGTCTACTACCTTTTTTTTTTGTTTTAAGTACTTATACACCGCGGTTGTCACATTTGACATTCGAGGGACACAAATAGCTGCTCTAGTTTACATTGAACCTCAATGATATTAAGACACACTTTTCGTAAAACATATTTTTTCTACCAATCATCATCTTCCTGCCCTTGTCCCATGTTACTTGGGGTCGGCGCAACACGTTTTCTTATTCCACTCTCCCCTGTCAACCGTCACGCTATCATTCACTCCCTTCTCTTTCATATCATTTCTCACACAATCCATCCATCTTTTCTTTGGTCTTCCTCTCTTCATATTTTTTCTACCAATAAGCAACTAATTATAAAACTCTCCTTACTTAAATAAATACATTTCCTCATCGTGTTTCTAAAAACCAAAGTCCAGTTTCTCGACAATAAACGGAACTCTAATCCAGCGTCTATTCCCGGGATCGCGCGCTATAAATCCGAGGCATCCCTTGAAAGTCATGAAAACTATCGGCTCTCGTTGTTGTGTTGCTCTTTCAATTAGAGAGAAGGCTAGGCTATTGATTTCATTCTCCAAACACTCTTAAAGATTATCTAAATTTATATACAGTTTGTGCTGTAACTATGTAATGCTCTCACGTGGTTTGGTAGTTTCTTTTTACAGTTCCGTACCTCAAAAGGAAAAAAAATGGAACCCTTATAGGATCACTCGTGTGTCTGTCTGGTTGGCTGGCTGTCCGTCTGTCACAGCCAATTTTCTCCGAATCTATACTAAACCAATTTAGTTGAAATTTGGTACACATATGTATTTATGTGACTCAAACACGGAAGTGTAACGAAAATACATGGATATTAAATATGGGGGTCACTTTTCGGGGACGAATAGAAAAATTAAAAAATAACTTTTGTAAACTGTACTGTGTCATATCAAATGAAAGGACATGTGCGAATCTCAAATGTATTTTTTTATAATTGAAATAAAAAAACTTTAAAGATATTAGAGCCAATAGATGAAAATTTACCATTGACCACCCTTATCTCCGAAACAACTGAGCCAAATTATTTGATAAAATTCATAAAATAGTTCAATACTTATAGACCACAGGAAACCCTATAAGATGTCTATGGGCTTAAAATAACCTGGTAAATCACTCAATATTGTGCGTACAAACTTACATTTGCAGTTGGAATGTATGGGAGAACATGTTTTTCAACTAAATTGTTAAGTTTGTCTTTGGGATAAATTCATCCCAAATACGGAACCCTTCGTTGTACGTAGTCGGACACGCTCTTGGCCGGTTTTTTAAATTGTCTTCTTCATTGTTCGTCGGATGCTGTTGGTTGTTTTATTGCTAAGATTTTGTTTTAAGGTGGATCGGCAAAGGTAGCTCGCGAAACATTCTTCCGTTTTTTGCAATTTGCAGGTTAGTATTGGGTTTTATCTTAATTAAAATATGATGTGCGACCATAAAAATAAAAATATGTTTTTAATAATAATAATCATTAGAAACATTAATACATATCTCTAAGTTCTATTCTATTTTCATTAAATGGCAAGCAAAGCCGATGTCGACTATCCTGCCAATGTCTAAAGTGCATTGGAAAAACAAGTGTGTATGACTGAAAAAAGAAAAAAAAAAACAACAACAACTGCAGACACCAGTAAAATTCTTCGATTGATACAGTTGAACACAATGCAGATCTTGTTGGGTTAGTACGGGACTGAAACAAACAAAAAATAAATAAATATAATAATTGTTAGAACATAAAATATACGAATACCACACAAACAGAAAAAAATATAATTTAATGTTATTGTGACGGATGAAAGTCATCAGCGCTACGAGCAGTTCAGGAGAAGAATGTGTTAGATATCTCTAAGTTAAAATTGGCCTCAAATTAATGTCATGATTAGACGAACATGTCATTAAATAGACCAATTCTAACTACCTTAGCGTATCTGCCTTCAGTGGGTTTGTGATTCTGCACATTTTCTTTCTATAAAATGAAATGAAATTGTTTATTCTGTAAATAGGATATCGGAATCACTTTTACACGTCATATAATTTTATTTATTAAAAATAAGCTAGATGAGTTCGGCGTTTCTTATCTGACTACTCTGAGAAGAAAGGCCGAAATAAACTCAGAGGTCGCAGTCTCTTTTAAAGTCCAGACATAATCTTGGTCAAGCCATATGAGGACCATGTAGATCAGTGTCTGAAAAGGTCTTTTGAAGAAAGAACCACACAGATTTGAGTGGACCTGTCCAGTCAGTGCAAGCATTTGTCAGTAATCGTGGACCTCAACTCAGAACTTAAGGAGCTCAACTCGACGAACAATACCAAAGAAAGGACATTTGGGTAGGCTGCATAAACTACTCAAACTACCAGACCATCACTAAAACTAGCAGAGAAATAAAAATAATATCCATATAGTTCTCACATTCACAATAATTAAAATAATATAATACTTTACAAAGTAATCATGTTATTTTGAATATAATTTTCAACAATGTCAGTGTGTATATAAAACTGGTATGTTGATTTTACATAATAATTAATATTCTCTACAAAAGGTGATAATCCAGTACCCCAATTGCGTAATACACGATCAATTATGATTTTTTTCGATTTGAAACAGATTGCTTCATAAGTTGGAAAAAAAATCTGCTAAACAACGTAAATAACGCAATGAATGTTGTTGAACTGTCAAAATGAAACAAATTAGTCGTAATCGTTTACGAAAATACGTTACGCAATTAGGGTACAGGTTGATATACGTGTTATAATAATAATCCGTTTAATTCAGGCGACGCAGGCCCATAAATAAATATCTTAACCTAAACATACATATACTTTTTATTGCAGTTATACAACAAATAATTATTGTACACGAAGTGATGACTGTGTCGGCGTCGTGTTGCGCTGCGTGGTGTCGCGTAACCTTCCACGAAATCGTCGGTACGCCACACCTTTCAGCCAAAACTCTTCTTTCATGAAGGTTTCTAGGTACAGAGTTGGAACCCGCACCACAAACGACTTGAAGTTTATGTTATGGCGCGACTCCAACTTCTCTACTCTCAAAGTCCACTTTGTTTTTTTTTTTTGCCAAACAAAACTAGTACCGTTTAGGATAAAGGTCTCTTCTCAATTTCTGATATACTCGTATTGTAGAAACTGAAATAGATCGCTAAGTTTGGACAGACCTGGTTGACGATACTAGAACAGAAGTTATTCCTTCTGGTTTCCACAAAATTAAAAAATTCTAAATTCAAAATATTTTATTTCACTTAAACCTACATGGGCACTTATGAAACGTCAGAAACTAGGTGCAGGGTTCCAATTGGTCATTTCCTATGGAGAAGAGCCGGCAAGAAACTCCACGGTTACTCTTTTAAAAATATTTAGCTTTTACAATATTTTCAAATTACAGTGTTAATAGGTATGGGAGGACAGTGTAGGCCTATCGACAAGTACCAGGTACTTAGTAAAATAGAAAATGGTCCACAAGTCTACAGCCTACAACGTACTCACATTCACAAAATCTAAAAGAAAAGAATCTATATAAAAGATGAACAAAATAATAAAAATAAGGACCTATTTAAACCAAATGACATGATTGCCACTACAGTTGTAACAAATCTAATTTGATTAAAAAAATATAGAAAATTGTAGGTATATAATTACAAATACTGAAAAGATTATGTCAATGAAGTATGTAAAAAAGTCAAATAAATAATCATCGTAATTTGGGAGCAATTAATAGACATTTACATTGTTATGCCATTAATGAGGTACCAGGAAAGCCACATGTGCAGGGAATTATTGCCAGACTTCCTTATCTTCAACGTACTCTTTAATCTTATAATATGCTTTTTTGATAAGGACACGTTTGATGTGGGTTTTGAACTTTCCATCGCTTAGTTCTGTAACGGACTTTGGCAACTTTTTATAAAAGCGGATACCGTTTATAAGAAATGACTTACTAGTTTTAGTTAATCTAAATTTGGGTATCACAATTTCACGTTTACGACGTGTATTTATATTATGGAAATCGCTTCTTATTTTGAAAAGTCCTAGGTTTTTGCGAACATACAAAATACTTTCTAAGATATAAATTTGCTTGCCTTTGGAAAACAAAACTAGTACCGAAAAAAAATATTTAGCTTTTACAATATTTACAAATAACAGTGAATAGGCATGGGAGGATAGTGTATGTCTTTCAACAAGTACCAGCTATTTAACAAAATAGAAAATAGCCAACAAATCTATAGTCCACTGATCCTACAGCGTTCTCACATTCACAAAATAGGAAAGAATCTATTAAGATAAATTAATAAATAAAAATAAAAACCTATTTTAAACTAATGTCACGAATGCGATCAATATTAAATTAAATACATAGTTTTTCATTTGTTATTCGAAATGTTACATTATTACTTGTCAGGTTTGGAATCTGCGCCCAGGTTTTAAGACACCGGTACTTAAATTATTCACCATCACGACTTATGAAAGATCCGACCAAAAATATAAATGTTCGGCCTGATAAGCATGAATGTGTTCGTTCGTCTCCGTTGCACGGTAGCATTGATGTTGTGAATGAGTGCGATAAAGCGGTTTCGTTTGCACCTAACAAACAAATAGTGCAGCAGGAGGTTGAGAAAAATATAACTAGTGAGGTGTCGACAGCGGGGGGTGCGAGAAAGACAGAGCATCTGGTGTGTGATGTATTGAAACCCACTTGCAGTTCGAGTGGTGCGTCAGCTGTGGCGCCTAGCAACAGCTGTTTGCCTGAGTCGTGTCACTCGTTTGCAGATATTGCGCGTGCGCCGGGTGAATGGAAACAGCCAGTAAATGATGGTGAATGGACGGAGGTACAGAGAAATAGACATAAGAATAGGTTTATAGGTCAGAAAGGCGTGGCTGTTACCTCACCACAATGTAAGTTTAGAGCTGCAGATATCAGACTCCCTTTGTTTATAAACAATGTTGACAAAGGAACTTCACCTGCTGATATTGCCAGTTATATTATGACTAAAACACACGTTTGTGTAACATTGGAAAAAATTATAATGAAGCAACATAAGGAGTATGATGCTTATAAGATATTAGTTCCTAGGCACAAGTTGGCTACATTCTTGGACGACCGTATATGGCCCGAAGGGATATCTTTCCGGCGTTTTATAGACTTTGGAAATAAAAGGCACTTTACTAAAAATCAAAATGGACAGTCAACTATTAGAAAGACCCTCACTTAGCAGTTTTATTACCTTTAACTGTAAGTCATTAGTACGTTCGGTGGATTATGTAAGAACCCTGTGTCGTCAAGCAGACATAATAGCCCTACAGGAGACGTGGTTATTCCCGCACGACTTGCCGATCCTTGGAACAGTCGACTCTGACTTTGACTACTGTGGCAAATCGGCTATAGACTCGTCGGCGGGCTTAGTACGAGGCAGACCGTATGGCGGCGTCGCTCTGCTTTGGCGTAAAAGTGCTTTTAGTTCGGTGACAGTGATCCCGTGCAATAGTGTGCGTATCGCGGCAATTAAGGTAGTGGTGTGCGATCGTTCCTTCGTAGTATTTTCTGTGTACATGCCTGTGAACTCCATTGAGATGGCATTTTACTGTGGGGTCGGGCTGCTGACATTGAATCCATCTTTATTTTGCAAAAGAGAGCTGTCAGAGCCATTTATAATCTACGTCGCCGCGAATCTCTCAGGGAACTTTTTAAAAGGATTAATATTATGACGGTACCTTGCCAATTCATTTATGAAAATATTATGTATGTAAGGAAAAATCCACATCTCTTTAATAAAATAAGTGATAGACATAATTTTAATACTAGAAATAAAGATAAACTAGATCAACCATTTTTCAGGTTATCTAAAGTACATACATCTTTTATGGGGTACTGTGTTAAATGTTACAACAAAATACCTTGTGACATATTGCAATTAAATGAAAGAAAATTTAAAACTCATATAAAAAGTACACTTTGTAAACAAGCATATTACAAATTAGAGGATTATATCCAAGATAAGAGTGCTTGGAAACATGCTGGTCCTGCTCCATAGGACAATTTAGAATCAAGACAAAATCAAACTGGTTGCTAATTTAATTGTAAAATTTATTACTTTGTGTTTTAAGTATGACATTGATTTTACATTCTGTGATTACTTCCTTACACACTGACTTATTAATTGTAACATTTTAGGAAAATCGTCTACTTTTACAATGTTTGTAAATATGTGAGAACCATGTATCTGTCACAAATTAAATTATCTATCGTTGCTTCATTTTTAATTTTTTTACCTATTGTGGTATAGTAATTTTATTCTAGGTGCATCGTCTTCACATATAATAATTATTTAACAAATGTACGTAGATATACAAACAATATTGTAAAACATTTTAAAAGAGTAACGGTGGAGTTTCTTGCCCATTCTTCTCCATACGAAAACTACCTTTTGGAAGGGGCGACTAGAATCAATTTTATTATTTTGTAATTTTTGACGTTCAAAAGTGCCATACATGGGCCTATTTGAAATAAATGATTTGACTTTGACTTTGAGAATTTAATTGAATTTACTGACTGCTTTAGTGAGATAAGCGCTATAATCGAAAACACTGAAGTTGCGAATGTGTACATTTTAGGCGATTTTAATGCTAATCCTTGTGCGTTGTTTGGAAAAGAACTTCTAAAATTCTGTAACGATCAACAATGGGTGTGTGCGGATATAGAAAAATTGGGAAGTTCATCGGATACCTTTACATTCGTTAGTGATGCCCACGGCAGCACAAGCTGGCTTGACCATTGTGTGGTAACGGAGTCTGCGTGGCAGTCTGTACTGAATGTAAGAGTGTTCTATGACTGTACCTGGTCGGACCACTATCCCCTAGAAATAACTTGTAATCTTTCTGTTATGAAACCACAGTTTATATTACTTGACAATATCCCTAACGGTATACTGTGGGCCGATAGGGATGAGCAACAAAAGCAAGTTTATAAGAAGATATGCAATGATCATTTTAGAACGGTTGACTTTCCATCAGAACTGTCAGAATGTTGTGACGATTTATGTAACAATAAAGATCATAGAATAGTTATAGATCGAATGTACACGGACATTGTTGCGACTATGTGTGAAGCGGCTGTGATTAGTTCAAATTGCAGAGATAATAATATGATAAAACGAAAACGTGCTGTGTTAGGCTGGAATAAGCATGTTCGTGGTTCTCACGAGGTTGCCAGGCTAAACTTTCAAACCTGGTTACTATACAGTAAGCCTGCAAATGGACCTATTTATAATAACATGGTAGAGTCTCGTCGTCGTTTCAAAGTAAAGTTAAGATGGTGTCAAAGTAACGCCGAGCAAATTAAGATGGATATTCTTGCATCACACCACACAGATAAAAATTTCAAAAGCTTCTGGAAAGGCACGAGAAAACACAACTGCAAACCCACTGTTCCTTTAAATGTTAACGGAGTAACCGAGCCGCGTGACATTGCGAACATGTTTAAAAGTCTTTTTCAGATAGAACCTGCTTCCTGTGTGCCGGGAATGCTCAATGCTAATGAAATCAGGCAAAATACGCTTGGGCCGGCAGTTATACCATCTTTTACCCCTAAACACATTTCTACCGTTATAACACATATGACGAGGGGTAAGTCCCCAGGCCACGATGGAATTAGTATTGAGCATTTGCATCATGCAGGGGTTCATCTGCCAAGGGTTTTGGCAATGTTTTATACATTTTGTTTAAGACACTCATACCTGCCTGATGAGTGTATGAAGACCGTAGTTGTGCCAATAATCAAAAATAAAACTGGTGACGCATCAGATAATAGCAATTATAGGCCCATTTCGTTAGCTACTACCGTGGCGAAAGTGCTGGACAGTCTGCTTGATCGCATTTTGAACAGCCACATAAAGCTGAATGACGCTCAGTTCGGTTTTAGGCGCGGGCTGTCGACAGAAACGGCAGTTTTATGCCTCAAGCACACTGTCCGGTACTACACCGATAGAAAGACTCCGGTCTACGCTTGTTTTTTAGACCTTTCGAAAGCTTTCGATTTGGTGTCCTATGATGTGCTATGGCACAAAATGAGGACAGAAACCAGCCTCCCAGCAGAAGTCGTCAACATTTTTGATTATTGGTACAACAACCAAGTTAATGTTGTTAAGTGGGCGAGCGAGATCTCCGATGCGTACAGACTGAAGTGTGGTGTAAGGCAAGGAGGTTTAACCTCGCCTCGTCTCTTCAATCTGTACGTAAACGGACTCATCGAGAGACTCAGCAACACCAATGTTGGCTGCTCTATAGACGGAAAATTCATCAACAACATCAGTTACGCAGACGATATGGTGTTGCTGGGTCCCTCTATAAGCGCCGTTCGTAAACTCCTCGCGATTTGTGTGGAATACGCCGGGGCCCATGGGCTCAGGTATAATGTACAGAAAAGCGAGCTTTTGGTGTTCCAATCACCAGGTCATAAGGTCACTCAAGTACCACCCGTCCTCATAGATGGTGTTCCTTTACCCAGAGTTTCGCGATTCAAATACCTGGGCCACTGGGTCTCGGATGACCTATCAGACTCCGAGGATATTGAGAGAGAGCGCCGGGCGTTGGCTGTCCGATGCAATATGTTGGCTCGTAGATTTGCACGCTGCAGTAAAGCAGTAAAAGTTACTTTGTTTCGAGCGTTTTGCCAATCTTTTTATACGTGCAGTCTATGGGTCAATTATACGCAAAAGGCAATCAACGCCCTGCGCGTTCAGTACAACAATGCCTTTAGGATGCTGATGCGGCTGCCGAGGCACTGTAGCGCGTCGGGCATGTTTGCCGACGCTCGTATTGATGGTTTCCATGCCATCCTCAGAAAGAGAGCTGCATCGTTGCTAAGCCGTGCCCGCGCCAGTGGCAGCAGCATTCTTAGCGTTGTGGCTGGCAGAATTGACTGTCCAATATTGTGGCATTGTATACAGTTACATGTTTTTAATTGACTAAATTATTTTTATTTTTATGCATTTATTTTGTTGTTTATAATTTAATTAATTTAAAGATTTCAATGAATTTTAATTTGTGATATTATTGATAATTTTAAACATTTTAATAATTTAGTTTCAGATTTTTTTTTTTTATTTATTATTTTTGTCTTAGTAATAGTATGATTGTGTTGTGTATTTGAATACTAACATAACTCTTAAGTATATCTACTAACAAAAATATGGATCATTGTGTCTGAGGTAAATAAATAAATTAAATTAAAAATTAAAAAACACTCCGATCCGCGCGGCGGAGATCCGATCAACGCTCAAAAATATCATGCAAAAAAGATTCCATAAAACGTTTCGTGTACTACCTAACTTCCCTCTCACATAATGAACTATCGATTCTGCTCGCTCGCTCAAGTTTCATCTTATTTCCATCGAGACCTAATGACTTCGGATACGGTGAGATACGCACTCAAATCCCCGTATTACGGTGCGATATAATATAACCATCAAAGTAAAGTTCCCTGAACAGGTAGATAGGTCGTAGGTACCTTACATACACAGCTGATAGCGATATTGAGCCTTAAGGTTAGATTCAGCACTTCCAGGGTTTAAGGCGTTCTGACAAGCGGTTTAACATACAGTTCGGATATTGGTATTATCTCATTATTGGAAGGTGAAATAGGCCTGTGTCCAATTTTTTTTTGTCCGTCTTGTATATTAATAAAAAATAAAGGACACGTATTTTTTCTTTTTTGACGTAATCAAAAGATTACGGCGATACATTGAGTTAAAATGTGACATGACGTCACGCCTTGCACGATTTTATACTGAGTTGTGACATAGCGAACCCCACTCCCCAACTTTAATGCGTGTTTTCTAAGTTATTTTTGATTAATATGATAAAGCAAAAAATACGTGTCTAATATTTTTTATTATCTCAAAGACGGACTAAATAGATTTTTTTTTTACCTAGGCAACTACGAGTATCGTATTGTACCTATTTCATATGTGTGTAGCGGTTACACCGCCACATACAAACTACGCATCATAGACATGACGTCACACAAATCCTGCATCGCGCAGTTAGAGTTTACCGAGCGATCAACATACATACAAGATTTCAACTTCAGTTGCCCGCCAGACACAACACCCGTCTGGTCGGAGGATACTCCCTTTTCTATGGTGGATGTGTGAACTTTACACCCTGTTCCTCATACCACTAAATGTGTATCATTTAATTTACCAGGTAGTACCGATATTTGATGTAAAAACAGTCGTAAAACTTTCAGGCTTCTAACTATTACCCAGTAATTACTGTCAAAGATATTTCTGTAGCAAATGGGGTATAACTTTTAACGTGCTTCCCTATCTACGGATTGACGACGTCCTTGGGGATGTCAGACCACAAGCGTCGCCAAATCGAGCGGATTCTCCCGAATTTCGATCCACTCCAAGACTTTTCGGCCCCGTATCAGCCTAGATTGACCTTATCAAGCGCAGATTAACCACGTCGAGCGAGTCCTCGTGGCTACTATACTCCTAGCTTGAAAAAGGTACTACACTCATTCCGGTCACCTTTTTAGGGTTCCGTTGCCAAATGGCAAAAAACGGAACCCTTATAGATTCGTCATGTCTGTCTGTCTGTCCGTCCGTATGTCACAGCCACTTTTTTCCGAAACTATAAGAGCTATGCTGTTGAAACTTGGTAAGTAGATGTATTTTGTGAACCGCATTAAGATTTTTACACAAAAATAAAAAAAATACAAATAATTTTGGAGTTCCCCATACATAAAACTGAAACTAAAAAAAAATTTTTTCATCAATTCCATACGTGTGGGGTATCTTTGAATAGGTCTTCAAAAATGATATTGAGGTTTCTAGTATCATTTTTTTCTAAACTGAATAGTTTGCGCGAGAGACACTTCCAAAGTGGTAAGATGTGTCCCCCCCCCCTGTAACTTCTAAAATAAGAGAATGATAAAACTAAAAAAAATATATGATATACATTACCATGTAAACTTCCACCGAAAATTGGTTTGAACGAGATCTAGCAAGTAGTTTTTTTTAATACGTCATAAATCGTAAACCGCAATTTACCTTTCATGCAATGTTACTTGCTGCTACGGAACCCTTCATGGGCGAGTACGACTCGCACTTGGCCGCTTTTTTTTTTCCTCCCGATACCGGATTTTAAAAGCATTATTCTAGCATACAAGGCCTATATTCATCCTATTAAGATAACAGCCGGCAATAATAATAGCACCCTGTCGTCAATGCGACGTGAAAAACGATAACAACGTAACGTTGAAATAAAAATCGTTTCACCTTTTATTAGGAGTTCACTTTCACAAATGTAGGAGCGTGAAAACGTGTAAAAATAATACCCTTGTTTTGTATTTTATTTTTGTTAAATTGAGTACCTGGATACCTACCTTACAAATGTTAGGGATCGGCTATAGTCCGCTACAGAGTTTATTTTAACGCGCTCAAAATTGTTTTTACCGGCCGGGCGGGTGGCGGGCCAAAGGACAATGGGCAAAGTTGTATGGAAGGGGTTCGAGGGGTAATACAGATGGGGTTCATGTATTTTTTTTCACAACCTCATCTAAATCTCACTAGGTAGGCTGATTGGATCAAAAGACTCCTTTAAACGCTCCTTACTGGAACGCTGCGGGCCTTGTACCTACTGAAAAACCTACTACCAACAAGTACGAAGACAATGCTTGTGCAGTCCTTAATTTTCCCTATCATCGATTATGGTGATGTGTGCTACTATGACCTGAATGCAGATCTCCTCGACAATCTCGACCGTCTTCTCAATAACTGCATTCGATTCGTTTTCAATCTGCGTAAATATGATCATGTCTCTGCGCATCGTTCGCTTCTAAAGTGGTTGCCCATACGCCAGCGCAGAGAGCTAAGGGCGCTGACCACCTTGTTTTCATTTCTGGACTCTCCCACTTCCCCTAGTTATCTAGCCCCCCACTTTCAGTACATTTGTAAAACCACAATAAGAATCTACGGTCATCAAATAATCGCGTTCTTCAATGTCCCACTCACCGCACAGACTTCATTCATTCTTCCTTCTTCGTTCAGTCTATTTCTCTGTGGAATGCGCTCCCCGTGGAAATCAGGATGGCAACCAACCGATTATCCTTTAAAGTTAAAGTTCGTGAGCACATTCGTAAGAAGCTGGCAGTATCATCACAACGCTAATGTTTTCCCATTGTTTGTCTTATTATTTTATTTAGTATATTCATGTATTTATGTGCATTTATTTGTGCTTATTTTATATATGTAATTAGGCCTATATATTATATTTATAGTTTGTAATAAGTATATACACATATAGGTACTTATCATATCCTTATATTTGAGTTTTTTTTTATTCCTCCATTTTCGTAATTGCACCTACCACAGTTTGTCTCTGCATCACCCAAAGGTTGATTGGTAGAAAATGCCTGTGGAATTAAGTCGTAAACCGTGCTTGAAGTATTAAATAAATAAAAAAAATCATATTTTACGGTGTGGCCCTAATGCCTCGACTCAAAAATTCACCCTTTTGCATGTAGCTATAAAAAGTAATCTCGTTTCCGCTTCGCTTTCTTTGCGACAAACGCTTACATAAACGTGCTTCATGAATTGTTTCGTGTGAGGGAGGCTGTATAAAGCCAGATTAGGATATACAGCCATCCCGGATTTTTTCGTTATAAAAACAAAAGTAGAATAAAATCATAACTTTATCTGTCTAAGTTATACCCGGCATAACTTGTTATGAACGGTAAAGAGAGTGGAGTTTATATTTTTAGAAACGTGTATTATTCTTAGCGACTTCAGAAAAGGAGTCGGTTCTGTACATTTGCCAAAGGGCTTTTGATCATATGGTAAGCCATTTTCTATTAAGCCATTTATTTCCTTAGTGTAACATTGATACAGACAACATAGCCTAAATTCCGCAAAAAAATAAAATAAACAAAATCAAAAAAGTGGAACTAAAAACCAAAAACAAAAAAGTGAAAAAAAAAAATCAAAAACAATAATGTGAAATATAAAGTGCCAAAAATAAAAATAAACAATGATGAACGGAACTACCGAAAGAGGCGGTTTGTCCTTACAATCGTCTCCAGTAAAAGTGTCAACGTCCCCAGTCAGGGCCACTTCGAGTCCTGTTCGAGCCCCTCCGTCCCCACTTAAGTCCTCCTTAGCAAGTGGCAGGAGGTCACCACGAAGGTGCCAGTTTGCAGCACCAGTGGAGGATGCAAGGGATAAGTGCGGGGCATCGTGGCTATGTCGGAGGGGGGCGGGAATTGGAGAGGAATCCGACCCTGAGAGGTCACCAGGGCCCAGTGCCCCTGTGTTGCAAGCCTGTGACGAGTCTGTGCCCCCGCCAAAGAACTGCTACAGATTAGTTATGTTGGGGTAAGTGATATTAATTTTTTGCCTTATGGTTTATGTAATGTGTGCAAGGGCACCTGTGTAGAGTACATGCATTTTGTCAAAGATTTAAATCTTTAGACTTGACCGCACGGTATTTAAGACGCGCGAAAATTTTCAATACTAAGAAATCTGAGCTTACACATCCCGTATCAGCTACGAGTATTTCTATGGCAGTCAAGTCAAGGTACTGCGTCTTTGTGTGAAAGAGGTGTCAAAACGCAATAGAAATGATGAATCTTTTGACGATGGCAAGTCTAACGATTTAAATCTTTGCATTTTAAAAATAAATGCGCGGGTCCAGTTCCTTTTTATCCGCATATTATGAAACCCATGTTACCCGAAAATATTAGTATGATGAAAATTACGGCCCCAAAATACGTGTTTCAATAATAATTAATAAATTAACGGTAGATAAATGATAAAACAATGAAGATTTCTGACGTGACGGCTTGAAGTGAAGCATTCATCACTCTGACTGACATTTGATTAAAGCTCTCTGCGTCTCCACCGGGGCATATAAAATTGATCTACTTACCTACTTGTCATTGAGTTACCTATTATTAAATCTTAGTTTTCTTTTTCCAAAGTTTTGAAACTTAACACTAAAAATATATAGGTTAAAATAAAGAAACAAAGATAGGTTTATTTATCACAGGAACACGTGCATACAAAAAGATAGCTGAATGAATGAAAGTGAGTAATTGATGAGTGTGTGTTGAATTTCTGAGATGAGAATTGGGCTTACGAGTCCATAATACTTCAGTTCAAATTCACTCTTTTAACTCACTCGCACAAAGTGACCTACTGCTCGTGGACTGAGTGAGAGTGAGACTGAGTGGTGCGGGGGAGAGACGGCTCTAAGGCGCCGATAGTTTAGGTTTTTTTTTTTTACGGTGTAAATAATAGTAATTAAAAAAATACATGATATCTACTTTATATTTAGTTCAGTTATTATGCAAAGTTTCATGACATAATTTGAAGAATTTTTGGATACTAGCGGTTTATTTTTGGGTTTTGAGGTAATTTTGTGATTTATTTCTGTCGAAAAAAAAAAATGGAATCATGTTATCGCCAAACATAAAAATTCAAAAAATTCAAAATTCAAAAGTCATTTATTCAAATTAGGCTGAGAACCAGCACTTTTCGAAGTCAAAATTACATAAGACAGTCCCCCAAAAACGCCCACCCTTCACGACTTCCTAGTGCCTTTAGCTGGGAAGAAGAAGTGGCGCAACAAACTCCCCAGCAGCACAGCTGTCTGTTCAAGTTAGAAAAAAATAAAAATGACTCTATACAATAGTATGCAAAATTATTATGCAACACAAAACATTATTTTAATTAAGTATAAATTATTGGCCATATGTCAGCTAGCACACGCCAATATACCAACCAAAAACATCGAGAACTATACTCAAGCAGAATTAAAAACTAAACGTAAAAAGAACTAAAAATCTAAATTAAAGCCTCCAGGCATAAAGGGCGTGCCCGCTTACATAAAGCTGTAAATTGGAAGTTATAAATGATAAACTAGGACCATCGAGGTAAAATAAATGTACAGTTAATTACTAGTAACAATAACAAAACCATGATCAGCAAGACGACCAGTCACCACAAGCAGCACCCGTTCACGAGCATAACGCAAAGATCAGCCATTACCCCCCTCGCCATATTTGAGGGAAGGAGGCAACCCGACTCCCGACGCTACCGCAAGCATTGACATCTAAGGGAGCATGACGAACTTGCTGCCGGTTGCTCAGGTAAAAAATAATATGATCAATTGTCGAGGTCACTAGCCAACCACAAATTGCAATACAAACTCATAACAAAAACATTGTAATGAGTAGATTATGTCAACAATAAAATAAAAATAAATAGCCTCGTAAAAAAATTATTAAAAAATTGACTCATAAAGTCAAATAAAATAAAATAAAATATATAAACTTATATAAACTGTCAGTAGGTAAGTTAAATCTGGAGAAAGAACAGAAACATTGTCTTGAGTTAATCACAGCGACCAACTATTCTTATCATTTAAGTAGTCGTTGATACAATAGTATGCCTTTGAACAAAGGTTGGATTTTACTTTATTTTTAAACGCATTAAAAGGCAAATCTAGCATAGAAGAGGGTAGCTTGTTATAAAAGGTTATACCAAGCCCAACAAATGAGTTATGAACCTTATGAAGCCGGTGAAAGGTAGCTCGTAGTTTGTCCTTATTTCTAGTGTTAACATTGTGAATATCACTGTTTTTAGTGTATAAGTGTATATTTTGCCTAATATTTAAGATGTTGGCGAAAATGAATTGTGATGCCACCGTGAGAATACCAACATCTTTAAAAAAATCTCTTAGAGAAACTCTGGCACGTAGCTGGTAAATTGCTCGAACAGCTCGTTTTTGAAGAACAAATATATTTTGAATGTCAGCGGCTTTGCCCCACAGCAGAATACCATAGGACATAACGCTATGGAAATAACTAAAATAGACTAACCGAGCTGTATCAATGTCAGTGTATTGTCTTACTTTCCTGACAGCGTAGGCGGCCGAACTGAGCCTTCCCGCTAGGCTTGATATATGTGGGCCCCACTGAAGTTTGGCATCTACTGTTATGCCTAGAAAAACTGCCGAGTTCACAGTTTCAAGCACCTCTTTATCTAAGACGATGTTGGGTCCTAGATTTCTAACATTTGGTAGAGCGAACTTTACACATTTCGTTTTCTTGGCATTGAGAACTAGGTTATTTGTCGTAAACCAATCCGTAACCATTGAGAGTGCACTGTTTACGTCGTCAAAATCTTGTCTATTCCTGTCTACTTTAAAAATAAGAGAGGTATCATCTGCAAACAGTACAACGTTACAGATATCCTTTAAATAAAAAGGTAAGTCATTTATATACACTAAGAATAAGAATGGACCCAGTATTGAGCCTTGAGGTACACCTAACTGAACTGGTAGCCCGGAAGATTTCACACCATTAACATCTACACATTGGACCCTATTATGCAAATAAGAATTTATTACTTTAAGAGCTTCGTTTTGGACACCGTAATGACGTAGTTTACGCAAAAGTGTGTCATGGTGCACGCAATCAAAGGCTTTCGAGAGATCACAGAAAACTCCAATAGCATTTTGCGAGTTCTCCCATGCGTTAAATATGTGTTTCATCAGAGCAACACCTGCATCTGTAGTCGAACGACCTTTTGTGAAACCATATTGTTCATCATGAAGAAGTCTGTTTAAATTAAAATGTCTTAGCAACTGCTTGAGTATTAACTTTTCAAATATTTTACTGAATGCAGGTAAGATAGAAATAGGCCTGAAATTGCCAACGTCATTTTTGTTACCCGATTTAAATAATGGTATGACTTTACTACTCTTCATGAGGTCAGGAAAAGTTCCTAAATCAACACATTTATTAAAAGTTACAGCTAAATATGGAGCTACTATGTCTATTATATTACTTAATAGTTTAATGGAGATACCCCAGTAATCACCAGTGTTTTTAGACTTAAGTGTGTTAAAAACATTAACTACATCACGAGGTGTTACATGCTCGAAGCTAAATAAGCTACTACATTTAGGCACACTGCTATGCAAAAGGTTTTCAGCTTTAGACGGGGACGAATTTAAGTAGTAGCACCTACTTAACATTAAGGGGACGATAACTGACTTTTAATGATTTTATAATGATTTTATCATGTCTAAACGAGTAGTGTTAATGATTTGTAAAAAATATATGTTAAATTAGAGCATTTTTTTATATTTTCATATATGCATATTTTTGATTATGTTTATATTACATAGTGAAATTAATTTGTAAAGTTATGTCTAACGCGGATAAAAAACTGACAATGACGCAAAATCTATCAAGCGTATTTTTCTGAAAACTTCACCATTTTAAAGATAATTAAATTATTGATCTTTTAGTATACGTGTTTTATTAAAATACCTTTAGTTTTACGTGTAATAAATTTATAATGCGTCTAATTTGGGATAGCGCTCCTTGATGGGCGAGTCCTATTACTGGCTGGACGTACGATGCGTTGCGTGAGCTCAGTACAGAACAAGCAAGCTAACCATTCAAGGTCACTGGCATATATCTGCGTCTTAATCCTCAACTTTACCATATATTAATTTCAAAATTAAAGCTGCAGTATTTTCGATATGACATAACATCATGCTAAGCAATTTGAGATATTACAGACTTTTAGGGTTATTGCTCTGAAGTCTCATCTCAAAAATTTACCCTATGCCTTCCTAAGATAACCAACAGCTGCCAGTAAAATAAGACGATTAATCACCGATTCAAAATCGCATTCCACCTAATACCTAATCGATTCACTTCCACTTACTGCAGCATCCAACAAATTGTCCAAGAACAGGAGATCCGATCGGTTAGTTAACCTTCATAGTAAATCGATTCGATTCGACAAATGTGGAGGGCGATTTCGATGAAGGTTCAATTGAGGATCCCGATCATTCTGATTATTGGATTGCAGAATAACCCTGTTGGTGCGGAATTTTACTTAATATGTATGTGTCGCCGTATTTTCGAGACAAGGTTCGGTATTAAGGTGCGGTGGTACGTGGATAGAAGTATTGAGCACCTTTTTTTGGTATTTGGTTGTTATAATTTGTATTGGATTATGAACAGACGGTGTATGGTTATTGGCGATAGGAAAATTGCTATAAGATGAGGCGACTTTATTTTCTAATAGCTTTTGCCCGCGGCTTCGCCCGCGTGGTGGTCGAAACTTATCGTACGAACCACTACCGGGATGAAAGTATCCTATGTTCTAACCCAAGTCATGGTCACCCATGTACCAAATTTCATCTAAATCCGTTCAGCCGTTTTAGCGTGAAAGCGTAATAAACAAACAAACAAACTCATTTTCGCATTATTATATTAGTTAGGATGTCTTCTTAATTTATTATGGTTGAAATTGAGACAAATACCTATATTTTTAAAGAATCTCTAACTATCACTTTTATTTTGACATGGGCTTTCATCGGAATAGCAAACAATTATAACAAACACGTTTTTGCTCAAATACATCAGGCACCAGCTTCTAACAATGGTGGTATAGTCTTAGAATTAGCCAAAAAAAAAGTTAATTTCTAAAGCAACTAAAATTGTGAAGAGAGAATTAATGACATTTTATTATTTATTAATTCTCAAGACGGGTACGTTCTTTTACTTGCGCTTAAGACGAGGAAACATGATATATAAAGATTGTATTTAAACATTAATAACGCAACTAAAATTGCCGAAACGTTAGAATTCCTTCCGAAATAATTCGGGAATTCGGCGCACCAACCTAACGGCCTTGAAAATTACCTACGCATTCCAAATTGCGTTGATTATACTCTACAGACTGAACTGCCGGGAATTATTAGCCAAAGATCAATCAGTTGAACTTAGGTACAGTTTACATCTCGTAACAAATCAAGTTTACGGTTACATTGTGCCTCGTAAAAAATCGTCGTCAAACGGATTGTGGTTTTTGACCAACTTATGTTCAAAGATAGGCTATGAATTTATTTTTAAGACACAGATATATGCCAGTGGCCTTGAGTGGTTAGCTTGCGTATTCTGTGCTGAGCTCACGTAACGCGTCGTACGTCCAGCCAGTAATAGGAATCGCCCATCAAGGAGCACTGTCCCAAATTAGACGCATTATTAATTTATTATACGTAAAACAAAAGGTATTTTAATAAAACACGTATACTAAAAGACACATAATTAAATTATCTTTAAAATGGCAAAGGTTTCAGAAAAATGCGCTTGATAGATTTTGCGTGATTCTCAGTTTTTCATCCACATTTGACATAACTTTACAAATTAATTACACTATGTTATATAAACATAATCTAAAATTTTCACAGATTAAGTTATTAAGAAAATGCTTTAATTTTAAATAATTAAATTTTTCCAAATCATTAACACTACTCGTTTAGACGTGATCTTCAATATAAAATCATTAAAAGTCGGTTAGTGTCTCCTTAAGAGGTCTCCGAAACGATCAATTGCATCAATGTGTATCAATCACGTAAAAATTGCTAAATTAAAGGATGCAGCGATTTAAATTACTAAAAGTATGTTATATTGTAGACTTGATTCAAGACTGTTTTTATTTAAACTAAATAATAATAATAATATAATAATAAAAGCCTTTATTCGCTGACCTTTTTAACTTACATGTTATTCTTATAAAACAGTAGTATTCTTAAATCTAATTTACCTACATAGCACAAAATAATAAATTTACTAGCAACCACTTTGGTCAGGTTATCTGTCGACATAGGCCTCCCCCAATTGTTTCCACGTCTCTCTATCCTTGGCAGACCTTCTCCATCCTTTTGGTAAATCGTCCTCCCATCCTTTGATTTGCCCTCCTCGTTGTCTTTTCCCGTTCCTCGGATACCACTCTATTACATCCTTAGTCCATTTTTCTTTGTTAGTCCTCATTATATGTCCAGTCCAGTTCCATTTAAGTTTTCTTATTTTTTGTAACACGTCACTGACTTTTGTTTTTTTCCTTATTTTTGAAGTTGTCCATCGATCCCGTAGTCTTATGTTAAGCATGCTTCTTTCCATGCTGCGTTGACAAACTACTAGTCTTTGGTTGTTTTTGCTCGTCGCAGGCCCAGTTTGACATCCATAAGTAAGACACGGTTATTTAAACTATCACCCTATGAAAACAACGATGGTACACCCCGATTCATACTTAATAGCAGCTCAGAACATGAAGCGAATCGCTGCGCAGTAACGAATTTATGGGTCAGCGGAGGTGAGGGGTGCGGTACTGCGCAGCGAGTAGCACTTCAGAGCCGCCTATAAGTTTGAATCGAACTGTACAATAGTAACAAAAGAGCCTCATAGTCAAGGTTGTCTAAAGCCTACTGAAAAATCCTTTTGACTCAAGAAAATACTGTTTTCTACAGATAAAACTATTTTACCTAACTTACTCTTAAGCGTAAGCGACACTGGGAACGAAGCTCAGTTCCTTTAGCTTCGCATATGTAGCTACCGCGTCTTTGCATACTGCGGTTCATAGTTCGCGGTGTGAACCGAAGTATGCAAACATATAGTAGCTACTTACAACCAGAACTTAACTTCGTTACCAGTGTGGCCTGCGCTTGATGTGCGCTCTATAAATTTTTAACCACCCGCAATGAGGTGGTTTTCAAATAAAACTTGATCTTTGATCTCTTTGGATCCGGATCTGAATTTTAAAGTAAAACCCATTATCGTATAAACGGGGAACGGGAATGTGGTAACGTAATCCCCACGTTAATAATAAATTAATGTGCGCCTTCAGAGAGCGGCAAATAGTGGCACCTTTAACGTTTAAACAGTTCATGTTAACTATCTAAATATTTGGTAACGGCCGCGGCTTACGACTTTTAAGTCATAGGCTCAAACCCTGACATTCACTTTACTTTGTGTAAATTATTTCATCACCACTGCTCTCAAAACGGTGAAGGAAAACATCGTGAGGAAACCGGAATGTCCGATAGCTAAAAACTTCGCAGACATGTGACATCTACCAACCCGCACTGGGCCCGCGAGGTGGATTACGGCCCACTCCCTCTCACAGAGAGGAGGCCGGTGTCTTGGCAGTGGAAACATTATAGGTTGATTATGCATTATTATGCATCTAAATAACCTAACTATGTGAAAAAAAAAACTAACCGGTAATAATGAAAGATGTAGGGTAAGCGGAATGAATTGTCACTGGAAGGAATTGCACTTCGAATGGTTGTTGTTGTCTGTACAAAAGTGACCATTCGAAGTGACAAATCCTACAAAAAAAAAACGCAATTGTAACTTCCATACTTCCTATTTGTCAACGCTACACTTGGGATAATGACGTGATGACATAAAACAAAAATTACGTTCCCATGACAACATCACGTTTCCCATGACAACATCACGTTTCCCATGACAACATCACGTTTCCCATGACAATATCACGTTTCCCATGATAACATCACGTTGTCATGGGAACCGTCATTACATGGTAGGCGGAGTGGGGGGTGTTAGGCTTTATTTTCGTTTTCTTGATTCGGTCACCGCGCTCAAAGCCTGCGATAAAAGCTATGCAATAGCTTAAAAAAAAAAACAATCGCTTACCTAACGAAATATCGATTTATGTAAGTTCTAAAATTATAGCAGTACATTTTCTCTTCATTTAAAACTCTGTTGTAGATTTTATATTTTCTGCACAAACACGTTGCAAAGAGTCACTGTTTCAGACACATTTCTTTCTTGTAATAAAATAATGCGGTAGAATTGATACCTGAAGTTATTCCCTTGCGACATTTTCCTTCCGATTAAAACAGCTTATTGAATATATTATAATATAAATTATAAAATTATTTAATCCTTAATATTATAAATACGAAAGTAAGTTTGTTTGTTACGCCTTCACGCTAAAACGGCTGAACGGATTTGGATGAAATTTGGCACATATATAGATGATGCCCTGGAAAAGAACATAGGATACTTTTTTTTTTTCCCACTGGATCGAGACTTATGCGGGTGAAACCGCGGGGCGCAGCTAGTAATATTATAAATGTGAAAGTTTGTATGTTTGGATATTTGTTACTCAATCACGCAAAAACGACTGAACGGATTCGGATGAAATTTGGCACACATATATAGTTTATAACCTGGATTAACACATAGAATACCTTTTATTCCGATATTCCCACGAGCTCCAGAGTTATGCAAGTGAAACCGCGGGGCGCTGCTAGTAAGTTAATATTTATAAATCTGAGTCTGAATTATTTACACAAAATTTTTATATAGGTATTTAATTGAAGCTGAAATAGAGATGTGTCAATTAATTACCTACACCTACCTACTAATTACTTACGAATTTGATTGATTTTGTTTGTTGCCTATCAATTATTTACCTATTACCTACTAATTATTTATTCTATTGAAAACTCGTGTAACTAAAGTTTATACAATAAATCAATGGGCTATTCAATTGAATCATAAGGAAATAACGAATAATTCATTGAAACGTTAATTTCCAATTATGTTGTTTTTCTCTGTTAAAAGAAAAATAAGAAGAATAGGCCTGTGTCCTAGGTAAAAAAAAAGAAATTGTATTTAGTCCATCTTTCAGATAAAAATACACACAAAAAAAACACGTATTTTTTGCTTTATCATATTAATCAAAAATAACTTAGAAAACACGCATTAAGGACTTCCACACAAAACTGCGAATTCGCATCGCATTGCAAAAATCTGCGAGCTCGGCCTAGGCCGTGCGCATTGCAAATTCGCAGATTTTTGCGATGCGATGCGAATTTGCAGTTTTGTGTGGGAGCCCTTAAGTTGGGGATTGGGGGCTCGCTACGTCACAATGCACTATAAAATCTAGTAAGGCGTGACGTCATGCCACATTTTAACTCAATGTATCGCCGTAATCTTTTGATTACGTCAAAAAAGAACAAAAATACGTGTTCAATATTTTTTAATAATCTACATTGTTTATCACGCTCGGATAGACTCTTAACGTGGTCAGTCTGAAATGGCTCTGCATCTTGTTGATGCAGAGTTTTTGTTACTTGCTTTATAAATCAGTTCCCTAATTGCGTAATACACGATCAATCACAATTTGTTTCGATTTGAAACAGATTGCTAATCCATTGCTTCATAAGTCGGAAAAAATATCTGCTCAACAACGTAAATAACGCAATGAATGTTGTTGAACTGTCAAAATGAAACAAATTCGTCATAATCGATTACGAAAATAAGTTACATAATTAGGGTACAAATTATTATAAGAGCTTTTGAGTAGTTAGTACTATAATATACTCTGGCTTTGATAATACTTTCTACCAAAGAATTCAATCGTAGATTGGCCCTGCCGTGTCAAAACATGGTCGCGTTTCTGTTTCGTTTTGACAGCTCTGTGTGTTTTTTTTTTTAGGTAGGGCATCTCGTAGTTCACCTCTGACATCATGAGTACTTAACCGAGCTTTCCTGTGGGTGCCTTAAGCTACTACACTTAAAACCTCCGGCCAGGGGTTATTCAACTATGCTAATTAAAACTAGGTGAACGCTCGCTAAGGGCACCCCCTGTGGGGTACGAACCTCGGCTTAGGGCGTCAACTGGAGGCAGGACATCAAGGATGGGACGGGCTGGCTCTGTGTGGAGCTCACTCTTCTCAGTATGGATATTTTTCCGCGCGACTTAGTACGGTGAGGGCAAATCTAACGATTTAAATTTTAGCTTTCTTTTTGCTTTTTCAAAGTGCCGTCGTGACACACTTAAAAGTTCTCACTAAAAATGATCACCTACAAACGCAACTTTCCTTTTTCAAACTTTTTTAGTTTGGAAGTTCAAATTTAATGACACGTCTTTACGTTTTGAAATAAAGTAAGATAAATAAACACGGTGTTACATGATCCCTAACACGCTCGTGTAGCTCCTTGTAGTGCAAACACGTCGGGATAGCACTCAGTGAATCAATAAATCAAGGTTGGCGACAGTAGAGGTACAAATTGCAAATGCCGCGCCGTGTTGATGTATCGCGCGGCTATAATGTCTCTTGCTGAAAATACCTCAGGTTGATACCTGACTGACGTATACTCTCTGACAGCGCCTCAGTTCTCCAATCCTTGAAAAAAAAATATATTACCTCGAAGTTAATACTAGAATGTCACAATGCACTAGAACAAGTAACGGTATCTAGTCGCAACACGGTGACGCTACAATGGATAAAAGGACACAGGGGATCGCTAGGTAACGACGCAGCTGACGAACTTGCTAGAAGAGGTTCTAGCACGGCGGTCTGTGGACCCGAACCTATCGTACCGATCCTTTTCAATCAAATACGCAGGTGGCTACAGGAGTTCACCCTCACACAAGCGGAGTACTGGTGGACCTCGACACCGGGCTGCAGGCAGTCCAAAGAAGCTATGCCATCCCTGGATAGCAGGCTAACCAGGCGTTTATTACGCCTGGACAGGAACGGCCTGCGCCTGGTGACGGGACACTGCTCGCTAAACAAACACTTCCACACAATAGGCAAAACGGATAGCCTCCTGTGTAGGGCGTGCATGGAGGCTGAGGAAACCGTCGCGCACGTGCTCTTTGAATGCACAGGCGTCACCCAAATTAGAACAGAAACCCTTGGGTCACCCAGATCTTTTACAGATGTTCTGAACAAACCAGGAGTTTTGATTAACTTCTGGAGGGAGGTGGGCTGGTTGGAATAACCACCAAACGGCCGCCATGGCCCACGCACAATGGTTCACCTGACGGACTCATCAAAATCAAAATCAAAATATTTTATTTCACATAAACCTACATGGGCACTTATGAAACGTCAGAAGCTAGGTGCACGGTTCCAATGGGTCGTTTCCTATGGAGAAGAGCCGGCAAGAAACTCCACGGTTACTCTTTTAAAAATAATTGGCTTTTACAATACTTTCATATAACAGTGTTTCTAGGTATGGGAGGACAGTATAGGTCTTTCAATAAGTACCAAGTACTTAACAAAATAGAAAATGGTCAACAGGTCTACAATCCACTAAGCCTACAGCGTTCTCACATTCACAAAATATGTGGAAAAGAATCTATACAAAAAATAAATAAATTAATAAAAGTAAAAAAACCTATTTTAATAAAACGCAATTATATGATTGCTGTTACAACTGTAATCAATCTGAGTAATTATTATGTCCACAAAAGTCACTAAAAAAAAGTTGAAATTAAATCGTAGGTATATAATGTCAAATAATAGAATAATAAATATGTCAAGAACGAATGTAAAAACAAAAAAAAAAAAGATTTAAATAAACATGGTAATTTGGGAGCAGTTAATAGACTCTTACTTATTTATGCCGTTAATGAGGTACCAGGGAAGCCACATGTGCAGAAGGAATTATTGCCAAACTTCCTTATCTCGGACTAAGTGCGGAAACCAAATCCCATAACATAGAACATACCTGACTGACTGTTCGATTTTTTATTGTATTTCATTTTTAAGGTGTTGCCATAGAGACTTCTTAGTTTACTAAGGTCCACTTGCACCATACATCGTTAAATACGTTTGGTGCTAAACCATAAATATTTTTTTTTTTAAACAACAAATTATCTTGATATTCAGTCACTGCCATCTTCAAATCATCATCATCTGCCTAGCCTTTTTCCCAACTATGTTGGGGTCGGCTTCCAGTCTAACCGGATGCAGCTGAATATCAGTATTTTACATGGAGCGACTGCCTATCTGACCTCCACAACCTAGTTACTAGGTAACCCTACCCCTTGGTAAGACTGGTTGTCAGACTTTTTGGGCTTCTAACTACCCGTAACGACTGTCAAAGATCTACAAATGACAGCCGGGACCAACGGCTTAACGTGCTTTCCGAGGCACGGAGGGGTCTTGGTATGTAAAGATGGTCACCCATCCACAGACCAACCGCGGCAAGCGTAGCTTAACCTGATCGATCGAGCTGTGCAGCTGTTGTTACTTAGCCACCTTTAAATGATTAACAGAAATATAAATAAACTTTAAATTCGCTTAGCGCTAAATGTATTTACTGATTTGAGCCGCAAGTGGGTTTAAGTATTTTTTTTCTTGAGAATTTGTTACTGGCGCACCCTGGACAGTTAACCCGGCCATCACCTTGCTGATTATAAGTATAACTAGCTTCTGTCCGCGACTTCGTCTGCGTGGACTTCAAAATATCGAATGAATACCTTTAAATGAGCAATTCTTGTATATATAATCTGAATCTCGGAAACGGCTCCAATGATTTCGGGGGCGATAAATCGATCTAGCTAGGTTTCATTTTTAGAAAACGTAGTTAAAAAAAAAAAACGAGCAATGCTCAGTCATCCAGATATTGTTATTTAATGGCAAATTAGTATCATACGTGTTAATCCAGTACCCTAATTGCGTAACTTATTTTCGTAAACAATTTCGCGAAATTTGTTTCATTTTGACATTTCAACAACATTCATTGCGTTATTTACGTTGTTGAACAGATTTTTTTTCCAACTTATGAAGCAATGGATTAGAAATCTGTTTCAAATCAAAACAAATTGTGATTGTGTTGTATTACGCAATTAGGGTGCTGGTTATATGCTATTCCGTAATACATTGTTTTAATACAAGGTTGAAGGTACATCGACGCGAAAACTACCATGGTAACAGTTTTTGCGTCGATGCTCCTGCCACCCTGTATAACTCTATTGGTTTACGCGGCGCACGCCAGTAAAGCTCCCAGTTGGCATATTTTTTTCCGACATCTTTAACAATCATCGTCATATTTCAGCCAATTTAGTAACAGGTATTAAAATATAGCTAACAAGCTTTTGCCTGTGGCTTCGCCCGCGTGGAAATTATCCCACGGGAACGTATTTTTGGGTTAAATAATATCCTATGTCCTAATCAAGGTCATGGTCTACCCATGTGCCAAATTTCCTCCAAATCCGTTCAGCCGTTTTAGCGTGAAAGCGTAAAAACAAACAAACTCACTTTCGCATTTATAATATTACTAGCTGCGCCCCGCGGTTTCACCCGCAAAGTCTCGATCTCGTGGAAAAAAAAAAGTATCCTACGTTCTTTTCCAGGGCATCTATATATGTGCTAAATTTCATCCAAATCCGTTCAGCCGTTTTAGCGTGAAGGCGTAACAAACAAACTTACTTTCGCATTTATAATATTAAAGGATTAGTTAGGATAATTCAATTAAAATTAAACTAAGTACCTAACCATGTCTGATGGTTATGTCATCTTTTTTTTGGGTGGGAAATTATCAAATAACTTCTCCCGCTCTGGGCGGAGTGGGAGAGCGTGTCAGACTCTTACTGACTAAAACCCACCCGTGTTCCTTAGGTTGCCCTGTTGCCGGGGGCCACGATCTCCCTGTCGGTTTTCTTCGCACCCCCGGTAGGCATCGGCCCTAGCGGACCCCGTCAATTCAGCTGACATCTCTTTGAGGCGCGCGTGGAACACAACGCGCTGTCGACCCGGGTTTGGTCCGTATAATGTCATCTCATAGGTATATTTATTTAATTTGTTCAAATAGATCATAGCAGTACAAATATTGTATCAATAAATCAGGCCGAGTGACAATCACAGCGCTACAAATTGTATAAACCGCGTCGCGGTCGTGTTGAAGCGATGACGTTTGAGTTCCATCTATGTTGCCGAATGTACCACTAGTCTACCGGTACCATTGGAACTGGTTGAACGACGAAACGAAATATTTTGAATTCATGGTAGGTGATTGGTTGGTTGGTGATGATTGGTTGGTGGTTTTTTTTGGTTCATTAAAATTTTAATACAACTGCGGTACCCAATTGATGCAGCCCACCGTACCATCGCGGTAACGTATAACTAACCAATTTGAAAACTGCTATTTTAATATCTGACAGTTAATTGTCAACAGTGCCTCAGTTAAAGTTGAGTTTTGTGGTATGACTGATGTGCACCTAATCTAATAAATCAAGTTCCAAGAATCAGCGTTATTGAAAAAAAAAATTTTTCACTCCTCTTGTTTAAAAAAGCCGTCATTGTAAAGTACCAGAGCGGGAAAAAAATAGCATTTCTTGCTCTAGGGGAAAAAGTAATTTCTTTTTAATTTTTGTCTGTTCCAACGAGCCTTAAAACGCGAAAAAGTCTTTACTCTTATGTAGAATAATCATGATTATGGACTCGACTTATTACGGTTGCACAAAAAAAAAGAACATTTTATTTTTGAAAATGGAACTAAATGCGGGTATCTCTTTGGTAGAATGCGTGCATTGCGTTGCGGCTACAGAAGAAATAAATCTTTAGAATTTTTCTCTAATTACGAATTGAATTGGTGACCGTAATATAATTTACAACAGTGAAAATGTCATCATCTAGTGAGAACATCTTCACCGAGGACTAAAATTAAATTGGTGGAAAAAACATCTTGTTAAATATCCAGAACTGAACAAATTGTACATTTAAATAAATTAAAATATTTAATATTGTATTGGATTATTTTATTTTCTCGCAATCGTAGTGAAAAGTAGAGTGTAACACACGGCGCTAAAACCCATTATAACTCGGTTTCTATTTACTCCCTCGCTAAAGCTCGGGAGTAAAACTACCTCGTTACAATGGGTTATTTTAGCCCCTCGTATAACAATCTACTATTTTTAAACTATGTATAAAAAATACGAAATTTGGTAAGTAAAAAAAAAGATTGTGATAAGTAGTTTGTTGTAGTAAGTTAGTTAAAAATAAAACATACCTCGTTTAAAACATGTACCTATGCTCAAAATGCTCTAAAGGATGTCAACTATTTAAGGCTTTGCACCCAGCTTCCAAACACTCTGTATAGTTATAAGCATCACTTTTCGTCAAAAAAACATGAAAGTCATTCACCCGAAATGTGAAAACGTGGCCCTTTCATACAGATGTCAGGATAAAAGGACGTGGAGACTGTCAGCTGTTTCAACCCACGCAAGTTCATAAAGTCGACGGATGGAAGGATTACTTGCGTAGGTGGCCACCTGTTCTTATACAACAAAAACTGCCAATTCATACTCCTTTAAGAAGGTACGGTAGGCCAAACGTCAGTGGTAACTAAACCATTCAGAGAAGCAGGATTACATAATTCATGTCCAGGGCTGGTAAATGTAGAAACACTATAGTTAAGGACCTTGCTGATAGGATGTATGCTATCAAATCCTACAAGCTTTGGTTGGAAATAGCCGCGTAATCCTAACTTTTTCTTATTAATATTATAAATGCGAAAGAGAGATTTTTGAAATGAAAACTTCTTTAGGCGCGTTGGGCATTTTTGGCATGGGAAAAACAATTGAACTCGCGACACCGTTACCGACATCTCATTTTTGTACACGCGATTGTGCTCTTTATTTATATTATTTATTTTTTATTTATTTATTTGTTAACATAGGTATAAAGAAATACAGGTCTTATGTTTGGTGAACAGAGCGCTATGTTATGCCAGGAGGCGTACAAATATGGTGTGCAAAACTAACTGAGGATACAAATTAAAATTTATATTTAAAAATATTTGAAAAAACATGCATAATTATGGTATTAAAACTAGAAAATAAATTGAAACAATTACATATTATCCAATACTCCAATTATGTCAGACTTAAATGAGGAATTATTAAAATGTCAAAAAAAAAGAGAGAAAAGAAATCTAAGTAGGTATGTATGTCAAAATAATTAAAATGTCAAAATTAATAATTGTAATTCTAAATTAATTCATCATTTAAATATTCGTCAATGGTATGTATAATAACATTTATCAATTAAGAACATTTTCATTTTGTTCTTAAATTGTGTAAAATTTAATTCTTTTTATGGCGTCTGGAATTTTATTATAAATGCGTGGAGCCATACCCAGGACACTTTTTCTTACTAATGCAGTTTTACATTTATAATTATTCAAAGAATTTTTGTACTGACTACGAATTGGAACATTTCGTACCCTTGTCATTTTTTCAAAAAGGTTGGGATTGTTTTTGACGAAGATACTAATTTCTAATATGTATATCGCTGGTAGCGTAAGTATTTTTAATGATTTAAAGTACGGTGCACATTATGTTACGGAATGTTCTAAGCAAGTATTTTTACTTTAAAAGTTTTGTAAACGCGATTATGCTCTTTATTTTTATTTTGTTACGGATCAATGTTCTATGCAAGTATTTTTACTTTAAAGGTTTCGGAAGTTTTTTTTTTGTAAACGCGATTGTGCTCTTTATTCAGATAAGGTTACGGACCAATGTTCTATACAAGTATTTTTCTTCCATCAAGGCAATCTTGTTCAAGTTTTCACTTCTGTCGGCACTCCCGGAGTACCTACCACCACTTTTTTTTTGGTTTTAGAACATGCCGGTTTCCTCACGATGTTTTCTATCACCGTTTTGAGAGAAGTGGTGATGAAATTATTTACACAAAGTAAAGCGTTTACACAAAGTACGTAATATTTACACTTTTAATTTATTTAAAACGGAAAAGATTCGTAATTTTTACAGTGGTAGGTATAAATAGCCGAGTTTTGAGTTAAAATGTACTAAGTTATAACTAGGTTGGTTATCCCTGAATTTTGTATTCATTATTACCTACCAGGGACAAAACAAAACTGATTATAGTTTTGTGTTAAACTTATAATTAGCATAGTTTTGTACAGAAACAACAACAATAATTATAATAATTAGCTTTTCATACGATTTTCAAGGACATTAAAATTACAAGTTACGTATAGTTACGAAATACCTAATTCTATCGTTTTAATTTCTTCAATGTCAACGTAGTCTTTAATCTTATAATATAATAATAATAAAATAATTTTTATTGACACAAATACAGCTTTTACAAACTTTGTTTGAAGCCCTGGCTCCTGAGCTAGGTAGTAACCTGTGTTACAGGAGCCAGTGTCTTCGCCCATTTATGGTTAATTTCATAACGATGTGCAATAAGCAAAAGTAAAAGAGAAAAGGGAAAAAAAAAAACAATAAAAACAATACAATAAAAGACAAAATTACAACAGTTATAAGATGGACACATGCTCTTTGTGTGTGTGTGTGTTTGTGTGCGTGTGTGTATGGGTGAGTGTAGATCATTTTATGAGTACTGATTTTGTAATAGATCTTCCGTCTGGTGGTAATCAAGTGTTTGAATTTAAAGCAATAACGTGGTGTTATCAGAATCGGGGCAAAGTTAGGATTTCAATATAAGCTTAAAATAATCTTTTTTTTATTAATTTCGTACAGTTACTTCTAGCTAGAAAACTGAAATTTTGTCACTTTTCCACATTATTTATGTCAAATGTGTGTATATAAAATTCACAGTATAAATACTATGACGAAGCAAACGAAGAACCCCCAAGGGAAGAAGGTGTGATTTTATGTATGTAAAATTCGTTTTTTAATCCCAGACAGATACTAATTTCACATTTCAAATCTTTGTTTTTCCAATTTGTAGTTTGACATTTGCACCTGTCAAATTACTACCTGTGATTAAAAAACGAACTTTAGCTAAAATTATTCTTCTACTTTCGTATCGGGATCTACCCTTGAGTATTGTTAAGGGTATATGTCGTGATAGAAATATTATACAATCAGCATGATGATGGCCGGGCTAATATTGTCCAGGGTGCTCCAAACGCATTAGTATCAAGTCCCGGAATGAAATGTTAAAGATGAAAAAAAAAAAAAAACTATAAACAATTATACTTAGAAGTCGTGAGTATAAAGTTTGTATGTGGGAATGGTAGGGCCAATAAAATTCAGCATATAACTCGATAAAACTATACTATTTGAAATACATAAAAGTAAAATAATAAAAAAAACACAACGGTCTTGGCACACATACGCGTTCTCAAAAAAAAAAAAACTTATTCTCGAACTATTCCAAAATCAAATTAATCAAGTATCCCACTCGCTACCGTTTGGGTACACAACAGAAAAAAAAGCTTCCTATATGTATGTATTATGTCAATGTAAACTCTTCTCACTTTACCCAAATCCCTCTCGAAAACAACCAGTAGAGGTGCTATAACACAAATTATACGAGCGCGGTATACGTGTGAGATTAGCGTAGTTCACATCTCCCTTTGATCGTTCGCCCGGCAAATTGATAGATTACCTGCCATCCAGTAGATTTTCTATTACATTACCTAACAATCTGGTTCACGCGAATGTTTGCGTCGCGTTCATTTATGAAAGTGGTAACACTTATCTGCTTTTTGCAGATGTCAACTATGTTATTATTGGGTTGAGTGATAATTGGTTTTGACTGGATGATGTTGTTATTAACTGAGTTGGGGTAAAGTGCGAAGAGCTGTTTAGGTTATACACGGTTTCGTTTAAACTCACAATTTAAAGCAGGATGGGAAAATAATGAATAAATAATTACAAATGATTGTTTTCATAAGCACCTTAGATCGTTCGCCTAGATTATTGATAGATTACCCGCCATTACAACACTGCAAGGTTTTTTTCGCGCGTGGCCAACATTGGAACTAACGTCGCCATCTTGTTTTTTCAAATAGAGTCGGTGTCAAAAAACTAAAATACTGATACAAAGACACCGACTTCCGAAATTAAAGTTATTTTTCGCTTTGTAGTTTGGAAGTCGGTTGTATTTTTTGTAAAAAAGTTTTTTTTTTCACTTTTTAGTGGGTTGATTTGTAATTTATCTAAGTTACAATAGCCTTATGCCAACTGCTCATCAAAAATACCCAAATCGCTATAGATGTGCCTTTAATATTTGAAGAGTTCCCTCGATTTCTCCAAGATCCCATCATCAGATCGTGACCAAATGACAATGGGACCAACTTGAAAGTATACCCTTTCAAACAAAAAAAGAATTTTTCAAATCGGTCCAGCCGTCTTCGAGTAATCGGGGAACATAAATAAAAAATAAAAAAAATATCCCGACGAATTGAGAACCTCCTCCTTTTTTTTGAAGTCGGTTAAAGAGTGTCCTTGGAGTTTCTTGCCCCTTCTTCTTCATAGAGATCTACGTTTTGACATGGGCCACTAGTTTCAACTTTCTGACTAACTGACCGACTCTTTGACAATTAAAAAGTATAAATGGTTTAATTGATATAAAAGCTTTGAGTTTTGTTTTTTTTTTTTGAGAACTGAATGGGTTACAAGTAACCATCCGATACATGGCGAGACAACTCCTCACCTCAGAAAGAACGCTGAGCCGTCGTTCCGGCTTCTTAGGCAGTCAGAAACCTGAAAGTCTGAAAATCAATCATACTAAAAGGGTATATACTAAAGTTACTGAATTATGGAATTCAATGTTGTAGCAGTGTAACATTTTAAAATTTGAGGGGATAGCACATACTGATGCTGTATGTACTATGTATTATACATAAATGTCGGTATTCCCTGCAGCATCCACATTGTTTCTAGTGGAACGGCCATCAATATGCGATGCAAGTCTTCCATGTTAGTATACGTTGCGATTGCATTGTGCTCTGTGATAACTTAGTAATAGAGGATGTAATGGGTATCGTTCTGGTGTATAGTTTAGCTCTCATAAATATTAGGTAGTTATCACTGATGTGAACCAGTTGTATTTTAATGGACGCCCGAATTACAATTTCACACTTGACTCAAGTATATGTAGAGCTACAAATAATTTTGGCGCCTAAACGATATTGATAGGGAGGAGAACCCAGGGCAATGCTAGTAAGGGAAATCTTGAATAAAACCTTAGAAAAACAAGACAATGAAATATCTGAAAGCCATTAATTCGTTTAATTAATTGGGTTTAATTATGGGTTTAAATAGGTCCTTATTTTTATTATTTTGTTAATCTTTTATACAGATTCTTTTCTTTTACATTTTGTGAATGTGAGAACATTGTAGGCTGTAGACTTTTGGACCATTTTCTATTTTACTAAGTACCTGGTACTTGTTGATAGGCCTACACTGTCCTACCATACCTATTAACACTGTAATTTGAAAACATTGTAAAAACAATTTATTTTGAAAAGAGTAACCGTGGAGTTTCTTGCCGGCTCTTCTCCATAGGAAGCGACCAATTGGAACCGTGCACCTAGCTTCTGACGTTTCATAAGTGCCTTTGTAGGTTTATGTGAAATAAAATATTTTGATTTTGAAATCATTATCCTAGTCTATTGGTATTTGGAGATAATTGTACTTTAAAAAAAAGAAGAAACTGTTTGTTTTTTCCCGGGCACAATGGTCATATGATGATAAGTTCCTGTGACTGTTATTTACATAGCAGGTAGTGGTATTCGAATTTGTGTGGGGTAGGTATCACAACTAAAAAGTGAAAAATAACTTTAATTTCGGAAGTCGGTGTCTTTGTTTTTGAGTTTTCGGGTTTTGCCACCGGCTTCCGAAATTAAAGTTATTTTTCACTTTGTAGTGTTTTTTTTTTTTGTAAAATGTTTTCTAAAGTTTTCGGACAGTTAAGAAATAAAAAGTACCGTACAAGGGCCAGTTGCAACTTACTAGTTGCAACTGGCCTTTGCACGGTACTTTTTAACGGCCCACGGGCGGCTTTAAAACTCTGACACCAGGTTAGTAACTAACCACACGAAAAAGAAAAAACCCCTAAAAACGCGAGCAAACTCAATAAGTTCACATTAACAAATATTATTGCAGTGCCATTGTTGATATTCAGTTTTGTTACAACACTCGTACCTACATCAGTGTTGAAGTGACATTGTCATCGGATGAACGTTGTTTCCCAATATTTATGGCCCCACATCATTGAAATAAAACTGATATATCGCTTTCAAACACTCGCACCGCTGAAAAGTTTACACATTTGCGGAGTTATGGCCTCAAATCAATTGAAATGAAGAAACGAAATCGTGGGGTCCAAGTGCTCATCGAGTATTTCGGGACATCGCAAAGCGGTTGGTCGACTCTTCACGTGACCAATTTTTGGGTCAAAGAATCAGCATTGCCATCATTATCATTTCAGCCGAAAGACGTCCACTGCTGGATATAGGCCTCCCTCAAGCACCGCCACTTCGACCGGTTCTGTGCTTTCCGCATCCAGCGAATCCCTGCGGCCTTCACAAGGTCATCGCTCCATCTTGTGGGAGGCCTTTCAACGCTATGTGTTTCGGTACGCGGTCGCCACTCCAGAACCTTTCGGCCCCATCGGCCATCCGTTCTGCGAGCAATGTGCCCTGCCCATTGCCACTTAAGTTTGGCGATTCTTCGGGCTATGTCGGTTACCTTGGTTCTCCTGCGAATCTCTTCATTTCTGATTCGATCACGTAGGGAAACTCCAAGTGTAGCCCTCTCCATTGCCCTTTGGGTGATTTTTTGCCTTCTAAGCATTGCCATATGACGTGGCAATGCTGCCAGCCTTTTAAGCACTTTTCCCACTGACAGCGATGAGGACGAATTTTTTGATGCCCAATGATCCTATATTTTATTTTTTTCCTTTTTATACTTGTACATAGGTAATTTATATATTTTAGTGTTAGATGTATATTGTAAAATAAATAATGATTGAAATGTGATGAACATTATTATTGGCTTTGGGGTTTTCATTATCAACGTATTTTACTACTTTAATAGGAAAAAAAGGTTTTTGCTAAAAGTTTTCGTACGAATTTTTTTGTTGAGCTTCCAAATTCAAATCACATTACTGACTAGCGGGCTTAGAGCCAGCGGGTTATAAATAATGAAATTCAGTATAATATTATTCCCCGGCTAAAGCCTAGGGCTATTCACTTGGTTAGGTTTGCATGACGTAATACATGCATGAAATATTTGCATGACGATAATTTCACATTAGTGAGCTGCACGCTTAGCATGACTCCAATAGAAATGGGTTTTGTCGACGGAAGAATAAACAAAATGACAGAAAAACAATCACAATCTGTCATTTTGTCTATTCTTCCGTCGACAAAACCCGTTTCTATAGTTGTCTATGGTAGGCTGTGTGAAATATTATAAATATGCCACAACCCGAGATTTCTAGTTTTCATGATCCAGCTTAACATAACTGAGTTACCTTCTTGTCCTTATCCCGTATATTTGGTGTCACTGCGCATGTTTCCTTCTTTTTATTGTTTTTATTAATGTTCTTATTGAAGGTTGGCTGACTGCACGGTTGGCACAGTGGTTAAGCGATTGACTGCTGCGCTTGCGTGTCGCGGGTTCGATTCCCGCAAGGAACAAATATTTCCGGGTCTGGCTGTTTGTGTATGTGAGTTTAAATGTTTGTAAACGCACCCACAATACAGGAGAAATTCCTAGTGTGGGGCAACGTTTTTTTTAAAAAAAAAAAAATGTGTTTAGTTTAATTTGTGATTTCCTGTGCGAGTCTCAATAAATACTTTTTCTTCTTCCATTTAGGGTTGCCATCACCTAAATTACGGGCCCCGGACAAGAACTTCAAATACCTTGGACATTTGGGTGAAATGAAGATTTTTCACCGGACGCTCTCGGATTTTTTTTACAATAAATTGAACCATCGTTAAGTTATTTTTTATTTTTTATTAATAGAAAATCAACTTAAAGCCTCAACAATACAAATAAAAGGTTCAATTTACTAATCAATTGTACTTACATTATTCTCTATCTGAGGTATTATAGTAACAAAAGTAAAATTTAGGAACGCTCGTCTTTTTGGCATTTAAAATGGGTCATTTGCCGCGCGGCGAATTTTTAACTATGATAATGCTTTAATTTATTGCAAATAATTCAATTAATTAGATTACCCCTGACACAAAGTATTCGGGTTTCACCCGGACACTATTAATATACTATACTATTTAAAAACCCCGCCCGGACGCTCCCCGGACGCCTTTCAAACTAGGACAAATCCGGAGAAATCCGGACGGATGGCAACTCTACTTCCATTCATCTCCATCACCCGTCATTTATTCACCCCCTAACAAACCTGCCACCAATCCAATAAAACATTTGATATTTTGGCGAGTTTATAGGGGTTTCTGGCTAAGTAATAACAGCCGTACGGGTCAGTTGATCAGGTTAAGTTACGCTTGCCGCTGTTGGTCCGTGGATGGGTGGATCTTTACATACCAAGACTCCTCCATACCTCGAAAAGCACGATAAACCGTTGGTCCTGGCTGTCATTCGTGGATCTTTGAACTGTCAAAAATCCAACTTAGGAGATTTCCAAGATCCAAGACTTTCGAGCTTCTGACGATCCGTAACGACTGCGTTACAGGTCGTCAGAAGCTCGAAAGTCTTATCAAGGGGTATCGTAATTTATATAAATTTATGACAAGTTTTAACACTGGTCGCTGAGAAGAGTTTGCGTTTTTTTTATTACACCAGTCTTGTCCTTCATTTCACTTGATGGTAAGTGATGATCAGGCTGAAGATGGAAGCGAGCTTCACCCGGAATCCTCAACCACAGAGGAACTGGCTGTCTTACGTCTAACTGCCGAAACACAACAATGCACTGGCGAAATATTCACAACAAAACATTTTGAATCTTTACTTTCTGTCAATGTTCCATACAATGTTCGACAGGAACTAACGCACAGTTGCATTGTTGTTATGGCGACAGACGTAATAAAATCGCGGCGATTTCTTTTCTTGCACTGGATTTTGAACGCTCTGCTTAGCGCCGAAAGTTGGAAAATCCATCCAATCCAACATTGTGTTTTTTCAACGCGTTCGGACGAGAGTGCGTCCCAGCGCGTTGGATTATCAACGTTCGGCTTAACACTGAGAGTTGAAAATCCAGTGCATGATAAAATACCGCCGCGATATTATTACGTCCGTGCGAACGTGGGAAATAAGACGGTTGCGGCAATTGGCCTTCAGAAACTATATACCGAAACTTATCCCCACAAAAACTGGTGGCCTTTAAAAAACTAAATTCACCCACGTCAACACGATGCAACTCAAGTTCACATCGAATGATTTACGTAAGTCTACCACGGCAACTGTATCTACAGTAAAGTTCTTTAAAATTCAACGCTTATAAATTTAGAATTGGCCCGGATTCCATACACGCCAGCGTAGCCGCCCTGGGGCGTTTTCGTCTATTCAAATATTTAGCTCAAGCAGACACAGGTATAACATTATGGTGGGTATATTTAATGGCATTTGTGTAATGGAAATAGCGGTTCCCGCAATAGAGTTATACTTGACAGAAATGAGCAATTTTCATATTAGATTTGCATTAATTTTGTCATCGTGTTACGGGTTGGTTTGGGATGTATATTCGTTAGTGTGGAATTTAGCATTTAGATTTATACATGGTGTGTTGTTTTTGCCTTTATTAACCTATTATTTTCCAGTGCTAGATTTTTCCAAAGCAGTAAATGATTTTCTTTGGAAATAATGGGTACCTTACCTCCCTTACATTGTACATTTTTGCATATAAAATGTCTTTGTTTGTATTAGAAAACTTAATTACTGACTTTAAGACCAACATTGTACCAATGCCTATTGCAAATAAATGATTATGACATGATAATGACATAATTATGACATGATTATGACATGATTATGACATGATTATGACATGATTATGACATGATTATGACATGATTATGACATGATTATAACATGATTATGACATGATTATGACATGATTATGACATGATTATGACATGATTATGACATCATAACATTCATTACTTAATACGCCATGTTATAATTATTACGTAACCAGTACTGAGTACATGTAATAATTAGCCAATAAGTCAAAACGTCAAGCAAATATTTTTTGACAGTTACGCGCACAGATTGTAATAAGTATGCGGCGCGTGAGTCGCCGACCGCACGAAATGTTGCCATTTTAAATATTATATTTGTATAAACATTTAGGACTAGTATTGTATTTATCTTATTTTTGATTTGTTATTTCACTATATGCTGCACCGGTTGACGTCATCACGTCAGCGCCGGCTATCGCTGAAAACCAGCGGTGGGGCTCTGTCTCGCATGGGGTCGCAGCTTTATGCTGAACGATGCCCGTTTTGCTTGGATGTGACGCATATTTTCCCCCAATTTGTTATTTACGTGTTTTTTATCTTTCTTTGCGTCATGTTTACCGCAAATAAACGAATTTTCTTTCTTTCTTTTTTTTTCTTACATGATTATGACATGATTATGATTATGACATGATTATGATTATAAGGGTCGACTTTTATTTTTATACTTTCTGTTTGAAAGCCTCCGTACTTGCATTTCATCTCACAATAGAATGAAAATGTATGTACACGAACAAACGAAAATACAATGTGAAAAAGTTCTTTGTCTCTTTTTACGTACAAGAGAAATTAATAATACGAGTCGATGCAATACTCTCTATTATGCTGCTCTACCATCCAAAGTAAATCTGTCGTTGTATTCAATTTATTTTCTTTGTAGTCAATTTGATTTAAGATGGTTTTCATAATTGGGTTGGACGGTTGCAATTCTTCGGGACAAATAATTTCCGTTGTTCAAAATTAACCAAGAAAGGACATTGGGCAAAAGTGCACATCTAAATGTACTTTAACTGCCAATCGACATGGGCAAAATTGCATAAATGTGCGTAGGGTCTTTTTCGTTCGACTTACCTTGTAAGGACTCATTATGCGCCGTGTTTCGCGATCTTACTAAAAAGCAACTGTTTTCTACTCCAAAAAATTCCCTAAACGATAGAACAGTTTTTAGAATTAAATAAAGTTTCTTACTAACACTTTAACTTAGAGTTAATTCACTGCATTAATTCAGTCAAGTCAGGATTCCCCTGTAGAGCTCGACTTTGTATCTAATACTGCGAGAACAGTGGTGGTAGGAGCGCCATCTATCAACTTTGTCATGATCTATTGTTGCAACCTGGGTGCTTTATAAACTCTAGGACTTAATTAATGTTTTATGGTTATTTCCTAAAAGCTTTCTCGTACGCTTGGACTGCCAAGTAGTTGACCACGAGCTACACGCTCAAGCGACGCGCGACTTGCGACAGTAACTACGGAAAAAACCAATAAAAGAAGTTGTTTAGAGCAAAATTCAAAATTTAAAAGTTATTTACTCAAACTAGGCTGAGAATCAGCACTTTTCGAACATCAAAATTATATAAGACAGTCCCCCAAAAACGCCCACCCTTCACCACTTCCTAGTGCCTTTAGCTGGGAAAAAGTGGCTCAACAAACTCCCCAGCAGCATACCACGATTTACCGAGATACCACTTGCGGAGCGACCGAGTAACGAACGGAAATACACAGGTACCTAACGCGCGTGCATGGCGCTCGCTTGCCGCAAGTCGCGTTGCAAGTTGCATCGCTCGAGGCCATGAACGAGGCCTTAACCAGAACGCACCTTTGTGGTAGTCTTTAATAGTTATTTATGCAACTGCAAAACACGAAACACGAAAACAAGAATGTTGGTTTATCACACGAAGCGACGCCGAGTGCGATAATAATATCACATGAGTGTTTTAATACCTAATTATAACAGTTGCATACAAGACTTTATCTACACCCATGATATGAATCCTCTATAAAAGTTTCTGAAACCATGAGGTGTTTGCAATTCAAGATCAAGAATAAAGAATTTCCCACGAAATTGTACAACTGCACGTATGAATGTCGCCTGCAGCAGCACATCACACACGAATGCGTGCAGCGGGTGCTGCTGTTGCCCGTTTGAACGTTGAAACGAGTTGCGTAATGAAATTTAGTACAACATTGTAACACTCGTTTGGATGATGTAATGGTTACACTGGCTGTTATAATGTTGCCAATAAGCAACTGTTTCATAAACTTTTAACTTGTAACATCTTTCCTCTCGCTTCCAGTAATAGGTATCGCTTTTCTGTAATCCGTGGGAGTGATTTCGTGAAAAGGGACGGAAGTGTGTAACAGTAAGCCGGGGAAGCGCGCGCTATTTGATTTGACCAATGAGCGCGCGCGATGCTAGAGTTGGCCGTCAGATGGTACCAACCCATTTTCCGAGAGGTTGTAAACAGGACGCTGATGGTGATGATGACGGTGATGGTGATGATGATGATGAATATTGTTTATATCATATATACGTCGTCGAGATGTTACACATCATATGCGACTACTGTTAGGCTCGCTTTTTTTTTTTAAAGATTATGAAGCCCAAAGAAAAGATGGATGAATTGTGTGAGGGAGTTGAATAAAAAAGAAAAAGAAGTAAATGATAGCGTGACGACTGATGGGAGAATCGAAGAAAAAAACTGCTCCGGCCCCAAGTAACATGAGACAAGGGCAAGGAGAGATGACGATGATATCACTAAACCATTATACGCACGATACCTATAATGGGGTGATGCCCGATGTCCCCAAGTTCCAAGTTCCCCAAAAATGATTTTTCAAACATTCATTCCCAACGTTCCCAAAACACAAAATTAAGTTATTGACCAATCCTCGTACTGACGTGTCAAAAAGTGCTAGAATAGTATTGGTCTTCTCATTCATGTTTTGTACAGCAAGATAATCCACAATCGTGGGTTTTTATTAATATACTGACCTTTTACTTTTGGCTGTTTTAAGGCGGGAATAAAATCCTTCATTTTCGCTTTCGCCTCGTGCAGCGAAGAGCTTCCGAGGGCGGTAAGAGGTGGATTAGCGGGTTTTATAGTATTTTGTATTACTTACTACGAGAGCTTTCGTACTTTTGTGGTTATGTTCGGACGTTAAAAGGTATTCGATTTTTTTTAAAGAGAGATCTGTTGGGACTACTATTTCGTTCTAATTTTAGTACAGCTGTGGCGTTCCTTAAAATTATCCTCCCTTTCTATGGTGGATGAGTGAACTTTACACCCTGTTCCTCATGCCACTAATTGGTGACCCCGACGTGATTTTGCGGAGTCACTACTATCACTCATGGGTCACCTATTTAGTGGCTTGAGGAACAGGGTGTACAGTTCTCTCATCCACCATAGAAAGGGGGGATAATGTTAAGGAACGCCACAGCTGTACTAAAATTAGAACGGAACAGTAGTCCCAACAGATTTTTCTTAAAAAAATCGGAATGGGAATGGCACAGAAACAGTACATTTTTTATAAAGCATATAAGTGATGCAAATAGATACGAATTTTGACCAGCCATTTCGGACAGAGTAATTAAAGCTAGTTAGAAAAGCTTTAAAGCTATCTTAAAAAAACACTGTAAAGCAGGTACTTCTTACGCCTAATGTAAAAGTTCTTAATTATACGATACCTCTTAATCATTAAAATCAAGATAAAGTATCTAAAACTTAAATGAATTGCTCTACGGACCCACCTGATTGTAAAAGCCAATCCAGAAATATTTTAGGATTACAAATGGAGCCGGGCGAGGTGTTTGATAATTCATTTTAATCCATTGATTTATTTGCCTGATTGAACGCTTATGAAACCAGTCGATGTATTCTGTAAAAATCTCACCGTGAGACTTATGTGAAGTAAGCTTGAAGTGAGCTGTCAAAAAGCTTTTTTTTTACATAAAAAAAACAACCGACTTCCAATAAAAACAGTACAAAGTGAAAAATAACTTTAATTTCGGAAGTCGGTGTCTTTGGTTTTGAATTTTCGTTTTTGCCACCGACTTCCGAAATTAAAACTATTTTTCACTTTGTAGTGTTTTTATTGGAAGTCGGTTGTTTTTTTATGTCAAAAGTTTTTTTTCTCTTTTTAGTTGTGGTACCTATCCCGCACAATTTCCAATAACACTGTCTGCTATGTAAATAACAGTGACAGGAACTTATCATATCATCCACATACTAAGTGGGAAAAAATACGTATTATTGAAGCTAACTCAAAAACTATCCAAGCTAAATTAATAAAATTATATTATGAAACCACCTCTGAAGTATGACCTACCAAATAAAAAACAACAGTAACAAACATTAAAACAAAAAAACATACAGTCGAATTGAAAACCTTCTCCTTTTGGAAGTCGGTTAAAAATAGTATATATCCTTAGTATCAAGTGGAATGACAGATCTGTTCAAATTAAAAATCTCACCGTGAAAACTTAAGTGTCGGCTGTTTTCAGATATTCACTGTTTAATTAAATAATGACGTTACTATTCATGGGGAATTGCTGCTGTTTGAACGAAAATAGTAGATTATACAACAAGTGAAAAAAAAGGGAATTTAATTCGAGGGATACAAGGAACGAGTAAAATTTTTTTTTTACTGGTTGTGTACTCTACTTTTTACCATTGACTGTGAGAAAATAAATAGTAGTATTTTATAATCACATTTTTGGTGACAACAAAATTATCTACTACTAGCTGCGCCCCGCGGTTTCACCCGCATAAGTCTCGATCCAGTGGGAAAAAAAAGTATCCTATGTTCTTTTCCAGGGCATCATCTATATATGTGCCAAATTTCATCCAAATCCATTCAGCCGTTTTAGCGTGAAGGCGTAACAAACAAACTTACTTTCGCATTTATAATATTAAGGATAATTGCTGCTTTAGAGGACCTCGTGGCTAAGTAATAACAGCCACACGGGTCGATCCATCAGGTTAAGTTACGCTTGCCGGGGTTGGTCCGTGGATGGGTGACCATCTTTACATACTGAGACTCCTCCGTGCCTCGGAAAACATATTAAGTCGTTGGTCCCAGCTGTCATTCGTGGATCTTTAACAGTCGTTACGGGTCGTCAGAAACACGAAAGTCTGACAACCAGTCTTACCAAGGGGTATCCTAATACTCAGTTATTGAATTGTGGAAGTCAGACAGGCATTTATTTGCTCCATATAAAATAGCGGTATTCAGCTGCATCTGGTTATACTGGAAGCCGACCCCAACATAGTTGGGAAAAGGCTAGGCAGATTGATTGTATTGCTGCTTTAGAACGAAATGATTTCGAAGTCAGTATCTCATTTTCGTCACTGGAAGAATTCATTTTATGATAATTAATTATGTATAGATTTTCCAATAACATAAAACAACCACGATAGCAGATGGAAAAGAACCTAACTAAAATTGGCAGGTTTAAAAAAAAAAATTGTATAGCTCTATAGCTCCATTTAGCCAGCCAGTATGTACTTTCAGCACGTTTTATTCATCGTTTGTACATAATTCGTACAATTCGAGCTTGTTCCAAATTCAAAATGTTTTTATTCACTCAGTGAGTAAAAGAGAGTTTTATTCACTGTTATCGATGAATAAAATGCCCTTTTTCGAGTGGTAATGGTAAAAATTATATTGTAGTGTTTTTATAGGCTTACCTATACTTAAATAAATAATTAAGTCTTTTTATTTTCATTAGTATTACAATTTCCTTTGAAGATTCAAGAAAGTGCCGCATTTTCAATTAATTAAATTATAATCTTTACTGTTCTCGTTACGAAATGTATTTAGATATTATCTTTATGTTAATAGTCTAGACAATATTTTAACTACCAAACAGGCAAGTTTGCAAAGGATGTTATAATAATATATTAAATACATAATAATTTAGAATAGAGGACTTTCATTAGAAGAGATTACAGAGGCTCGTAAATGAGACGAGGTTCCGCACATATCTCTGATGTTGTTTTAGGTCTAATTAATTCAAGGATTTTGAATATCAAATATGGAGCAAATATCATATTGTAATATGGAAATATTGTGTTTTACAAGTACTTCTAAAGGCAATAGGAAGTGGTGAAGGGTGGGCGTTTTTGGGGGACTGTCTTATGTAATTTTGACGTTCGAAAAGTGCTGATTCTCAGCCTAGTTTGAATAAATGACTTTTGAATTTTGAATTTGAAAACTTATTACTGTATGAGTCTTGTTTTCAAAGAAACAAAGAAAATTTAGCTGAAGAATAATTATTAAGTTAGAACTAATGCTGAGAATGAGGTCCTGGGCTTGAACATTGCTCCTGTATGATAATGATATTCTATATTATTTCATTTATTGGTATACAAAATTGTGACTAAATACTGCCTATTTTGTTTATGCCGTCTTAATTTGTTGACATATTATTAACTATTAGTGTTTGGCATGAAATTATGATATATATATACATACATACTTATTGACTTTATTTTATATTTTTGTTTTTATTTTGTTAATAATGTGACATTCGATTACCTATGTTATTTTGAAGACCTTCTGGCGGGACATAGTAAGCACCATAATTTTTTTAACATCGGTATTATTTTACCCTATGTTCACAAAATTAATAAATTAATTTGAGGAAATATGTTTTTGGGTTTTTCCATAAAGTATTTCTCAGTAGCACACGATGCGTTGCGGCGCCGCACCGCAAACATTTTGCCGCACTGGCGGTCACACGGGCGCCTCGCCGCAAAGTGCGTAAGTTGTCATCTGTCAAATATCTGTGTTTGACAACGTACAAACAACTGAGCGGTGTCGCAACACGTACGCCCCTCCCCACCTCGTCTCGTGGGTTGCAAGTCCGGTGTTAGTGTGGTGCGACGCCGAAACGCACCGTGTGGCATACCATGGATATTTGTATGTAGGACGCCGCGACACCGCTCCGGCGCCGCGTCGCCGCCGCCCCTTCCCGCATCGTGTACCTACGCATAAGGCCCCTCGCCCACGGCGACTTTTTGTAGCGATGCTGTCGCGCGTTTCGTAAACGCGCAACAGCATCGTTACTAACGCGTGTTAGTCGCATTTGCATCGCGCTACAGAAGCGATGCCAACGCGCTACTAACGCGCTACAGCATCGCGACTGTATCGATACAAACGCGCGACCGTGTTGGACATGACCAATATTGACGCTGCTTTCGTTGCCTACGCTTCAGCTGCTTACATAAAAGCAGCACCAAAGACAACGTGACTAATGTTGCCTCAACGGAGTCCATCTTGCAACTGTAGCGATCGCAGGTGTTTTTGTGCCGTTACTAAATCGCATTTGCATCGCGACAGAAGCGCGACAGTATCGCGTTTGCATCGCGACTGAATCCGGGCCCGTGGGCGAGGGCACAGCTAGCGACCGCTTCGCGACTGTATCGATGCGGGCGCGCGACAGCATCGCTACTGCATCGCTACAAAAAGTCGCCGTGGGCGAGGGGCCTAAGAGCCTGTCTCTTAGCTCCGATTTTGGCACATGCCAAATGGTCCTTGTTCAGCTCTAATCCTTTGAAAAGTAGGCTATTGTCCTATTTACTGGACGCCATTACAAAACATGTAAATTAAAATGTTTTAGCCTTTAAAATTAAACGCTTTTAGCGAGGTTGACGTGGACGTTGATTAATTGTTTTCGGTTTACAAAACAAACTTTGTTAGTAAATTCTAAATACTGACTTTCAAAAATGTGCTAGGGTTAATGTCTGCTCTAGGTATTGAGTAAAGAACAATATTTTAACTTGTTAAATCCTAAGGGTAGAAAGTTCCTCATTGGCTATAGAAAATCGGAGGATCCTTCGAACAGACGGGTGTTGTGTCTGGTGGGCTAAACTGTCCGACGGTTGTTGTCGGGTTTCTGCATATATTTTTATCGCGCGAATAACTCTGATATCGCGATTTAGGATACGTTAGTGTAGTTCGTATGTGGTGGTATAAAGGTCGCCATAGTAGCAGCTCACTCTAGTTTTGTGATTGGTTTATTTATGGCAATGGGCTCTTCCGAATCATCGGATTTGCTGCTGTTGAAATTTTATATGTATATTCGGTAGGTCTGAGAATCGGTCGTAATTTATTTTTCATACCCCTAAGTGATCCACCCCAAACATCATATTGCAAAACAACGTGAGCCGGGTCAGCTAGTATATATATATATATAGACATGTGGATATTTATATTGGTTAGTTTTTTATTAATTATAATTAAACTACTTTGAATAAAAGAGCCATTTTCAATAGGTTTCCTTCTATGGCTGTAAAGCAGCGGTCGGCAACACGCGGCCCGTGAATGTTTTGTAAATAAGTTATAAATAACGCGCAAACTTTTTCAATTGTAAATTATAGAAAAAATAAATATGCTTCTCGTCTCACAGATGAGCATTTGATAGCCATTCTATGAATTATTGCAACTGCAAATTTGACAGCTAACATACAAGAAATAGCCTCCCAAATGCAACCTCAGACATCACACTGAAATTTGTATAAAATCGGTTACCTATTTAGGTACTTCGTAGTTTTCATTTTTGAATGATTTACGGTGGTTATTTTTCTAGCTATAAAGCCCAAACATATAAACATAATGTAAGTATAACGTGTACGAATTAAATTCCGTATGGTTTAACAATCTTTTGTAGCATTTTTATTTTTTCTATGAGATATGACCAATTATACATAGGTATAGGGCTTCTAGGGTTAATATCACAAGTGCGGCCCGCCTTTAGTTTATTTTGCCACCTTGTGGCCCTTGCCTGCCAAAAGGTTGCCGACCGCTGCTGAAAAGGAATCAATAAAAAAAATTACTCTAATTACATTAATTGATTTTTTCACAAGCTACAATGTTTTCAGGTTTCACACTTGAGAGACGGGATTTTTATAAAACTATTTTGATGTTTTTTTTTTAGTTTCTACTGCATTTAATCAATTTTTGAAATGCACAGTATTAATCTCCATTAAATTATCTATACAATAGTATATAAATTAAGTAGGTTCTGTGTACTAGCAGGAGTGTTACAATAAAAACATTTGCAGAAACGAGGCAAAACAAATTTTTCGATAGTAAAGCACTGTCTAATGCTTCACATTATGAGTCGTATAATAAACAGTACTAGTACCTAATAAGTGATAAATAAACATGTGAAGCATTTTCCAGTCCACAGTACGTTAAACGAGTGTGCAATTCTGAAACCATTGTGGAATTTCCTCATTATTTCCACATCACGATAATATTTCAAAAGAACCCACAGCCATTTTGAGGTTGCTGAAACGTATTTTGAATTCGTAGAATTTCGCTTTTTGAATTTATTTTATTCCACTGAAAGTTTGCCGATAATTGTTCCGCGGTAGGCTTTTGCAGGAGATTTTCATGATTGTTATGCCTTTGCTATTACAGTCTACCTTTTAGATACAAAAACAGATTTTTTTCTGACCATTTTTAAGCCGACAGTTTGTTTTTCATCCTGTAGTTTTCTGGGTTTTCCATCTTTTTATATGGCAGCATTTTTGCCACAAAAATAAGCATGATTATGCTTATTCAACAGTGGGAACATTATAGGCTGATTAGCCTATAATGTTCCCACTGTTGAGACACAGGCCTTCTCTACCACGCGGGCCCAGTGTGGGTTGGTAGATGTAACATGTCTTCAAATTTTCGGTTCTAGGACATGCCGGTTTCCTCACGATGTTTTGCTTCACTGTTTTGGGAGCAGTGGTGATGAAATTATTTACACAAAGTAAAGCGTCTGCCTAAATTCGAACCCACGAACTATAACTCGTAAGTCGTGGCCGTTAACAGTGGGCCACCATTGCTTTACTGGGCCACCACTGCTCTACTGGGCCACCACTGTTCTACTGGGACACCACTGCTCTACTGGGCCACCACAGCTCTACTGGGCCACCACAGCTCTACTGAGCCACCACTGCTCTACTGGGCCACCACTGCTTTACTGGGCCACCACTGCTTTACTGGGCCACCACTGCTCTACTGGGCCACCACTGCTCTACTGGGCCACCACTGCTCTACTGGGCCACCACTGTTCTACTGGGCCACCACTGCTCTACTAGGCCACCATTGCCCTCGCTGTGCAGAGTTTCAATAGAATAAGAAGGCCAGCTTATACTGGTTTTGTAATCACTATAGAGGTATCAGGAACAGGGTGTAAAGTTCACTTATCCTCTATAGAAAAGGGAACATCCTCCGATTAGGCAGATTTTGTGTTTGGTGGGCTACTGCCCGACGATTAATGTCGCGACATTCTGATCGCGTGGTAAACTCTTCTTGCGCGATGTACGATTTTGCTTGACGTCAGTGAGATGCGAACTTGACATGTGGCAATGTAGATGCCACAACACCACTGATGTGCGGCCTACCTTACATATTGTAATTCTAACTAATCTCTCAACCAACTTTACGAAACCTTATTTCCCAAAATATCATAACATTTGTATGTAATAATAATGCGTGATAATAATGTAATGATAATATAATAATAATGTACTATTAATCAGGGATGGGCCGAAATTCGGTTCACATTCGGTTCAACCGAATTTCGGCAGCTTGAACCGAACTTCGGTATTCGGCCGAAATTCGGTTCAGATGCCGAACATTCGGCACAAGAAAAATAATACCTACTTGCACTATTTTGACTGAAATTGAATAGAATTAGAATAGCATTACTGTAAAATAAAATTATGTCTTTTACTAACTCATGGTCATTTATTTTAGTTAGGAACATTGTAAATGTAAACCTTAAATTAAATCAGTTCTTCTTTTTAGTCTTGAAAATCTGTTCTTATATGGCCACGCGGTGGAAGCGCGGTGTGCGGGCGAGGCACATCTAGTAATAATTTGAAGTAAATGCGTAAACAAGTCACGACGTGTCGCTCTCGAGAAAGCGCTCGAAATTGAACCGAATTTCGGCCGAACTTCGGCCGAACTTTTCATTTTAACCGAATGTTCGGCCGAAATTCGGATTCGGTTCAAACCACATTCGGCCCATCTCTACTATTAATATAATCTTAACTAATAATTTGCACGCTTGCTCGCAGGCAGAATACAATTACTTTAAGGCTGTAAGATCTTTCCTTGTAAACCGTGTATTTTCTTGCAAATAAACAATTTGAATTTGAATTCTGAGATAGAAGCCTTTTTGGCAGGTCTTCTTTTTTGTTAACACAATTTTTTTTTTTTTTTATCATTCTTTTCTGAAATTGCTATTGTTGTTTTATAATTTTTCTAAGTTTTAATGTTGTATTTACCGTGTGTGTCCCAAAAAAAATAAAAAACTTTCCTGGTTTAAAAAAAAATCACAATATTATTTAATACTAGCTGCGCCCCGCGGTTTCTCCCGTATAGGTCTCGAACCCGTGGGAAAAAAAAAAGTATCCTATGTTCTTTTCCAGGGCATCATCTATATATGTGCCAAATTTCATCCAAATCCGTTCAGCCGTTTTAGCGTGAAAGCGTAACAAACAAACTTACTTTCGCATTTATAATATTAAGGATTATTAATTCCCTTACAAAATTGCACCATATCTATTCGTGGAATATAAAACGAGTTTCATGAAAATGTAAACAGCGGGCGAGCTGCAGCCAATTAGCTAGATAAGTGCGATACGCGTTCCACTGAGCTTTGGCGAAGGTTCCCGGATTATTCCGCCGGAGTGAGCAAGCGATACCTACTGATGTCATATAGAAATATGTGAGAGTTTTAAGTTTAATTAAGGACTAGCTTTGCCCGTGACTACGCCCGCGGGTGGAATAAAAAAAATCTTTTTGGTTTTAAAACTTTTATTAACGTAATAAAAAAATAGAAATATATTGAAGTGAAAACTTCTTTAGGCACGTTGGGCATTTTTGAGATGGGAAAAACAATTGAACTCGCGACACTGTTACCGACACCAGCTTTTGACCATTAAAAAGACATCAACGCGCGATACACTTTCTTTAGGATTAATGACATTCCAAACATTGAGACATGACAACGACATGTTTGACATTTCTTTTTTTTTTACCGACTTCAAAAAGAAAAGTATTTCCTGCACAATGAAATTGTTCAAGTTCTCACTTCTGTCGTCACTCCTGGAGTGCCACTGTTTTTTTTTTCTTAAATTTTCAACAAAAAAAAAATGCTCATAACATTTGCTCATTCAAAAAATCAATCTGCCTAGCCTTTTCCCAACTACTTTTGGGGTCGGCTTCCAGTCTTACCAGATGCAGCTGAATACCAGTATTTTACATGGAGCGACTGCCTATTTGACCTCCACAACCCAGTTATTGGGTAATACGATACCCCAAGACAAAACAACCTAACAACCCAACCTTGATAACATTTGCTCATTAATTTATTTATTAATTAAATAACAAATTATCTCAATATTTTTTTAATTAACAATATTAATTTATTGTTGGTAACCCCAGTGGCTTATATAGGCTGTATGTGGATAGTTATTATTATGATTGTCAGACCTATGACACAGATTAGAGTTCGTATAGCAAAAATCTGCAAACGTACGGCATTTCTTTGTAGGTAATATTGGATTGCAAAAAAATATTAGTAAGACGAAGAGCAACATTGTGCGAATGGAAAAGCAATAAAGGCTTTTCAGTAATAGTTAACTAACACGCAAGATCTTACATTTCAAAATTAGGCTAAATAAAAGCCTTCTGAAGACATTGCTGTTCGGTTTAAAACAATTACACAGACCTACCCTTTCTTCAAACAACATAGGAAGTTCACATAAATCAGGCAGGTTCAGATTTTTGCTGGGACAGTTCTTGTTGTTTTCGTATGTTTTTTGTTTTTGTCTTATATTTGATTACTTGCTTATTTATTTATTTAGTTTTTAAAACTCCGTAGTAAACAAGGAACTCTTATAGTTTCGTCATGTCCGTCTGTCTGTCTGTCCGTCCGCGGTCTAGCTCCGAGACTCTTAGTACTAGAAAGCTGTAATTTAGCATGGGTATACTATACATATTAATTACACCGACAAAGTGGTAAAACAACCTCCCCTACACGTAAAGTGGTGATGTTTTTTTTCTTTTTCTATCCCATGGTGTGGAGTATCATTGGAAAGGTCCTTCAAAAACATTGTGAGTATGTGAAAAACCATTTTTGGATTCAGGGATCCGTTTGCGAAATATTAAGCTTTAAAGTGCTAATTTTTGTTACAGTCAAGTGTCTTCCCCCCTGCTAGCTAAATGGTTGGATTTGGATGTGTGAAAAAAATCACAGCAGTAGTTTATATAACGAAATTAAAAGGAAAACTAACTAAGTAGGTAGGCTCTACAAGTTAACGTGTAATAATCGACCAAATTATATTTGCAGTTGCAAAAACATGTTTGCCCATACATTCCGTATGGGAGAAAATGTTTTTCTACCACAAAGTTAAGTTTGCTTTTGGGATAAATTCATCCCAATTACGGAACCCTTAATTAATGTGCGTGGTCCGACACGCGCTTGGCCGGTTTTGAAGTATACAAATTATGTATTAAGTATGTTAAAACTGTTTGTACTCCCCGTCACTTGTCCTTTTAAGGGTTCATTAGAAAACCAGCGTCAGACAGCATCTGTCTGACATTAATGCTGAAATGAACCTTTTCGGCGCAGCCGTGAGGCACACATTATTGTTGTTAAAACATTATTTTCACTTTTTAATTTTGTTATTTATATTTTGTGTTTCACGAACTGTGTCCAAATAAATGTTTTTTCTTTCTTTCTTTCTTTCTTTCTTTATAAATGTAACAATTATCGCTTTAAGCCACTTAAAGCGAACTTCGGTGAAGGTTCATCGAACCTTCATTGAAGTTCGCTTCACCGAAGTTCAATCTGTACCAAAACATTTTACCCTAGTTTTTCGTGATACTCCAGCGTAGTATAGTCGAAATGTATTCCAGTTGAAGTAATAAAATGTACTGTAAAAGTCCTAAATGTATAGTTATCTGTTAAAGTTAGGAGTTGGCGGTAGTGCAAGCTAACTTAAGTGTATTTGCATAATGTTGCTGCTCCACTCTAATTTGGGGTAATTTTTCTGTTCACGGCAGTCTTACTATATTCTTAATGTCCCTCGGGTATCATCGGATTTCCGAATACAAACGAATGCTAATTTCCATGTCCTTCAATTATTAGATTTATCATGTATAATAATTTGAATTCAGAACTAAGTACTTTATTGTTATTTTGTTTTGATTTCCGTGTGAATAATATAGAGCTGTAAAATTATTTTCCTATCTGTCGTGCCTGCAACTTTAGCGGCTTTCCTCCCATTTTTTAAATAAATTGCATTAAGTTAAAAGAGTATTATCACCTACATATACTTCCAAGTCGATTGAGAGCGTGCGGTCTGCACCAAGTGCAAAGGGCAACTGATAGAAATCCGACGACTGAAGAAACACGAAGTTTGCCGAGGGACATTAAGAACATAATTGTACTGTAACTAGTTTTGCAGTAATGATAGCTTACCTACTTTTATCGGTTAGTTTTGTATTGTTTTTTATGAGGGTTCAATGGGTTTTGTGCACTGTAGAATTCTGTTGCTTTCCAGAGCATAGCATAACATTATCAGCCTATGACGTCCCCACTGCTGGGTCACAGGCCTCCTCTCTGTAAGAGGGAGTGGGCCGTGATCTACCACGTGGGTCCAGTGCGGACTTTCCAGAGCAAGCTTCTGAAATCTTGAGTCCTTTCAGTGGACCCCGCCCAAAGAGTTTTCATAAGTTTGCATGTCACTTATTCAACAAGTTCAAAGATGTTCTTTGAACTGTAGTAAAACAGGTTTTCTGCTGTATTGACAGGAGTTTCATTATCATAATCAGCTTATAATGTTCCCACTGCTGGGACACATGCCTCCTCTCAGTGAGTGGGCTGTAATCTACCATGCGGGCCCAGTGCGGGTTGGTAGATGTCACATGTCTTCGAATTTTTGGTTCTAGGGGATGTCGGTTTCCTCACGATGTTTTCCTTCACCGTTTTGAAAGCAGTGGTGATGAAATTAAATACACAAAGTAAAGCGCCTGCCTGGGTTCGAACCCACGACCTACAACTCGTAAGTCGGGGCCGTTACCACTAGGCCACCACTGCTCTCCAGGACAGGAGTTTACTGTTTTTAAAATGTGTACCGTTCTAAAAATAGAGGTGTCTAGAAATTTTGATCGAGACAAATTCCCGAGTCAATACGATATATTTACTTTTAAATAGCTCATGCGCCAAGAATCACTCGTCATACTTATTTTGTACTTTTAACTGAGAACGTTTACAAAAAAATAATCTTAAGGTTTTGAGGCAATTTCTTTAATAAGCACTTTGTTGGTGTAGGTCTACACTTTGAACTTATTAATATATCTTCAGACACATTCGAGATGAAACAATGGTTTTATTAAAGCGAGACCACACGGCAATCACGTTTACTTAACAAGGAAACCCAATTAACTTCGACATCAATTTACAGAAAGGTCACAGCCGACACCCACTTGTATCTTTGTGATATTGCAAATAATAAGTTTATTGTCAAAGAAGATTATCATTCTGTACTGTAGAGGTTTCTATTGGTTGGAACTACCTGTTAAGGTGCTGATAAACTTGAGCATTTATTTGTAACAGAACATCGAGCATTCGCTGTTTTTAAATTTGTACAACGAACAGAGCCAAATATCGCTACGAACATTTTCACGATCATTATAGCGAATGCTCTAAAGTCCCCGTCACGAGAAGCTATAAATTTTGTAAACACACATTCAGGGGTTTGCAATCTTTGGGTAAAATAAAATAAAAACAGTTTTGTACTATTTTTTTACAGGTATATAATTATATTAACACACACATCTAATTACATACAAACAATATAACCTAATCCGCGAAAACACCACAAACAAACAGACGCATTCGAAACTCGAAAGACAGCAGAGACAACGTCAGCGTGAACTTACTTCAAAATCGTGGCCCAAATGTTTACGTTCCATGAATCAGATGCGTTCCAGTACCACAAAACCTTAGACGACAGCGCTTTATATCGCTAACATATAACCCGATCAAGTGAAATTGCTCATTAGTTTCGTATAACACGTACGTTACTTTGACTTCATTGAATTTGGGATTATTTGTTGTTGATTAAATTGTCGCTACGTAACTTGGTAGAAGTTCTTTATTTACAAAAATTATAGCTTCTCGTGACGGGGACTTTAGTCAATGCTCGTCAGAAAAATATTCTTCACGAAGATGTCAGACTTGACGGTGGCGTGTGGATGGCTCGGCTCGGCAAAAAGCTTGAAGCAAATTTAACGTCCTTTCGCTAGAATGCTCGCTAGAACGCTCGCTAGAATGCTCGCTAAAATGCTCCCGTTTACTTTTCTGTAATGTAATGTAATGTAACATTCGCTAGAATGCTCATTACAAGTGAATGCTCAAGTTTATCAACACCTATACTCCGTTTGAAATAAGATTAGACATTTAACTAAACCTTTTTTACAGTCCGTTCAACCGATTTTGACTTCTATTGTGTTGGTGGCATGACAAATGACAGCTGCAGTAAACAGTTGGTTTGTAACCACTTTTTTTGCTGTTAATGCTATCCTTATACCTACGGTATAGAAGTCAAAATCGGTTGAACGGACTGGAAAAAAGGTTTGTTTAAATGTCTAATCTTATTTCAAACGGAGTATAGGTGCTAGCTGACTGGTTGTAATATAAGATAATTACCCAAATAATTATATCATTCATCTGTAATTCCAATGTAACTTACATATTTACCTGCATACAATCGGTGCTGATTCTTATTCTCACAGACAGTACACCCTCACTCTTTGAAGACCAAGAGAGAGGGGCCGGCTCTCTCCTCATTCTTCGCTAGACGTGTCTGTTCTGGGCATCAGTTCTGAAGGAGTTATTATTAACAGCTCCTTCAGAACCGACTTAAAGCTTGTCGAATCTGAAATGAGGCGCCATACTATCGCATTTACGCACACGGTGTTGCGGTAATGCGGTAGTGGGGCACGTCATTTCAGAGTGGACAAGCTATACCAGTGGTCGGCAAACGCATTAATTAGTCAATAGAGCCAAATATCAATACTATAACGACTAAGATTTCTTATGAGAGCCAATCCTTTCTGTGTGTCCAAATTTGTCGCAATACACTTTTCTTAATCCTTAGAACTCACATCCTCTTTCACTCCATAACGCTTCATAAAATGAACTTGCTAAGAAGTAGGATGCCTTCATCATCATATCGGTTGATAATAATATGATGAAGGCATCTTATTTATTAACAAGTTAACCATGGAAGACTTTGAAAGGTAACCTACACTTAAATGATAAATTTTTAATGTCCTGTTAATTTTTGGTAAAAATATTTTGGAAATTAATCTTTGAAAAATAGTTTGAATTTTTAATAAAACTTGATATCTTGCCTAATGACCGAAACCCCGACCCCCGCGCGTCTATACGCTCGCACTCATCGAAATTTGTACAGAGCCACACTCTCGGTTTGTCGACCACTGAGCTATACCATCATTACCAAAATCATTATTATACATTGTAAAAACTTCAAAGATCTTTGGAGTTGTGTCAAATTCAGACATTAAGAATATATTTATTATTTCCGCCTTTGTCACTTCCCGGGGGAACGAACTTGTTTCCGTTACACCATCGTGGTGCCCTGCAGTACGTGACCTCTACGTGTTACCGTACTCCCAAGGGTAGTTTTATGGACGCCTCTAGTTCGCGCTCTTAAGTGCTTTAGAACCGTAAAGCCCCTTGACATTTTGGCGTTAGGACGGTTACCTCTTTGTGCCTTTGCCTTCGATTAAGACAGTTTCTTTCAATCCCGCTCTACTTGGCACTTGCACACTGCTACAGTTACAGTGCTAGCACGTAATTTCTAAATCTCTTTGGTGATCGAAATACTTAATTGTGACGTTATTAAAGCACGAATTTGATGATATTCATCACCTTAACACCCAAGAAAAGAGAGTGTATTCTGCACCCCGCGGTTTCACCCGCATAAGTCTCGATTCCGGGGGAAAATCGGGATAAAAAGTATTTCAAATTCAAAGTCAAATCATTTATTTCAAATAGGCCCATGTATGGCACTTTTGACCGTCTTTACAAAATATTAGAATTGATTCTAGTCGCCCCTTCCAAAAAGTAGTTTTCGAATGGAGAAGAATGGGCAAGAAACTCCACCGTTACTACCATCTCCACCGTTTGTATGGCTACGTATTGTATGTCCTAACCCAGGTCATGGTCTACTCATGTGCCAAATTTCATCCAAATCTGTGCAGCCGTTTTAGCGTGAAAGCGTAACAAACAAACAAACCAACAAACACACTCACTTTCGCATTTATAATATTAGTTAAGATTATATAGTTGGGATTAGGATACTCAAAAAATAAAAAAAATTGGCCAGTCGGCAAGTAGGTAGTGGAGTCGACGGTCTAGGGTGCATCGGACGTAGGAAAAAACTTTTTACAAAAAAAAAAATCAATCGACTTCCAAAAAAATCACTGCAAAGCGAAAAATAACTATAATTTCGGTAGTCGGTGTCTGGTTTTGAATTTTCGTTTTATGCCTACCCCACACAAATTCAAATACCACTACCTTTTTTTTTTAGGTGGGTAATGCTATGTAAATAACAGTGACAGGAACTTAAGATATCATCCATATACTAAGTGGGAAAAAAAATACGTATTATTGAACCCAACTCAAAAACCATCCAAGCAAAGTTAATACAATTTATATGGGACCACACGGAAAGCACCAGCTTTCAAATAAAAAAATAATAATCAAAATCGGTTCATCCAGTCGAAAGTTTTGAGGTAAAAAAAAAGTACAGTCGAATTGAGAACCTCCTCCTTGTTTTGAAGCCGGTTAAAAAACAGATTGTGACTACTTAGATGTCAATCAACACCTCTTATGGCTCCAAAGCTGGACAAAGGTATCTCACAAATTGTGTCAAAATTCCCGGTCCTCTGCATCAACTAATTAGGTCCCCACCATTAACCGCTCACAATTAACTTCATAAACAAACAAGAAAAGGTCCAAGCCCTCAAAGACAGCGTCAACTGACGTCATAAACAGCTGAACATCGTGAGTAGTATGTTGTCAAAGGAAATGGTTCAGTTAATTATTCAGCGGTAGGTGAATAAGAAGCGACCTGCATTGGACCTAAACAAACAGGGGACGGAGTCTTGAGGAGCAGGTAAACACAGAGCAGGTATACAGGTAGTGTGTACGTTTGTTAAATGTCTTTGGATTAGGTTCAGGGAAAAGGGCGAAAAATGTTCAGAAAATAACATTGAAGAATGTTGTTTTTTGTTTGACCATCTAAAGATAAAGTAAATTAGATGTATACTCCATTTGAAATAAGATTAGACATTTAACTAAACCTTTTTTACAGTCCGTTCAACCGATTTTAACTTCTATTGCGTTGGTGGCACGACAAATGGCAGCTGCAGTAAACAGTTGGTTTGTAACCACTGTTTTTGCTTTTAATGCCATCCTTATGCCTACGCAACAGAAGTCAAAATCGGTTGAACGGACTGTAAAAAAGGTTTGTTTAAATGTCTAATCTTATTTCAAACGGGGTACAGTTATTTATAATATTTTAATTTAATAGTTGATACACCTATGTACTTTTACTTTAGGTTCTTATAAAACTATTTTTAATTTTAATTTTATATCTTTTGTAAATGTTGGAACGCCGACGTCCCGTCCCTCTTGGAGGTCCCGCTAATGGCTGCAACATATGCGCGTTTTTTTTTAAATCTAATGTAGCTGTTAAAGAACACAAAACATTTGTGAACCTGTTATTTGTTTCTATAAAATATTTGATTTCAATTAAAGTCGCTTTTCGTATCTGTCTGTGTGATCGCGTTGTTCTTTAAAAGTGCGCAACAGCTTTTCATGCGGTTTCGAAGACCATTTTGAAAATTTATTTCGAAAGGTTTATACTTAACTTACATTTTATAAAAAATCTCCACGTTTTGTCAACCATCGTGTGAAGCAGGGGTGATAAATAAAAAAGATTGAAGAAGAACAATATTATTTGTAAATAAATGTCGTAGGTAATCTTTGAAAATTTTAAAGGAACCACGTAGGTACGTAATGATTACTTTACAAACAGTTATGTTGCTACAGCAGTATTAATAATTAAAAAGAAACCCATTATGACAATTACTACCATCGCAGGATTTTCCGCAATAATTGAAGACAAAATTCCCTGAAACTTTTACTCACAATAACAACTTAAATATCAACATTTCTCAGAATAAAACTCTTCAAGATATAAAATACTAAGTACTGTACGGTATTGTAGAGGTTTAAACGGTCCGATCAACAGAACGCTGGAAGAGACATTCAATACTTCTGGAATCACCGCGCACTGGAGCGCGGGCGTCGGAAAATATTTCCCAACAAATAAAGAGTTTGCACCGGGAGTACGAGTATTTCCAGCAAATAATGGTCCTGGGAATATTGTTCTAGGAAACCTCGGGCTAAGGGGATGAATTAGACAAGGTATAGGAAGTTTAGGTCATCGTCGATCGTTTATATTTTTATTACGGACGCTTCTAACGTGCACGTCTTTCTACATTGTTCTCACATGTATTATTTTAACATGAATGATGTAACCAATATTTTGTAATATTTTTTATTTAAAAGAGTGTCCGAGAAGTTTCTTGCCCGTTCCTCTCCATAGGTAACTACCTACTACGCTTTGGAATGGGCAACTAGCTTCTTCTTTCTGACTGACCGATCCCTTGACAATTCAAAAGTGCCTGTAAATGGTTTATTTGAAAGAAATGCTTTGAGTTGAGTTGAGTTAACTTATTCCGACTTCTACTGCTTGAATACGAAGCTGTTGGTTACTTTGTATGTGTGTATTTTATGTAATTTTTTTGTAATGTGCGTTTTGTTTGTGCAGAATAAACAATTTTTTCTTTATTCATCAGCTCTTCCAAACTCAGATAAAGATAAAGATCATTTATTTGTCCAAAACATGAGTATACACACACATGGCATGCAAGATGTTACAATGAAATTTTACCACAGTCATCTTTTGCTTTAACGGCGTGTAAATATGTTTAATAAAATTAGTCAATTTAATGTCAAAGTAATTAGGAATGCACAATTATAAGAATTAGATTAATTTATCATTCAGAAATTCGTCAGTGCTGTAGTAGGCTTTCTCTAAAAGAAGGCTTTTTAACCTACTTCTTAGTTTTTCCGTTAAAAGCATTTATTTCAAATAGACCAATTACAGGTACTTTTGAATTGTCAAGGGGTCGGTCAGTCAGAAAGATGAAGCTAGTTGCTCATTTGAAAGCGTAGTAGGTTCCTATGGAGAAGAACGGGCAAGAAACTCCATGGACACTATGTTGAAATTATACATGTGAGAACAACTTCCTAGCTTCTAAGACAAGTACAGCCTTATCTTATTCATACTCTCAAGACGAAATTTCACTGCGCAGATTGTAGTGCAGCGCCGTTGCTCGCCAGCACAAAGTGGTGCAATGCTTTGTCTTTGTGTGAACGAGATAACGAGATGTGGCGTTCTCTAGAATTTACCTGGTTTTACGTTAAACACATTTAGCAGACGACTTAGTTGTTCCAGTTTTGGTGGAAACGGCATTTTCGTGGAAAATTGTACCGAAAAACACCTAACGACATGAGTTTTTAACCGACTTCCAAAAAGGAGGAGGTTATATGTTCGTTGCGTATGTTTGTTTTTTTTTTATGTATGTCCACCGATTTCTCCGTCAATTGTGGACCGATTTTGAAAATTCTTTTTTTGTTTGAAAGGGTGTGCTCTCGAATTGGTCCCATATAAATTTTATTAACTTAGCTTGGATAGTTTTTGAGTTAGCTACAAAATACGTATTTTTTTCCCACTTAGTATGTAGATGATATGTTAAGTTTCTGTCATTGGTAGCAGATAGTGGTATTCGAATGTGTGTGGGGTAGGTACCACAACTAAAAAGTGAAAAATAAAAACTTTTTACAAAAAAAAAAAAACAACCGACCTTCAAAAAAAACACTACAAAGTGAAAAATAACTTTAATTTCGGAAGTCGGTGGCAAAAAACGAAAATACAAAACCCAAGACACCGACTTCTGAAATTAAAGTTATTTTTCACTTTGTAGTGTTTTTTTTGGAGGTCGGTTGTTTTTTTTTGTAAAAAGTTTTTATACAATAACGTTACCTGTTAGTTTATTTAATTGTTCTAAATGTTTTAAAAGAAATTGTGCAAAATGCATACCGTTAAAACGGGCATGAACCAAAGATGTTTTCCTAAAATTAGAACTGCTCTATCACTCTTAATTTTTATTAAATATGTATTTTCATTTGTTTGTAGTTTAAGGGCTCGTATTTAATTTTCTAGCAATCATCTGCGTCAAATACGAATTTTATAAGATTGTACAACTCTAGATGAAAATAAAATAAAAATGTTACCAGTTTTGTTATTTTTAAATGAAATTATTAACGTTTGAAGTTTGAACAACGACGAACTACGAATAATATAAAATAAAAATAAACATTTAAAAAATCCGCGTGGCCTGGGTTTTGTTATTAGGCCTAAACACGTAGCAGACGGCCCCACGCATCCGCCATTTTCATATGTTCAACCGTCTACCTAATACCCTGTACATAGGTAAACACCGCATGCATAAATCAATGAATTAGAATAATAAGCATTATGAAATTCTGACAAAAATATAAAATTGGTAAAGGTAAAATTTTATATTCTTTGACATTTTAACATTAGTAAAATTGATACGTTACTACACATTGCTCCACTATCTCCAGCAATAAGAAATTGCTCAAGATATTGCTTGCGAAAGAGTACCTACTGCAGGTGTAGTTTCTGCCAGTAAGTATGTTTTCCCGAGAGAAATTCTGTTTGTTTCTATCAATTTATCTTGCTTTGACTACGAACACGATATTTCCTATCGAGAATCTTGTTTACTGATTTTTTGAAGTATTCGTATCGTGTTCGCATTTGTGGGAGTTTCTATTACTGAGGTATAAATATGTACTTTAAAAGATGCTGTTTTGAAAAAAAAAAGTACCTACTTTTAGTTAAATATCAACCTAAATCAAGTAACCTTTTATAATTTAGTTGCGTGTAGGTTTTAGGAAAAGAAACAAAATATTTTGTTAGGAATATACCTAAATATTCAAAGTTAATTTTGAAAAATCCCAGCTTTTGTAAGTTATACCGTAGTATTCATAATATTCAACATTATTACTCATTTTTTTTTAAATTATTTTTGTAATTGTTTTATTATTATTTGAAAATGTTATATTATTATTTGAAAATGTAATATTATTATTTGAAATTGTTTTATTACTATTATATTATTTGATGTTTTTAAACTTATTTAGGCGCGTTGAGCGGTTTGTGCTTTAATGTTCTAGTATGCTAATTGATAGTGTCGTGCTTTCCTGTAATTAGATACATGCGAGATCTACATTTGACAGAGACTTTGGGTTAATGCTGTGTATGTGTTTAGTTGGTAAGCCTTTAAATAAATAAATAAAACAGGACTAAAATGTAAAAATCTTTGGATGAAACTGAAATAATTTTAGGTAGTCCGCACCACCACTCAAGTCCGATAGACGCGGCGCTAGTGTTTGCATTCAATTGCATTAAAAAAATGTAGTTCCACATTTTTCCACCGGACTCATTAGTGGCGCGGACTCTACTTATTATTGTAACTACCACTCAAGAATTCAAATGTCCGAACTGTCAAAAAAATTCAAGTTTACATAATTGTATTTATTACAATTTAATTTGTTTTGAATGACATTTATTTGATTTTATTTGATTTGAATGTTTGAGGATTATTTTATTGTGAATGTGTGATTTTTATAAGTATCAACTTTATGCTTTAATTTCAACCTAATGTTATGTTATTATGGACTTTGTCTGAAAAATAAACGAATTATTATAATTGAAAATTATTTGAACATTCAGCCCTTCAGTTAATTAAGCATACCTGAATATAACATTTAATTAGGAAACACTCATTCATAATTTCCACGAAATTCCAACGTGGAGTCTAAACATAGGACTCTTAAAATACCTGCCAGGTACACAAACCTAAATAAGGTTAATGAAAACCCCTAATTATAAACCTAATTTAAATTCAAAGTACTTACGCCCTAGACCTTAAATTAGCTACCTTCCCTTGAAATATGAATGAGTGGCATTCCGTAATTAGGGATCGCTTTTCTATAATTGAGTAATTATGAGAATAGAATAGCTTGTTATGACGGCGGTATATTTAGAAGGAATTCAATTATAATAAATAATAATAAAAAGCTTTTATTGATTCCTCACAATTACAAAATACATTAATAATAATAAAAACACGTCTCAATTCGATTATAATAAAACATAAATTATTGTATACTTAATACTAATATAATATCACAGTTAATACAGTGGAAAACTAATTAAATCAAAATTTGAATAATATTAGTTTAAATGTTAAGAAAAATGTCAAAAATAAATAATTGAATAAATTATATATTGAAATGATTAGATGATGATGATGATTAGCAATTATAATTGTGAGTACATACATTTATAATTAAATAGTAAATATATATATATATATTTAAATTTTTATTTATTAACTTTGATATTTCATTATAAGGACCGCCCATTGCGGTAAAAGCCTCCTCCATTTGTCTCCATCTTGTTCTATCTCTAGCTAACCTGCTCCATTTTTTTCCTGTTAAGTTTTGTAAATCGTCACTCCATCTCTTGTTGGGTCTACCCCGCCTTCGCGTTTTGTTAATAGGATACCAGTTTGTCAGAGTTTGGGTCCATCTGACATCATTAACTCTCTGTAAATGTCCAGCCCAATTCCATTTTAGTATTAGTGTTTGTTTGATTACGTCTTTAGCCTTGGTTTCTTTTCGTATTGAGCTGTTTCTGACTCTATCTTTTAGTTTATAACTTCCCTCTATTGCTCTCTGGCAAACTCTTAATTTTTGTAGCGATTTCCTTGTTAAAGGCTATGTTTGGCAGGCATATGTTAGACACGGCATCAGGCAGATCTCCATAGCTTTTGTCTTTAAGCTAATAGGAAATGTACTCTTGAAGATTTCTTTTATAGCCCAGTACTTACTCCATGTGTATATACCATACTTACTCTTCTGTCTATTTCCAACTTTGTGCAGTCTTTGATAGAAATTAGGTGCCCTAGATAAATATATTCGCTGACCCACTCAAGGGGTGTAGAGTTTAACGTTATTGTTGTTTCTGTGCAGTTCGTCATAACTTTAGTTTTAGGTACTCTGGTTCACCTCAAGTCCCACTTTTTTGCTTTCTTCATTGAGTGTCTCTAGCATATATTGTAATTCGTTTGGATCTTCGGAGAGCAGTACAAGATCGTCAGCAAACCGTAAATGGGATAGGTATTTTTCATATATATTCAGACCCACGTTGTTCCAGGTTAACTAACGAAATATTTGTTCTAGGACAGCTATAAAAAGATTTGGTGATAGTGGATCCCCTTGTCTCACACCCCTGTTGAGACCTCCGCTCTCAACATCGCCGCGCGCTGGCGGCAGTGAACGAGGGGTGCGGGGCAGCGGCGAGTCAGCTGGCCTCACAGCCAAGCGCGGACCCCCCCGCCTCAGCAGTCAGCTGTTGCACGCCTTCAAGCATGGCTGCGCTTACGCGTCTTGTTAACGTTCCTATTTAATTCTTGTTTTTTCCTATTCCGTGTTGTACTTTTTATATTCATAAATCTACTTATTATACAGTCCACTCAATCATCTTTGATTTCTCTCCACTACGACCTATCGTCGCGATCACCCCGCTCTATCTTAAAAGCAGGTCCGGTACGGTCCAGTTTAATTCTGGCTTTGTTGTTTCTATATATCTCCTTTATTATGCTGATGTACTCTGGATGTAGTCCTTGCTCTTCTAACGCTCCCCATATAGAGTTGTGGGAGATAGAGTCGAACGCTTTTGAGTAATCGATAAAGCCAATGTACAGTGGCATGTTGTATTCGTTGTACTTTTCAATTATTAGTTTTAATGTAATAAAATAAATAATAAAATTCTTTATTTCACCAAAAGCCATCACAGTACAAGAACCATAGAACTAAGAGCATATTATAAGGCTTATAACTAGGTCACAATAATTTAAATACCCTGACTCCTAAACTAGGTGTATGTGCCTGTATCTTAGGAGTCAGTGATTCTCCGTAACAAACGAGACAAAGCCACAATATAATAAAACGGGACGTTACAACAAAAAGCAAATGGTGTAAAAGAAAAACAGGATATAATCTATGAAAAGAAAACACATAATGAAATGAAAAACGTTTAGCTGTGTGGTGAGGTGAATAAATGTAGGGTCCGAGTGCATGTGTCTGTGTGTAGTGAGTAAGTGTAGGATGTGTGTGAGTGCGTATGTGGTGTGTAGGTGTAGGGTGTGTGAAATTAAAAAGAAAGTGGTGTAACCGGTACACATTCGCATAAGGTTAGATTTAAACTTATATTTATATGTATAGTACCTTATCATTATAAATTACCCAGCAGAAGATCCTCAGTGTCATCATAACTCAGTGTTTGGAGATAATCTCTAAGTAAGTTTTTGCATTTATATTTAGGGCATGAATAAATTTTAAACTTTTTATTTAGGAGGTTGTACATATTAATGCTATTAACGTAGAATTGGCGTTTGGCAAAGGCAGTTCTATGGCGTTCATGGGGAAAAACATTATGCTTAAGCCTGCCAGTCGGTTCCTTTGGAGGACGGGCAGAGTGTTTGCGTAGGGTCGACAGGAGCACATAAAGTTGCCTGACTGTGAGTACCTTGCAGTCGGAATAGAGCTGCACAGTGGGATACCTACGTGGAAGAGAGAGCATTACCTTAAGGACAGCTCTCTGGGCTCTCTCAAGGCGGATAAAAGCATTTTGGGTGGCACCACCCCAGACGGGCAAGCAGTACGTTAGGACAGACCGGCATAGGGCAAAATATACTAATTTTAGCGTATCCTTATCAGCAGAGTTTCGTAACTTTTTGAAAACATATATTAGCTTACGTATGCGGGATGTGACTTTGGCTATATGGGGGTGCCAGTTGAGATGCTGATCGATGAGTACTCCTAGATACCTTACACAAGTGGATTTGGCGAGGAAGAGGCAGCTACACTGTGTTAAGGATCCGCAAGCATGCGCTTTTATGGTAAAGGAGTTTGAGGGACACAGATTGGACCGAATGGAAAATGGAACATATACCGATTTATCAACATTTAAGGTGAGCAAGTTGTCAGCCAAACATTTCATTACAGCGGACAGCGCAGCCTCGGCGTTTTGGTATGTCTGGGGCCAGTCATCACCATCTACAACAAGGGCAGTGTCATCCGCGTACGTAAATATCTTACAGTTATTTAGAGGCAGTTTGCAGAGTTCATTAATATAAATGAGAAAGAGAGTAGGCCCCAGAATGCTGCCTTGTGGGACGCCGTATGTGATTGAAAGCTCATCACTTTCGTGAGGGCCGATTTTCACTATTTGGGTACGATTGCTGAGATAATCTGCAAAGATTTTCAATGGGTGTCCACGTATACCGATGCTTTCCATTTTACTCAATAAGGCTTGGGCAGAAACGGTGTCGAATGCCTTTGACAAATCAAGGAAAATTCCCAGGCACTTGTGTTTTCTATCAAGCGATCTAGCCACGTGACTAGACAAATCCATGACAGCGTCTTCGGTACTAACTCCATTTCTGAAACCATATTGGTTATTCGCTAAGATGTTGTTTGCGTTGAGAAAACTGGTCAGGTTCTTATTCAGTATTCGTTCAAGGATCTTTGACATCGCTGTTAGAATCGAGATTGGACGATAGTTGTTGACGTCATCTCTGCGACCAGATTTATGAATGGGGTGAACTACTGCTTTTTTGAACGCCGTTGGAAAGATACCTGCCATTATAGACAAATTACAGATATGTGTAATAACCGGAACTAAAACGCATTTCGAGGCTTTTATTATTTTAGTCGGTATACAGTCCAACCCAGTAGCACAATCAGACCTAAGACCCAAAATAATGGAGCAAACATCGTCTTCGGTTACCTCGAAGAGGGCCATTGAGCTACAGGAATTTGAATTCGACACAGAATTGGACACTATTGAGGGTGATTTAAATTTCGACGCCAACCTACTGCCTACATTAGCAAAAAAGTTGTTGACATGATTAAGCGAGGATTTAGGATTATCAAATAAATGCAACAGGTCAAAAGAGGGACAAGATTGAGTTTGAAGATCTGAGACTCTCTTAATGACATTCCAAGTAGCTTTAATATTATTTTTTGAATTACGAAACTGTTCTTTTTCATACGAGCGTTTAAGTTTTCTCAGCAGGGAGTTACAGAAATTGCGGTAGCGAGTGTAAGTGATTTTTAATATTAAATTATCATCCGACTTTTTGAGTTTGACATGCATGCGGTCACGGTGTCGTATACAGCGGAGTAGGCCCGGAGTAATCCAGGGCTTCAGATTACGTTCTCTTCTTGGAACAATTTGTTCCTGGGTGTGCTTTAGGACAATAGAGGAGAGATTACCTATTAACGCATCTGCAGCATCATTAGGATCCGAGACAGACAGCACTGGAGACCAGTCATGAGTTTTGATATTCTCTATAGCGGCATCATAGTTTATTTTTGATCTAGTGCGGGTCACATCTGAGTTGGCATTCCTGGCTTGTAGAAACAAAAGCAGCGGTTCGTGATCTGTTATGGATGATTCAATAACGAAAGTCGTAGCGGATTTATTTGTTTTAAGTAAAATGTGGTCTAAACAGTTTGTGAGCCGTGTCGGAAATTGATGAGCTGGGAGAAGTCCGTTAGAGGCAGCACAGGTTAAATACTCATCTGAGTGACTATCAATGTTGTCAGTCTTAATATCAATGTTAATATCACCGATCAGGATCACGGAATCGGAAGGAGTTGTTAATTTGAGTACGTTATCGAGACTGTCAATAAAATTTGTAATGTTTTTAAAAGAAGGAGGGCGATAAATAGCAACTATTGTAACATCCTCTATGCGACAAATAAGGCAGTTTGCGTCAACAAAATGTGGTTCCTTAACGTCAGCATTATGTATGCAGCATTATATATCAAATGTATGATGATGTAATGGGATTCAATTACCTACTTATTATTATCATTCTAATTATTCTCTTCTTAATATTTTTGACTTAATGAATTCTTTTTGACATATCCATAGCTGATTTATTTGACTAACTTGCAATTTGAATGTTATCCTAATTTATTTAATTCAATAAAATTAATTTGTAATCTAATAAACTAACCAAAACCCTGACAATGTATTTGTACGCCGGAAACGGCAGAATATTATGAACTATAAAAACCATGTAACATCTCTGTAACAATATTCTCACAAATAAATGGACTATTACTATATTACTTTTAATTAAATTAAATTCAAAATATTTTATTTCACATAAACCTACATGGGCACTTATAAAACATCAGAAGCTAGGTGCACGGTTCCAATTGGTCGTTTTCTATGGAGAAGAGCCGGCAAGAAACTCTACGATTACTCTTTTAAAATAATTGGCTTTTACAATACTTTCAAATAACAGTGTCACTAGGTATGGAGAATAGTGTAGATCTTTCAATAAATACCAGGTACTTAACAAAATAGAAAATGGTCAACAAATCACAGTCCACTAAGCCTACAGCGTTCTCACATTCACAAAATGGAAAAGAATCTAAACAAAATTTAAATAAAAATAAAAACCTGTTTTAATTAAACGCAATTTAGCAATTTCACCTAGAAATATTTTTAGACTATGAAACAATCATGACAAAGAGGTAAAAACCTTGTATGGGCACCACGACCAGTCCTAAGACTATTGTGTCACCCAGTGACTGGGTTGCGGAGGTCAGATAGGCAGTCGCTCCATGTGAAATACAAGAATAGAATATTATTTATTAATGCTACAAGTATTTACAAATAAAGCAGGTTACAATTTAAAAAAAGTATCTCTGTAATACAATCCTTGAGTGTACAAGAATAAGAAAATAAAAATAATCATCTGACATGGATAAACAGAAAACTTAAACTATGTACAAGAACTCTTAGTAATATAAATGTCGGATCCGGTCATTAATTAGTACGGACACAAAAAGAATCGCAAGTGCGCCACTGGCGACATCAAGTAAACTACCCACACCAGAAAGCGCGCTTCTACAGAGTCGTGGTGTTTTAAGGCCACGTCGAGAGGGGATTCAGCCTCGGATCGCATTGGAGTCAAGACGTCGCGGAACTGTTCTCGATTCGTGGTGCTCAGTTATTGTGTTAGTTGTAATTTGTGATCATTGTGTTAATTGGTGATTTAATAAACGCCGTCGCACCCAGTGTTTGTATAATTTAGCTAGTGTGATTAATTTGATAGTAAATTATAATGTGATCTGAACTGCAAACTGTTTTTCTATTGCGCATTAACAAACACTACCCACACTACGCCCATAGTAGTTAAAATATCGCTGATAATAACGAAAGAGTCACATACCCGTCTCCGACATAAAATATTCAGCTGGATCCTGTTTTACCGGAAGCCGGGTAGATGATAAGTCTGTTTTCATTTATCAGTATCTATTTTTTTTACAGTAAGACATCATAGGTTCAAGATTACGTTCTTATTGCTAAAAATCACAAAGTACAGTACAACTATGTGCTTAATTTCCCTCGGCAAACCTCGTGTTTCGTCAGTCGTTGGATTTCTATCAGTTATCCTTTGCACTTGGTACAAACCGGACGTTCTCAATCGATTTGGAACTATATAGAGTTGTTAATATTATTTTAACTTAACGTAATTTATTCAAAAAATGGTAGGAAAGCTGCTAAAGACGCAGGCACGACAGATAGGAAAATAGTTTTACAGCTCTATATAGTTCACACGAAAATCAAAACAAAACAGCAATAAAGTACTTAGTTCTGAATTGAAATTATTATACACGATAAATCTAATAATTGATGGACATGGAAATTGGCATTCGTTTGTATTCAGAAATGCGATAATTCCCGAGTGACATTAAGAAAATAGAACATAACATCATAACATAACATCACGCCTTGTTTCCCCGAAGGGTTGGGCAGAGGTGTCCCTGTAGCAGGTACACCCACATTTCGCCAGTTATGTTCAAGTCCCATGTAATAGGGGGCGAGCCTATTGCCATCAACCGGGCACAAATCCAGACTCCGAGCTGCTACTGAGAAATTTCAGATAGAAAAACCCAATAACACTTTGCCCGACCCGGGAATCGAACCCAGGACCTCATGCTCAGCAGTAGCGCTTGCGACCACTAGACCAACGAGGCAGTCAGTAAGAAAATAGAAATACAGTATAATATTGTTTTCGTTGCACGAAATGAACGCTCAACTAAATCCATGAAGGCAGTCGAAAATCACGTTTACGCAGCAGTTACTTAAAGTATCGGCCGATGTGAAGGACAGAAATAAATTGCCATTTACGGGTGATCTCTTCAAGGGTAAACATTAGTTCTTCCTAACCCAATCAATCACGACACGATATAGGTACCTATTAAGTAACGAAGATAAGAGAAATGGACGAAAAAACTGGCCAAGTGCGTGTCGAACTACGCACAATGAAGAGTTCTGTAGTTGGGATTAATTTATCTCAAACAAAAACTTAACATTGTACACAGAACATGTCATCCCATGCACTCCAACAGCAAATGTTAGTTTGTACGCACAATATTGAGAGATTTACCATGTTATTTTAAGACTTCTTATAGATTTTCCTGTAATCTGTGAGTGAAGAACCATACTCTGTATTTTTTTTCAAAATTATAGGCTCAGTAGTTTTGGAGATAAGGGTGACCCCCTTATCTTAATCTTAATGGTAAATTTTAATCTATTTTCTTAAAATCTTTAATTTTAAAATTATTTTTAAAAATTGAGCTCCTTGCCCTTTCATTTGATATGTCACACAATACAGTTTGAAAAGCTTTTTATTTTTATCTTCTTATTTGCCCCCCCGAAACTGACCCCCATATTCGAAATTCATTTATACGTTACCTACACGTCCGTGTGTGGATCACATAAATACATATTTGTACCAAATTTCAACTTAATCGGTCTATTAGATTCGGAGAAAATTGGCTGTGACGGACGGACAGACACACGAGTGATCCTATAAGGGTTCCGTTTTTTCCTTTTGAGGTACGGAACCCTAAAAAGTGGGATTTTTCTTGTGACATTCGTTTGTGAGACGGATCAAGGTGACCTTTAAAAATCACATTAGTGGAGAATCGTGATCTTTGTGGATTTATAACGACGTTAACGCGTTTTTAATGTGAAGGGAAGGTGTGATAGCAATGTGAAGGACGATAGGCGTTGGCTGTTAAATATGGTGATACATCGCAGGTAGCAAAATATGTGAGTAAGAAAGAAAGAAAGAAAAAAAGGATTGTGTGGTTTTATGAAACCACGGTAAAAGTAAAACTTCTTAGGCGCCGCCATATTGGCCTTAGCTGCTCTGACGAGCGCCTTTCACTTTATCCTTACTCCGCGGCCGACCGTCACGCGACATGCAACACACAGACGAAAAAGTTTGAGACGATGTAATAAAAGTTTCACTTTAAAACATTTATTTTGACACAGTTTGTGAAACACAAAATATAAATAAAATGAAAAAAATAATTAAATAATATTTTAACAATTAGTGTGTGCCTTTTTTTTTTGGGTGGTTAATTATCAAATAACTTCTCCCGCTCTGGGTGGACTCTTACTGACTAAAACCCACCCGTGTTCCTTCGGTTGCCGTGTTGCGGGGGCCACGATGTCCCTATCGGTTTTCTTCGAACCCCCGGCAGGCATTGGCCCTAGCGGACCCCGTCAATTCTGCTGACATCTCTACACGGCTGCGCCAAAAAGGTTCATTTCAGCATTAATGCCAGACAGATGCTGTCTGACGCTAGTTTTCTAATGAACCCTTAAAAGGACAAGTGACGGGGAGTACAAACAGTTTCATACATAATGTGTATACTTAAAAACGAAATAAATAAATCTACCTGATGATGATGTGCTTATTTATTTATTTCAATCAAATATAATACAAAAACAAAAAAAAAAAACTAGTGTGGCACTCGGGGACTGCCGCGGTAAAGCTATTGCATAGCATTTCTAACCTCCATACTTCCTATTTGTCAACGCTACACTTGGGATGATGACGTGATGACATAAAACAAAAATTACGTTCCCATGACAACATCACGTTGTCATGGGAACCATCATTACATGGTAGGCGGAGTGGGGGTGTTAGGTTTTATTTTCGTTACGTTACGGAATTTCTTGATTCGGTCGCCGCGCTCAAAGCCCGCGATAAAAGCTATGCAATAGCTTAAAAAAACAACAGTCGGTCACAACGGTTAAGGCGGTTAGAAGTCGTAAGTTCTATACCAACCTGAGCACAACTCACGTAAACCCACTTAACTCAAACATATTAAGCTAACTTTGAGGGGATACCGGGAATCCTAGTAAAGTGACACCAATAAAACCGGCCAAGTGCGTGTCGGACCACGCACAATGAAGGGAACTACAAAAAGTTGGGATGAATTTATTCCAAGAACAAACTTAACATTGTAGTTGAAAAAACGTGTTGTCCCCGTACATTCCAACTGCAAAATTAAATGTAAGTTGGTCGACTATTACTCATTAGTTTGTAAAGTCTACTTAGCTGTTATATACTTTCCCTTTTAACTTCGTTTATGTACTACTGCCGTGATGTTTTTCACATAGCCAAAAATAACCATTTAGCTGGCAGGGACACTTGACTCTAACAAAAATTAACACTTTAAAGCTTAATATTACACAATCCTATGACTAACTAGCTAAACGGCCTACGCCGTACAGACAGGATAGGCCGTTTAGATACTCCAAATCATGGGAAAGACAAGAGAAAAAAACATCCCCACTTTACGTGCAGGGAAACCTCCCCTTCACTATTTTTTCCTATGTGATACCTATGCCAAATTACAGCGTTCTTGCACTAAGAGTCACTGAGGTAAGCCGCAGACAGACAGACGGACATGGCGAAACTATAGAAGGGTTCCTTGTTGACTACGGAACCCCAGAAAAGGTGTAGTCATTCTAGTTGACGAGGTATTCTACTCAGTGAAAAAACTAAAGGGTGAACATTAGACGCCGCGCATCGCCTTACAATAAAATTATAGACAGCTAAGTAAGTTACATAAATGGACAACCCACAAAGCATTGACTACAAAGTGAAAAATAACTTTAATTTCGGAAGTCGGTGTCTTGGGTTTTGTATTTTCGTTACTTGCCACCGACTTCCGAAATATAAGTAATTTTTCACTTTGTAGTGTTTTTTTAGAAGTCAGTTGTTTTTTTTTTGTAAAGTTTTTTGATAAAGTTGAAGCAAAACAACAGGTTTAAACAGACAAAACGACTTTTATTTTCCAACCATTTCAAAGCTCCATTAACAATTGAACATATGAGTAGTACATTACTTTTTATCAATATATGGCCTAACAGTGTTGCTAACCAAAAAGTACTTACTATATTACATTGACCTATTCTAACACCCCCCCTCAATGTAATATATACTTGCAATACAAACATAAAACTTACTTTTGATATAAGCCGCACTTATTTATAAACCTCAACAACAAATTATTATTCTATGCCTTTGTAAACATATCTGCAATCTGATCTTCTGTTTTTAAGTATTTCAAAATCAATGTCCCCTTTTTAATCAACTCTTTAATCAAATGGAATCTTATATCAACATGTTTCAAGCGCTTAATATTATCAGTGTTAGCTACCATTATGGCACTTTAATTGTCACAACAAATCTTGACAGGACAAACATTTTCAATATTAAAATCCTTAAGTAAATTTATAAGCCAACAGGCTTCACTTGAGGCCATACTAATTGCTATGTACTCCGATTCTGTTGAAGACAGGCTAACACTAGCTTGTTTCTTTGAGCACCAAGAGATTAAACAATTTGCAAACATGAAACAATATCCCGTGGTAGACTTTCTATCCATCAAATCTCCACCCCAATTTGCATCACAATATCCCACTAACATCTCACTATTACATTTATATACTAACTTGTAATTAATAGTGTGTTTAATATATCTAAGTACTCTTTTTAAAGCTGTTAACAAAACATCATTTGCTTTATTCTGATGTCTGCTTAAAATTGATAAAGCAACACAAATATCTGGTCTTGTTCCTAATACTGCATAAGACAAACAACCTATTATCTTTCTACATTTCTTTTCAATGTCCCTGTCAACTAGAAAATCATTATTTTCTTCTAATATGCTAGTATTAAAGTTCAGATCCATAGGGGTACACATTTCTTTACAGTCCTACATTTCAAATTTTTGTAAAACATTTTCTAAATATTCTTTTTGACACAACTCAGTAATTCCATTTTCTAAATCCTGTTTTACCCTTATACCTAAGTAATTTGAAACAAAGCCTAAGTCTTTCTTTTAAAATTCACTGTGCAACATTGACTTAAGATCACATATTTCTGTTTTGTTATTTCCAAATATTAACAAATCATCAACATACAATAAAACATACGTTTTGGAATCCCTGTTACACTTAGTATATAAACAACAATCACTTTGAAACCATCCAAAACCTTGTTTTATTATTACAGAGTTAAATTTATCATTCCAGTATTTTGGTGACTTTTTCAACCCATATAAAGACTTATTTAATTTAACAATCTTTTATTCCCACTATAGGCACCTTCTGGCAGTTCTAAATATACTTCTTCATCAATATTCCCATACAAAAAGGCCCCCGTCACATCCATCTGATAAATTGGTAAATTTAACTTTGTGGCTACTGACACAAATAACCTGAAAGTAGATAACTTAGCTACTGGCGCATAAATCTCATATAAGTCAAACATATCATCCTGTTCAAAGCCCCTAGCCACTTACTACTTACAGTCTTTTTACTAGCAGGTTCTTCGCAAAGGTCCCAGGTATTATTATCTCTTAAGGCTTGCAATTCTCTATTAATCGCCTCCTTCCACTTACTCGCATGCCTTCTTTTCAAGGCTTCTTTATACGTAACTGGCTCACTCTCTATACTTTCAACATTGAGACATTCATAGAACGCTGTTTGTTTCCTCACTCGTTTGCTTCTTCTTTTAGGTCTCTCACTGTCGAGTGATGGTGTATTATCATCAGTTAATAATTTCAACTCATCCGGACATGGTTCATATTCACTTTCAGATTCTGTTTCATGAAACGAACTTTCCTCAACATCACTTTCTCTCACACAAATGGCATCTTCTGATTTTCCATTTCCTTCATTTACCACAGTTTTAGTCTCCTGTGATGGTTGGTTTTCTAAAGTTACTATCTTAACTGATTCCTGCACTTTATTCACTTCTTTTGCCAATTTCTTTTCTTTTGTTTGCTTTATTTAACGTTATTTTTCTCCAAAACTTTCTTTCCATGATCAAAGTTTTGATATGCGAGTCTTTCATGCCACTCGTTTATTTCGTTCTTTACTCCTTTTGCAACAGTCGCAACCTCGCATTTGAAGCGAAAATCCATATAATACATTTCTCCATAACGTTTAGCCACCGCCGACAGTTTGTTTTGTTTGTAAAATTTACATAAATTTTCATTTGTCACCATGACATATCCTCTATCTGTCGCACAATTCACAGAGAATAAATTAGTTTTTAGGTCCGGCACGTACAAGACATTGTTTATGGTCGTGTTTATCCATTCGCGGCCATTGTAAACCTGTGCCGCCACCTGTCCACAACCATTTGCATTAATTGCGTTCCCATTACCGACAATCACTGATTTATTCGACAACGAAGAATATGTCGTAAATAAATCTCGATCACAGCACATATGTTGGGTTGCGCCGGTGTCCACTAACCACTGTGAATGTTGAAAATGTCCACCTGAACTCGCTATCACAAATGCGTTACTGTTTCTGTCCTTATTTTGCTTAAACCAACACTCGCTTTTAACATGTCCCAATTTGTTGCAGTAAAAACACTTTTTAGCCAATCTATTATTATTTGCCGAACTGTCATTACGATTGTTTACATTACTCCGACACTCGCTTTGATAATGTCCCATTTTATTACATTTGTAACATTTCACGTTCTTCTTATCCGTTCTGTTAGCAACAAAAGCTGATGATTGCTGGGGCACCTCCCCTCTTTCTTTCAATCTTTCCTCTTCTATTAATAATCTTGCTACTAAATTATCGTAGGTCTGCTTATCGTCAGGCGCAGATTCCCAGGCTGATACAAAATGTTTGTATTGATCTGGTAACGACATCAAAACTTTCGTTATTACGAACTTATCCGATATAGTTTCACCGAGCTGTTTCAATTGATTCTGCATTTCCTGTATCTTTGATAGAAAAGTAGACATCTCTGCACCTTCTTCGTATTTAAACTGAAAGAATCTTTGCTGCACAATATGAACGATCGTCTCCGATTTTTGTTCATAGACGCTTAGTAATTTTCGCCACATCTCAGCCGAGGTTTCACATGATAAAATATGTAGCATGACATCTTCTGACATTCTTGTAACCAGCAAAGTCTGGGCTTTTGCATCGCAAGTTTCCCATCGAGTACGGTCGGCATCATTTTCAGGTTTTATTTTAGTGCCGTTTACTATATCATACAAGCCCTGGCCTCGCAGCAAAACCGTAGTCTGGAACCGCCATATATTCCAGTCTGATGCTCCCTCCAGCTTTATATGCAAGCCAGGAGTTCTAACATTGTCCTCCATCGTCGTGCTTACTTCCTGCTCGTCCCGTCCTTGATGAAACAAGTAATTTTCCTTCCTGCTGGCCTAACGTCACACGTGCTCCGTGCCGATGCCGACAGTATTTTTGACGAAAAGCAGTATTTGGCCCTTTGTTTTGCTCACGAATACTAGATTATGCGGCTGGGCCCATAACCTGATAAAGTTGAAGCAAAACAACAGGTTTAAACAGACAAAACAACTTTTATTTTCCAACCATTTCAAAGCTCCATTAACAATTGAACATATGAGTAGTACATTACTTTTTATCAATATATGGCCTAACAGTGTTGCTAACCAAAAAGTACTTACTATATTACATTGACCTATTCTAACATTTTTATTTCTCGCTTTTTAGTGGGTCAGTACTCTTGAAGTACATTCTTCCCAATAGAAAAAGAATCATCGAAATCGGTTGGCGTGATATTGAGTTATTCGTCCATTTGTCGCGCACATACTTAATGCAAATTTAAGACTTATATGGTTTTCGCATGGATGCTACGGTCAAAACTGGACCAAATTAAAATGGGACTACACGGGAAGCACCAGAATTCAAATAAAAAGAATCATCAAAATCGGTTTACCCAGTCGAAAGTTCTGAAGTAACAAACATTTAAAAAAAATACAGTCGAATTAAAAACTTCCTCCTTTTTTGAAGTCGGTTAAAAATAAAGAGAAAATGAAAACATGAAGTGGTACTAAAACTAGTGGTACTATTCTATAAAGTCTCAAGCGGTGAAAATATAATAACCTTATCGGTAATTCAAATTCAAAAGTCATTTATTCAAAGTAGGCTGAGAATCAGAACTTTAACGTCAAAATTACATAAGACAGTCCCCCGAAAACGCCCGCCCTCCACCACTTCCTAGTGCTTTAGCTGGGAAGAAGAAGTGGCGCAACAAACTTCCCAGTAGCACAGCTGTCTGTTCAGTTAGAAAATCTTGATTCTATACAATAGTATCTACTTATGTAAAATAATTTACATTACGCAACACACAACATTAAATTAAATTATTTGCCATATGTCAGCTAGCACACGCCAATCATCATCATCTGCCTAGCCTTTTCCCAACTATGTTGGGGTCAGCTTCCAGTCTAACCGGATGCAGCTGAATACCAGTATTTTACATGGAGCGACTGCCTATCTGACCTCCACATCCTAGTTACTAGGTAACACGATACCCTTTGGTAAGACTGGTTGTCAGACTTTTTGGGCTTCTAACTACCCGTAACGACTGTCAAAGATCTACAAATGACAGCCGGGGCCAACGGCTTAACGTGCTTTTCCGAGGCGCGGAGGGTTCTTGGTATGTAAAGATGGTCACCCATCCACAGACCAACCGCGCCAAGCCTAGCTTAACCTGATCGATTGACCCGTGCAGCTGTTGTTACTTAGCCACAAGCCCACGCCAATATACCAACAAAAATTATATCTTCGAGCCGTTTGGCCCTCGGGCCTTGGGGTCCGAGTGTTCATGGTTTGTTCAAAGTAATCTGGTTGACACTTCCCGTGATCCAAAGGCTGGCTTTTATCTTGGCAAGAGGCTATCTAATGCCATACAACGTGGCAATGTGGCTGTGTACTACTGAATAAATAAATATGTCGTACACTTATTAGAAAATTAAAAAAATCGGCCAAGTGCGTGTCGGACCACGCACAATGAAGGGTTCCGTAGTTGGGATGAATTTATCCCAAAACCAAACTTAATTGAAAACGTAGTTGAAAAATATGTTCTCCCATACGGAATGTATGGGAAAACTTGTTTTTACAACTGCAAAGTTAAGTTGGTCGATTATTACTCGTTAACCTGTAGAGCTTACTTAGCTGTGATAGTTTTCCTTTTAATTTCGTTATATAAACTACTGCTGTGATTTTTTTCACATAGCCAAAATCAACCATTTAGCTGGCAGGGGGGAGGACACTTGACTCTAACAAAAATTAGCATTTTAAAGCTTAATATTTCGCAAACGAATCCCTGAATCCAAAAATGATTTTCACAAACTCACAATGTTTTTAAAGGACCTTTCCAATGATACCCCACACCATGCGATAAAAAATAAAACATCACCACTTCACGTGTAGGAGAGGTACCCTAAAAAAAAATGTTTTTCATAATTTTGTTTTACCACTTTGTCGGCATAATTAATATGTATACCTATGCCAAATTAGAGCTTTCTAGTACTAAGGGTCTCGGAGCTAGACCGCGGACAGATAGACAGACAGACGGACATGACGAAACTATAAGGGTTCCTTGTTTACTACGGAACCCTAAAAACTACTCTATTCACTGTTGCTTTTACCTTTTGAATATCCTAAAAAGTGCAGTCATAAAACTCTGTGCTGTGAGTTTAATTATGACGAAAATCATAAAACTAGTTGTATACAGAACATTTTCCGCTATTCGCACATTAAAAGAATTTTATATGAGCATCGTATCGCGGTTTCATTCGGAGCACTCCAATGTTTTTTGTTGCAAAATTGCGATGCTTTCAACAGCAAAAGTGGATGCGAAAATGCAATGGCGAATATAAATGGATAAGTACTTTGTAGTTCTGAGTTGTAAAATATTTATTTTTAAAGCATCCCGTATTGTATAAAGTTAATGAGACAAAAACAAATGGATGTCTAGTTTTTTTGTTTACTAGTAGGGCTTGAATATTAAGGCTTTTGTTATCTTTACAAAATAATCTGCACATATTACAAAAGCAATGTTGCATTTGTGTCCAAATTGCCTAAAATGCGCACTTCCAGAGTTTATTTTTTAATCGCAGCAGATTTGCTCGAAAAATATGTAATTGAAGCAAAATAACACAATGGTGCCGATTCCCTTGTTTACAAACTAAACTAAATTTAAGTTCAGTGCATCTTTTTCTTTCTATTTCATTACGAAAAGGACAGAAGATAAATTTTAGTTTAGTCCTGTCAAGTTAATCACCGCTTGACGTAAATTGACGTAATTTTAGTCGGCAAGTTTTTAATCACGTCTAAACTTGTATGGAGAGTGACAGGCGCTGATTAATTTGACAGGACAAAACTAAAATTTATCTTCTGTCCTTTTCATAATGAAATAGAAAGAAAAAGATGCACTGAACTTAAATTTAGTTTAGTTTGTGAACAAGGGAATCGGCACCATTGACTTATTTTCATCTTATACAATTCGTACGGCCATCTTTGTTTCACGTTACAGTCCTCTAGAATTTAGAACACCTCTGATTTTGCTTAAGGCGACGATAACTGACTTTTAATGATTTTATACTGAAGATTACGTCTAAACGAGTAGTGTTAGTGATTTTGAAAAAATATATGTTAAATTAGAGCTTTTTTATATATTTTAATATAGGTATATTTTTGATTATGTTTATATTATACAGTGAAATTGAAAATGACGATGAAAACTGAGAATGACGCAAAATCTATCAAGCGTATTTTTCTGAAAACTTCACCATTTTAAAGATAATTAAATTATTGATCTTTTAGTATACGTGTTTAATTAAAATACCTTTTGTTTTACGTGTAATAAATTAATAATGCGTATAATTTGGGACAGCGCTCCTTGATGGGCGAGTTCTATTATTGGCTGGACGTACAACGCGTTGCGTGAGCTCAGTACAGAACACGCAAGCTAACCAATTCAAGGTCACTGTCATATATCTGCGTCTTAACTGTCAACATCACAGTGAACTTCATAACAGTGATAATAAGGTTGCTGTTGACTGACTATGGTACAAGCATGGAATTAGTATGTACTGAGAGAAATCACAGAACATTAATTGCTCTCACAAATCCGACTTGACACTCGGCCAGTTTTGATCAGTGTCATTAAATAAATAAAGAATGTTGACGAGTGTAAACTCGTCAAAGCTGTTATAAACAAGACCCTTGAGAGGAATGAGAGGTTTTTCCTCCGTTTTTCCTGTTTCCTGAACCGAACATTTGAGTTCTGATCTGATTGGAGCCTTTGATGCGATCATAATAAGAAAGATATTTACGAAAATCAGTCGTCGTTTGTATTTTGTCATCAAATATGTTGAAGGAAATTCTGCTTTTATGGTATGTCTTTTGTTTGGTCCATTGTTCCACTCTTGAAGCTATGCAAAAGAGTGTTTTTTTAGACGTCTTCTTTATTAGGTAGGTACCTTTTATGAAAGTTGTCCAAAGTTAGGTTGCATCTTAACAAAAGCTTAAAAAAAAAACATATGTGCAATTCACACGTGGAAGAAGTGAAACATTAAAAAAAAAAAATTGTACGCGCACAAACACGTATTAACACACGTACAACGCTGAGGCCCAAGCAAACTCCCACTATGCCTTGGTAAACACGAGTGGAGGGGTACGAAGCAGAGCACAAAGAGAACCACGAACATAAGTCCTATCTCATTTTCTCCCACGTTAAATCTTATAAATTTATATGTCTGTCTCTTTTTACTGTCGCTTTTTCGTTTCATCGACTTTCAAGTCACAACGATGCTAAAGAAGTTTTCACTTCAAAAAGTACCAATTTAAAAGCATTGCTCACTAGCCTTAGCTAATACCGTAGATAAATTAATGTCTGTAATTTTTATGGTGTACATAATAAAGAATATTCTATCTATCTATAAATTAAAAGTTATTCAATTTCATTTGTAGCCTCGTAACTAGCAATAAGCACAAGAATAAGCTTATGCCGTGGTAATACGATTAGCTGACTCGCAAGATAGGTCGCTAGTCGAGTCGCTATCAATCTTACTGGCTTGTAAAGTCTTACTGGTACGATGCTACTGATAGTACTCGTACAAACTACAAATGTTCAAACTATACCTACTTCTAAAGATGTGTCCAAACATTGAGCGGCAATCGTGCGCGGCTGCAGCGCGCAAACGCTTCTGTCTACCTGCCGCGCACAAAAATTTTTAGGAAACATTCGTCACTAATTGTGTCTGGACGTATTTCTGCGGACGTAATAAAGACTACGCAGTTTGATTTTGCCTACAGAAGTACGCGGCGTGTCTCGGATGTGTCTCACAGTACTGCCGCGCAAACATTTGTCGGTTTAGCCCTAACTAGAGCGCGGCAGAAATGTGTCCTGCAAGCGCCGCGTGTTGCTGCCGCGCTCTTGCCGCTCAATGTTTGGACACTCCTTTAGTATACAATATTTTAGTATATAGAGGTACCTGATGTTGTTTGTTTGTAAACGGTCATCTCTGAAAAAACTGATCCGATTACAAAAAAATATTTCACTGATATAAAGTTACACTATTACTTTGTTATTTTTTAACCGACTTCAAAAAAAAGGAGGAGGTTCTCGATTGGTCGGCATATTTTTTTTTTGTATTTTCCCCGATTACTCGAAGACGGCTGGACCGATTTGAAAAATTATTTTTTGTTTGAATCTGATGATGAGATCTTGGAGAAATCGAGGGAACTCTTCAAATATTAAAGGCACATCTATAGCGATTTGGGTATTTTTAATGAGCAGTTGACATAAAGCTATTGTAACTTAGATAAATAACAAATCAACCCACTAAAAAGTGAAAAAAAAAGTTTTTTTTTCACTTAGTAGTTTGGAAGTCGGTTGTATTTTTTGTAATTTTTTTTTTTTATTTTATTGGCTTGTGGCTAATTAACAACAACTTCACGGATCAATCGATCAGGTTAAGTTACGCATGCCGCGGTTGGTCTGTGGATGGGTGACCATCCATTACATATCGAGACCCATTCGTGCCTCGGAAAGCACGTTAAGCCGTTGGTCCCGGCTGTCATTCGTAGATCTTTGACAGTCGTTACGGGTCGCCAGAAGCCCGAAAGTCTGACAACCAGGCTTGCCAAGGGGTATCGTATTACCCAGTAACTGGGTAGTGAAGGTCAGGTAGGTAGTCGAAAAACAAATAAACAAATAAAACTCCACACAATAGACTGTTTGAAACGTTTCTCAATTATTATTTAATTTGGAAATTTATCTTTTGAAATTGATAACTGGAAATATTAGAGCCCTACGAACAGAGAATCATTCTAGATCCCATTTCCCTGAAAATATCAAAGTTCAATCATAAAAATCAATCTCCGAAGTCTTCAATATCGCTTAGAATCCATAGCCGTAAAACTGGAGATGTCTATTATAAAAGTTTTAAGACGGTTTCATGAAAGTTTACGGTTTTATTTCGGATATTTCCGTATGGACAGTTCCTGTTTTAACATTGCAGCATGAAGGATTTAATAATGAGGGTTTTGATCGAGAACGATTTTAGTCTGCTTATAGCCGAAATACCTACTTTTTTGGTACTTTAGAGGTATGAGAAACAGGGTGTAAAGTTCACTCATCCTCTATAGAAAAGGGAGGATCCTCCGACTGTTGATGTCGGATATTCTTATATATGTCGATCGCTCGGTAAACTTTAATTGCGCCATGCAGGATTTGTGTGACGTCATGTCTTTTTGATGCGTAGTTCGTATGTTCTAACCGCTACAGTACTGTCTGTTTCGAAAGTTACTCAGTGTGTTCAAAAACTTAGTCCAAAGTGCCACAACGTAGTATTCCTATGTAGGAGTGCTACAAGAATCTTTTGGCGTCTGAATGACGTTGTCAGGGCGTTGTTGGTAAACATTTTTCAAATTGTCACAGGAATTGTCAACTAGTATCCGCCATCTTAATTTTTCAATCAAGAGTGCGGTGTTAGGTCCGATTTTGTCCACGCGCCAAAAGATCTTTGTACCTCTATCATAATTTCTTTATTTAATACTTTAAGCACACAAATTTTGGCATTTTCTACAGTCAACCTTTGGGTGATGCAGAGACTGACGTGTTAAGTGCAATCACGAAAAGTTGAGGAATAAATATTTATTTAAATACAAAGATACACATACACACATTACAAACTATAAATTTTGTATGTATACCTAATTAAATATAAATATAAGCACAAACAAATACACACAAATACACGAATAAACCTACTAAAACAAATAAGACAAACAGTGGGAAAATAATAATTTTGAGTTGTTATTTAAATGCAGTAGGTGCACTGTATAATTAATAGTGTTTCTATTTTTCCCTGGAGAGCAAATTTCCGCCATTTTGTTTTTTAAGACATTACAAGGAACCCTGATTAGGGATTCCGTTAGCTTCCGTGATACTGAGAGCACGTTAAGCCGTAGTTCCGGCTGTCAGCAAATGTCTTTGAGCGTTTGAGTACATCGGAACCTTGTAGTGATTAACACTCGTACGTATAGATTCGTTGGATGTTTGGTTTCTTTGATGGTCTTACGCACAAAATATATAATTTGCTAGCTCTGTTTGTACTTAATACTGCAATGTAAGTTCAGTTTAAGAGCGTTTATTCTTAAAGTGGGCAACGTCGCAAACAGATGTCAAATATTTCGCTGTTTTGATTAATTTGGCAATGTAACTGTATGGAAATATGAAATGTGGCTAACTGGCGAACTAGAATATTAATAATTAATTGGAATTATAACACTAAATTTGATGTTGTAACCGTTTTAGGTGTAAAAAACCTTTTTTACATCTAAGACAATGACAAGATATTCGGTGTGACGATATTAATTATTGCATTTCATAATCAATATTCTAGTTCGTTAGTTAGCCACATTTCTTATTTCCATACCAAATTAATCCAAACAGATAAATATTTGACAGCTATTTGCGACGTTGCTAACTTTTAGGATAAACGCTCATAACTAATTATTAAAAATGTGGCATTTCTGACAGTATTATAAACAATTGGAAAGAGGAATATTTATTTTAAGCGAAATTCCCAATAATTTAAATACTATCATCAGGAATAGCTCATCAATATCATAACTCTCCGGCCCTTATCCGAATATATTTGGGGATGGCATAACATGTATTTTTGAAGTGAAAACTTCTTTATATGCGTTGGGCATTTTTGAGATGGAAAAAAACAATTGAACTCACGACACCGTTACTGACACCTCATTTTTGTAAACGCGATTGTGCTTTTTATTTATATTACGTTACGGATCAATGTTCTGTGCAAGTATTTTCTTGTTCAAGTTTTTACTTCTACTTAGACCCTTTCTAGCCATATCATCTTTCACACAGTCCATCCATCGTTTCTTTGGTCTTCCCTTAGTCTTATAGCCATCGACATTCATACTCAAAACTTTTCTCACGATATTTTCCTCATTCCATCACATACCCATACCGTGACAACCGATTTCCGCACAACTTTTCAATCACCTGTGCCACTTTCAGACTTCCTCTCGATAATCTTGTTTTATTATAGCACAGAGTACCCAATATACTGTATTAATATACGAAGTTTACCGAGGGACATTAAGAAAATACATTCTTAATGTCCCTCTGTAAACTTCGTGTTTCGTCAGTTGTCGGATTACTATCAGTTGCCCTTCGCACTTGGTGCAGACCGGACGCTCTCAATCGACTTGGAAGTATATAGAGTTGTTAATACTCTTTTAAAGGCTCGTGCAGACCAACGTGATATCTCGGGCGCTACAATGGTCGCGCTGCCTTTCGCGCCCGCGATATCGCGCTGGTCTGCACGAGCCCTTACTTAATGTAATTTATTTTAAAAAATTGGAGGAAAGCCGCTAAAGTCGCAGGCACGACAGATAGGTAGGAAAATAGTTTTACAGCTCTATATAGTTCACACGGAAATCAAAACAATAATAAAGTACTTAGTTCTGAATTCAAATTATTAGACACGATAAATCTAACATGATGGACATGGAAATTAACATTCGTTTGTATTCGGAAATCCGATGATACCCGAGGGACATTAAGAAAATAGAAATACTTTTTTTTGTACCTTAACATTAGGTAGACAATACATTTCTAATCCTTCCGTTTTGTGGGATAATTATTCAATAACCCTTGTGGTTTCCCAACAAAATTGATCCATATCTGTTAATAGTGAACTTAACCAGCCAAGAACCTGTTCCAAAGGTTCTTTTCTTCTATGATTTGATTCCTTTACATACTAAAGCATCATCTCCTTTCTTCCTCAGGTCAGCTCGCGTAGGCAAAACGTCGCTGGTTTCCAGGTTCCTGAGCACAAAGTTTGAGGACAGCTACACGCCAACCATCGAGGACTTCCACCGTAAGCTGTACCGCATTCGAGGGGAGGTGTACCAGCTTGACTTGCTGGACACCTCGGGAAACCATCCCTTTCCTGCCATGAGGAGACTGTCGTTTCTTACTGGTGAGTGTAGCTTTTGGTTTTCATAATAATCGGGGTTAAGACATTTATTTGTACAGATACTTTCGATTATTTTTATAGTCAAGGTTCAAGAAACGAATTTGTTCAGCACTATTAGAAAGAAATACCTGTTAAGACGCAGATATATGCCAGTGACCTTGAGTGGTTAGCTTGCGTGTTCTGTACTGAGCTCTCGCAACGCGTCGTACAGCCAGCCAGAGTAATAGGACTCGCCCATCAAGGAGCGTTGTCCCAAATTAGACGCTTTATTAATTTATTATACATAAAAAAAGTATTTTAATAAAACACGTGTACTAAAAGTTTAATAGTTAAATTATCTTTAAAATGGTGAAGATTTCAGAAAAATACGCTTGAAAGATTTTGCGTGATTCTCAGCTTTTTATCCGCATTAGACATAACTTTACAAATTAATTTCACTATGTACTTTAAACATTATCTAAAATATTCCTATATTAAATTATTAAAAAATTGCTTTAATTTTACATATATTTTTTCCAAATCATGAACACTACTCGTTTAGACGTGATCTTCAGTATAAAATCATTAAAAGTCGGTTATCATTGCCTTAACAGTTGCTATGAGTAATTTTGTGTTTGTTTTTTGTAGAGATGTTTGTTTTAAATATGTGAAGTTTTTTGCCCGTTCTTCTCCATAAGAACCTACTATGCTTTGTAATAGGCTTCATCTTTAGACTGCCCGACCCCTTGGAAATTCAGAAGTGCCTGTAATTAGTTTATTTGAAATACCTACTTAAATGCTTTGAGTTTGAGTTTGAAATAAGTTTGGTATTCAATTTAAATAAAGGTAGGCACTGAGTACCTACATTTACTAATAATACCTACCGTTATGATATAGTAAGTTCGGATAATTGTAAAAACGAATTTCTACGTACTTCCTTCCATAAATAGGAACAATGAAGGAAATTCTGAGAATAAAGAAAAGCACCCTCAACTAATATGATCGAGAATTCTTTGAGAAATTCCGAAGGCATTCTCGAAATTTCACAACCTATGTTATTGTTATCATTATTTCTTATCTTGTTCTAAAGATGAGAGAGATTAAGGAAACATTTTCCAATAATATAATTTAATTACTGTGTGTTTTAATAGGCCTGTGTTCAAAAATGTTTTTTTGTTCGTCTTGTAGATTATTAAAAAAATATTGAACACGTATTTTTTCTTTTTTGACGTAAGCAAAAGATTACAGCGATACATTGAGTTAAAATGTAACATGACGTCACGCCTTGCTAGATTTAATACGACGTTGTGACGTAGCGAGCCCTCACTCCCCAACTTTAATACGTATTTTCTAAGTTATTTTTGATTAATATGATAAAGCAAAAAATACGTGTCTAATATTTTTTTATTATCTGAATGATGGACTAAATAGAATTTCTTTTTTTTACTTAGGCAACTACCGTATTATCTGTGACTCGTTGGTCTTGTGGTTGCAAACGCTACTGCTGAGCTTGACGTCCTGGGTTCGATTCCCGGGTTGGGCAAAAGTTTTATTGGGTTTTTTATATCTGGAAATAGGTAATACGGGCTGGTATCCGCAACTCCACGTCAAAGCGCGTATTTTGCGTACGGGTGGGAAAATCTGTTATTCGATCCACCCCAGCTCCTCAAAGAAGGCCAGCAACGCCTTGGTGTCACTGACAATCTCACGTAGAGTACCTGGGTTGCCGAAGTACTTGGCCCTGTATGTGGCGACCAGCGGGCAGTTTAACAGTACATGAGCTGCTGTCTCGTCGTCCTCCATGCAGGCTCTGCACAGCGGACTGTCTGTGACTCCTATGACAAAGAGGTGTTTATTAAATGACCCATGGCCAGTAATAGCTGCTGTACCAGTACGCAGCTGTTGTTTTGTTAGTCGGAGAACCTGTTTCGTGAGGCGGCCATCGATTGTAAGGAGTACCTCCTTAACCTGCCTGCACTCACCTTGGCCCAACCACAGTTTGTGATGTTGGTCCCTAGTTCGTTTCGCCCCCTATTACATGGTGGGACTTATAAGAAACATAACTGGTGAAATATGGGTGTGCCTGCTACAGGTACACCTCTGCCCAATCCTTCTGGGCAACAAGGCGTGATGTAATGTGATGTTATGTTATAATTTAATTATTGTTGGAAAGCGTCAGAAACTGTCGCGGAATAGATATGCTATGTGTTGTGTAATGTTTGTTGTTGTTGTTTGTTGTGATATGTTGTGTTGATGTGTTATTTAGATTATTTATTCTATGGATAGGGTGTCAAATTATTACCTACTACTCCATCGTTTGTTCCCCAAAATTAATATGAAATAACTAAATAGGTACTTGTAACAAAAAAAAAAACTTATCTATAGTTCGTTTTTTAATTCCAGATATTTTTTTTTTTGTTTTTTTATATTTTGCCCCACACGCAAAATAATAGTTTTTTAATTCAAAAACGGTGAAGGAAAATATCGTGAGGAAACCGGCATGCTTTTTTTTGGATGGTAAATTATCAAATAACTTCTCCCGCTCTGGGTGGAGCGGGAGGACGTGTCAGACTCTTACTGACTAAAACCTACCCGTGTTCATTCAGTTGCCATGTTGCCACGGGCCACGGTATCCCTTTCGGACTTTTCCGCAACCCCGGCAGGAAACCGGCATGCCTGAGAGATATTTCTCGACGGCATGTGAAGCCAAGTTAGAGGCCCATGGACGGCTTTAAAACTCTGACACCAGGTTAGTCACTAACCACACGAAAAAAAAAAATCGTTGAACCAGTCGGTTATCTTTTAAAGTGAAGGCACGTGAATATATTCATAAGAAGTTGGTAGAATCATCCCAGCGCTGATTTGCTGGATTCGTTTTCTCCTCTACCTGTCATTATTTCTCCTGACTAAGTTTATTTTGTTTATATGTATCTATGTATTAGTATTTATTCTTATTCGAGTTATCTATCAATTATGTTGCACCTGCCATGTTTTGTCTCTGCATCACCCTAAGGTTGACTGATAGAAAATGCCTCAGACATTAAGTCCGCCTTTGAACAGTATTTTTTTACTTGTGCATAAAGTTTTAATAAATAAATAAACCGTGTATAAAAAAGAAAATAGACCACTAGTGTCAACTAAACAATGTCTGTCGTAACTACGTTAATCCTATTTGATAGATGGCTCTGCACGTTGTCTGTTATTGTGTGCGTCCATTGAGATCACAATACCGGCTTGTGTACTCTAACTTGTGCATACACCCGTGTTTTAGTGATGGGACAAATAATAGATGATTTTTAATCAAACTATGAATAACATAATAGTAGCTTATGAAACTGTTGCATAATAAGGGGTATTAAACATGAGTGTGTGTTTAAAAACCGAGCCGTAGGCGAGGTTTTTAATAGTATCACACGAATGTTTTAATACCTAGTTATGTGCAGTTTCATACACTACTTTATCTACTCTCAAACATTGGGATTGAAACAAATACTAAATAAAAGATCAAAGTTGAAGATCAAGAATAAATTTAATAATCCCACGAAATTCAGTAAGTATAATGAATGTCACCTGCACCAGCACATCACCGCACATGCGCTACAGCGGGTGCTGCTGTCCCCCGCTGATGGAAACTCTTTGGTGATATTAACTGCTTGGATTAGCGCTGTATCGTAATAGAAAAAAAATTGTTTTATAGTATTATTTTGTTAGAGAAAAAGTGTCATAATATGATTCTATTTTTAAATTTCGGTATTCTGTTTATAAAGTATGTCAATATAAACTCGTTTTGAAGTTCATAATTCGAATATTACGCTAGGAGAGTAGATAAAATAACATTACGTACGTTGTTGGCCAATATTATTATATCCTAACACTAGTGTTTAAGATGTGTATGTAATTACTAACAAATTGGATTGTATGATCTGAAACAAAAATTTTATTGATTGTACTGTAAATTAAGCTGCGCTTGCCGCGGCCAGTCCGTGGATGGGTGATCATCTTAAGATACTGCGACCTCTCTGTGCTTCAGAAAGCACGTTAAGCCGTTGGTCCCTGCTGTCATACTTCGATCTTTGACAGTCGTTACGGGTCGTCAGAAGCCCGAAAGTCTGTCAACTAGTCTTACCAAGGGGTATCGTGTTACCCATTTACTGTGTTATGGAGGTTAAATAGGCAGTCCTCCCATGTTAAATGCTGGTATTCAGCTGCATTCGGTAAGACTGGAAGCCGACCCCAATATAGTTGGGAAATGGCTAGGCAGATTGATTGAACATAACATCTGTGTTATGTTGTGTTATTCATAGAATCTAGGAAAAGTAGGCATAGGTGTTTTATTAAACTCACATTTTGCCAGATATGCTTAATTAAGTCAATAATTAGTGTGCTGGCGTATGTCATTAACTAAGCACGAATCCTCCTCCGGGCTGGCATAGAGAATTTCTTAAGACGCATATATGACAGTGACCTTGAGTGGTTAGCTTGCGTGTTCTGTACTGAGCTCACGCAACGCGTCGTACGTCGAGCCAGTAATAGGACTCACCCATCAAGGAGCGCTGTCCCAAATTAGACGCATTATTAATTTATTATACATAAAACAAAAAGTATTTTAATAAAACACGTATACTAAAAGATCAATAATTTAATTAACTTTAAAATGGTGAAAGTTTCAGAAAAATACGCTCAATAGTTTTTGCGTGATTCTCAGTTTTTTATCCGCGTTAGACATAACTTTACAAATGTAATATAAACTTATTCTAAAATATTCTTATATTAAATTATTAAGAAAAATGCTGTCATTTAACATGTATTTTTTTCAAATCATTAACACTACGCAATTAGACGTGATCTTCAGTATAAAATCATTAAAAGCCGGTTATTGTCCCCATAACGGAAAGCCCAATAACACCTTACCTGACATTTTTTTTTTTTTTTTTGGGTGGGATATTACCGAATAACTTCTCCCTCTCTGGGCGGAGCGGGAGGGCGTGTCAGACTTTTACTGTCTAAACCCACCCGTGTTCCTTCAGTTGCCATGTTGCCACGGGCTACGGTCAGGAGCCACGGTATCTTCTGCAACCTCGGCAGGCATCGGCCCTAGCGGACCCCGTCAGTTCTGTTGACATCTCTTTGAGGCGCGCGTGGAACACAACGCGCCGTCGACCCGGGCCTGGTCCTTATCGGATGGCGAGGTAGCCATTGTTCACTGTCCGCCTTACCTGACATGGGAATCGAACACTCAGTTGTCATGCTTGCAACCACTATGCCAACTAGGCAAGTAGTGGGTATAGGACCGTAGATAAATAATAGGACATCAACTACTGACGTGGATGTCATAAAATGCGAAATTCCATTTCAAATAATGTTGTTCGCTCTAAAACCGTTGTTCAAAAAGATAGTTTCAGCCACAGCCCACAAATATTTGTATTTATTAATTCAATAGCACCAGTTGAATTGTTTTCACTCGCCTACATCCCTAGTCCGCATCCGTAATAGTCGCTTTGTGAATGTATACGAGTTTCAATGGATTTCCGAGACTCAACTGCGTCGTATTACTTGTGAATGCAACAACGAGTAAAAAGCCCACTGGCTCAACTGTATAGGTGTTTTGCGGCTGTCTAATAATTTACTGATGGTTGGAATTTTGAGTCTTACCAAGGGGTATCGTATTACCTAGTTACTGGTTGTGGAGGTCAGATAGGCAGTCGCTCCATGTACTGGTATTCAGCTGCATCCGGTTAGACTGGAAGCCGATCCCAACATAGTTGGGAAAAGGCTAGGCAGATAGATTTTTGGTTAGAACTTTGAGTGTGTTTATTTCGGCTACCGAATAATTTTCTGATAAGGAAGAATCGTAACGAAACCTGGACTTATAGTTATTATAAGACTGGAATCGCCAACCCGTTTTGAGCAAGCGTGGTGAACAATGCTCGTGCTTTCTCTGTATGAGAAGAGGCCTTTGCCCTGTACTGGGAAAAATAGGCAGTTTTTTATCACATCTATTCAAAAAAGTTAGTTTATTCTTCGTAAACAGGGACTAAAATAGCTCTTTAATCCCTAGGGACTAAAAGTGGTTTGAATTTGGAATGTAGATTTTGTTAGTAAAAGTTCCAATCACTAAAGAGATCAATCACGAACATTGTATGAATAAGCAATAGGCTGTATGATAAAGTAAACCGCACGCTAGCCAAATTATTTTCTCATAGAGGGTGATAAAAAGTAGTGTCCACCTCGGGAGCAACACTATTTTAAGCTCGAGTGACGTACTTTGAATCCCTCACTGTGTTCAGGATTCTACTTTAGAATCCCTCGCTACGCTCGGGGCTTTACTCTAGAATCCGTCGCTTCGCTCTTGATTCAAAGAAACACTCTTGCCAAAAAATAGTTGTTTACTCCCTAGGCAAACAATCTACTATTAAGGTAGAAAGAAAGTTTTTTTTTTGTTTTCTGGGCTATAAAGATTTTTGTGTAAAGTTCATTTTACCCTTTTTGTTTTATGTGGAGTAAGTACACTGACGAGCAATATAAAAAAGCCTCTAACTTATCATGAAATATTTTCGAAACCACGCAAGATAGCTTCTTGAAGTAAAAGCAACATTAAAGTATATTTAATAGCGCATAAAAAACACCTATAAAACTGTTTTCAAGTTTTTTTTTTTACTTCATGTATCTAACTTGTATGGTTAAGGAGATATTTAGAATTTTTTGGCACTTTGCAAGTGACTTTGTTATTATTGCTAGTCAGTGTACAATAAAGTGTTCAATAATAGTTATTTATGCTACAAGTGCGGATATTTCATCTTACGCACGTGTATCATACAACGTTTTACTACGCATTGTGCGAGAAAATAAAAAAAACGAGCGAGCCTTACAGTAGTCGCATATGTGTAATATCTGACACCTTGGTTAACGTATATAAATAATATACACTATTCATCATCATCACCATCGCCATGACTTTGATTTTGATTTTTTGACTTTGACTGACTTTGAATTTGACCATCACCATCATCATCGCCATTGCCATGACTTTGACTGACTTTGTCTTTGACTTTTCGACTTTGACTGACTGACTTTGACTTTTTACTTTGATCTTGACTTTGTCCATTGTCATCGCCATTGTCATCGCTATCGCCATCGTTATCGCCATCGCCAGCGCCACCGCTATCGTCATCATCATCATCGTCGTCATTATCATCATCATCTAATTTGTAAAACTTTTCTCAAATAATAAAACTCTGCGTCGGGCTGACGACGGAGTTAAAAATTAAAAAAAAAAAACTGAAAACTCAAAAAGCACTAGTGCGAAAACGTAGCACTTTCCGCACAGTTTGACTACTTGAAAACGCTTTTTTCGAGCACATGCATTGCAAATAAATAAATAAACCTCCCGATTTATCTGTTTTGATAATCCAGGGTTAGCTGCGCTATCTGTCAGTCAATCAATTATTGCATGATCGCTTCTAGTCTAGTGAAATTGAGGAGTCAAATTGAAAAATCTCTAGGTCAACAGAACTAATTGGAGTGATTTCAAATATTATTCTTCAAAGCATTATCATCTGCCTAGCCTTTTCCCAACTGTGTTGGAGTCCGCTATCAGTCAAACTGGATGCAGTTGAATACCATGGTGCCTATTTGATCTCCACAACCAAGTGAATAGCAGTGATAGCCTAGTGGTGTGACCGTCGAACTACCAAGTCATAGGTCTCGAGTTCGAATCCAAAGGCACGCCTCTGACTTTCGGATTCATGTGCGTAATGTTTAATTATCACTTGCTTCAAAAACGATGAAGGAAAACGTCGTGAGGAAACCTGGGAGCCTTAATTAATTATTATATGATATCGTACAGGTACCTACTTCTACAATGCTTGTAAATATCTGAAAACCATGAATACATTACATAATTATTTTTTCTGTCATTGCTTCATTTTAATTATTTTTACGTATTGTGTAATCTTATTACAGGTGCATCGTCTTCACATATAATTATATAATTAATGTATACAAAATATTGTAAAACATTTTAAAAGAGTAACGGTGGAGTTTCTTGCCCATTCTTCTCCATACGAAAACTACCTTTTGGAAGGGGCGACTAGATTCAATTCTATTTTTTGTAAATTTTGACGTTCATAAGTGCCTTTTATGTGCCTGATTGAAATAAATTGTTTGAGTTTGAGAGATATTTCTCGACGGCATGTGAAGCCAACTCAGAGGCCCGTGGGTGGCATAAAAACTCTGACTCCAGGTTAGCCACTAACCACACGAAAAAGACAGTAGAACTCAGTAAAGTACTGGGTAGCACGATACCCCTTGATAAGACTGGTTGTAAATTCTTCAAAGCGTCGTTGATTAATTACTTATCGAACTTCCACGTGAAAGTCACGTAAATTCAGCAAAAACAACAAGTAACACGAAGTCAAGTTAATATTTGTAAAACGATCAAAGGTGAAATAATTTTCAGCCCGTTTCCGACATGTTCGCACATATCAGAGAATTAAAACTTTGAAGAGTTAAATGATAGAATAAGTGCAGAAGGCCAACTCACCACAATTTCTCAATGAATTTACACAAAATTGTAGCAAAAAATTTAGGCATTCTACACAATAAGGAAAAATGTAAAGTCCTACCACACATAAACGTCGCAGTAACCCAGAATAAATAATTATTTGAGAGTTATTTAATACGTATTAGGTATTTATGTTACATCTGCCATTTCTTGTCTTTGCATTTTTTTAATAAAAATAAATAACATACAACTGAAGCGAACAGTCACAAAATCGTATGAGTTTTGTTCGGCCGAAATTGTATGAATGACAGTTAGTATTTCCAGGTTTGGCTATTCTGCCGTCATACGGTGAAAGGCCGTAACTAACATTCTTATCAAAAATTTGTTAAACAAGTATAGGGCTGGATACAGCAATAAGCTCTCTATATTTCTGTCTACAGACGGTGACACTTCAAACTGCTTTTAATTCTTAGCCGCAGATACATACTGTTAAAGTTAAGACTATCGATTGAGCTTGAAAACAAAACTGTCATTTACTCAAAGTCTTTGAAGTAGTTACGGCCTTTCATCATGACAGCAGTATTTGTGTCTGTAACTACCCAGAAGAAATTCACAGAGTGGATACTATTTAAAAAGTTTGCTATAATTAGGGATTTAATCCGCATTTGCCTCACAAAGTTCGCCCTCATTTGATATTCCTTGTTCGCCCCACATTTTGTTCCTTATTCGCCTCACATTTTGTTCCTTATTCGCCCCAGTTTTTTAATGGAGATGTATGCTTGTAATGTAGGCACAGACAGATGAAAAAAGTCGTTCCTAAAATATTTTTTCCCGACTGTAAGCAAAAGTAATATTTAAATATTTATCTCGAGTAACTAAATAAAAATATTGTTATGTATGTACAGTATGTATGTGGGTTTCTTGATTCCGACGTAGCATCCGAACAGCTCGATATGTTTTAATTGAAGTAATTAAAACTGAAACTTCTGTCCTTCTTTATTGAGTCCTGAAACAAAAGTTCGCGTGTATCAGACAACGTAGCGTGTGCGAACGTAACCTGTATTGTTCGTTATCATAACTCGCGTTTAAACAATGTAAAACATTGCGCAACTTGAATTTTTGTATGTAATGTTTTTACTACAAGTGTACGTTGGTACTTATGTATGTATTTTCAGGTTTTGTAGTTGTAAAACCTTTGTTTCATTTCTACTCATAATAGAACATATAATTCTGTACCTGTGAGTAAGTTAAAAAGCCTTTTATGTTGGGGTCGGCTTCCAGTCTAACCGGATGTAGATGAATATCAGTATTTTACATAGAGCGACTGCCTATCTGACCTTCACAACTCAGTTATGCTGGGTAACACGATACCTCTTGGTAGTACTGGTTATCAAACTTTTGGACTTCTAACTACCCGTAACGACTGTCAAATATCTACGAATGACAGCCGGGAAAATCGACTTAACGTGCTTTCCGAGAGAAACGCAACAAGGTTTATTCAAATTCGGTTTCTGAAACCCTGTTCGAGCATCTGATTAGTAAATCTGCTGTCACGTGTTATTTTAGTTGTTATGTTTAGTTTAGTTTATTTCATTTGACTACAGTAAAACAGAAGACCTATTAAAATCGCAATATACATGACCAACCACTCTAAACCTTCACACTCACGTACACTTACTCATACACACACAAACACACCCCCATACACACTCACACGCACGTACCACATATTTTTTTTACACTAGAATTAAATTACATAATTGTACCCCTAAAAATAAGTACTATTTACTTACCAGCGGTGGTGAGCAGTGGTGGCCCAGTGGTAACGGCCGCGACTTACGAGTTGTAGGTCGTAGGTTCGAACCCAGACAGGCGCTTTACTTTGTGTAAATTATTTCATCACCACTGCTCTCAAAACGGTGAAGGAAAACATCGTGAGGAAACCGGCATGTTCTAGAACCGAAAATTCGAAGACATGTGACATCTACCAACCCGCACTGGGCCCGCGTGGTGGATCACGGCCCACTCCCTCTCACAGAGAGGAGGCCTGTGTCCCAGCAGTGGGAACATTATAGGCTGATGATGATGATGATTTACTTACCTGTAATTTTTGTATAATGGACGGATGGATGACCCCTGTAACACAGGTTCCACCTAGCATGGGGGTCACTGATCAAATTTCTGTGCTGTAAGTCCTAAGCTGTAAATGCTGCGCATGACTACTTTGTAATTTACTTTTGGAAATAAATTATTTATTATTATTATTTCATATTCAACAGAGGAGCTCGTGGCTAAGTTATAACAGCCGCACGGGTCGATCCACCAGGTTAAGCTACGCTTACCGGGGTTGGTCCGTGGATGGGTGACCATCTTTACATACTGAGACTCCTCCGTGCCTCGGAAAGCACGTTAAGCCGTTGGTCCCGGCTGTCATTCGTGGATCTATGACAGTCGATAGGAGTCGTCAGAAGCCCGAAAGTCTGACACCAGTCTTACCAAGGGATATCGTATTACCCAGTTACTGGGTTATGGAGGTCAGATAGGCAGTCGCTCCATGTAAAATACTGGTATTCAGCTGCATCTGGTTAGACTGGAAGCTGACCCCAACATAGTTGGGAAAAGGCTAGGCAGATTTTTCATATTCAACAGGTTTTAACAAATAAATTGTTGAGGCTTTCTTTTAAGTATGGAGATACCTGTGACAGAAGACCTTCCTCTTCCATAACTGTGTGTTTAACATACAAAGCCTGTTAGTAACAGAATTTTTAAAAAGAAGGTACAATAGCAAAACTAGAACTAGAGAATTAAAAAAATAATAACAATTAGGTACTTGAATTCGTAAACTGAGACAATTATACTAAACTAGCTGACCTTGCAAACGTTGTTTTGCCATATAAATGTTTGGGGTGGACCGTCTTTATCACTTACTACCCTACCTACCCTATCTACCTTACCTACCCACCCTACCTACCGAGATTATCATCAAAAATCATGCAAGCCTAGTACTTTTTGTTAGGAATTATGGCATAATACCGGGATATCATAAATGCATAATTTATAAAAACATAATTTTTCTTCATCTTTTTTTTTCCTAAATTAAGATGTAAGCTATCCTATCTTTCAAGTTGGATCAAACTGCACACGGTGTGCAAATTTGATTAAAATCGGTTAAGTAGTTTAGGAGTCCATCGCGGACAAACAACGTGACACGTAATTTATATGTATATATTAAAGAAGATAAGATTATAAAAAATTGATGCCATGAAATTGGAACCCTGTCGTGTATGACATTGAGCTTGTTTTCTAAATTTGATAATTATCTCAGATTGTTGAACGAAATAATAACAGCCATACTAATCACCTAACAACATATTAACAAGCAGATTAATTGGCCATCGACCCTTATGATTATATATCACGATCAGCCTATAATGTTCCCACTGCTGGGACACAGGCCTCCTCTCTTCGAGAAGGAGCATGCCGTAATCCACCACGCGGGCCCAGTGCAGGTTGGTAGATGTCACATGTCTTCGAATTTTTTATTCTAGAACATGCCGGTTTCCTTACGATGTTTTCCTTCACGGTTTTGAGAGCAGTGGTGATGAAATGATTTACACATAGCAAAGCGCCTGTCTGGGTTCAAACCTACGACCTACAACTCGTAAGGCATGGCTGTTACCACTGGGCACCGCTTCTTTCAATTGATAGTCTAAACCAAGGCTGCTCAACCCCAGGCCCGCCAGCCTATTTGAATTTGCCCGCCAACAGCGGTCAGTTGGTCAGCGATTGTCTATTAAGATCAGATTTCACGATTTCAAACCAGATCGAAAAATATTTGCCCTTTATGAACTCATTCTCAATTCAATATCCAGCTAAAAATAAAAGAAATCCAAAACCACACTTCTCTGAAACAGATTTTTACTGAAATAGTATCTTCATAAAAAAGATGCTAGAAAAGCATCTTGCTTTGCAGATTTTTAGCAGATTTGGTTCCACATTTTATTCTGTGAAAAATTGTTTTGCAACTTTCAGCTTTGTTTAAAACAAATACCAGTACCTACAAAATATATTCTAGCTTGATTTTACCATCGACCTGAGATTTGTCACCAAATATTGATAAATTGTAAGCACCACAAAAACTTCTTCAAGAGTCTCATTGAAGTTTTTTATTAGATTATTAATGAACTGAGTAACTAAAAGTTTTGTTTCATTTTAATAGTCAGGTGTCTGCCATAACTGTAGGCAAGTTTTATTTACAAAAAATGGCCCGCCGGATATCACAAAATCAAAGTTTTGGCCCATTTCAAAATTGGTTGAGCAGCCTTGGTCTAAACTATCTATACTTCTAAACTACTTACAAAAGAGAAAATATTTTATTTTTTGTATGTTTGTTTGTAATGGATAAACTCAAAAAAATACTTAACCGATTTTAACTATAGAAAGCTACACTATCATCGAGTAATATGGGCTGTATTTTATCGATGCTCGTCAGTAATGTGATTACTACGACCAGTGTTTTTAATTTAACAGATTTCTTAATACTTACATACAGGAGCATTGCACTGTATTAAAAAGTAGAAAATTAGTTCGACAAAGTGCATGCTACAAAGGTGTAAAAATAACTATTAAGTACTTACCTTTGAAGGACGCATTTCGCCGTTCCCTTTTACAATAAAGTCGCGTAGTCAAGTGAGATATAAACGAGAAATGCCTTTGTCCACTCACCTTTGCCCTTAGGGGTGGTATAGACTAACGTAAGCGTCGAGCGTAACGTTAGCTGTACGTGGGCTTTGTTGAAAAGTAAAGTCAGACGTCATGTATTGCAGCTTGCAAGATAGTTCTTTTCTCTAATAATAACGATAATTTTTTTTACATCGATTATTTATTTTTATAGTACTGTTTTATTTTTACTGTGACAGCAAAAAGTCGTTTGAACGGAATGTGTTGAAGACTTGAAAAGGATGAAACATCTAAGAATCTGTGATATATTGATGATTATGTTTTGCGTATATCTTTAAAATGGGATGGTTAATTTGGGTAGTCAAAAGCCCGGTCTTACCAAGGGGTATCGTATATTACCCAGTAACTGGGTTGTGGAGGTTAGATAGGCAGTCTCTCCATGTAAAATACTGGTATTCAGCTGCATCCGGTTAGACTGGAAGCCGACCTCAACATATTTGGGAACAGGCTAGGCAGATGATGATGGGATGGTTAATTTGGAGCACTTATAGAGGTGTCGACATAAAAATAACTTAGTAAATAATCTAGTTACGAGTGAATCATCAAGGACCACTGAATCATTCTCTGTTCACCTTCATTGTTGTCGTATTTTAGACAGAGAAAGATCTTTAGGCACTAAAAAATCTTCACATTTATGGGGCGTGATTCTTAAGCTGATGTACGTTACGCAGCGTTAACCCTACAAACATCTGACATGTCTCTAATAGTCAACGTCCATGCGAATGGTTAATAACAACTTTATGACCTCAACTTTATTCAGAAGGGCTAATGTAGACCAGGGTTTAGTGTCGCAGACCTAATTGGAGAAATAAAACGTGGAATGCATGGCGTTTAGGCATTGTGTTGGTAGTAGTGAGGGATGGATGGGAATGTTGGCATTGTTGAAGGAAATATGTATGTTATTTAGGTCGAATGCTTTGATCATTCATTAATTGTTTTACAATGCATGTGCCCGAAAAGAGCTTTTTCCAAGCTGCCAAATTGTGCGGAACGTGCTACTTTTTCGCACTAGTGCTTTTTACTTTTGTTTTTAATTTTTAACTCTTCCGTCAGCCCGACGCAGAGTTTTTATTATTTGAGAAAAGTTTTACAAATTAGATGATTATGATGAATAATGTTTATATCATATATACGTCAGCCAAGATGTCAGATGTTACAAATCATATGCGACTACTGTAAGACTCGCTTGTTTTTTTTATTTCCTCGCACAATGCATATGTAAAACGTTGTATGATACACGTGCGTAAGATGATTTCCGACTCGTGACTTATATACTCGTCGGAAATCACCTACTTTACGCACTTGTAGCATAAATAACTATTGTCGTATAGGTAAAGAATGGTCTTTTTACCAATGGACCTTTCGTATGTTATAATAACTGCTGCTGCCTGCGGTTTAGCCCGCGTGAACCCTAATTATTTTGTTAAAATAAAAGTAGCCTGATAGCTAATGTTATAAGAACATCAGCTAGCAAATAATATAAAATAAAATGGTTATACGTAGGTAACGTAACAGTATTTTTAACCGACTTCCAAAAAGGAGGAGGTTATATGTTTGTCGCGTATGTTTTTTTTTTTTTTATGTATGTCCACCGATTTCTCCGTCAATTGTGGACCGATTTTGAAAATTCTTTTTTTGTTTGAAAGGGTGTGCTCTGGAATTGGTCTCATATAAATTTTATTAACTTTGCTTGGATAGTTTTTGAGTTAGCTACAAAATACGTATTTTTTTCCCACTTAATATGTAGATGATATGATAAGTTTCTGTCACTGGTAGCAGGTAGTGGTATTTGAATGTGTGTGGGGTAGGTACCACAACTAAAAAGTGAAAAATAAAAACTTTTTACAAAAAAAAAAACAACCGACCTCCAAAAAAAACACTACAAAGTGAAAAATAAATTTAATTTCGGAAGTCGGTGGCAAAAAACGAAAATACAAAACCCAAGATACCGACTTCCGAAATTAAAGTAATTTTTCACTTTGTAGTGTTTTTTTTGGAGGTCGGTTGTTTTTTTTTTGTAAAAAGTTTTTGTAAAATGCTGTTATTTTGACATTACAAACAGACACTTCAATTTTATTTATTTGTATGTATGTATGCATAATAAGACCAGCCTATTATTGTCCCTCAGCAGGAAAAAGACATTTTCTCACCCAGAGAAGACATAAGCATTGATTTGATCACCACACTTGCTCAAAGCGGATTGGCGATTTCAGACTTACCCATATTAACAATATGTAAAAAAAGCTCTGTCCGATCCGAAAGGGGCATAAAGGTACTGCAATAACATTACCTAAACGTAATAAAAAAAAAAAAAAATGAAAATAAAAAGTTATTGCCATTTAAAAATCTTCTTTTTTAGTACCAAAATTACCCTAAATCCATTAAAAAATTGCAAATTGTCAACAGGCGTCACAAGTTATGACTTGCAGAGTAGATACCCGCTAAATGACGGCCGCCCGCGCCTCATGTATTAACCCAGTAAAATGCCCCATTAAAAAAAGAATTGACGTATTTTTTTTCTGTTAATTATCACATAAATAGACTCTCAGTACGATACCTAGCAACACACCCTCACGGATCGTTCAGGGTTTCTTTTACATGTTGTCCAGGTTTCCTCACAAAGTTTTCCTTCACCGTATGACAGAGTCACAGAGAGCAGCTACAACATCTACAAATAAAACGTGGAATGTTTATCGTTTAAGCATTGTGTTGCTGGTAGTGAGGGAAAGATGGGAATGTTGGCATTGTTGAAGGAAATAATATGTTGTTTGCGTCGAATGCTTTGACTATTCATTATTATTTTTATTTTTTTCTTTTCTACCAGTGGACATTTTTTATTTTTTTTATTTATACATTTATGCACACACATATAAACAAACAAGAAGGAACAGAAAAATCTGTACAGAGGCAATGCTTATTTCTAAAGAAATCTCTTCCAGCATACCTTTTTTTTGTTTTTTTAGGGTGGGAAATTATCAAATAACTTCTCCCACTCTGGGTGGAGCGGGAGGGCGTGTCAGACTCTCACTGACTAAAACCCACCCGTGTTCCTTCGGTTGCTGTGTTGCCGGGGGCCACGATGTCCCTATCGGTTTTCTTCGAACCCCCGGCAGGCATTGGCCCTAGCGGACCCCGTCAATTCTGCTGACATCTCTTTGAGGCGCGCGTGGAACACAACGCGCCGTCGACCCGGGCCTGGTCCTTATCGGACTACCTGCGATAGGAAATTAGATAAAAAGAGATGTAGACAACGTGTGTAACCGTAGAAGAGAAAACAAAAACATAAATAAGGAAGAAAAAATACAATTCACTAATTTAAATATAAATTCGTAGTGTATTGTATTCAGTGATTACTATAGTGTTAATACGATAGATAGTGCAAAAGATAGACATCTTGCTTATTTTGAGTGGATGAAAAGATAGATGGATTAAGTGGAAGATAGTATTACACATAACATCACGCCTTGTTTCCCCGAAGGGTTGGGCAGAGGTGTACCTGTAGTAGGTACACCCACATTTCACCAGTTACATTTAAGTCCCATGTAATAGGGGGCGAGCCTATTGCCATCAACCGGGCACAAATCCAGACTCCGGGCTGCTACTGAGAAATTCCAGATAGAAAAACCCAATAACACTTTGCCGGACCCGGGAATCGAACCCAGGACCTCATGCTCAGCAGCAGCGCTTGCGACAACTAGACCAACGAGGCAGTATTACACTTAATGGCTATTAAGGAAGTAAGCTCTAAGATGACGGCTCCTATAAAAAATCATCAGCTTGTAATGTTTTGGTCGCGGGGATGCAGGCCTCCAGCCTGTGAGAGGGAACGAGTATACCTACTCTGGGAGCGTTCAAGTGTTACGTAACACAATTTGGGGGGAGGGGGGGTCTTCTGAAACGTTACGATGCGTTACAGGGATAGGAGGGGGTGTTTTGAACTACGCGTTACGTAACATTGTTTTAACCCTTCAGACCGGTCGTGTAGAGATTTTTTTTCACGCATTTTTTTAAATGTTTTTTTTTCTCAAAATTTCAAATGGAATGATCACTTGAAAATTTTTTTTTCTTTACAAAATTTCTTGCTTGCTTTACAGGATAGTGAATAATTTTTAATTTTTTTTTTAATTCAAAATGTAAAGCAAAAAAAATATTTATCAACAGTTTGTACTTTACGCCACATAATTGTGACTTTCAGGAAAAAATGGTCACTTGGTGGTGATTACGTAACGTTTTACTAAGGGGAGGGGGAGGGGGGGTAAAGAAAAACGTTACGGCGCGTTACATGGGGGGACGGGGGGTTAAAAATCTCAAAAAATTGCGTTACATAGTACTTGAACGCTCCCTGTACTCCTTCGCGACAAACAGGCCTGATATTATATTACACGTTTTATTTACCTACATTCTTTCTAAACTGTAACCACAAACTTTTACACGTAACTCCTTCGTTATGAAGGAACAATTTACGGTCGGCATAGAAACTCGTAGACTCCATTCACACGCCCCCCCGCGTCGATGTTACTCAAACTTTGCCAGATTTATGGGACAATAAATAGTTTTTTATGTTCAATTTCTGCCCGAACACCGTCCGTATCGTAATATGGAGAGAGGTTTGGGGAAAAGTGAAATGTTGGGAAGTGTAGGTATGTGTTTTTATTACGTTTCTGAACGGAAGTTTTAAGTACTTGGTAGCTTCATTGCCTGAAGAAGACAATATTGATTCTGTTGTTTTAAGACGAGGAGAGAGAAGGGTGGATTCTGTGGCAGTGCGAGCCATAAGCACGCTGGCGTCCTAATCTCAAACATAACCATTTTTTTTTTAAGCTATTGCGTAGCTTTTATCGTGGGCTTTAAGCGCGGCGACCGAATCAAGAAATTCCGTAACGTAACGAAAATAAAACCTAACACCCCCACTCTGCCTACCATGTAATGACGGTTCCCATGATAACGTGATGTTGTCATGGGAACGTAATTTTTGTTTTATGTCATCACGTCATCATCCCAAGTGTAACGTTGACAAATAGGAAGTATGGAGGTTACAAATGCTATGCAATAGCTTTACCGCGGCAGTCCCAGAGTGCCACACGTTTTTTTTTTATGCAAAGAATTTAATTTTTTATTTTACAGTTTTTAACACAGCTAACTATTTACATTAGGTACTAAATTAAAAGACTTACTAACTATATGTATAAATAAAAATAATAAAAACAAAACGACACTTAGGCGTCGAAGTATTCGTCCGCATCGCTGTCATCCGGAAACGTGCCCATTTCAATTAAACCATTTACAGGCACTTTTGAACTGTCAAAGATTCGGTCAGTTAGTCAGAAAGTTGAAGCTAGTTGCCCATTCCAAAACGTATATCTCTATGGAGAAGAACGGGCAAGAAAATCCAAGTATAGTCTTTTAAATATAAATATTACAAAATCCTGGGTACATTATTCTTGTTGCTTCTATATGTGAGAACAATGTACAAAAATACTCAAAAGGTTCAAAAATATGAGGTTAAAAATAAGCTCTGGCAGATAAGAGATGACCAGTCTCAACTGACGGCGCCCGTTCACGAACATGACGCGTGGATCAGCAAGATCCAGCTCAACCATTTTGTAGGGAACGAATGATCCAACACACTCGCCACCATCGGCGAGACATTTAAGTGAGCATGACATTCTCTCAACTGCCATGCTCTTTCAAGTCAACATACATTTTAATAACATAATAAACGGCTCCATGGTACTCAAATTTACAAAAAAAAAATGCTTCTAAATTATACAAAACTATACTTTGCAATGTATTTAAGAGATAGACCAAAAAGAAAGAAAATCATTATTATCTAATTGGAGCATTCAGCAATTTACTTGATAAAATCTATTTCTTTACTAATATTATAAAGAGGTAAAATTTATTTGTTTGTATGGTGGTTTGTTTGTTTGTATGTAGAGGGTAATCTCTGGAATTACCAGTCGGATTTGAAAAAATATTTTTAAATTTGATAGCCTAATTCTTAAGGAAGGTTATAGGTTCGCGGACAAAGTCGCAGGCAGAAGCTAGTTGAAAGTAATTTTCATTCTTAATGTGTTTTATTTGTGCAGAATACAAATTTTCTTTCTTCTTGCTACTGTAATACGTCTACAGTGGGGTAATTGCGTTAATCACATGTACTCACATTTAGATGGTAATGATTTGATGGGAGGAGCTCGTGGCTAAGTAATAACAGCCGCACTGGTCGATCCATCAGGTGAAGCTACGCTTGCCAGGGTTGGTCAGTGGATGGGGGACCATCTTTACATACCGAGACTCCTCCGTGCCTCGGAAAGCATGTTAAGCCGTTGGTCCCGGCTGTCATTTGTGGATCTTTGACAGTCGTTACGGGTCGTCAGAAGCCCGAAAGTCTGACAATCAGTCTAACCAAGGGGTATTGTATTATCCAGTTACTGGGTTGTGGAGGTCAGATAGGCAGTCGCTCCATGTAAAATATGATATTCAGCTGCATCCGGTTAGACTGGAAGCCAACCCCAACATAGTTGGGAAAAGGCTAGGTAATGATTTTCAACAACATTTCGCGGTTTCACCCGCATAAGTCTCCATCCCGTAAGAATATCGGGATAAAAAGTATCTTATGTCCTAACCCAGATCATGGTATACTCATATGCCAAATTTCATTAAAAGCCGTTCTGCCGTTTTGGCGTGAAACAAATAAACAAACTCACTTTCGCATTTGTAATATTAGTTAGGATAATAAAATAATAGAATGTTCGTAGGATCATACATCCGCGCTTCAAGTTGGGCTGACACTAACATAGATCATTTCTTCATTCATTGAACTGACAAGCGTGAGGTTTGATGCGATCTCACACTTGCAACTAAGCATATTTCAGCCCGAGATCCATAATGGTCCTCAGCAGACCCAAGTTTCTGAAACTTCACTTAACAGTAATACTCAAATAAACTCTACCTCAACTTCAATAAATGTACCGAATAAAAACATAACTTTGTCATTCCACCACTGGTCTAATGTATCAAAAATTACCTTTAACATTTAATTGTTTTAAATAGGTCTACTAACTGTAATTGTAATTTTAATAAATACTTTGATTCTAGTACTATTGCCTTTTATTGTCTCGTAAATGGTGTAAAAAGTATTCTCCTCGGGGATAAAGGTGCCTTCATCTTGGGCGACCTTGAATCCCACGCTGCACTCAGGATTCTTGTCTTAACTCCGCTAGACTCCTTCATTTTGCTCGGGATTCAATACGGCGCCCGCTACATAAGACACTACTTTGTCCCCTTAGTGCATAATCTACTATTTTCATTATTATTTCATTACTTTTTGTCCTCTAGAGGGCGCTATATTGCATTTAATGTGACGTCACATAGCCTATAACCAACGGACGATCAAGAAGACGCTTCCAATGATAACTCATTTGTCAAATTATGGTCGGTAGTTTAGAAGTTATGAGGTAACAGATGAACATAATACATACCGGTCAAAATCACCCTCCTTTTTGCTTCGCCGTAGTCGGATAAAAATGTAGCATGTCACATATTCAATAGCAAAGTACAGCATAATTGAAAATTATACTTCTATCCTAGAGAAACTCGATAACGACAAAAAATACTGACTATCACAAGAGTTTCTAGTTATTTGAGGATAAGGATATTTTTAACTCCTACACACGAACCCTTTTTACTGCGGCTGGCAGCTGACAGGGTCATAATCAGCTCACAGACGGTACGGTATTGACCGTCCCTCAAAGAGTTATAATTTCCTTTTTTGTTAGTGTTGTGTCAATGTTCTACATTTTTGTTTATGACTGAATATTGGTTAGTCTTAGTCGCTTTATTGTAACTATGTTACTTTCCTAAAATTGATAGGTACTTAAGGGAGATTAAATTTTATTTTATTTTTAAAGTGAAAACTTCTTTATGCGCGTTGGGCATTTTTGAGATGGGAAAAAACATTTGAACTCGCGACACCGTTACCGATACCTCATTTTTCTATGCAAGTATTTTTATTTTAAAAGTTTTGGAAGTATTTTTTTAATTGTTCAAGTTTTCACTTCTGTCGGCACTTCCGGAGTGCCACTGATTTTTTAAGCTATTGCATAGTTTTTATCGTGGGCTTTCAGCGCGGCGACCGAATCAAGAAATTCCGTAACGTAACGAAAATAAAACCTAACACCCCCCACTCCGCCTACCATATAATGACGGTTCCCATGACAACGTGATGTTGTCATGGGAAACGTAATGTTGTCATGGGAACGTAATTTTTGTTTTATGTCATCACGTCATCATCCCAAGTGTAGCGTTGACAAATAGGAAGTATGGAGGTTACAAATGCTATGCAATAGCTTTACCGCGGCAGTCCCCGAGTGCCACACGTTTTAAAACCACCTATGGGCCTCTGACTTGGTTTCACATGCCGTCGAGGAATATTGCTCAGGCATGCCGGTTTCCTCACGATGTTTTCCTTCACCGTTTTTGAAGCAAGTGATAACTATAAAATACGAATCCGAAAAGTCAGAGGTGCGTGCCTTGGGTTCGAACTCGAAACCTATGACTTGGCCGTCCGACAGTCACACCACCAGGCTACTAAATAGTGTTAAAAATATCTGACATTATGCTGAGCTGAGGCCCTTTTTGCATTATAATCATTGTTTTCCGTTTTTTATAGTTTTAAGGTGTATTTTATTATTTGCTGTAAGTAATGCTAATAAACGCATTTTTCATTTATTCCTTCAAAAAAAAAAACTTTTTTACAAAAAATACAACCGACTTCCAAACTACAAAGTGAAAAATAACTTTAATTTCGGAAGTCGGTGTCAAAAAACTAAAATCCTCATCCAAAAACACCGACTTCCGAAATTAAAGTTATTTTTCACTTTGTAGTTTGGAAGTCGGTTGTATTTTTTGTAAAAAAGTTTTTTTTCACTTTTTAGTGGGTTTATTTGTAATTTATCTATGTTACAATAGCCTTATGCTAACTGCTCATCAAAAATACCCAAATCGCTGTAGATGTGCCTTTAATATTTGAAGAGTTCCCTCGATTTCTTCAAGATCCCATCATCAGATCATGACCAAATGACAATGGGACCAACTTGAAAGTTTACCCTTTCAAACAAAAAAAGAATTTTTCAAATCGGTCCAGCCGTCTTTGAGTAATCGGGGAACATAAATAAAAAAAAAACATCCCGACGAATTGAGAACCTCCTCCTTTTTTTTGAAGTCGTTTAAAAAGGATAGAAACTATGAACCTTAGTTAGAAAGTTAATAAACATAATAATCAAGAAAAATCTTTATTTAAGCAAAGCAGTTCCGTCAATGAGCTCTACTGTAATTAGTACCTATGAAAAAGATTTCGCTACGTAGAAAAAAGTAAAGGCGGTCATAATCGTTTTAATATCAAAATTAGCAATTTTCCTCTTAACATCTTCAAGTAAAAAATCCAATTTAATGTGTATTTTTATCGGTTTAATTTAAATTAAGTCGTCGTTTTAGGGAAGAACAATGAAAATTCATCCTTAATCCTTGAACTATAGAGATGAAAGTAGGTAAAGCAATTTCTGTGATTAGTAACTAATTTGGGGAAGTTTCTTTGATCAGTATTTGATTAGGGTCGTGATTTGACGTCACTCGGGACTTAGATGTCTCATTAGTGAATAGGTACCTCTTTTAGTGGCCAGTTTTGTTGCTGACGTAAAAGAGATGGGCAATGAAAAAAATTTTTTTTATTACTGTATGGAAATAGAGTTTAAGAAGAAAACTGTTAATCTCAGAGATAGTGGCTATACCTCAGCTGAAAAACCAAAAAAAAAACGTGTGGCACTCGGTGACTGCCGCGGTAAAGCTATTGCATAGCATTTGTAACCTCCATACTTCCTATTTGTCAACGCTACACTTGGGATGATGACGTGATGACATAAAACAAAAATTACGTTCCCATGACAACATCACGTTGTCATGGGAACCGTCATTACATGGTAGGCGGAGTGGGGGGTGTTAGGTTTTTCTCGTTACGGAATTTCTTGATTCGGTCGCGTTCAAAGCCCGCGATAAAAGCTATGCAATAGCTTAAAAACCTATTCGAAATCTGTAAATCATGGTTCTATTAATAAGTCTTACTTGTTTTTTGTAAATTATTTTTTCAATGATGAGGATGATGCCATCATGCAGATTCCAGCCTCAGTGAGTGCATTCTAAAGGTGGTTAAGAGCTTATATTAAAGTTACAATTAATGGCTTATTTTAATTATTTAATTGTTTTGTTTGTTTCTATTTGCTGTACCTACCTATTAACATGTATTTCTTTTTTTTACATCGTTCTCACATTAATCTGCCGAGCCTTTTCCCAACTATTGGGGTCGGCTTCCAGTCTAACTGGATGCAGCTGAATACCACTATTTCACATGGAGCGACTGCATATCTGACCTCCACAACCCAGTAACTGGATAATACGATACCCCTTGGTAAGACTGGTTGTCAGACTTTCGGGCTTCTGACGACCCGTAACGACTGTCAAAGATGCACTCCTTAAGTTGAGCTCCTTAAGTTCTAAATTGAGCTCCACGATTACTGACAAATGCTTGCACTGCCTGGACAGGTTCACTCAAATCTGTGTGGTTCTTTCCTCAAAAGACCTTTTCAGACACTAATCTACATGGTCCTCATATGGCCTGACCAAGATTATGTCTGGACTTTAAAAGAGACTGCGACCTCTGAGTTTGTTTCGGCCTTTCTTCTCAGAGTAGTCAGATAGGAAAAGCCGAACTCATCTAGCTTATTTTTAATATTTTATATGACGTGTAAAAGTGATTCCGATATCCTATTTACAGAATAAACAATTTCATTTCATTTCATTTCCACGAATGACAGCCGGGACCAACGCCTTAACGTGCTTTTCTCAGTAAGTAAAAATGGTCACCCATCCACAGACTAACCCCGGCAAGCATAGCTTAACCTAATGAATCGACCCGTGCGGCTGTTATTATTTAGCCACGAGTTCTGCATGCATTGCATTGCATTGTTCTGACATATTATAATAAATTCAACATTAATGATGTAACTAATAATTTTGTAAAAATATAATTTGAAAGAGTGTCCGTGGAGTTTCTAGCCCGTTCTTCTCTATAGGTACCTACTACGCTTTGAAACGGGCAACTAGCTTCATATTTCTGACTGACCGACTCCTTGACAATTCAAAAGTGCCTGTAAATGGTTTAATTGAAATAAATGCTTTGAGTTTGAATGTTAAGTCAGTAAAACAGGAGAGAAACTATGTTCATAAATATTTTATAACACCACATTATCCATTCAATCAACAAAATAATGTTTACTAAAATATTTATAAGCGTATTTCGTTGTATAAAAACTAAGGAGTCCCTGATGAACGAGTCATTTATCAACGTCTATCCCAAAATGTTGAACCAAGAGGCGTTTTAGCACTATAAGTGCTAAATATTGCTATAGGTTTACGGGGTTCATTGCCCTACTGCCCTCGGGAAATATCTACACCTCTTTTTTATTTATTATATAAAAAACGTGTGGCACTCGGGGACTGCCGCGGTAAAGCTATTGCATAGCATTTGTAACCTCCATACTTCCTATTTGTCAACGCTGCACTTGGGATGATGACGTGATGACATAAAACAAAAATTACGTTCCCATGACAACATCACGTTGTCATGGGAACGTAATTTTAACGTTGGGAACGAAGTTCCCATGACAACACATGACAACATCCCCATGACAACATCACGTTGTCATGGGAACCGTCATTACATGGTAGGCGGAGTGGGGGGTGTTAGGTTTTATTTTCGTTACGTTACGGAATTTCTTGATTCGGTCACCGCGCTCAAAGCCCGCGATAAAAGCTATGCAATAGCTTAAAAATAAATTGTCAAACAACATAGTAATTGCGTAACTACATCTACAATGGCAATGCCATTAATTTTGACAATTCAACTAAATTAATTCCTTAAGATAATGGAATAGGAATATTCTCAACAGGGTAATTGCGTAACTACATCTACAATGGCAATGCCATTAATTTTGACAATTCAACAAGATTTATTCCGTAAGATAATAGAATAGGAATATTCTAAAATCGTTCGGATTGCCTTAGAAACAAAGGCGAAATAAGTCAAGCACAAAAAATCATCGAGGCTCTCAAACCGGAATCAATTAATCATTTTATTAAAATAAAAATAAAAACGTGTGGCACTCGGGGACTGCCGCGGTAAAGCTATTGCATAGCATTTGTAACCTCCATACTTCCTATTTGTCAACGCTACACTTGGGATGATGACGTGATGACATAAAACAAAAATTACGTTCCCATGACAACATCACGTTGTCATGGGAATCGTCATTACATGGTAGGCGGAGTGGGGGGTGTTAGGTTTTTTCGTTACGGAATTTCTTGATTCGGTCTCCGCGCTCAAAGCCCGCGATAAAAGCTTAAAAATGTACATTACTAAACATTAAAAAAAATAACAGTTTTCTCAACCACAAACATATTCGTGTATTTAAAAGCTAAGCAATTTACGTAAAACCCTATTTTAAAGTTCAGATAACTTTTACCGGAACAAAATTTCCTGTAACTGGATACGAAAAAATAAAACAAAATGTCGTGTTACTGCGTGTGAAGCTCGTTAAAGTATCGGATTTTGTTGAAATTGCTGCAAAATGTTCAGAATTTTTAATTTTTTCAGTTTGTGCTTGTTTTAGAGCTAGCAAAACAATATTTAACAAGCTACCCAGTTTAGGATAGCCTTTTGCAAATCAGCTTTAAGTTTATCTTCAAATATTTGTCGTGATCTCAGCAAAGAAAAAGTTTCCCTTTAAAAATGTTCGAGAAAAAAGAAAAAGTCGGCATTTTAATCCGTAGTAGGTGTTGAAAAATGGCGGCGAAGGATTTATCAAGAGGGTGGTTAGAAAGATTTTTCTTTATAACATAGACAAATTACTTAAGTAGTAGTTGCGTTTTGTTTTAGTAAGGCAATAGTGATCTTTGTCTTTTCCCTAAAGGCGTGTACGCACGAACTAGATTATCTATCTAGATGCATTCGACAAATATATATGAAGCTGATGGATTAGAGTAACTTAGCTTTTTCAAGTCAGAGATAGCTTAGCATAATCAGACTATGCAGGGATCCATGCCTCCTCTCTACGAGAGGAAGTGGGGTTGGTGGATGTCCTGTCTTCTTTTTGATACGCTGATTTCCTCAAGATATTTTCATTTACTGTTTTGAGAGCAGGGGTGATTTTTAATTTACATAAAGTGAAGTGTCTACCTGGGTTGAACCTACCACTTACAACTCGTAAGTCGTGGTTGTTTCCACTGAGCCACAACTGCTCACTATTTAGTATAGCTGTGCAGCGGTGTTATAGGTGGTGATTGCTAATGAGGTGCTGGTAGTGGTACAAATGGCTGTCAAATAATTTTCACGTCTACAGAGTGATTCTTTATAATGTGCACATATCGAAATGAGGGAATCTATGCTTAATTTTAACGACGGTAAAAATATTAAAAAATCTAAATATTTTTTTAGTACTTTTTATGGAATTTAAAAAAAAATTAACAAAACGGTGTCACTTTTAAACTAAATCATCTATCGTGATGAAATAAATTCCAAAATGATTGGATGTAATTAAGCGTCCTCAAAAAATGAAAATTGTGAAAAAAAAACTACCCTCAACTGAAATGCTTTTTTTTTGCATAAATCTTTATTTTTTTCATCAATTTTTACAATAATTTTAAAATTTATCAATAAGATGTCAAAGAGATTTTTTTTTTTTTTGATAAATTATTTTTAAAACAAAAATATTTCTTACCTTCGATAAAATTAAGCATAGACTCCCTCATTTCGATATGTGCACATTATAAAAAATCACACTGTATATTCGACCAGAGTCACAATTGGAAAGGAAGTGTTGATAGACATCATATACATGCGATTTCCATGCTATAATAAGAAAGAAAGTGGCCTCTGTCGTACACAGGCTATGGAAAAGCCCTGACACCTTACTGTTGGTGTTTGCAGCACGACTTGACGGCATGATCTTCGGGCGGTTCACTGAGCTGCTCGTCAGTGGAATAACTCGGTGAGTCGACTGGGGAACATGTCAATGTAGTGTCATACTGTCGTTGTCAGAGCAGTGGTGGCCGCGACTTACGAGTTGTACGTCGTAGGTTCGTACCCAGGCAGGCGCTTTACTTTGTGTAAATTATTTCATCACCACTGCTCTCAAAACGGTGAAGGAAAACATCGTGAGGAAACCGGCATGTCCTAGAACCGAAAATTCGAAGACATGTGACATCTACCAACCCGCACTGGGCCCGCGTGGTGGATTACGGCCCACTCCCTCTCACAGAGAGGAGGCCTGTGTCCCAGCAGTGGGAACATTATAGGCTGATGATGATGATGATACTGTTGTTGTTAATCTATTTGTAGTTTTATAGTCAATGGTGCCTTAAGCCACGATCTCATTGTTTTGTTATTTTAATTATTTATTCAGGACATAGTGTAATATCCGTCCACGACATAAATGGATCTCATTTATTGTAATTATAATCCTAGCCTTTATTGTAATGTAATTAAATTGTAAATTATTAAAGTAGGTAGTGCTATATTCTTGATTTGTAAACTATACTTATATCGACTAAGTTGTCTGAAATAAAAGTTATATTATATCCTTTATTTCATTTTTAAACATAGGTTTCTTTTCATTTTTAAATATTCTTCTAAAAAATAATTATAATATTATATTATTATTATATTTGTCGAAGACGGGTATGTGACTCTTTCGTTATTATCAGCGATATTTTAACTACTGTGGGCGTAGTGTGGATAGTGTTGGTTAATGCGCAATAGAAAAACATTTTGCAGTTCATATCACATTATAATTTACTATCAAATTAATCACACTCGCTTAATTATACACACACTGGGTGCGACGGCGTTTATTAAAATTACAAATTAACACAATGATCACAAATTACAATGAACACAATAACTGAGCACCACGAATCGAGAACAGTTCCGGGACGTCTTAACTCCGATGCGATCAGAGACTGAATCCCCCGTCGCCGTGGCCTTAAAACATCACGATTCTGTAAAAGCGCGCGCTTTAGTTCACGTCCTGTCGCCAGCGGCGCGCTTGCGATTCATTTCGTGTCCGTAATAATGACCGGATCCGACATGTTAATTACATTTAATGTTGGTATTGCAATATACTTATTACTAAAATACCTAACAATAGCTTAACCTAAAAGACCACATTGTATTAAAGCCAGGCCATACTATTCGTCATGTAAAATGATAGATACGGTCGATGCATCAAAGTTTGTATGCTAAGGCGTGAAATATTAATAAGAATGAATTTCAGTCAAAGCACTAAAGAGATTGATGAGTTTTACTAAAATGTGTTTAGGATTAGTGAATTGACACCCATACACCTATACAAACAAACCTAATAATATACAATATATACATAATTATACACCCAATTAATCACATCTTAATTTATAATAATATTGAATTGCTATTTAGCCCTCTTCCTCTCCTAATTTTGCTGTGCCCGACATGGTCTATATTGATCTTTTACTTTGTTATACAATCTATGTAATACATATGGAATGCAATAAAGAATTGAGTATTGATATTTTGGGGACTTGGTACTTCTAACCTAAACCAGATTTTCTTTCCAGAATACAAGCCAAACATCGTCGTAACATCATCATTATAAATCATATTGTTAGCCCATTTACGTACTTTAAATATTGGCCAACTAATAAACACTACTTGTTCAGAAATTTGTATTATTGCTAACACAGCTTCATAATACGGGGGATAAAAACAACCGACTTCCAAAAAAAAAAAACACTATAAAGTGAAAAATAATATTAATGTCGGAAATCGGTGTCTTTGGTTTTGAATTTTTTATTTTTTTAGTATGTAGTGTTTTTTAGGGTTCCGTACCTCAAAAGGAAAAAAAGGAACCCTTATAGGATCACTCGTGTGTCTGTCTGTCTGTCTGTCTGTCTGTCTGTCTGTCTGTCTGTCCGTCTGTCACAGCCAATTTACTCCGAATCTAATGGACCGATTAAGTTGAAATTTGGTACACATATGTATTTCTGTGACCCAAACACGAATATGTAACGTAAATAAATGAATTTTGAATATAGGGGTCACTTTTGGGGGGCAAACAAGAAAATAAAAAAAAATAGTTTTACTAACAGTACCGTGTGACATATCAAATGAAAGGACTTGTTATGAGGATCTTAAATATATTTTTTGTATCATTTTAAAATAAACACTTTTAAAGATATTTAAGAAATTCAATGAAAATTGACCATTCCCCCCCCCTTATCTCCGAAACTACTGGACCAAAAATTTTGAAAAAAATACATAGTATGGCTCTTTACTCATAGATTACAGGAAAACCTATAAGAAGTCCATGGTCTTAAAATAACATGGTAAATCTCTCAATATTGTGCGCGCAAACTTACATTTCGTCACTCGGCATCCAATAGGCTCATCTCTCTAGCTATTATAATATCAACAACAAAATATCAAAAGTGTATGACAGTCTGCTTAATATACAACTAAAAAATAAAACTGTAAATGTTCATGACAACCAATTCGGGCTTCGGCGTGGTTTGTCAACAAAAAGTGCAGTGTTGTGTCTTAAGTATACTGTCACATACTATACACAACGTGGGACGCAGATTTATGTTAGCTTCCTCGACTTATTCAAGGCTTTCGATCTGGTGGCTTATGACGTATTGCGGAGAAAGATGGAGAAGGATAGGTTGCCAATGGAGCTTATAAACATCTTTAAATATTGGTATGGTAACAAGATCAATAGTGTATGATGGGCTGGAACTTTTTCCAGGCCATACAGGTTGGAATGCGGGGTGAGGCAGGGAGGGTTGAGCTCACCCTCGCTTTTCGAGCGAGCTGATTGGCGAGCTCAACAGCACCAGAGTAGGTAGCTATATAGATGGTATTTGTGTAAATAATATTAGCTAAGCAGACGATATGGTGCTTCTGAGTGCGTCAATCTGTGGTCTCAGAAAGTTGGTCGCCAAATGTGAGTAGTATGCCAAAATACATGGTTTGATGTATAACTCCAATAAGTCGGAGATCATGGTCTTTGAGGCTTGGGGTAGACCAGGTTATGTACCACCTGTATTACTCAATGAGACTCCACTACAAATGGTATTTACGTTTAAATATCTTGGTCATATATTGACCCCTGACCTCAATGACGGACTCGATATTGGCGGGAACGAAGGGTGTTGTCGGTAAGGGCGAACATGCTGGCTCGCTGGTTTGCACGCTGCTCACTTAAAAAGTCAAAATGACTCTGTTTCGAGCTTATTGTACAACGTTTTACACGTGCAGCCTATGGGCTAGATATACCCAAAGGTCGTGCAACACCCTTCGTGTCCAATACAACAACGCTTTCAGGGTACCTATTGGTGGGGCTGCCCCGTTTTTGTTGCGCATCGGGAATGTTCGCGGACGCACATGTTGATTGCTTTTACGCAACGATGCGAATAAGGTGTGCATCTCTATTGTGCAGAGTGCGGGCCAGCTCCAACAATATCCAAAAAATGATCACTAGCAGGCTGGATTGCATGTACATCAATCACTGCAGTGTCATCTCCCATGGGGTGAAATAAATTTAAACTAGATTACGTGGGGCACTCGGAAAGTTTTGCGATACTAGAAAAAAATAAACTACAGGTTATATATTTTTTAATTATATCTTTTCAAAGAACTCTACATTTCTTTCTATTTTTTTCTCCTTCTGCTTTTATTTTAATTTTACCTTGTTTTTTTATTAATGTTAATGTGAGTCTCAATAAATACTTTTTCTTTCTTTTCTTTCTTTCTTTTTGATTTTGCTGGTAAAAAAATGTGGAGGGAATTTAGAATGTTATTTTTTTTTTATTTGTAATAAATAGTCATATTTTTTATCGATATCAAAACCAGCCAGTATCCCATAGACAAAAACTGTTAATCGCAAAACTTTCTGAGTGACCTGGTAAAATAAGCTAACATAGTTCATAAGTTTACTAACACAATGAATGAGTCCTTGTTACTTGAATAAAGAAAAATATAGTGACCATTTTTCTTTTTCAACGACGTTTTCTAAAAATTTAACCTAGCTAGATCGATTTATCGCTCCCGAAACCCCCTGCGTACTAAAGTTCATAAAATTCTATGAGCCGTTTCCGAGATTCCGATTATATATACATATATACAAGAATTGCTCTTTTAAAGGTGTTAGATTTATATTATTATTATATAATACCGCAAATGTGAAATTTTTAACGAACATCAGATTTTAGTTTTATTTAATTCTTCTACACGTTCAAATAAGTGATCTTGCAATTAAAAAAAAAAAACGTAAAACATCTCACCTTCGCGGTATTGGATGCCGAGCGACGATTTGTAGTTGGAATGTATGGGAGAACATGTTTTTCAACTACAATGTTAAGTTTATTCTTGGGATAAATAAATTCATCTCAACTACGGAACCCTTCATTGTGCGTAGTCCGACACGCACTTGGCCGGTTTTTTTTTTGTATAAGTAATTTTTTCACTCTGTAATTGTGGTACCTACCCCACATAAATTCTAATACCACTACCTGCTATGTAAATAACAGTGATAGGAACTTATTATAACATCATCCCTATAGACTAAGTTGGAAAAATACGTGCTATTGAAGCTAATTATAAAAAACAACCCAAGCAAAATTAATAAAATTTGGGGCTACCTCTTAAGTATGACCTACCAAACAATAAAAAAATCATCAAAATTAATTCTTAATCACTAGATATTTCGAGTAAATAAAATGCAAAAAAAAAAACAGTGGCTCTCCGGAAGTGCTGACAGAAGTGAAAACTTGAACAATTTTATTGTGCAGGAAATACTTTTAATGAGGTGTCGGTAACGGTAATAGTGTCGCGAGTTCAATTGTTTTTCCATCTCAAAAATGCCCAACGCGCCTAAAAAAGTTTTCACTTCAAAAACATACAGTTGAATTGAGAACTTCCTCCTTTTTGAAGTCGGATAAAAATAATTTATTTTTCTTTTCCATAAATTATTTATAAATGCTATTTACCTTAATTTTACTTTACAAGATAATGTTAAGTTCCAAACTTAGAACGTTAAGATGTGATTAAGATTTTACGAAGAGAGTTCTCCGCTTAGCGCTTATAAGGGCACGGTTTCACTGTACGGCGATGCGCCGAACAAATGCAGCGCAGTTGAGCTCTTTTGTATAGTTCGCTGTAATAATACCAACGCATTTCCGATGCCTCTTGAATTGGTGATGTCTATTTAAGCGGCGGTGAACGCCTACCTGGGTGGTAGGCGTTCACCGCCCCAAGAAGAGTCTTCCGATTGTGTTTTTGACAGATTTGCCAAACAATATGTGTCAAAAATACACAACCGACTGAAAAAAATGTTAACTAGTGGAATTAGGGCCCTGGTGGTATGCCACACAACAACAAACAAAACAAAAAAAGTGGCACTCCGGGAGTGCCGACAGAAGTGAAAACTTGAAAAAAAATCGGCACCACGTAATCAACGCATTGATGTCTTTTACTCCACGCACCGGGGTAATCAACGCGTTGATGTCTTTTAGTCTCCAGTGTTGGTAAATTGCGTTAAAGTGTCGCGAAGACACAATCCAAGAGAATAAATGTGCTTTTAGAAAAAAACAAAAAAATAAAACAGTGGCATTCCGGAAGTGCCGACAGAAGTGAAAACTTGAACAAGATCACCTTGGTGGAGGAAAAATACTTGTATAGAACATTGGTACGTAACTTTATCTAAATAAAGAGCACAATCGCTTACAAAAAAAAAAACTTCCTTAACCTTCAATGTAAAAATACTTGCAAGAACATTGATCCGTAACGTAATATAAATAAAGAGCGCAATCGCGTCTACAAAAATGAGGTGTCGGTAACGGTGTCGCGAGTTCAATTGTTTTTTCCCATCTCAAAAATGCCCAACGCGGCTAAAGAAGTTTTTACTCCAAAAAACGTGCGGTCGGGGAACCCCTATCAGATACGAAGTTCCTTACACGATACTCGCACACACACACACACTCGTTTATAATTGAAAGAGAGAGAGAGAGAAAAAGTCGCATGGAGGGGGCATAACGCTTTTTCCTTACTTGACGATTTCTACCACTCAACTCCCACCGCAAGCCGCCGTAAGGCCATTCGTTCCAAAAATCGCTTAGCTCTTTAAATGCGACCACCGCCATGTTTCGAGGAGTTTGTTTAAACGCCTATCGCCGTATAATTGTAGCCGTGGCCTTATAGCCGGGGTATCATTACATGAAATATTGAAGCACACTTCTACTAAGTGGGGACGGAATGCTCGCCACTAAACTGTTTGATAGCCCTTGTCTCAGCTTACGTACGTAGATAGTAAGTAGTTACGCACTTGGAGAATGTGTCTTAGAATGAGCGAAGAATATAAAAAAACCGGGCAAGTGCGTCTCGGACCACGCACAATGAAGGGTTGCGTAGTTGGGATGAATTTATCCCAAAAACAAACTTAACTTTGTAGTTGAAAAAGATCTATTATGTGAATACTCGTAACAAACTGCATCTGTCTACCCCACAGAAATCGAAATAATTTAGTTAATTTTCTGTGGTCTACCTGCTAAATTTTAATATTTATGTGAATAAGACGAATGAAACAGAGGCCGCATTCCGAGTTAAGTTAAAAGTGATTATATCGCGTATCCGACTTAATTTAAATAGTCACAAAATATAAGGGTTATTGAGTAATAATTGTGACTTTGGACTTTGGTCGGGTTCGCGATATTATCACTTTTAACGTAACACGGAATGCGGCCAAAAAGCGAATGGTTATCGAACTAGTCATTGGTTGCAGACAAAGTGAGTGTGTGTGTGTAATGTGCGTGCCTACAGTATTGTAACAACTTATAGAAGAAGGTCGTAAGTCAAACCGAAGCGTCAGTCTATTGCTTTGTCGACTGACGCTTCGACTTTTGGTCGGTACTGTACCTTAAAAAAATGTTTTTTTTCTTAATTTCATTTTATCACTTTGTCGGCGTAATTAATATATACACCCATGCCAAATTACAGCTTTCCAGTACTAAGGGTCTCGGAGCTAGACCGCGGACAGACAGACAGACGGACATGACGAAACTGTAAGGGTTCCTTGTTTATTACGGAACCCTAAAAGCCGGGCAAGTGCGTGTCGGACCACGCACAATGAAGGATTCCGTAGTTGAGAACTAACTTAGTAGTTGAGAAACATGTTCTCCCATACATCGATATGCGTCACAGTCAATTCTCCAGCTGCAAATGTAAGGTTGTAATAACAAAAAAAATATCGTGATAAAACTACAAATTATAAATTTTCGGACTTTTTCCTTTACTTGTGAGACCTTGCTTCCTGCCAAATTTTATGATTCTAGGTCAACGGGACGTATCCTGTAGGTTTTGATTTATTTGCGAGTATCAAAATAATGTCACATAAATGGCCGTATTTTTTAACCGACTTCCAAAAGGAGGAGGTTCTCAATTCGACTGTACGTTGTTTTATTTTTTTTTTGTATGTTTGTTACGCGATTACTCCGTCATTTATGAATTGATTTTGATGGTTCTTTTTTTGTTTGGTAGATCATACTTTAGAGGTGGTCCCATATAAATTTTATTAACTTTGCTTGGGTAGTTTTTGAGTTAGCTTCAATAATACGTATTTTTGCCTCACTTAGTATGTGGATGATATTATGATAACTTCCTGTCACTGTTATTTACATAGCAGGTAGTGGTATTCGAATTTGTGTGGGGTAGGTATCACAACTAAAAAGTGAAAAATAAAAACTTTTTACAAAAAAAAAAAACAACCGTCTTCAAAAAAAACACTACAAAGTGAAAAATAACTTTAATTTCGGAAGTCGGTGACAAAGAACGAAAATTAAAAACCAAAGACACCGACTTCCGAAATTAAAGTTATTTTTCACTTTGTAGTGTTTTTTTTGAAGTCGGTTGTTTTTTTTTTGTAAAAAGTTTTTATTTATTGCGTTGACTTAGAAGCTTGATTTTTATAGAGCTCCAAGGGAACATAGATCTATGTATTTGATATTAATTTTAAACTTGATACCTCCACGCGTTCCTGAGAAAATGGGTCTTGACAAACTGACGGACGGACAACGAAGTAATCCTATAAGGGTTCCGTTTTTTCCTTTTGAGGTACGGAACCTTAAAAATAAAAAAAACCGGCCAAGTGCGTGTCGGACCACGCACAATGAAGGGTTCCGTACTTGGGATGAATTAATCCCAAAAACAAACTTAACTTTGTAGTTGAAAAATATGTTCTCCCATACGGAATGTATGGGAAAACATGTTTTTGCAACTGTAAAGTTAAGTTGGTCGATTATTACTCGTTAACTTGTAAAGCCTACTTAGTTGTGATAGTTTTCCTTTTAAAGTCGTTAAATAAACTACTGTTGTTTTTCACACACCCAAAACCAACCATTTAGCCGGCAGGGGGGGGGGACACTTGACTCTAACAAAAATTAGCACTTTAAAGCTTAATATTTCGCAAACGGATCCCTGAATCCAAAAATGGTTTTAACAAACTCACAATGTTTTTAAAGGACCTTTCCAATGATATCCCTCACTAAGGGTTAAAAAAAGAAAAAAAAATAACATCACCACTTTACGTGTATGAGAGGTACCCTAAAAAAAAATGTTTTTCATAATTTTATTTTACCACTTCTTCTGTGAGTGTGTATGTCACTGAACTTCTCTCAAACGACTGGACCGATTTTGATGAAATTTTTTGTGTGTGTTCAAGGGGATCTGGGAATGGTTTAGATTCACAATTGGACCCGGTAGGTGGCGCTGCGATCGAGTTATAGGAAACAGGACAACGTCTGTTCGGTCAGCTAGTTAAAATATATATCTATGCCAAATTACAGTTTTCTAGTACTAAGGGTCTCGGAGCTAGACCGCGGACAGACAGACAGACGGACATGACGAAACTATGAGGGTTCCTTGTTTACTACGGAACCCTAAAAAGCTATAGGCTTTTTGGGTTAGTATCGATTAGAGTAAATTGTCTTGATGGCCCAGTCATTAAAGGCCTCGCTTCTTATGCACGAGGTTGTGGGTTCAAATCCGGGCAAGTACCAATATGACTTTTTCAATTCATTTGTACTTTCTGAGTTTATCTTGGACATTACTGACATCGGTGAAGGAAAAACCTCGTGAGGAAACTTGGACTTATAGCTAATATAAGTCTGAAATCGCCAGCCCTTCTTGAGCAAGCGTGATGGTCAACACTCTTTTCGATAATCGGCTCTTTGGCAATTCTTATAATAGCTATGAGTTAATATTCTCTCATTTTTACTTCTGTACCGAATTTAATTACATACTTATTTCAAATCAAATAATCAATCAAAGGAGACGTTTCATTTTTGTATGGGACTCCGGCCATAACATGTACACTTCAGAAAACCTGGGAAACGAACTCCTAAATACAATGAATACTGTTTTTTTCCATAATATCTAATACTTTTTGGGCACTAAATAAATACCGAAAATGTTTGACGTTTGTCAGGAGAAATACGATTATCGACAGCTAGCCATTTTCGTCCAGAAGTACCTACAAATCTACAATCCACAAAAGCAGTTTTTTGTTTTTATGATGAATCATACTTTCTAATTAATCAAAAAAGTTGTATAAGATAGCTATCTTATTGTAGTACAGAAATACATGCCTTTCATATTTATTTGAATAACGTCTACATGATATTATTTTGTTAAAATGTAACATGATTTCTGGACGAAAGCAGTATGCAACTAAAACGACGCCATGATGAATAAAATATGGCAATAATTTGTTAAACTATTATTTTTTGTGCCGAAGTAATCAGAGGAATAAACAGGAAAGAATATTTTTCCTCAATTCGTGGAATTTTTTCCTTTTTTTTTCATTAACGTACACTTTATGGCCGAAAATGAAATATTTCCTTTAATCGTAAATGTAGGTTTCAATCAATAGGATGTTATATTATGATGGTCAGTTCGCTACATTTTACTCGAGAGCATACAAATAATATAAAGTTAGTAGTGTCAAAACAACAGACACACATTTAAAATGAACTACCTAAATTACTTACATAATAACACAAATCCTTACGTACTAACACACAATTACCAATGTCAAAATTAAATAAAAATAATCTAAATGTAATGCTAAATGTCAGTGGTGTCCTCCATAAACTCAGTTGTGGAGTAGTAACATTTATGAATTAAGAATTGTTTCAGTTACTTTTTAACCATATTATTATTAAGATTCTTTATCTGTCGCGGGATTTTTTTTTTTGCTCTGTATTTAAGATTTAAAAAACTGAAGTGTGAATGGACTTCTGATGCTAACTGTACCAACCTACTGAATGAAGATCATGCAAGTATTACGATAATAATATGTAAACAAACTCATTCTGGTGGCTTTGTTACATTGCTACACGACTATATACTACGGTGCTACGCGATGGCGTCACGGCTACGCTGCTACGGAACGTAGCCTGCTACTGAACGTAGCTAGCAGGCATAAAGATAATATTCTTTGTTCCGTAGCAAATTCTTCTGAAAGCATTAATGAAGTTCGTCTGTAAGTGAACTACAGTTTAATAAAGTTCGCTGTATACCGACTTACATAGAGCCACAGAGTATAAAGATGAATAATGGTTAGTGTTTTTGTTATTTAAATAATATACCAATAATATTCACAAAAGACGTCCATAGTTAGCAGACATGATACAAAAAAATAATTGTGGAAGACACAATGCAAGAGAATAAATGTGCCTGTTGAAAAAACCAGAAAAAAGACAGTGTCACTCCGGGAGTGCCGACAGAAGTGAAAACTTGAACAAGATCGCCTTGGTGGAAGAAAAATACTTGTATAGAACATTGGTCCGTAACCTTATCTACCTACGATATCTATAATACGATACCCCTTGGTAAGACTGGTTGTCAGACTTTCGGGCTTTTGACAATCCGCAACGACTGTCAAAGATCCACGAATGACAGCCGGGATGAACGGCTTAAGAGGCCTGCGAACATGACTCGCAACTACAAATCGAGATGTTTGCAAAATTAAATTCCAAGCACGTTGCGCTAGTGTGAGTGCCTGTCGGAGCGATATACACCTACAGTGAGCAATACTACCACGCACACATTGACAATTATTGCTTGACGCGATAGCACTACTAGCTTTTGAAAATTTGTGATAAATTTATATGTACCAAAAATTATGAATGAAACTTAATATTTTTCCATATTTTTTTTCGATAATTTGTAACTTGATAATATGTGCTATGTTTCTGCAGAAACAATATTATATATTAACAATACGAATATTGTTGTTTATAATACAGAAAAAACAATATGAAGACATGTTATTTACGCTGTAAAAAAGTTTTTTGGAAAAGAAAAGATGTAAGAGCCTAGCTAGATAAACACTGTCTAAATCCGAATAATAACACAATTTGGTGGAAATATGCCCAAATTGCGTATTACATTTGTATCGACAATTCATGCGTCGCCGCCTTCTTAACGTGGTTTCCGAGGCACTGAGGAGTCTCGATATGTAGAAATGGTTACCCATCGACGGATCAACCCCGGCAAGCGTAGCTTAACCTGATGGATCGACCCGTGCGGCTGTTAGTACTTAGCCACGAGCTCCAAGAACAGAAAGCATTAACAGGAAACAATTCTAATTAATCTCCTTAAGCCTTATCGGCTAGACACTTAATATTCAAGACGTTTTCCCAACTTTATCCAGTTACAACTGGCAAGCACCATTTAAAGCCATTATGAACTGAATAAAACGATTCATATTCTTAACTCGTAAGGGATTTATCTTTAATAGATGCACGGCCATATTCTGAAAGATTTTCGACTTATTCTGAGAAATATCGAGTCGTATTTTATTTTAGTGCTGCAGTGAAGGAGTTAAAGTAGCTTTCGTTGCTAAGTTTGTAGATCCTGGCTTAAGTTATGTCTTCTACGCAGATCTAGGGATCTATGAAAGTGTGAAGTATTAGAATAATGACAGTTTTTATTTTAATGTCGTTTAAAAAGCTCTAGAAGACAACATTACGCTAACCACTCAAACTATCTATGTTATGGGGTTTGGTTTCCGCACTTAGTTCTTCAGGTGGACCATTGTCGCGGGCCATGGCGGCCATTGGTAGTTACTCCAACCAGCCCACCTCCCTCCAGAAGTTAATTAAATCTCCTGGTCTGTTCAGAATATCTGTGAAAGATCTGGGTGACCTGAGGGTTTCTGTTCTAATCTGGGTGACGCCTGTGCATTCAAAGAGCACGTGCACGGTTTCCTCAGCCTCCATGCACGCCCTGCAAAGAAGACTTTCTGTTATGCCTGTTGTGTGGAAGTGTTTGTTTAGCGAGCAGTGCCCCGTGATGGTCCCCATCACCAGGCGCAGGCCGTTCCTGTCCAGGTGTAATAAACACCTGGTTAGCCTGCTATCCAAGGATGGCAAAACCTAATCACTCTAACTCCGCGTCCTATTTAAAAGCGATCGTTGCCCGAATACACGATCGTTCGAACTTTTGAAGTGAAAACTTTTTTAGGCGCGTTGGGCATTTTTGAGTTGGGAAAAAACAAATGAATCGCGACACCGTTACCGACACCTAATTTTTGTTAACGCGATTGTGCTCTTTATTTATATTTCGTTACGGATCTATTTTCTATGCAAGCATTTTTACTTTAAAGGTTTCGGATTTTTTTTTTTTTTGTAATCGCGATTGTTGTCTTTATTTAGATAAAGTTACGGACCAATGTTCTACACAAGTATTTTTCTTCCACCAAGGCAATCTTATTCAAGTTTTCACTTCTGTCGGCACTCCCGGAATGCCACTGTTTTTATTCACTTTGTAGTGTTTTTAAATACACAGAACGAAAATTTATCACCGCTCTTGCTCACTGCTAGTTGACGACGCGCGACGTTTGAAAGTCTGAAGGCCAGTAATTCTTGGTTTCCCTTCTACGTTACCCGATTCCTTCAGTGGTGTTATAGATTAGGAAGTAAATAAATATCTGTTTTAACCTCGTATGACGTCTACATTATTTGTGTATCTAGTGTACTATCGTAGAAACACAGATCTGTACACTGTAAGGACTGTTCTTGCTTGTAACGCTCGTCCGCTATAGTATCGCATACCTACGAAAAAAAAGGGTCGTATGCACGGAATTTTGGTTTCAAAGTGGTTAGATATTTGTGACCGCTATGGTACCTACCAAATACAAAAAGGGGGTAACCAGTTAATGTAAACGTTCGTACCTAAGCCTTGTTTCACAAAGTGTGGCCTAATTAGTATTTTCCTTATTAAGAAGGTAACAGTGTGGTTAGTAAGGTAGGTACTTTTTACCGAGCGTGAGAACTTTCACGTGCATGTTTATACAACGTTTGTTGTTATTTAACTAAACTTTGTTTTTAAAGCGCGAATAAATAAACAGTCAGGCAGGTTGCTTAATTAAGGAAGTAAAATATATATGTTTATATATTTTTTTTATCTGATATTGTGATCCATATTTATGTTAGTATACCTACTTAAAAATTACGTTAGTAATCAAAAATTAAAATACATGCCACAATAATAATTATTATAACTAAAATAAATAACTACATATAAATAGAAATAGGTACATAAAATCAAATTGTAAAATAAATTAATAAGTTAATCGCATCTTTAAATTTATTAAAATCTTTAAAATAATTTACATTCTTTAAATTCATTAAAATTAATGTCAAATTAAAATCCAGAAATTCATTATAAAATCATCCTTAATAATATAAATGCGAAAGTAAGTTTGTTTGTTACGCTTTCACGCTAAAACGGCTGAACGGATTTGGATGAAATTTGGCACATATATAGATGATGCCCTGGAAAAGAACATAGGATACTTTTTTTTTTCCCACGGGATCGAGACTTATGCGGGTGAAACCGCGGGGCGCAGCTATTAAATAATAAAAATAAAGTAAATGAAAACAAAAACTATTTTATATTTCAGTGTGCCTACTTTTGTAATCCTACTAAGTAATATTATAAAGAAAGTTTGAATGTTTGTTTGTTTTTTTGGATGTTTGTTACTCGCAATCACGCAAAAACGGCTTAACGGATAAGAATGAAATTTGGCACTAGATAATTTATAACCTGGGATTAACACATTGGATATCCAAGTAGTACGTCCCCGTAAGATAATTTCCGACCACTTTTATAACAATGGCTTTAAATATGTAATACCTGCATAGGTGGCGACCATAAATTTAAATCTAAAGGATTATGTAAAACGTTCCGTTTTGAGACCGCAGTCGTTCTCTTGACCCAAATTTTATCGCCCTGCGGTTACTTGTGTCTTATATAGCATTGTTATATCATCACTTTATGGTTAAAAGTTCTTACCTTCTATCTATTAAATTGACAACAACTTTTGCTGAGGATTGATAACCTGTCAAATTGCCAATAGGCCGATGGCTTACCTACCTGTTGGTAAGTGGTTACAGTCACTCATCTATAACGTGACACTACAATGACAACATAAATTTAACACACGAGTACTTAGTGGCTAGTAATCATAAAATATATATAAGAAAAAAATCACACGTTCGCCGGAAAGAGAGAGCCCTATGGCTCTCTCTTTCCTTCAATTCGCCTACAATTTGCACGTTATTCATTTAAATTTCATTGATGAGATGTTATGATCCGTGACCCCGGCAAATGACCTCTGCGCTACAGTTCTTTAAGTACAGGATGCTCCAAAATGCCATTTTAGAAAATTGTAAATAAATCAATAAATAGTAACGTTTATTAAAATTAAAAAGTTTTTCCAAAAAAAAAAAACAACCGACTTCAAAAAAAAAACACTACAAAGTGAGAAATAACTTTAATTTTGGAAGTCGGTGTCTTTGGTTTTGTAATTTCGTTTTTTGCCACCGACTTCCGAAATTAAAATTATTTCTCACTTTGTAGTGTTTTTTTTTTGAAGCCGGTTGTTTTTTTTTGTAAAAAGTTTTTATTTTTCACTTTTTAGTTGTGGTACCTACCCCACACACATTCGAATACCACTACCTGCTACCAGTGACAGGAAATTACCATATCATCTACATACTAAGTGGGGAAAAAAAAAATACGTATTATTGCAGCTAACTCAAAAACTATCCAAGCAAAGTTAATAAAATTTATATGGGACCAATTTGAGAGCATGTTCTTTCAAACAAAAAAAAAATCATATCGGTAGAGAAATCGGTGGACAAACATATTAAAAAAAAACGCTACGAACATATAACCTCCTCCTTTTTGGAAGTCGGTTAAAAATATCTTCATATAACGAAAACGTGAAACCGTAAACGTGTGTTAAATTAATGTCACCATTAAAGCAGCACACTGTATAATACAACTATAACATAAAAAGATTGGGTATGCTTAGAGACAATGTTGTAACATTTCAAGTGCTTATAACTTTACCAGCACCCACAGCTTTTAAACTACAACACAATAATCCTGTTGGACAGTAGAAACATTTCATAATACTTTCCTGGACTTTTTTTTTTTTTTTTTTTTTTTTTTTTTTTTTTTTTTTTTTTTTTTTTTTTTTTTTTTGGGTGGGAAATCATCAAAACTTTCCTGGACATGCCTTTTCATATAAAGCTTCAGTACGACTTTAACTTTACTATATTTTCATTACTCTAAATCTATTATGTAAAACGTTCAGTTGTCAGACCGCGCTTCCTCTTGACCGCATTTTTACGCCCTCTCAACAATCTCTTGGTCTTAGCGAGACATTGTGTTAATCACCTACTTTGCTGGCGCAGTTGCAGATCATGTTGCTTATAAGAGCACTTATAAGAGAGCAGTAGTAGCCCAGTAATAACGGCCGCGAGTTATGATTTACAAGTCATAGGTTCAAAACCTGACAGGCGCTTTAATTTGTGTAGGTAAATTATTTCATCACCACTACTCTCCAACGAGCTCGTGGCTAAGTAACAACAGCCGCACGAATCAATCTATCAGGTTAAGCTACGCTTGCCAGGGTTGGTTCGTGGATGAGTGACCATTTTTATATACCGAGACTCCGCCGTGCCTCGGAAAGCACGTCAAGCTGTTGGTTCTGGCTATCATTCGTGAATCTTTGACAGTCAAGGGCATCTATCGTATTACTCAGTTACTGGGTTGTGGAGGTCAAATAGACAGTCGCTCCATGTAAAATACTGGTATTCAGCTGCATCCGGTTAGACTGGAAGCCAACCCCAACATAGTTGGGCAAATTGACTGCTTTCCAAACGGTGAAGGAAAACATCGTGAGGAAACCGGCATGTCCTAGAACCAAAAACTCGAAGACATGTGACATTTACCAACACGCACTGGGTCCGCGTGGTGGATTACGATCCACTCCCTCTTACCGAGAGGAGGCCTGTGTCCCAGCAGTGGGAACATTATAGACTGATTATTATGATAAGTGCACAAGTTAATTAATAAGAAGATAGACAAAACTACCGTCTGTAATATAAATGGAGAGAATGATAACAAAGGACGATCTAGGAATAGCACGACACACATAGTTTACTAGGCTGATCAAAACGTAATGATAATAGGTTATTTTTCTTTTTGCTCGGTGCCTATGGGTCCTAGCGTGATGTTAAATAGCTTGTAGCCTTCCTCAGGAATTGGGCTATAAATACAAAAAGATTTTTTCAAATCGGATTGGTAGTTCTAGAGATTACCACATATAAACATACAAAAAAACTCTTCAGCTTTATTTTAGAAAATATGAACCGGTTATTATTACTTTTTGATCAGTCCTAGTATTTACAAATGTTACACAATTTTTGTGAACTAGCTATAATTTAACATACAAAAATGGATATGATGACCGTTCGTCACATTCGCTATTTCTTTCATACAAGTTTTATGTCCTTTATATTTTGGTCCTTCGAGTCGGATGACGTCAAAGGCGCCCAAATACAATGTGACAAATCCTGTCTATTAAAAATGAATATATGCAATTTGACCACTCATTTTGCGTATTTAGGTCTTTAATTATATAGGCCTAGGAAATGAAAGTAAATACAATTAATTCAAAATACCTTGGTGGTTTTTAAATTATATTTAACTAGCTCTTGCCCGCGTGGATGTCGGAAAATATCCCACGGGAACGCACTACCGATACCGGGATTATATACCTAATAGCCGAGGAAAAGGTCTTTTACTCCTACCGCAGCATAATTATTTTGTTACGCGTAATTTTGAATCTGTGATATCTTTTAAACCATTAATTTAAAAGAAATGATGGTTATTTTAATCTAAATTAAATGCTCAATTTAAGTAACATAGTTTATTGCATAAGGATTAATATAATACCGGTCAAAATAGCTTCGGAAATAACAATGAAATTTTTATCGAATTCTGAAAGATAAAAATGGTTATTGTGGGTCATCCTTATAAGATAGACATATGCCATCGGGACTTTTTTGTTGAACTTTTTAAGATGAACAATACTGTAGAACATAAATTTTATGTAACTTTTACGATTTCCGCCGCGCACGCAAATAAAGTTCCCAATCGGCATGATTTTTTCCGACATCTTCAACAATAATCGTCATATTTTACACAAAACCTTGATGGATTATAGGTACACCTAAAACCTTCCGCATGGATCACTTCGTCCATTGATGAAAACCGTTTGAAAATCCGTTCGGTAGTTTTTGAGTTTATCGCGTTCAGACAGACAGATGCGGCGAGGGACTTTGTTTTATAATATGTAAGGATTCAGGACTGGTAGCAGTGTCTAATCCAACACCCGCTAAATTGCTGAACTAAAACTATTAGCGAAGACAATCTCCCGATACACTAGAGACAAAATTAACATTACACTGGCGTGCAATTCCTTGCACTAACCAGTTTATCGCTTAACAACGTTGCGACAGCATCCGACGTGTTAGTAGCAACTAAGCTTGTCATTTTGCGTGAACTGCAGTGTATATGTTGATGCTTCTGCGGGTAATTGTATAGTTGGAGTTTACAGGTTGTATTTGTAAATAGGTTTAGCTGATTTATTTGAAAATAGGTTGACGTCATCACTTCAACTTCGGCTGTCGCTGAAAACCAGCGCTGGGGCTCTGTCTCGCATAGGGTCGCAGCATTATGTTGAGCTATGGCCGTTTTGCGTGGATGTCACGCATATTTCCCCCAAATTCGTATTTTCGTGTTTTTTCCTTTCTTTGCGTCATGTTTACAGCAAACAAAAGTATTTTCTTTCTTCCATTCTTTCTTTTTGATAAGGATAATGTTAGAAGGTTCCTTTCTGATAAGGATAATTCAGGATAATGTTAGAAGGTGACGGAAAGGTTTGCACAGTGTCTGAGCGATTAGAAACTTTGATTGGGCAAAAGATGTTTCTTCTGGTCGAGTGTTTTGGGCTCCTGAGATTTCAGTTAAATAACATACCCATGCTGTACGAGCTATGCTGTACATGCAACTAACTTGTCCTACTTACAGTGAAACGTTGCAATTTGTTTAATCCAAACTTAATAGTATACCTTATAAAATGTTATTTTTAGTAGCAATAAAACCTTTATACCCATCGGTTGTTTACTCGTTTAACATAACATCCCAATACACAACATCAACATAACATTTTCACTATTGGGAGTTACGCCCCAACACATGCTAAATTATGAAAGGAGTTTTTTTGTGGTAAGTAACGTTTATATTAAGGTAAAATGTGATAGTCTATATACAGATTCTACGGAGACGGAGAAGCCACGACCATTCGACTATTATTCGACATCTTATATTTAGAGCCAAAAATACGATGGTTGGTGCTTGAGTGGAACGACAAGCAACAGGTTAAGATTCAAGCTAGCTTACGGTCAAGTATACTTATCACAAAGACGGTATTCTCTCTTAGATATATACGTAGGTAGACATGTTATTATTTAAAAAAAAAACCAAAACTCCGCAACTCGAATACCGTTCGCTGATGCATCCATTAGGTCTTCACTTGTACAGGTGCACGCAGTGCAAAATGGGAGGTGCCATTCCAGTTGTTCGCAGGACTTGAGAAGATGCTCCCCATTTGGAAGATGGTAGGCGACGGAAAAAGTTTCTGGTGTACATTTTCTGATTGACATTTTGGTAATTTTTGTGGAAGTTATAAGGGACTTATCCAAAGTGATGCCGAGATGCTTTGGGTGAGTACTGTGGATGATTGGAACCCCTTGCCATAAGATATCGAGAGTAGCAGTGATAAAATAAATTACACAAAGTAAAGTGCTGGCTTAGCTTCGAACCCACACATAAGTTACGAGGCTGTAACCACTTTGCCACCACTACTGTCAATTACCTAAGTGCCACACACAAACTTATCTGTTCAGACAACAAAGTCTAAATTAAGCCCAAAGTCTGACAATGTATCTAACCTTAGATTATCTGTAGTTCCCAGCAATTGAGCTGTAAAGTTGAGTTAGTCAGTTGTTACTTCATGTACCTAACTAAATAATTGATTGCCTAGTGGTGTGACCGTCGGACTGCCGAGTCATAGGTCTCGATTTCGAACCCAAGGCACGCACCTCTGACTTTTAGGATTCATGTGCGTATTGTATGATTACCACTTGCTTTAAAAAACGGTGAAGGAAAACATCGTGAGGCATGCCTGAGAGATATTTCTCGACGGCATGTGAAGCCAAATCATAGGCCTATGGGCGGCTTTAAAATTCTGACACCACTAATCACACGCAAAGAAGAATAATTGATAAGCGAATTTGGATAAACTATAACGTCGACTACACCAAGTAAGGGAAGGGTTAGACTGATGTAAATTAAGATTGAGTTTCTAAATATGCCCCAGGGCGGGTAATACATACACTCGAAGCACTTAACCCACGTTGCATCACGGGCGAAACGGAATCACGAGCTCAAATTGGGCGTGCGTTGCACTTCTCAGTCACCGAATAGATAGTTACCGAAGGCCAGCTCGATATAACGAGAGAATAGAGACTTAGTGCTCGGCGACACGACGCCGTCGCCGCACCGCTACCGCGCCATCGACGCGCTGCCACTGCGCCGCCGCTGTGCCTTCGCTGCGCCACTCTACAATCCGCGGCGGCGGCGCGGCTGTAGTACGGCAGCGGAGTGGTGACCTTGCATATTCACAGTAATCCGACGTTTACACGGACGTAATAAAATCGCGGCGGGATATTATCGCGCATTGGATTTTCAACTTTGAGAATCCAACGCGCTGGGACGCTCTCTCGTCCCAGCGCGTTGAAAAAACACACCGTTGGATTTTCAACTCTCGGCGCTAAGCAGAGCGTTAAAAATCCAGTGCACGAAAAAAAATTGCTACAATTTTATTACGTCCGTGCGTACGTCGGCTTAGGCGCGACGGCGGCGCAGTGGCGGCGCGGTGGCGGCGAGGATACGGTGCGGCGACGGCATCGTGTCGTCGAACACTCACGCGCACATAGGTAAACTACGCATTCTACGCATCAGAGATGCGACTTTTTTGCGAATCACTGCATGTAAGCCGTCAGTTTGGTTCTGAGCAAACATCTCCGATACGCCACAGAAACGGGGCAGTTCCAACAGCATCCTAAAGACATTATTGTATTGGATGCGCAAGACATCTAGCGATCTTTTGGCGTAGCTGACCCATAGATACAGACCTTGACAAAATGCCTTGAACAGAGTGATTTAGACTTTTTTATTTCCTATACTAAATGTCATTTTAGCCTATCAAATTAAAAATCAGAGTATAGAGTCTGGCAAACGAAAGTAGACACTCGAATTATTTGCAAAGTTTTTATATGGCAATGCTATTTAACGTCAACCTCAATTTGCCAAAATAAGATGGAGTATTGTTGGTGTCTGGTTGTGATCTTGATACAGCATTCAATAACTCAAAAATGTTAAAACAGTGATTCTAATGAATCTATTTACATGGAAGTTTTAGATTCAGATTTTGATTATGATGGTGAATATTATTATAATAAATTACAAATTACCTAAATAATTATAGAAAATTATTGTTTTTTTTATGCTATGTAATAAAAGCTGCACGGGTCGATCGGTCAGGTTAAGCTACGCTTGCCCCGGTTGGTCTGTTGATGGGTGACTATCTTTACATACCAAGACCCCTCCGTGCCTCGGAAAGCACGTTAAGCCGTTGGTCCCGGCTGTCATTGTAGATCTTCGACAGTTATGGGTAGTTAGAAGCCCAAAAAGTCTGACAACCAGTCTTACCAAGGGGTATCGTGTTACCTAGTAACTAGGTTGTGGAGGTCAGATAGGCAGTTGCTCCATGTAAAATGCTGATATTCAGCTGAATCCGGTTAGACTGGAAGCCGACCCCAACATAGTTGGGAAAAGGCTAGGCAGATGATGACCTGAAGTCGTATTTTTATTCAGACGAAGTAAACTGATTTTTCAAAATTTCAAGAAACGTCTCGTTGATTTGGAACATAATAGGTAGCATGATTTTAAACAAATAATTCTAAAGTATCAAATTAGGTTATTCCAGGTATGTCATACAAATTTTGGGGTTGCTATGCTGATATTTTTTAAATTTGCCGCCCTTTTTCAGTATCTATTTTCATTTGCCAGACTCTAGTCTCGTGTCTATGTATTCGTGTGTTTTTGTTCCTTGTTTGGAGCCGGCCTTCTGAACCTATCTATTTTGTGCCTCAGTGGAGGCAATTAACGTGGCCCAGTTCGCACATGTTACGTAACATGGTACACAACAAGCTACTGTAACGTTTAGTTGACGATCTCTGGGCGTCGCACGTCGTTCATGACAAATCATGGCGTTTAAGTGGTAAACAGTTATTGAAGTTTATTGGAGTACATGTGATGTAGTTCACTGTTAAAGTGAAACTTTTATTACATAGTCTCAAACTTTTTGGTCTGCGTGTTGCATGTCGCGTGACGGTCGGCCGCGGAGTAGTTATAAAGTGAAAGGCGCTCGTCAGAGCAGCCAAGGCCAATATGGCGGCGCCTATAGAAGTTTCACTTTTACCGTGGTTTCATAAAACCACACAATCCTTTTTTTTATTTATTAAACTTCTCGCACACAATGAGGTACAAAGGCGGACTTAATGCCTCAGGCATTCTCTACCAGTCAACCAAGGGTGTTGAAGAGATTAGATGGCAGGTGCTCTGATTGAGAGTAATAATAAAATAAACAGATTAAGTATCTTGATCTGGCTCACGAGGTTGTCGACTTGTGGGATGTGGACACAGCAATCATTGTGCCGATAGTCGTTACGGCCAATGGCATAATAGCTAAGAGCCTCGACCAACACCTGAGGAGGCTCTCGTTAGGCAGCTGGATCAAGGTCTTGATCCAGAAAGCGGTACTCCTGGACACGGCGCGTATTGTTAGGAGGTTCCTCTCTCAGGAGCCCTGACCATCGGTGGCTTGGACCCTGGTCCCGACAACGGTGGGCTACTATTTTTTATATTTTAAATGTTTTTTTTATTATTTTTTATAAGAATATTTAAAAATGAAAAAAGTATGTTTAAAAATGAAATAAAGGATAATAAAAAATATAACAAAATGCATTATAAATAAAATAGGTACATATACAAGTACATAAATAGGTTATAAACTTATAATACACATACAAACGTAACGTATTTACGTAATGTTCTTCCCTCCTTGCCTCGGAAACCAACTTGGTCCCGGCTGTCATTCGTAGATCTTTGACAGTCGTTACGGGTAATCAGAAGCTCGAAAGTCTGACAACCAATCTTGCCAGGAGCTCTAGGGGGTATCGTGTTATCCAGGGTAATAATGTGACGGTCAGATATGCTGTCGCTCCATGTAAAATACTTGTATTTCAGCTCCATCCGGTTAGACTGGAAGCCAACCTTGACATAGTTGGGAAAAGGTTAGGCAGGCTGGGAAAGAAAACTCATCGATATAAAATTCGCGTCATTGTAAAAGTTAAATTCGCTTGAAACGTCCAATTAATTACATATGAATTAATGATGAAGTAATTAAACTCGGACGAAATGAGCCAATCACCGTGCACTGACCACTGACGACAATGGACTTAATGATAAAATAAAATTAAAATCTGGTGGTTTTCATTAAAGTTAAGTTTCGTGTTGATTCGTTTTCTAATTAATGCTATACTTGATTATATTGATATTATGTCTTTTTAGGGTTCCGTAGTCAACAAGAAACCTATATAGTTTCGCCATATCCGTTTGTCCGTCCGTCTGTCTGCGGCTTAGCTCAGAGACACTTAGTACTAGAAAGCTGTAATTTGGCATGGGTATACAATATACATCAAATCATGAATTTTTGTATTAGGGTAGGGGAGGTCCCCTACGCGTAAAGTGGTTTTTTTTTTCTCTTCTTTCCCATGGTGTGGGGTGCTGTTGGAAAACTATTTCAAAAATATTGTAGTCGTTTAAAACCATTTTTGGATTCAGGGATCCGTTTGCGAAATATTAAACTAATGCTAATTTTTGTTAGAGTCAAGTGTCTCCCCTGCCAGTTAAATGGTTGTTTCGGGATATGTGAAAAAGTTCACAGCAGTAGTGTATATAACAAAGTTAAAGGATAACTATCACAGCTAAGAAGGCTCTACAAGTTAACGAGTAATAATCGATCAACTTACATTTGCAGTTGCAAAAACATGATCTCCCATACATTCCATATAGGAGAACATGCTTTCCCACTACAATGTTAAGTTTGTTCTTGGGATAAATTCATTCCAACTACAGAACCCTTCATTGTACATGGTCTGACAGCCGATTTTTTTACTTCGTTAATTGTAAATCAAATGGACCTTTTCTCAGGTTGATTCGAGATTATTAAAATTTCTAAGTTTGAGATATCATCATAATCAGCTTATAATGTTCCCACTGCTAGGACACAGGCCTCCTCTCGGTTAGAGGGAGTGGACTGTAATCTACCACGTGGGCCCTTTGCGGGTTGGTGGATGTAACATGTCTTCGAATTTTTTGGTTCTAGGACATGCCGGTTTCCTCACGATGTTTTCTTTCACCGTTTTGAGAGCAGTGGTGATGAAATTAAATACACAAAGTATAGCGCTTGGGTTCGAACCCACGACCTACAACTCGTAAGTCGGGATGTTACCACTGGGCCACCACTGCACTACCACTGCAGTTCGGGATATATCATGTGTAAAAAGCCGATACTGACTGTCATACTAATTTTTTCGTAGTTAAGTGTTAGGTAGCTGTTGATATGAAGGATTTTTAAAACATACGACTATGTTTCTTTAGTGTTCCATAGAAACACAATTTACTGCATACAGGCTGGCAGGGACATCGACGCGAAAACTGTTAGCATGGATTCAGTACATAATCTTGAACCCTCTGCGTTGAAATTTTGTTTTTCTGTTAAACATAATGACTTTAACAAAAAAATCAAGAATAACTCCAAAAGTTCGCTAACAATATTACCAAAACTGAAAATAGACAAAATTATTATCTCCTTCAGTAAGATTAAATTTACGAACAAATCACTTTTAGGAAAGTTACTAAACAAAGTTGTAAGTGGAATGTACAGGGATGTCGAATCCTATCCTCTATCAAAATATGGATGATTATTGCTTAAGACAGCCAAACACTGTTAAGAAGTTCCAAAGTTTCTTACCCTTTTAGTACCTACGATGTATAAGTAATGAGAGTTATGTGTTCTTCGAAAGAAAAAAATAAATAAATAAAACGAGCGAGGCTTACAGTAGTCGCATATGACCTTGGTATAAGCAACATTAAAGGTACGGGGCCTCGTCAAGGTCGTTTTTGACAGCCAACTCTAGCACTGCGCGCGCTCATTGGTCAAATTAAATACCGTGCGCTTCCCAGCTTCTTGTTACACACTTCCGTCCCTTTTTACGAAATCACTTCCACAAACTTTTAGGGTTTATATGTTCTGTGCACAGATTGCAAGAAAGCGAGAGGAAAGATGTAAAACATTTTAAAAAAAAGTTGAACGATTTTATTGTGCAGTACTTTACTTTTTTGAAGTTGGTAAAAAAAAGGGAAATGTCAATCATGTCGTTGTCATGTGTAATGTCATTAATCCCAAAGAAAATGTATCGCGCGTTGATGTCTTTTTAATGGTTAAAAGCTGGTGTCGGTAACAGTGTCGCGAGTTCAATTGTTTTTTCCCATCTCAAAAATGACCAACGCACCTAAAGAAGTTTTTACTTTAAAAAAAAAGTTTTTGACGTCAACCCATCTTGAGCAAGCGTGGTGATCAATACTCGAGCCTTCTCTGTATGAGAAGAGGCCTCTTGCAGTGGGACAGTAATAGGTTGATATTATATTTTACTAACTTAGAGTTGTACTTGGACTATGTCCCACTTTCTAGAGTGTCCCAATTTTACACTTGCAGGCGTAGCATGACAACCGTAGAAACGCATTTTGTACGGGTTTTGTCGACGGAAGAATAGACAAAATGTTAGATTGTGATTGCTTATCCGTCATTTTGTCTATTTTTCCGTCGACAAAACCCGTTTTTACTGTGGTGCTGCTAAGCATGTTGCAGTTAAGGTGATCTGAAGAACGTCACTGATATAACCTAACACCTGCTGTGTCTAAGCAATAAGGAAGTTAATTTCAAGTACCATCGATACCCAAATGTCCTTTCTTTGGTATTGTTCGTCGATTTAAGCTCCTTAAGTTCTGAGTTGAGCTCCACGATTACTGACAAATGCTTGCACTGACTAGACAGGTCCACTCAAATCTGTCTGGTTCTTTCCTCATAAGACCATGTCAGACACTAATCTAAAGATTATGTCTGGACTTTAAAAGAGACAGCGGCTTTTAGTTTGTTTCGGCCTTTCTTCTCAGAGTAGTCAGATAGGAAACGCCGAACTCATCTAGCTTATTTTCAATATTTTTTTAATATGACGTGTAAAAGTGATTCCGATATCCTATTTACAGAATAAACAATTTCATTTCATTTCGATATAAAAGGAAGAAGTGGTGGTAAGAAGAATAATAATTTTGATAAAATATAGCTTTGCTAAACTAGCTGGGTAATAAAAAACTTAAACCAACTCGAAGACGGATATCAGATCCAAATGAAGAACGCGTACAAATTAAGGGAATAAGCAGTATGGCTTCCAAATCTCAAAATAAATTTAGAAACGGTATCAGTTCACTTATTTATGAAATTGAAACGTAATATTTCAGGAATTCATTAATATCAAGACAAAACAAACTTAACTTTTAAAATTGATTCGATTCGATATTGTTTCTTGGATTTTTTATAATAGGGTCTCGCTAAAAAAATAAATTCTATTTAGTCTGTCAGTCAGATAATTAAAAAATATTTAACACGTATTTTTTGCTTTATCTTATTAATAAAAAATGACTTAGATAAAATGTATTAAATTTGGGGAGTTGGAACGCGCTACGTCACAAGTGAGTATAAAACCTACATACTAGTGACGTCATGCCACATTTCAACTCAATGTAGCGCCGTAATCTTTTGATTACATCAAAAACTGTCCAAGTGCGTGTCGGACCACGCACAATTGAAGGGTTCCGTAGTTGCGATGAATTTATCCTAAATACAAACTTGACATTGTAGTTGAAAAACGTGTTCTCCCATACATTCCAACTGCAAATGTAAGTTTGTACGCACAATATTAAGAGATTTAACAATGTTATTTTAAGACCATAGGCTTCTTATAGGTTTTCTTGTAATCTATTGATAAAGAACCATTCTCGGTTTTTTTTTTCGAAATTTTAGTCTCAATGGTCAATTTTCATCAATTTTCTTAAATATCTTAAAATTTATTTATTTTTAAATTATGAAAAAAAAAAAAATTGAGATCCTCGCAGCAAGTCTTTCATTTGATGTGTCGCACGTCCGTGTTTGGGTCACAGAAATACATATTTTATATATACCAAATTTCAACTTAATCGGTCCATTAGATTCGGAGCAAATTGGCTGTGACAAACAGACACACGAGTGATTCTATAAGGGTTCCGTTTTTTCTATTTGAGGTACGGAACACATAAAAAAGAACGTGTCCAATAGGTTTTAATCATTTAAATGACGGACAAAAAAAAAATGTTTAGTTATCATCCCTGTTCCAGCTTTTTTTTGTTTTTGGGTGAAAAACACTCAACAAACAGAGGCATCACAAGAACACTGCCAGCCTAGAAAAAAAACTGAACGGTCCAATACCCCTATAATGTCAGCAGCAACCATAGACATTGAACAGGCACTGGTTTCAACAGACACACAATATCACTACTTGGCGGTAGGGATGAACTCCATTACAATAAAACCCGACTACTGAAAAATCACGCTCTAAAAACTATGAAAGTGAACTTGTTTCATACTTTTTAGAGCGTGATTTTTCAGTAGTCGGGTTTTAGTATTTGAACTTACTTTTTATTTAAATTATTTTGGGGTTTTAATTTCGTGATAAAGTATTTGTAGAGGAGTTATTAAATATATTTTTTTTGTTTGGGTTTTATTGTATTATAAGTCATTAATTTTACAGCCGCGCAGTATTAAGCAGTCTCACTTTTGCTTGTTTTTAGCAATTTAAACATATTTGTTTACTTAGACAATATAATATATATACATATTTGTAATGTGCTCGTCTAGCCCTTTCATTTGATACCCATCATGGCATAATTTAAAAACTTTTTTTTTAAGTTCAAGTCTTTATGTCTTCTAGGCGTCTTGTCTTTATGGCGCCATATTGCATTTAATGTGACGTCACATAACATTTGTCTAAGTACGATAGGCAGTTTGGAAGTTATGAGGTAACAGATGATACGATGATGATGATATTATGCTATGTACATACCGGTCAAAATCATAACCCTCCTTTTTGCTTTTCCGTAGTCGTATAAAAAGCACTATTCAAGGTCGCTCAGCGCGCTAAGGAACGGTCTTTGCTCGGAATTTCTTTGAAGAGTAAGATGTATAAAATGAAATTTTCCGGAAAGAACTGGAGTTACCTTACCGACATATCTTGCAGAGTAAGCAAGCTGAACTGGCAGTGGGCTGGCCATGATTATTGAAGAACCGATGGCCGGTGGATCAAACGAGTCCTGGAGCTGTTCTAATACGTATCTACTTTATTGTTTTCTTGTGCTTGTTAACTAGTAAGCACTCGTAAGTAGCGTAAATTTCCCTGAAGAGAATAGAGTAACGTACAATATTCTGTACATAATTTATTTCAATGTGAACCTAGTTCCTCTGAATAACTATCTTGGGAGCGATAGGCAACGCCATATTGTTATTAAGTCGAACATTACGAACAATATATTGGATAAGTGGTAGGAGAATAATTTATCACCAATTGAGATGAAAGTTAACTAAACTATTATCCGTAGAGAGAATCAAGTTTGATGTTAGATATTATGTTGCTGTTATGGCGTATATTTTTCTCGGAGAAGTCTAAGTAAAATGTCTCGCTGATGGTGGCGAGTGTGTTGGATCATTCGGTTCCCTAAGCTAAGGGCGTTTTAACACTACCTTGATCAGACCCTCATAATAGGGATGATGACAAAAAAAAAAAATCGAATGGAAACTTCTTTTGGTGCGTTGGGCATTTTTGAAATGGGATTAAACCATTGATTTCGTGAGACCATGACGACACCAAGTGAAAATATGAGATTAAAAAAACTTTTTACAAAAAAAAAACAACCGACTTCAAAAAAAACACTACAAAGTGAAAAATAACTTTAATTTCAGAAGTTGGTGTCTTTGGTTTTGAATTTTCGTTCTTTGTCACCGACTTCCGAAATTAAAGTTATTTTTCACTTTGTAGTGTTTTTTTTGAAGTCGGTTGTTTTTTTTTGTAAAAAGTTTTTATTTTTCACTTTTTAGTTGTGATACCTACCCCACACAAATTCGAATACCACTACCTGCTATGTTAATAACAGTGACAGGAAGTTATCATAATATCATCCACATACTAAGCGAGGTAAAAATACGTATTATTGAAGCTAACTCAAAAACTACCCAAGTAAAGTTAATAAAATTTATATGGGACCACCTCTAAAGTATGATCTACCAAACAAAAAAAGAATCATCAAAATCAATTCATAATTGACGGAGTAATCGCGTAACAAACATACAAAAAAAAAAACAACATACAGTCGAATTGAGAACCTCCTCCTTTTGGAAGTCGGTTAAAAATAAGCCCTAGCAGATAAGAGATGACCAGTCTCAACTGACGGCGCCCGTTCACGAACATGACGCGTGGATCAGCACCATCCAGCTCAACCATTTATTTCAGACCGCATATGGAGGTAAAATCTAGCAAAAGCCGGGATTAATAACACCAGTACGCCAAGCAGTAGAGCTTAGAATATTGTATACTCAAGTTTGGTGATGTTCGATGCAATCCTATTAGCATTTGCAAGTAAACGCTAAATTGAAGCGTTGCGTGTCGATGTTCAATTTAGTTGTACCTATTATCTTTTGTGGGAAATTTATTTGAAACAGTTTGATATTCTGTGAAACTATTAGAGCTATTAAAAATACAGTGAAACGTTTTTATAAATGAAATTCATTCGATAGAATTGTCGATTAGTGTGATACCAAACATGGTAATTTTTTTTTCACCGCTTTTGTAATTTTTTTGAGAAATAATTATGTAAATAAAACAAACAATGGAACTCTGGGTGTGCCGATAGAAGTGAAAACTTGAACTTTATTCGGCTTCGACGATGGAGCAGCCCTACCAAGACAAAACTGATGTACATCTGGCCGATGAACTGAGAAGACGTCGATTGCAATAAATCGCGATAGATAAATGAGCTTATATGTTATGTTATGAAATGTTATTTTTTCGAAAATAAATGCTTTGATCCCCAAGTGAAAACTTGAATAACTTTACTGTGGAGAAAATACTTTTCTTTTTTGAAGTCGGTAAAAAAAGGGAAATGTCAATCATGTCGTTGTCATATCTCAATGTTTGGAATGTCATTCATCATCTGCCTAGCCTTTTCCCAACTATGTTGGGGTCGGCTTCCAGTCTAACTGGATGCAGCTGAATACCAGTATTTTACATGGAGCGACTGCCTATCTGACCTCCACAACCTAGTGACTAGGTAACACGATACCCCTTAGTAAGACTGGTTGTCAGACTTTTTGGGCTTCTAACTACCCGTAACGACTGTCAAAGATCTACAAATGACAGCCGGGACCAACGGCTTAACGTACTTTCCGAGGCACGGAGGGGACTTGGTATGTAAAGATGGTCACCCATCCACGGACCAACCGCGGCAAGCGTAGCTTAACCTGATCGATCGACCCGTGTAGCTGTTATTGTTTAGCCACAAGCCCCTCAATCAATGTTTGGAATGTCATTAATCCCAAAAAAAAAAAAATCGCGCGTGATGATGTCTTTTTAATGGTCAAAAGCTGGTGTCGGTAACAGTGTCGCGAGTTCAATTGTTTTTCCCATCTCAAAAAAGCACGCGCTTAAAGAAGAATTCACTAAAAAATAACGTTTTGCCATGGTCATTCTCCAAGTCCTTTCTCCAAGTGTCCTTTCTGCCTAATTTTATAAATATCGGTTTGATAGTTTAAACTTAAAAGTAACAAACAGGCAAACTTGTTTTCATATTATAATAATGACTGATAACCGACTTTTAATGATTTTATACTGAAGATCACGTCTAAACGAGTAGTTTTAATGATTTGAAAAAAATATATGTTAAACGAGAGCATTTCTTTTAATAACCCAATCTGTGAATATTTTAGACTATGTTCATATTACATAGTGTAATTAATTTATAAAGTTATGTCCAACGCGGATAAAAAACTGAGAATCACGCAAAAACGATCAAGCATGTTTTTCTGAAACCTTCACCATTTTAAAGATAATTAAATTGTTTATATTTTAGTATACGTGTTTTATTTAAATACCTTTTTATTTATGTATAATAAATTAATAATGTGGGACAGCGCTTCTTGATGGGCGATTACTGGCTGGACGTACATGTTGCGTGAGCTCAGTACAGAACACGCAAGCTAACCACTCAAGGCCATTATTATCGGCGTCTTAAGGGGACGATAACCGACTTTTAATGATTTTATACTGAAGATGACGTCTAAACGAGTAGTGTTAATGATTTGGAAAAAATATATGTTAAATTAGAGCATTTTTCTAATATTTTAATATAGGCATATTTTTGATTATGTTTATATTACATAGTCAAATTAATTTGTAAAGTTATGTCTAAGACGGAAAAAAAACTGAGAATGACACAAAATCTATCGAGCGTATTTTTCTAAAAACTTCACTATTTTAAAGATAATTAAATTATTGATCTTTTAATATACTTGCTTTATTAAATACTTTTTTTTTACGTGTAATAAATTAAAAATGCGTATAATTTGGGACAGCGCTCCTTGATGGGCGAGTCCTATTACTGGCTAGACGTACACGTTGTGTGAGCTCAGCACAGAACACGCAAGCTAACCACTTAAGGCCACTGGCATATATCGGCGTCTTAACGCTGTCCTTAGTGCATCCCCCTTAAGTAAGGATTAATCTTTGCCCTGAAGAGAAACTTTGACCCAACCATATAAACTACATTATGAGATAGAACACAGGAAGTAACTAACCCCTATATTACATGACCCAAAAGGTCGTAAGCGACGTAAATATTGTATTAATTAGTTCAAACTCCTTTCAAGGGAAAAACGAATGGGCTGTTATGTCGTTACAGGTTTTCCTTGTGACAAATTAAGGTGTAATCTGCTTTGAATCGAGTTTTAGTTTTATTAGCGATCTTTGAAAGCAGTGGTGGCCCAGTGGAAACGACCGCGGCTTACGAGTTGTACCTAAGTCGTAGGTTTGAACCCAGGCAGGCAATTTACTTTGTTGTAAATTATTTCATCACCACTGCTCTCAAAACGGTGAAAGAAAACATCGTGAAGAAACCGGCATGTCCTAGAATAAAAAATTCGAAGACATGTGACATCTACCAACCCGTACTAGGCCCGCGTGGTGGATTACGGCCCACTCCTTCTCACAGAGAGGAGGCCTTTGTCTCAGCAGTGGGAACATTTTAGCCTGATTGATTATGCTTATGCAAGTGATATTTAAAGTACACATGAGATTTACTTCTAATTGATTAGTGACACCTCCTTGCTACATTCAGAAAGGAGATCCTAGGAGACACTGAAACTCTAACGAATCTTACTATCCTATCCTATCCTACTAATAATATATAATTAAATATAATATAATTTATATGTAATTAAATTTATATAATCTTTATCCTTAATATTATAAATGCGAAAGTAAGTTTGTTTGTTACGCCTTCACGCTAAAACGGCTGAACGGATTTGGATGAAATTTGGCACATATATAGATGATGCCCTGGAAAAGAACATAGGATACTTTTGTTTTTTTTTCCCACGGGATCGAGACTTATGCGGGTGAAACCGCGGGGCGCAGCTAGTCCTTAATATTATAAATGTGAAAGTTTGTGAGGATGGATGGATGTTTGTTACTCTTTCACGCAAAAACTATTGAAAATAAACAAACGTTGTTCAGACCATGATCTACTACCATACTACAGAATCAAATAAAAAATGGTTTTTAATAAAACACAAAAAAACAAAGTTTAAAATGTCAAGATTATCGTTACTCCCTATAACACAGACACTACGCATGGGACACAGCATTGTCTACAGGGAAATGTACCTCCATAAACGAAATTTAGTAAGCAGTAGATAATCTTGACATTTTAAACTTAGTCTTTTTGTGTTTTTTCAAAAACCAATTTATGTTTTTTTTTTATTGGATGCTGTAGAATGGTAGTAGACCATGGTCTGAATAACGTTTTTTCTAGCAAAACTGTGATTCAAATTTAACGGTGTATAGTTGTGCCGATTCTATCCTAATGATTTGAAAGTTTTATCAGTTCACAACAAGATCAGAGCCCAATTTACGCGTAGGTAATTCGATATGATCGTACTTAGCATAATCAGCCTATAATGTTCCCACTGCTGGGACACAGGCCTCCTCTCTGTGAGAGGCAGTGGGCCGTAATCCATCCACGCGGGCCCAGTGCGGGTGGATCGTACTTATCTAAGTTATATAAAATGTAACTGGCATTTAATAATACCGGCGTGTAACTGTAATAAAGTAAAGTACCAGAGTAACTAGTTTCAAAATTAATGATACGCACTAATCAGATGGGGCTGCGACAGCGACCACTTCTACATGTGCCCTATGCAAACACTAATTATATTTACGCATAATGCATATTTTCTAAAGGCCAGTCGCAGTTTTAATGAAATTTGTTGTGACTAAGGCATTGACCTTTTCTGCACCAATTCAAGCACACTAATAAAACTCTTAGCAAAGCCATTTTTTGTACAAGAGACACCTGCTTGCACTTGAACAGTTTGTTGTCCAGATTGCCTTAAAATTTGAACAAAAATTGGCTTAATGAACAGAATTGTATTAACTAACTTTGAGGGAATAACTATACTCCGTTTGAAATAAGATTAGACATTTAAACAAACCTTTTTTACAGTCTGTTCAACCGATTTTGACTTCTATACCGTAGGCATAAGGATGGCATTAAAAGCAAAAAAGTGTTTACAAACCAACTGTTTACTGCAGCTGTCATTTGTCATGCCGCTATCGCAATAGAAGTCAAAATCGGTTGAACGAACTGTAAAAAAGGTTTAGTTAAATGTCTAATCTTATTTCAAACGGAGTATAGTTAAATAGAATGGAAATCGTTTATTTGCTTATAATGTTGGTATATACAGATTAGACGAAACTGAGACTATGAGGAAGTACCTAATCACTTTGTATTTATCTTTGGGGGCTTGTAATTAGCAATTTAGTAATATAATATTGTTATTATAATGTTGTAAGCCTCCCGAAAAAAATAAAAAAATAAGAGCAAAAGGATTATTTTCTTGATATTCTTGACATTTTAGTATGGATAGACCAAAAGAAAGAAGCTCGTGCGTGGCTAAGTAATAACAGCGGCACGGGTCGATCCATCAGGTTAAGCTACGCTTTCCGGGGTTGGTCCGTGGACGGGTGACAATCTTTACTTACCAAGACCCCTCCGTGCCTCGGAAAGCACGTTAAGCCGTTGGTCCCGGTTGTCATTTGTGGCTCTTTGACAGTCGTTACAAATCGTCAGAAGCCCGAAAGTCTGACAACCAGTACCCTAATTGCGTAACTTATTTTCGTAAACATTTTTGCCTTATTTGTTTCATTTTGACAGTTCAACAAAATTCATTGCGTTATTTGCGTTTTTGAGCAGATTTTTAGCCAACTTATGAAACAATGGATTAGCAATCTGTTTCAAATCGAAACAGATTGTGTTGTATTACGCAATTAGTTATTAATTAATTATTATTACACACTAACAGACTAAATAAAAATAATAAATTCATTAACTTGTAATTTTTATTTAATAACTTTTGTTTTAATAACATGTTACACTAATAGCAAGATATAAAGGAGCGGCGCCTCCTGGCACAGGCATCTATATGCTTAAAAGGGGACGCCACCAACTGTATAACGTATGTACAACGTGTAATATTGAAATAAACATTTTTGTATTTGTATTGTATTAGGGTACTGTCTTACCATGGTGTATCGTATTACTCAGTTATGGGATTGTGAAGGTCAGATAGGCAGTCGTTCCATGTAGAATACTGGTATTCAGCTGCATCCGGTTAGACTGGAAGCCGACCCCAACATTGTTGAAAAAAGGCTAGGCAGATACCAGTATGGATAGACCAAGGAATGAATGCTCTGTCCCTGTTTTAAAAGAATTTGGTAAAGTAGGAATAGATAATATATATACATACTGATTGTTAATTTTATTTTTATTACATTTTACTTCTTCACAAAACTTACAGCTATATATAGATTGTTGATAGTTAGAGAAAGAAGGCCAATTAAAAGTTTTCACTGACAATATTAGGGTAGCACAAGAAACAGCAGACAGGCAAGCAAAAGTAAGAATAAGTAAGCACTCGGATAGAATTAAGAAAAGACTGGAAAGGTTTTAGTGATCTTCAAAGAAGTTTTCACACGGTATTTTTTTAAGTTTAGGAACACTGGTGGAGAATAAACCAAGATCATCAACACTCTGACACATCGAGTTGTATGCCCTGCTAGCTCTTATCATTTAAGAGTTTTATCGATATATGCACTGCACAGAGGGAACGTATAGAGGTTGTTCAGAACAGTCGATTGAACCATTTGCCAAATTGAACAAGAATACTATATCAGCAATTTTTCTCTGCCTAATTAGTGGAAGAATGTGACTGTAATATGCCTCTTCTCATACAAAGAAGAGTACCTGAAATATTGATTTTATATAAATTCAGTTCTCTTTTGTTACCAGGCGACCTCTTCGTGCTGGTATTCGCGATGGACAGCCGCGAGTCCTTCGAAGAGGTGATCCGGCTCCGAGAACAGATTCTGGAGACGAAAGCCAGCGCCAGCAGTGGGGGCAGTAGAGGGCGGCGTCAGGTGCCCAGGGTACCCATGGCAATAGCTGGGAATAAATGTGACAGAGATCTTAAGTAAGTAGCAGAATACTTCTTCACTTTTGAAGCACGAGAATAGGTCATGCTATGCTAAAAAATGAAGACCACGGTAGGTAACAGGGTTGGATGCCCAGAGAGCGCCGCATATACTTACGTATTCCACCTCCAACCACTGCAACTCTTATAATTTCATAAACCGTATCGCTACTCTATAATCCAATTGTACAAGGACATGCCTGTACTCACTTGCAGGCAACTCTGTGCACTCAATATAATCCTTCGTAAGCATTCTTCCCTTAAGTATGACTCAAAATTGCTTCTAAATAAACGACTTAAAGACCTTGTTTGCCCTCCTGTCAGAATAAAAACTGCCCTGGCAAGTCGAAACTATTTGAGTTTGAGTGGCCGCCTTTATAATGTAATTAACAAAACATGTAACATTTATCCCCCTTTATCCCCTTCCAAAATACAAGTGTAAGACCGTAGTAAGCGAATACCTTCAGGGTCTTACTTACGGTGGGCACGCCACAATCGCGGCGATAAGACCCGTCTTTGAGGAGTGGCTGGAGAGACGCCACGGCGTTCTCACCTTCCGCCTGACGCAGGTCCTCACCGGACACGGCTGCTTCGGGAGGTTCCTGTTCAGGATAAGGCGGGAGGAAACACCCGGGTGTCACCATTGTGTGGATCGGCCTGAGGACACGGTGGAGCATACGGTGGAGGTCTGCCCGGCTTGGGCGGAGCAACGCCGTGTTCTCGTAGAGGCGATCGGCGGCGGTGATATCTCGCGTCCGGCCCTGGTTCAGGCCATGGTACGGAGCGAGAGGAAATGGCAGGCCATCACCTCCTTCTGCGAAGCGGTAATGCTCGCGAAGGAGGAGGCGGAACGCGTGAGGGAGAGGCAAATTTCGCGCCCTCACGCCCCTAACCGCTGCAGGAGGAGACGCCCGGGGCGGGAATCGCGAGCCGATTTCCGGCCACCGTAGGCGCGGGCTTGCGGACGGTGAGCAATGGGTAGCTCGCTGTCCGATAAGGACCAAGCCCGGGTCGACGGCGCGTTGTGTTCCACGCGCGCCTCAAAGAGATGTCAGCAGAATTGAAGGGGTCCACTAGGGCCAATGCCTGCCGGGGGTTCGAAGAAAACCGATCGGGAAATCGTGGCCCCCGGCAACAGGGCAACCGAAGGAACACGGGTGGGTTTTAGTCAGTAAGAGTCTGACACGCCCTCCCGCTCCGCCCAGAGCGGGAGAAGTTATTTGATAATTTCACACCCAAAAAAAAAAAAAAAAAAAGGGTCTTACTTACGATGACACTGAAAGACTGTTTGCCAGGAATTCATAAATAATAAGCGCTAAAACATACACACACAAACGCACCCCAACACACTCACACGCAAACGCATGCAAACGCACCCTAACACACACACACCCAAACACACCCCAACACTCCCACACACACCCTTGTTTGTGCAGACACACTCACACACGCATTCACGTATTTCCTTGCATGCCTGTAAATACATTATTTTTCAATCTAATAATTACATTCAATTCAATTTTTTTATTTATTTTTTATTACTTAAAATGAGCGTAACTTAATTTGTACAAGGACTATTTTTGTATGATTATATTGAAACGAATAGCAAATCATAATTGTAGGAGGAAGGCGCCGATGTCTGTCACACAGTTAATACTAGCACAGACATCGTCGTTCACTCTATCTTTAAAATGCTCTAAACTCTGTACATTGTGTTTTTGTTCAGGATAGATGAGTTATATCAACATTATTGTTAATAAAAAATATTATATTATTATTAATTGTCAATATAAGTTAGTTTAATACAGTGTAAGTCTTTATAATGAGTACATATCGAAATGATGGAATCTATGCTTACTTTTACCGACGGAAAAAATATTTAAAAAAATCTAAATACTGAATGATTGTTTTTACAATCTCCAAATTTTTACAGGTTGTTCTACCCATGAATAAAAACAACTTTCACTATGGGAGCAACTCTGAAATCACGAAAAAAAAAAATCTGCTGTTTATACAAAAGTTCAATACTTGACTAAAATGTATGAAACAGCTAATTTTTTTTTTGGAGACTAAAAGAAATCATCCAGTATATTTTATATTTCTTATGGACCCAAAAAAAAATTGTACTTAGGCGTCCTCATAAATGATGGAGAAAAAAACGTTTGACTAAACTGAAATGTTTTTTTTTCTATAAATTTTTACAATAATCGTAAAATTTCTCAAGACGCCAAACAGAAAAAAAAAGATTTTCTTTAATATTTTTTTCCGTCGATAAAATTAAGCATAGATTCCCTTATTCGATATTTGCACACTATAAAGACTCACACTGTATATCTGTTTTTAAACAAAGAGCTCTTTACTTCAGAAAGTCTAACAAACAGTCTTACCAAGGGGTATCGTATTACCCAGTAACTAGGATGTGGAGGTCAGATAGGCAGTCGCTCCATGTAAAGTACTGATATTCAGCTGCATTCAGGACTGGAAGCCGACCCCCACATATCTGGGAACAGGCTCGTCAGATGATGATGGGATGGTTTTGGAGTACTTATAGAGCTAGGCAATAAAAAAGCTTCACATTTGTGAGGTGTGATTCTCTAGCTGATGTACGTTACGCATCGTTAACCCTACAAACATCTGACATGTCTCTAATGGTCAACGTCCATGCGAATGGTTAATAACAACCTTATGACCTCAACTTTATTCGGAAGACTGCAGCCGATGGGACTGGAAGCCGATCCCAACATAGTTGGGAAAAGGCTAGGCAGCTTGATTATTTATTTATATTGGTGTAAAAAACTAAGCTTTTGAAAAATTACCAATTATAGGTTTGTTGACTACAATAATGGTGTTAAGTGCAAAGAGAGAGTTTGTTGCTAGCCACGAAGTATTCCCTTAATTACTTTTTATGACACTCAAGGGAAGCGGCACACTGTTAGGTCATAAAGCAGCAAAACTAAATGCTCTCCATTAAGGCCTCAAACATAGTATCATCACAGAAATACAGATGGTTCACTCCGCAAACTCATTTAAATAAAAAGCGACTCTTGCTACGACACAATAAAGTGCAATTCAGGTCGCACAGCGCTAATTACCTACAGCTATATTCACCAAGAAGTTGCCTCTCTATGATTACGTTACGCTTCCTGAATTGGCCCAACAAGACGAGCCCGCCGCGTACTTGCAGCTTCATACCTAAAATACGGAGTGCCTTCTGTACTATTCTGTTGTATCATCCCGATTTATAAGAAAAGTTTTACTTAGCTTGGTTCTGAGTACTGATAGACATTTTTGTCAGAATTTCAGATTTATAAGAAGGAAAAAATCCTCATTAAATTCTGATTTTCCCTAATTATCTCTCTCTATGAAAAAGGAAAAATTATACTTGAAACAACAACTATAAAGTAAAAACGGTAAAAGGAAATAAAATTTCGTTTAAGTGTTTTTCCAGCAATTAATTCTTAATTTGCTTAGAGAGAAAGAAGTAAAGAAAACAGTTGGCACTGCTAAGTAACTGACAATTCAACAAAAAAATTTTGTTTGTAACAATTAATTTTCCGCCTATTTAATTAAAAACTGTTTTTATTTAGAGTCAAAAGAAAAAGTTTTTGATGTCAAACTTTAACCATGATTTTCTCATTCATCGTCACTTATTTTCGCTATAAATGGCAATTTTTATGTACATATATTGTTGGAAGTTCTTAATAATTAGATCATCAACTAATACATCCGACTCTTTTCCCATTTTCTCTCGATAAAGAATCTGAAAGAATAATTATCTGTTTTTTTTTGCAGGACTGTCCAACCCGAAGAAGCAGTAGCTTACTGCAACACCCAAGACTCCTCGTGCGTCTTCGTGGAAACCTCGGCGAAGAAAAACTTCCACGTGGATGACCTGTTCTACGAACTCTTCGTAGTGGCCAACTTACCTTTAGAAATGGCACCAAACCACCACAAAAGGGTCAGTACGGCGTTTGGGAGCCCTTGTACACTACCCCCAACCAGTAGCCAAAGTAATAGAAGTAAAAAGTGTACCCTCTCCATCAAGAGAAGATTATCAGACGCTTGTGGAGTTGTCGCTCCTAATGTAAGGAGACCTAGCATCCGTACTGACCTAATGATAATGAGAACTAAGACTTGTGCCAAAGGGGACACGGACAGTACGAGCGGCAGTCCAAAGATTACCTTGAACAGGCTGGTGAGGTCTTCGGGACAGAGTGAAAAGCGTTCGTGTATTATACAGTGATATTTATTGTTAGTTGACTTGGAAATATGATCGTGGTGGTGACAGGTGCTATAGGAGAAGCTCGAGTGTTCCATGACCTGTAGACTCTAAGATGCTACTGTGTTTAGAAGTATAAACGCCGAGTTTGATTAGTTTGAAGAAGTATTTAAAACTATACGATAGATGTTGTTTCTAAGTTTGTTGGTTTCTCCGTTTTGCTCTGTTAAATTAGTTTCTCCGAATTCTGCTGAAATTCGAAACAAAATTGGTGTTTCGAATAACTTCAAAGCAGTTTATGTTGATTGTAGTTTAAAGTCAACCGTCTACTGTTATGTTGGATGAACACGGAGAGGATTCCCACGTTGAAGTACAATTCCGTCCGCAGGTGGCAACTGCAGGCGACGACGTGTCGCCGCGACACGACTGGATTCTATGAATTTCTATGAAATACCTTCCGTAGCTAGCGACACATCGTTGGCAGCTTCGGGCGAGTGACAGGCGACACTTGCAGCTCGACCGCAGACCAGTAGTACCGCCAACGCTCGAGCGATAGTCACGTTTTTCTATCTTCTATCTACCGACTGAAATACGGGCAGTTGCCGCCTGCGGTCGGGTACGGAATCATGACTGCAGCGACATGACGCCGCGACGTGTTGCCGCGACATGGAGCCGCGAGACGTTGCCTGCAGTTACCTCCTGCGGTTGGGTACGGAATGGTACTTACTACCTTTAGCTGCGCGATTCATTTGTTTGCCAGCTACGTATCCGTACGTAGTGTGGCCGTGGGTCACAGTACTTAGGCGATTCCGCCTACATTTTCATACAATGAGAAGCTATAAGTACTCGTGGTTAGCTTAGCCGTGGGATGCTGTGGAGCGGTGCCTTTAACCTCTTCTTTAGGCCACGTGCACTTTGGACACGAATTTGTACCGTACGTATTCGTATGATCGTGGTCGTACGAATTGAGTGCGCACACTGAATACGTTTTTCTCAAACAAATAGGTAGTGTTCCGGTGATATCGTATTGAACGCACGAAAAATCCCAACAAGTTCTGATTGTTTTCGGACATCGGAACTATACGTGCGTATACGTACGACTAACTCGCACTCAGTCTGCGCGCTCCCTTAGTACTTAGAAAGTCGGGATCGTTCGTGCGTGTTCGTATGTGTACGCACGAGTAAAATTCGTACGAAAACGCGTCCAAAGTGCGCACGGCCTTATGTTAATATTTAATTACGTGTCGTCAAACTCAATGTCTATGCATTCTAAAACAACATTATTCTACCTGAGTGATGGTTGATTGAAACAATCAACGTCTTTTATATTTAAATAGAGTTTGCAATGAAAAACATAGAAAATCGTAAACACCCATTAGTGTTAATCTTTTAGGATTAATCAGAGATATAATGGTACAATTGTAAATTTAGTTTTACTTGGAATTGGTTCAATAACCCCAGTAAATAATAATAATAAATGATTGGTGAGTTTGATTTACGCTAAAAACTTATGGAGCCGATTACTCCTGTAGGTAGGGTACTGCCTGGAAAATAATTTATTTATCAAATTGACACCCTACGTGATTTTACAGAGTTCAGCCATAGCCTAGCCATTTCATTAAGGCGGAGACTGACTTGCAACATTTGTTTGTAATGTATCAAGTTTTTGTAACGCGTTTACAGTAGCCAGTGCAGCGAGCCGAGCCACTCGATGCGAGTGCCGAATCCTCCACTCAATTTTTTTTTTTTTTTTACAATTTACATTTATATAAATCTTGACAGATATTTTGACAAAATTTTATAATTTGTGGGAGATCTGAAGTCTTAACTAAGCCTAGGCCTGTATTTTAGAACTCCAGGTCCCCCCCATTGTAACACATAGTAAAGAATTGTCAACGTGGTACAATTGCGAATGGTTGGAAGTGTGTCTGAGTGTATGTTTGTTAAAGTTGTTTGTGTGCATGTGCGTATGTGTGTGTGGGGGGTGTGGGTGTGTGTGCGTGTGTGTTCACAAATATAAAATTTAATAAATTATGTACATGTGCATAGAAAATTAAATACAAAATATAACATTACATGTAAATAGAAAAGAATATACCTAAATATAAAGAATTAAATAATATAAAAAGTTGCAACAAATATACCTTGTTACTTTATTATCTCAAGGATTTGTTCCGTTTCAGCGTAGCTTCGATTTAGTAACCATTTGTTTATTTAATTGTCGGCTTCTTTCGTGAATTTCTTTATAATTCTTTATAACGGAAATATGAGAAACGAAAATTTAATGTGCTTGAAGCGAGTGTACGAGGCGTCTTGTATATCGTTGTTTTGTGACCAAGCTCGCTTCAAATGATACATTACAAACAAACGTTGCAAGTCAGTCTCCGCCTTTAAACTGTCAAAGAATGACAGTTGTGATTTGAATATACGGACAATTAACTTAGTAGTCACTTTGATAAACAATTAATTTCCCTGACTTTATCTACTCGTGTGCAGCAAGATCGCATTTACAATACCAACAGATAGTTTCTCTCATTCCGTTACTGTACTTTTGTGTTCAACTTTTTCATATCACTAAAATATTGCCAACACACACACACACGCACACACATGCACGCACAAACTTCCGTCACTAAGTTAAACAACCGCATACGGGCACCACATTGCAATCGCTCCGTGAGTTTTTAACGTAATTCAAAATGACGATGATTTAAAACTTGATGACGTAAAGAAGCATTGCTTTATCGCTTTCACAAATTTGAAGCCAATGGTTCTTACTCCATGGTCTAAAGTACAATACGGCCGATGAATCGTGGCCGGTCTGAAATTCGCGCAGAAGGATGCGCAATAACATTTTTTAGGAAGTAAATGGTGAGATGAGGCGAGTGTGAGTGAGAGGACATGCGCGAAAGTTCGGAGAGCCTATGTTCAGATCGGCCATGATGACATCGGCCATACTGTAATGTATTAGGTACATAAATGTTTATAGTAAATTTGAGGTGGTTGTCGAGCTTGGAATGTGCTAATACTAACAATGTTTAATGGACTAATTAAATGTTTACCTACTCACAGCCAGTTGCAGAAACGAACTTTAATTTTTAAAGCTGTCATTAAATACTAATCTTCCTTGTTTTAACTTGTTGCAAGAAGCAACATTAGACTCGATTTTAATGGCTCTTTGATGAAATTAATGAAATCATTAGCGTAAATGATCCATTACGTAATGGGGCATTATATTTGTGCAACTGGGTGTTGGTCTTTTTAATTTTTTACTGTTTTAGATTACATCTCAGACCAAAAAAATCAAGACAGCGTTTTCAACATCACTGACGTGAGGCCCGTTTCGTAAACATGTGTGCACTTAGTGAGGTGTAATTTGTGGGTGTGAGCGTGTATGCACAGAGCGGAGGTATAGTTTTGGCATGCTTCACTGTATTGTTCACAGCGCTGTGTCTTGATTTTTATTCGATCTGAATTACATCTGTTTCGCAATATATAAAATATGATTTTATCTCAAGCTGTGTGTCAGTAATAAATAATTTTATATTTTACACTACAGTACAAATATTGATACAAAATTGTTTCACTTTACATTGTTATTTATCGACATTAGCTCAGCATGAATTGTAATTTGCTTCAGTGTTGACTGTCTCGTTGGCCTAGTGCTATTGCTGAGCATGAGGTCCTGGGTTCAATTCCCGAGTCAGGCAAATTGTTATTGGGTTTTTAAATCTCGAATTTCTCAGTAGCAGCCCGGAGTCTGGATTTGTGCCCGGTTGATGGCAATCGGCTCGCCCCCTATTACATGGGACTTAAACATAACTGGCGAAATGTGGGTGTACTATAGGTACACCTCTGCCTAACCCTTCGGGGAAATACAGACGTGATGTTATGTTATGTTATGACTCAGTGTTATTGGTTGTATCTAGTAAAAATAGTTGGCAATGTAAATACAGTTGTATTTTTCTTTTCTATTTTTGTCAATGTTTTTTGCTCATTTAAAATTAAAACAAAATCTTATCGAAACATTTCAGTATTTGTATTGTACTGTCAACCAATATCTAATCTTAAAAATAATCTATTAACATTAAGTTTTGCTCAGGCTAGAAGATATTTTTATTTGCGAATAAATTATAAGGCATGGTTACTAATTGTGGTTTTCACCCTATATCATTGTTGTGATGGGACCAAAAAATTCACTGATTCCTTTACTGTTGGAGAAAAATATCAAATTATATGGGTCTCTTGTTAAAATATCAAATTATTAATTGTTGAGCAAATAATATTATTTATTGATACTACGTGTTGCGATATTTTTGTGTTCTTACATATTTTCGGGTAAATAAATAATTGGATTCACTTAAGCTTATAATAATTTATGTCAAATCCGTTCAGCCGTTTTAGCGTGAAAGCGAAACTCGCTTTCGCATCTTATATAATTATGTATATAAAAATAAATCCCTATTTCCCTTGGTCACGGCATCACGCGTGAACGGCTGGACCAATTTCGATAATTCTTTTATTTTGTGTTTTTTTTATTATCAGGAGAAGGCTCTTATGAAAGAAAAATTAAGAACGTTACCGCGGAAAATTAGAAAATTTAAGAAAAGTTTACGACCTAATTAACTTTTCTAATGGAACCTTAGCGCTTTTGACATAACTGTCTGTCGTTTGACAGTTGGCGCGATTGACAGAATGCGCGCTGCAATTATATATATAATTCTTCTGTGAGTGTGTATGTCACTGAACTTCTCTCAAACGACTGGACCGATTTTGATGAAATTTTTTGTGTGTGTTCAAGGGGATCTGGGAATGGTTTAGATTCACAATTGGACCCGGTAGGTGGCGCTGCGATCGAGTTATAGGAAACAGGACAACGTCTGTTCGGTCAGCTAGTATCATTTAAAACAGATGCATCGGTTGGAATTACATTGATAAAATAATTAATTTATCATTTTTTAGTGCACATTTCACAGTCCATTCACTCGAAAAATTTATGGAAATTTGTTCATCACATTAAATATTCATAATTATGACAGGACAACGCCTGTCGGATCAGTTAATTTATAATATTAGTTGGGATTTCTATCTACATTTTATTGAAATCACATCAGAGCAACTACATATTCCAAATTTCACCAAATACTTTCTCAATTTGTTACGCCAAAAAAATTGAATTTCTGTTTTTGCAACAAAATTGACATAATTTGCATTTTAGTGCATCCGCATTGCCGTAATTTAATTTTATCGTACCGTACCGTAATTTCGCTTGAAAACCTTGTAAGAAACCAACCAGCCATACTAAGTAAGTAATAAATAATATGAAACACCTTCAGAACGACACTTAATAGCGTCACGTGCAACGTTGCACAGAAAATGGAGAAGAAAATGCAGAACATATGGCAAAGAATACATGGTACTTACTGTACTAATAGTAGTTGAGAATCTATCTGTGTGGTTCTTTCCTCAAAAGACCTTTTCAGACACTAATCTACATGGTCCTCATATGGCCTGACCAAGATTATGTCTGGACTTTAAAAGACTGTGACCTCTGAGTTTGTTTCGGCCTTTCTTCTCAGAGTAGCCAGATAGGAAACGCCGAACTCATCTAGCTTATTTTAAACATTTTTCTAAATGACGTGTAAAAGTGATTCCGATATCCTATTTACAGAGTAAACAATTTCATTTCATTTCATTTCATTTCATTTACTATGAAGCTTTAAACCTACGTGCAAGTAGTTACCTATCAAGGAAGGAAAATATAATAACAAGTGTACCTAAAAGAGAGAAATAGAAAAAGCACATACAGTAATTGAACATTTTGAGGATAAAAATGGCTCTTCCGATTCATTTAAAGAGGCATTTATTCTGATAAGGTACCAAATTATATTCATATTTGTCTAGGCTGTATTTAACTCTAAAATTTAAAATTCTTATTAGTTAGTAAGAATTTTATATAAATATGTATTATATTATATATATATTTTATATTTATATTTCGCGTCGAAGGCTGGTCTCCGTTGAGATTGGTCGCCATGGGGGAAATTCGGTTTGGAGGAACATTATAATCCTTTATTTCATTATTTACACATAAATTATATTTTTAAATGTTAGAATAAAATAATTAAAAAATATAAAAAATAGCCCACCGGTATTGGGAGCAAGGTCCAAGCTACCGGCTGTCAGGGCTCCAGAGAGAGAAACCTCCTAACAATGCGAGCTGTGTCCAGGAGTACCGCTTTCTGAATCAAGCCCTTAATCCAGCTGCCCAACGAGAGCCTCCTTAGGTGTTGGTCGAGGCTCTTCGCAATTAAGCCATTGGCTGATACGACTATCGGCACAATGATTGCTGAGTCCACATCCCACATGTCGACAACCTCGCGAGCCAAATCAAGATACTTGATTTGTTTATCTTTCTCGGCTTTCACGAGGTTCCCGTCATGCGGGACCGTTATGTCAATAATCATTGTGCGCCGCTCTCCTCGATCCACCACCACTATATCAGGCTTATTGGCAACAATAGTCCTGTCAGTGATGATGGATCGATCCCAGTACAATGTGATATTTCTATTTTCGAGAACTGGGTCGGGCACATACCTGTAGTACGGCACTTCCGATTCCACAAGGCTGTATTTCAGAGCAAGTTGCTGATGGATAATCCTGGCTACAAGGTTGTGTCTATGCAAGTACTCTTCGTTAGCTAGACGAGAACACCCGGAGATAATGTGTCGGATTGATTCTCCCGGACGGTGGCATGCCCGACAGATGTCAACCGTGCCATCCTTCACAATGAATCTCCGATAATTGTTCAGGACAGGAGGAACATTATTATTATATATTATTTTGTTTTACTGACCGCCTCGTTGGTCTAGTGGTCGCAAGCGCTACTGCTGAGCATAAGGTCCTGGGTGATTCCCGGGTCGGGCAAAGTGTTATTGGGTTTTTCTATCTGGAATTTCTCAGTAGCAGCTCGGAGTCTGGATTTGTGCCCGGTTGATGGCAATAAGCTCGCCCCCTATTACATGGGACTTAAACATAACTGGCGAAATGTGGGTGTACCTACTACAGGTACACCTCTGCCCAACCCTTCGGGGAAACAAGGCGTGATGTTATATTATGTTATGTTATTTTGCTTTATCAAAAGGACACAAAAATATCGCACAACTATTTAAGTACTTACTATAATCCAAAAAATATTTAGCTTACATTACAATGTTAATGAGAAATGCCTATTTGTATTTGCATGAGTTATACTTAGCTGTCTAATACATGAAGTATCATTTTGTAACCTTTTATCTATACCCTCTGTCTTCTTGTCTAATAAACAATTGTTTTTGAACGATCTTTGTTTTATTATAATGTCTCAACCTCAAAGATATGTCTGTATTGACTAAACTGCCGTGAATTGTTACAGTTTACTAATCTACTTCTAGCCTAGATGATTCCATAAAATTCTAGATTAAAAACCTGGGGAGAACGTCGTAAGAAAATCTAGACATAACGCATTCACTAACGCGTAATGAGTATCAACCTACAGTATTTCTATTTTCTTAATGTCCCTCGGGCATCATCGCATTTCCGAATACAAACTGTAATAAGAACCATCTTGCTCTAAAATAACTAATTTAATTCCGAATATAACTATTTAACCTCAAAATGGATACTAATCCCCGAATGAATCTTAAAGTCGCTACCCAATATCATAATCTAAAACTGTATATTAAAACTACATATTCACAATATTTCAGGGATAAGGAAAATAATATGAAACACCAAGACATTTTGTCAGTCATTTATATTTCTTTGCCAACATCAAATTCAATATTCTACACCATACCATCACATCTCCTATTCCCCACATAATATCACAATTCAATCCGTATTCTAATATTTACCATGAAACTAACAGGTTACCTTAATTTACAGTAGATTTCCAAACAATACCATGCCAATCTTTCTTTTTAGCGACACAGCCACTAAGCACATGTTACCGTCACGAGCGCCAGACCCAGAAGGCCGTTCCCGCGCTACGTTCTGACACATCGAATCTTTGGGTGTTGCCAGTACAATATCCAACAATTACGTATTTATAAACTAAAACCTAACAAAACGAATGCTAATTTCCATGTCCATCGATTATTAGATTTATCGTGTAAATAATTTGTATTCAGCACTAAGTATTTTATTGTTGTTTTGTTTTGATTTCCGTGTGAACTATATAGAGCTGTAAAACTATTTTCCTATCTGTCGTGCGTGCGACTTTAGCAGCTTTCCTCTCATTTTTAAATAATTACATTAAGTTAAAAGATTTATCAACAACTCTATATACTTCCAAGTCGATTGAGAGCGTCCGGTCTGCACCAAGTGCAAAGGGCAACTGCAAGAAATCCGATGACTGACGAAACAAGAAGTTTACCGAGGGACATTACTTCAAGAGCATCCATCCATATAAATCTACACTAATAATATTATAAAGAGAAAAGATTTGTGTTTTTTAGTTTTTGTTTTTGAATAAACTCAAACTACTGGACCGATTTAAACAATTAATTTACATATACAGTGTGATTCTTCATAATGTGCACATATCGAAATGAGGGAATCTATGCTTAATTTTATCGACGGAAAAAAAAAATATTTTTTTTTGCATTTTTTAATAACAAAAAATATTCTCTTTCTATTAAAAACTTACTAAATATTATCTTATTTATAAATTTTACAATTATTGTAAAATATAATGAAAAATTAACAATGTTTGCTAAAAAAAATGTTTATTTTCAATTGAGGGTAGTTTTTTTTTTCAATTTTCATTTTATGTAGACGCCTAATTACTTCCAATCACTATGGAGTTTTTTTCATCGAGATAGATGATTTAGTTTAAAAGTTACACAGTTTTATTACATTTTTTTTTTATTCCAGAAAAAATATTTAAAAAATATATAAATTTTTTCTGTCGTTAAAATTAAGCATAGATTCCCTCATTTCGATATGTGCACATTATGAAGAATCACACTGTATTATCACTAGTGAGTAACTTAGGCTATAATTTATAAATATAACATGCAGGCGAAGCCGCTGGCGGAAGGTAGTAACCTAATAAATGCGAACGTAACTCTCTGTATTGGCAATGGTCTTTAGCAAGCATTGATGTTACAGGCAAGCTACTTGATGAATTGGTCAATTTCCGGTGAAATTTCAAACTACACACACATGACATAAATTTGTTCTGTAACAATGAATATTCCTTTATTAATCAGTAGTGCTGTTCTGTAAAAATCTCACCGTGATATCTTGGGTGAAGTGAGCAGCCAATAGTGTCAATCCTTAGCAACTGACAGCTCACTCCACGCTCACTTCACCTAAGATAATACGGTGAGATGGTTATAGAATAGCACTCCAGAATGTGTTCTGCTTATGCGGTAGAGAACAAAAGCGGTATAAGGAAGGAAATTGAACACATATTTAATTTCCTTCGACGAGGACGACAAGGAGGACGAGGAGGACGAGGAGGACGTATAGTGACCTAATTGGTGATGCTCTTCAAAAAGGTCAGGTGCGTAGTACTCGCAACCGGCGTGCGTGTATGACCAGCACGCGTAGCATGATCACCATAGAAACGGGTTTAGTCGACGGAAGAATAGACAAAATGACAGATAAACAATCACGATCTGTCAAACTTGTCTATTCTTCCGTCGACAAAACCCGTTTCTACGGTGGTCATGCTACGCGTGCTGATGTATGAACGTAAACGAGGCAAAAAGAGTTGGTATGTAAGGATCGTAGAAACATGCATAATAATAATATATAATCATTTTAACACAATGTTTAATGAGGATAGATGAAATCTAAATTGTTCCACCGTGCCAGAATTGTGACCCCCACCGGCACTATTCTGGTTTACAAAGACTTCTTCGTTCTGTACCTTTTATTATGATATTTTTATTTATTTATTTAATACTTCAAGCACACAAATGTACAGAGGCGGACTTAATACCAAAGGCATTTTCTACCAGTCAACCTTTGGTTGATGCAGAGACAAACAGTGGTAGGTGCAATAGCGAGAATTGAGGAATAAATATTTATTTAAATAATATACATAAACATATATTTCCAATTATATATAAATGTAAACAAAAATAAATACATACAAAAATACTACTAAAGCAAATAAGACAAACAATGGGAAATCATTACCGTTGTGATGATACTGCCAGCTTCCTGCGAATGTGCTCGCGAACTTTAACTTTAAAAGATGATCGGTTGGTCGCCATCCTGATTTCCTGGGGGAGCGCATTCCACAGAGATATAGACTGAACGAAAAAGGAAGAGTGAATGAAGTCTATGCGGTGGGTGGGACATTGAAGAAGACGATTGTGAGATGAACGTAGATTTCTATTGTAGCTGTCGCAAACGTACTGAAAGTGCGGGACTAGATAACTAGGGGAAAAGGGAGAGTTAAGAAATGAAAACAAGGTGGTCAGCGCCCTTTGCTCTCTGCGCTGGCGTATGGGCAACCACTTTAGAAGCGAACGATGCGCAGAGACATGATCATATTTACGCAGATTGAGAACGAATCGAATGCAGTTATTGAGAAGACGGTCAAGTACATATCACCATAATCGATGATAGGGAAAATTAAGGTCTGCACAAGCATTTTTGTGTAATAAGTAGGTATGCAACTGGAGCTCGTGGCTAAATACTAACTGCCGCTCGGATCGATCTGTCAGGTTAAGCTACGCTTGCCGGGGTTGGTCCGTGGATGGGTGACCATTTCTACATACCGAGACTCCTCCGTGCCTCGGAAAGCATGTTAAGCCGTTGGTCCCGGCTGTCATTCGTGGATCTTTGACAGTCGTTACGGGTCGTCAGAAGCCCGAAAGTCTGACAACCAGTCTTACCAAGGGTATCGTATTACCTAGTTACTGGGTTATGGAGGTCAGATAGGCAGTCGCTCCATGTAAAATTCTGGTATTCAGCTGCATCCGGTTAGACTGGAAGCCGACCCCAATATAGTTGGGAAAAGGCTAGGCAGATTGATTGAAGTAGGTATGCAACTTGATGACTGAACGCATTACAATTCGATTGAAAACCCGTTCGCATGGCAGGGTCGCCAGATCAGGACGGGAATTTAAATACAATGAAACGTCTCTAATACTGGTTAAATACTGTTACACACACCTGTTATACCTATAATATACTGACATACTACACCTCAGCGTATCGAATGTCGTAGAAATACCGTATTTATTACCAAATTCGTAAAATTTCATTATTTCAATCCATGCGTTGCGTATTGCGGAACAAAACATGTATCACATACGTTTGTGCCTATTTACGGAGGCTAGGGCTGGCATAAAACATTTTTTGAAGTGAAAATTTCTTAAGAGCGTTTATTCTGAAAGTGGGCAACGTCGCAAATTGATGTAAAATATTTCGCTGTTTTGATTAATTTGGCAATATTACTGTATGGAAATAAGAAATTTGGCTAACTAGTTCCCTAGAATAAAAATAATGAATTGCAATTATAACACTAAACTTGATGTTGTAACAATTTTAGGTGTAAAAAAGGCATTTGGAAAGTTTCCAAATACTTTTTAGGGTTCCGTACCTCAAAAGGAAAAAACGGAACCCTTATAGGATCACTCGTGTGTCTGTCTGTCTGTCTGTCCGTCTGTCACAGCCAATTTACTCCGAATCTAAAGGACCGATTAAGTTGAAATTTGGTATACATATGTATTTTTGTAACCCAAACACGAATGTGTAACGTAAATAAAAAAATAAATAAAATAGGGGTCACTTTTGGGGAGCAAACAAGAAAATTAAAAAAAAAAGTTATGCTAACAGTACCGTGTGACATATCAAATGAAAGGACTTATTGCGAGGATCTTAAATATATTTTTATATAATTTTAAAATAAACATTTTTAAAGATATTTAAGAAATTCAATGAAAATTGACCATTCCCCCCCCCTTATCTCCGAAACTACTGGACCAAAAATTTTCAAAAAAATACATAGTATGGCTCTTTGCTCATAGATTACAGGAAAACCTATAAGAAGTCTATGGTCTTAAAATAACACGGTAAATCTCTCAATATTGTGCGTACAAACTTACATTTCGTCGCTCGGCATTCAATAGGCCCATCTCTCTAGCTACTATAATATAAAAAATATCAAAAGTGTTTGACAGTCTGCTTAGTACACAAATAAATAAAACTGTAAATGTTCATGACAACCAAATTCGGGTCTCGGCGTGGTTTGTCAACAGAAAGTGCAGTGTTGTGTCTTAAGCATACTGTCACATACTATACTTATACACAGCGTGGGACGCCGATTTATGCTAGCTTCCTCGACTTATTCAAGACTTGATCTGGTTGCTTATGACGTATTGTCGAGAAAGATGGAGAAGGATAGGTTGCCAATGGAGCTTAAAAACATTTTCAAATATTGGTACCTATGGTAACCAGATCAATAGTGTACGATGGGCTGGAACTTTTTCCAGGCCATACAGGTTGGAATGCGGGGTGAGGCAGGATTGGCGAGCTCAGCAGCACCAGAGTGGGTTGCTATACAGTGTGATTCTTCATAATGTGCACATATCGAAATGAGGGAATCTATGCTTAATTTTAACAACAGAAAAAATATTTTAAAAATCTAAATATTTTTTTATACTTTTTATGGAATTAAAAAAAAATTGTAACAAAACTGTGTAACTTTTAAACTGAATCAGCTATCGTGATGAAACAAACTTCATAATAATTGGAATTAAGTAGGCGTCCACATAAAATTGAGAAAAAAAACTACCCTCAATTGAAAATAAACATGTTTTTTTTGTAAAAATCTGTATTTTTCATCAATTTTTACAATAATTGTAAAATTTATAAATAAGATGCCCAAGAGAATAAAAAAAAAAACAAAAAAAAAATATTTTGACCATTTTACCGTCGATAAAATTAAGCATAGATTCCCTCATTTCGATATGTGCACATTATGAAGACTCACACTGTATAGATGGTATTTGTGTAAATATCAAGCTTTGCAGACGATATGGTGCTTCTGAGCGCCAGCCACTATCCCATAGACAAAAACTGTTAGTCACAAAACTTTCTGAGTGACCTGGTAAAATAAGCTAAAGTTCATAAGTTTACTAACACAATGAGTCCTTGTTACTTGAATAAAGAAAAATATCTGGATGACTATTTTTTTTTTGAACGACGTTTTCTAAAAATGAAACCTAGCTAGATCGATTTATCGCTCCCTAAACCCCCTGCATAATAAATTTCATAAAAAATCTTGGAGCCGTTTCAGAGATTCAGGTTATATAATATATACAAGAATTGCTCATTTAAAGGTGTTAGATTTTTATTATTATTATATTAATACCGCGAATGTGAAATTTTTAACGAAAATCAGATTTCATTCTACACGTTCAAATAAGTTATCCTGCAATTAAAAAAAATTTCAAAAATTACACATTCGCGGTATTGGATGCCGAGCGACGATTTGCAGTTGGAATATCAAATATGGCGAGGGGGGTAATGGCTGATCTTTGCGTTATGCTCGTGAACGGGTGCTGCTTGTGGTGACTGGTCGTCTTGCTGATCATGGTTTTGTTATTGTAACTAGTAATTAACTGTTTATTTATTTTACCTCGATGGTCCTAGTTTATCATTTATAACTTCCAATTACAGCTTTAAATAGCTTTACGTAAGCGGGCACGCCCTTTATGCCTGGAGGCTTTTATTTAGATATTTAGTTCTGTTTACGTTTAGTTTTTATTTCTGCTTGAGTATAGTTCTCGAAGTTTTTGGTTGGTATATTGGCGTGTGCTAGCTGACATATGGTATCATTTAAAATATGTTTTGTGTTGCGTAATGTAAATTATTTTGCATACTATTGTATAGAATCATTTTTTTTTTCTAACTTGAACAGACAGCTGTGCTGCTGGGGAGTTTGTTGCGCCACTTCTTCTTCCCAGCGAAAGGTACTAGGAAGTGGTAAAGGGTGGGCGTTTTGGGGGACTGTCTTATGTAATTTTGACGTTCAAAAAGTGCTGATTCTCAGCCCAGTTTGAATAAATGACGTTTGAATTTGAATTGAATTTGAATAAATGTTAAGTTTGTTCTTGGGATAAATAAATTCATCTCAACTACAGAACCCTGCATTGTGCGTAGTCCGACACGCACTTGGCCGGTTTTTTTTATTTCTAAAACTAAATATTCGGTATAACGATATTAATGATTGCATTTCATAAACAATATTTTAGTTCCCTAGTTAACCACATTTCTTAATTCCATACAGTAATATTGCTAAATTAATCAAAACATGTAATTATTTGACAGCTATTTACGACGTTGCCAACTTTTAGGATAAACCCTCTTAAAAGTATGATTCTGAACAATGCTGCACGCGGGAGTCCTTCCGCAGCAGTGCTGCCGCGTTACTGCTGGTCCCCATACATTTTCTACAGGTTTATACGAGATAAAATTCCGTGCACGGCAGCAATGCTCCGGGAAATTGCTGCGACGGCACTGCTGCGCGGCAGTGTCGCCCTGCCGCTGCGGCAGACCAGTATAGTGCGGCGTTCATCACAGCATTAACACGTGAATATTGATAACTGTTGAGATGTAAACCACGAACAGCTGTAGGCGGCAGCACTGGCGCGCAGCAATGCCGCAGCAGCATTGCTGCGTGCAGCGTTGTTCGGAATCATACCTTTAGGCGCACTTGGAGCTCTTTCTGAACAGTGACCTAAATTGAACCGTCACGCTCGGGTCGGTCACACTGAGTACACTCGGCTCTAGTCAGTCAGTGACGCTGAATCGCATACTCAGCGTTGAATCGTGAATACTCGGCTTTAGTCGTAAGTTTTCACTTCTATCGTGTGGTCATAGGTGGTTAGGTGGTGAAGGGTGTCTTTTTTTCTGTATTTCTCTTTAAAATCAACAAGGTGAAAATATTTACAAACTTTTAATCAATAGTCTGGAAAAGAGTGTAACTAGAAATCTAATAACTAGGGAAAGCTTAGCCATTTTAATTCAATTTCAATTTGCCTGTCTCGTACCTACCTATATTTTAGAGCTCGAAGTGTATTTTTTTAGATTTTGATAATTGAATCATTGATTTGTGAGGGTGTATACGGTTGGGCCACCTTGAGTCCCAAATGCCGGATCCTGTCATCGATTGTCGCAACCCCGCGTGTCGCTAGTTCGGCCGCCGCCTGGTGCGACCTCCCCTGCGCCAGGACCAACGTGACGTCAGCGTAACTAGCGACGCTGACGCCGCTAGGGAGGTCGGCGCGCAGCACCCAGTCGTATCCGATGTCCCACAGATGCGGCCCCAGGACCGATCCCTGTGGGACACCGCACGACATCTCTTGCCGGTTCCATTCTCCCTGGTGACCGGGGTAGATGACGGCCTTGTCCGTCAAATAGGCCTCAACCACACGACAAAGGTCGGTCGGCATCCGGTGATATAATTTCCTACCCAAAAAAAAGGTGAATACGGCTTTAGGCATTCAATATGGGTAACAAATGGCCAAGATAGAAGTAAACATTAAATATACCTAGTTACCTATATCTTCCTGTATCATTAGAATCAGTCAAAAAATCGAAATAAACCCATAAATTCGTTCCGGTAGCCAACCCTAATCCATGCGATTTCAACTTTGTAGGTACAATTTAAATGAAATTCTAGCAAAAATGTTTTGTCGAACAACACCGACGGTTTAAGGTTATTTTTTTTATCTTTAGAGTTCCGTAAATAAATGGACAGGTGGTTCGCACCTCGTAAATAATATTCTAGTAATATATTTTACTTAAGCTGCCTGTCCACTGGAGCGGCATTAGATTATATTGGTTAATATTGGCACATTTCTCCTCTTTGCTGCCGCGCTCCACTCCAGTGGACAGGCAGCCTTAAGCTGGTCTCTTTTTCTAATGATACTCCATACAATTCTATCTTGTTAAGCTCTTGCAGCGTTGGTCCCGGCTTTCATTCATAGATCTTTGACAGCGGTTACGTTTAGGCAGAAGCCCAAAACCCTGACAACCGGTCTATCCAAGGGGTATCGTGTTACCCAGTAACTGGATTGTGGAGGTCAGATAAGCAGTCGCTCAATGTAAAATACTAGTATTCAGCTGCATCCGGTTAGATAGAAAATCGACCCCAACATAGTTAGGAAAAGGATAGGCAGATTGACTAGGTACAACGCTAGGCTAGCTCAAGGTCAAATAATTACCACTGAGGTGCAGACTTCTGTTCGTACGATAAGCTAACAGGACAAAAGTAGTGACAGTTTGAGCCCTTTAAGCATTGGCGGAAAACGTTCCTAATATTTGGCAATTATTAGTTTTTCTATGCTGAAAAATTTAAGAAAGTAAAAAAGTCTTGAAAAGCCATTTTAAAGGATATAAGGATAAAGGATAGAAGAAGATATTTTAAATTGGATCCTTTTACAAATACAGCAAAAAAATCATCCCAACCCGACACGAACATCAATAATCAAAGCATCTTTCTTCATTTCACATTTTCATCATAATTAATCTAAATCTAACATCAAAAGACTTTATCGTGAAATTATTCTGAGTGCGGAACCCAACATCACAAATCAAAATCCACCCTGTATTTTCCGATATTTTTTGCTCTTTTCACAAGCATTCGGACGACACCGCACTTGAATGGATGGAGGAATAAACAAATTCTATATGTGAATGCGACAGTATCGGAATATGCAGATTTTACGAGTGAATGTGTCATTTTTGCATATTGGTTAACTGATTTTACGAATGATTGAATCCCGAATTAGTACCTAGGCACTGAGTAAATTAAAATAACACAACACTGTTTTCCTCGAAGGGTAACGAATAGGTGTACCTATAGTATGTACACACGCGGCTACACATCAAGCTATAAAGTTCCAGTCAATGCTGATCTCGCATTGTATAGGATTTCTGTACAATGCGAGGTCAGCTTATACTGGAAATGTATAGCTTGATGTGTAGCCGTGTGTACTATACATTCATCATCATCATCATCATTTCAGCCGAAAGACGTCCACTGCTGGACATAGGCCTCCCCCAAGCACCTCCACTTCGACCGATTCTGTGCTTTCCGCATCCAGCGGATTCCTGCGGCCTTCACAAGGTCATCGGTCCATCTTGTGGGAGGCCTTCCAACGCTACGTCTTCCGGTACGTGGTCGCCACTCCAGAACCTTTTGGCAATTCTTCGGGCTATGTCGGTTACTTTGGTTCTCCTGCGGATCTCTTCATTTCTGATTCGATCACGTAGGGAAACTCCAAGCATTGCCCTCTCCATTGCCCTTTGGGTGATTTTTAGGCTTCTGATAAGGCCCATGTACTATATACACATTACACCAGATAAAATAAATGAATTTAATTCGTGGCAACACAGAACTCATGGTAGTCTGTGGCGTTTTTATAATTTATTAAAGTCTAAAGGCATATACAATTTTTAAGATTTATTTAAGTCAACGCCACATGCGAACTACGCATCAAAGACCTGACGTCACACAAATTCTGCATCGCGCAAGCAGAGTTTACCGCGCGATCAACATATCTATAACTTTCCGACATCAACCGAAGCTACGGGCGCTTCGTACTCCATCTAACTTAAACGGTATGTTTGTAGTGAGACGGAGTACGAAGCGCCCGTAACTTCGGCTGAAACTACGGATTTCGCGTAGGGAGAACCCTATAGACACGACACCCGTCTGGTCGGAGGATCCCTCCCTTTTCTATAGAGGATGAGTGAACTTTACACCCTGTTCCTCATACCTCTAAATCTCATACTACGCCATTGTCTGGTGTGGAGAATACTATAAACTTTTAAGACTAAAATTTAGTTTCAAAATTCGGCAATAAATTGCTCATTTCTGAATATCCTTCACACAACTAATATTTGTATGACCTACACACTGAAAGTTACAGTATTTCTATTTTCTTAATGTCCCTCGGGTATCATCGGATTTCCGAATACAAACGAATGCTAATTTCCATGTCCATTAATTATTCGATTTATTTAGATCTAGTATAATAATTTGAATTAAACTAACTTTACTGTTGTTTTGTTTTGATTTCCGTGTGAACTATATAGAGCTGTAAAACTATTTTCCTATCTCTCGTGCCTGCGACTTTAGCGGCTTTCCTCATTGAAATCGATGGCTTTCCTCCCATTTTTTTAATAAATTACATTAAGTTAAAAGAGTATTAACAACTCTGTACACTTCCAAGTCGTATCGGGCAACTGATAGAAATCCGACGACTGACGAAACACGAGGTTTACCGAGGGACATTAAGAACATATTATTTTGTACTGTACGTTTCCGGGTTTGGATATTTGTGCACGTGTGATGACTTACCTATGTCTGTTTTAACACACAAGATACAGGGGAAATTCCGTACAAAGAGGACAGCTCAGGCAACGGAGGAAGCGATCCAAATGTCTTAACTTCTTCAATAACAAACATTGAGACACCTGCCAGCTTCCCCAGTGTTATCCAATCGCTTTGATCAAATAATCGGTGCCGAATATCTTTCATATTTGCGCATTTTCCCCCTGGCGGGGATCGAAACGACAGCAATATGGCACGGTAATGTTATGTGAACTGCCTATGTACTTTGATATGGCAATGTATGAAATGTGATAACGAAATGGTAGATAGGTAAATACTTTCTTACATGTAGGTAGGTATATGTAATCAAAACTGACGGGAATGTTCATAACTTTTTCTTTCTTTTTGTGTGGTTAGTTACTAACCTGGTGTCAGAGTTTTCATGGCGCCCGTGGGCGTCTGACTTGGCAAAACATGCCGTCGAGAAATATCTCTCAGGCATGCCGGTTTCCTCACGATGTTTTCCTTCACCATTTTGAAGCAAGTGATAATTATGTACAATACGCACTTGAATCTGAAAAGTCAGAGGTGCAGTCTGACGTTCACACCACTGCGCTATTACTGTTCAGAACTAATACATAATTAATAAATAAATATTTCAACTAATACAATGAATTAAATTTCAGGTACATAAACATAACATCACGCCGTGTTTCTCTGAAGGGTTGTAGAGAATCCTCCGGGGTGCTACTGAGAAATTCTAAATAGAAAACCCAATAACACTGTACCCGACCTATGAATCGAACCCAGGACCTCATGCTCATCAGTAGCGCTTGCGACCACTAGACCAACGAGGCAGTCCACAACGAACACAAGATGTCATTAATAAATAAATATTTCATCAAATACGATGAATTGAATTTCTGGTACCTATACATAATTGAATTTCTGGTACCGATGCATAAATAATTGAATTTCTGGTACCTATGCATAATTGAATTTCTAGTACCTATGCATAATTGAATTTCTGGTACCTTTGCATAATTGAATTTCAGGTACCTATGCATAATTGAATTTCTAGTACCTATCCATAATTGAATATCTGTACTTTTGCATAGGTAATTGAATTTACCAGTTTTTGTTTTTATTACTGCCTCGTTGGCCAAGTGGTCGCAAGAGCGGCTGCTGAGTCTGAGGTCCGGGTTAAATTCGATCCCTGATCAGTGAAGATTGGTATTTCTATAGGAATTTCTTAGAAATAGCCCCAAAGTTTTTGTTCCAATTAATGACAAAAATGGACCAAAATCCAATTGATGGACAAACCAATAACCTGAAATATGGTGTTGTAACTTTTGTTTGTCCTCGACTGCGATACCAAAATTCTATAGTAAACTGTTCCATCGAACCGCATTTATGAAAAAATTGTTTCAGTGCGGTTAGTGGAATTGCTCAGGTGCGGTTCGGACAAGTGCTCTTGAAATCAGAGGAATACCTCGATTGTAATGCTTGTTTTTCTCTTTTCAGTATTGTGTTTGTGGTGCAGTCGGGTTTTTTTGTTTTATTAATAACCTGTTTGTATCTTTGCCTATAAATATATATATAGTCTAATCTCAATGGAGACTATAGCCTTCGGCGCGGGAGATATTATAGTGCAGGCGTGTGTGCGCAGACACAGGAGCACTCTCTCTTCCCTCACTCTCATAGTCCGATGGGACGGCAATCCGACACGACCGGAGAGAGATCAGGCGTAGGGCCACCGGCTTAACGTGCTTTCCGAGGCACGGGGGTATCACACCGCCAACTTCCAAACTCCGGGCTGTTACTAAGAAAGTCCTAATTAAAAAACCCAATAACACTGCCCGACTCAGGACACCACGCAAACGTACACGAATATTTTGACTACCTTCATGATGTGACGAAACTCAGCGATGTCTTAGTCGATAAAACAAAAAACGGTCGCTTTGGCAGAATCATATTATGATAATATTATGAATAACACAAACTGTCGACTACGATTTAATTTCAACTTTTTTTAGTGACTTTTGTGGACATGATAATTATTCAGATTGATTACAGTTGCAATAGCAATCATATAATTGCGTTTTATTAAAATAGGTTCTTTACTTTTATTAATTTATTTATTTTTTGTATAGATTCTTTTCTACATATTTTGTGAATGTGAGAACGCTGTAGGCTTAGTGGATTGTAGACCTGTTGACCATTTTCTATTTTGTTAAGTACTTGGTACTTATTGAAAGACCTACACTGTCCTCCCATACCTAGAAACACTGTTATATGAAAGTATTGTAAAAGCCAATTATTTTTAAAAGAGTAACCGTGGAGTTTCTTGCCGGCTCTTCTCCATAGGAAACGACCAATTGGAACCGTGCACCTAGCTTCTGACGTTTCATAAGTGCCCGTGTAGGTTTATGTGAAATAAAATATTTTGATTTTGTCGCAAACTGACAATTCATAATATTTTCTGTGATAAAAAATAAAAATCTCATTTTTGATCAATCAAAACTGTATAGAAAAATTATCAGGTAAAATTCCGTTCTTCATTTTTTCATGCGGCAATATTTACACCAAATATGATTTTGATATGAATTGATGATCTAAAATATGTGTCACCATAGAGGAATTGCCGGGAATTCAGAAAAGGAATTGCTTTTAGAGGAATTGCTGAATGTGGCCGTTTTAGACCCGCAGACCACAAAATCATATTAATCGAGTAAATTTTATTCAATCCAACAACAGTTTTCAATGAAGCCAATCAAGAAGAAATAGTTGAATAGCCTGATAGACAAACGGCTAAATATAGCCGACCCTTAAGTTTGACCCAAGAGTTCAATGAGTACAAACACGTCTTAGAAATTCAGGCAATGAATCAGTAACACAAATAGTTTAAAGATAAACAGACTTTTGTTCTAATATAGTGACGAGCAATATTTTATTTATTTATTTATATCGAACACAAATGATTCATTTTGTTGTTAGTAACACTTATAAAACTATGTTAGTAACATTTAAAAATAAGTAAGATAAAACTAATTAATGAACCTATAATGTCCGCTTCCCGTTGCACTAGACCCGCAGTTGAGCATACGGGTCCAGTGCCCAAGGAACGAGCAATCAGGCTTATTTACAATCACCTTTAAAATGCTGTTGGTGCTCCCCCGAATCTTTCGCATCAGGGATGCTGTTCTTTTTCGCATAATGGCCTGAAAGCTGTCTGTATCTGCTTCAGCAAACATGCCCGATGCGCTACAGAAACGTGGGAGCCCCAACAGCACCCTAAAGGCGTTATTATACTCTATACAAAGAACGTTGTAGGCCCTCTGCGTATGTCTAACCCACAGGCTGCACGTGTAGAAGGACTGGTAAAATGCCTTGAACAGAGTGAGTTTCACTTCTCGCGCAAACCTACGGGCCAGCATATTACATTGTATTGACAACGCTCTTCTCTCCCTTTCTATGTCACTGTCATCTTTCAAGTCCTCATTTACTATGTGGCCAAGATACCTAAAATGCGACACTCTACTTAGTGGTTCACCATAAAGAAACACCGGAGGAACTGTCTTAGGTTTTTTTAGTACCTACCCTAAATACCACAAGCTGACTCTTCCGAACATTATACAACAAACCATGAGACGTGGCGTATCTCTCACATACCTCTAGCCGTCCGTCCGAGTCCGTCTGAGTCCATCAATCAAGGGACTCAGCAGCAATGTAAAAAAGCCACTGACTTATCATTAAATATTTCCGAAACCACGCAAGATCTTCTTGAAGTAAAAAGCAACATTCAAGTGTATTTAATATCGCATAAAAAATGCATATAAAACTGTTTTCAAGTTTTTTCTTCATTTAGATAACTTGTGTATGGTTTAGGAGATATTTAGATTTTTTTGGCACCTTGTAAGTGGGTTATTTATAAATCGTCAAAATGTTCTGCTCGGTTTAGTTGGTGATACGGTTTGTTCTTAGTCCGCCTGGCTAGCTACCACCATCTTATCTAAGTCTGTCACCATAAAAACAATGTTAACAGTGTTGTTCTGTTTCGGCAGTTAGATGGTAAGATAGTTTCTCTGTGGTTAAGGATTCTGGGTGAAGCTCGCTTCCACCTTCGGCCTGATTATCACTTACCATCAGGTAAAAAGGGAAGACTTATTACTTATGCGCAACTGGGAAGCTCTTGGTCTGCACAAGAGCTTATCCCAGTTGCACAAAAAAAAAAACAATAAGAGGGTTTATCCTAAAAGTTGGCAACTTCGTAAATAGCTGTAAAATATTTATCTGTTTTGATTAATTTGGCAATATTACTGTATGGAAATAAGAAATGTGGCTAACTATTTCCCTAGAAAAGTAATAATGAAATGCAATAATTATTATCGTAATACCGATTATTTAGTTTCAGATGTAAAAAAAGAATTTGGAAACTTTCCAAATGCCTTTTTTCAACTAAAATTGTTACAACATCAAATTCAGTATTATAAGCCAGGTGTGTTGTGTGTGTCAGATGTCCTGCTTCAGGGACACCTCTGCCCAACCCTTCGGGGAAACAAGGCGTGATGTTATGTTATGTAATATTGCCAAATTAATCAAAACAGCGAAATATTTGACATCTATTTGCGACGTTGCCCACTTTCAGAATAAACGCTCTTAAACTTTTGTAAGACTCACCTAACTATTAGAGAAAATAAGGTCTTCTAAGAAAAACTAACACAAACTTGGAAGTTTAATGAAACGGAAAATACAAGAGTCAATAAGACTTTACAAAGTTGTATTGAAGTTAGCTATTTAAGTTTTGTAATGAGTACCGACGAGCTCTTAATACCTAGTAATGAAGTAGTTAAGCTATTTTTTTATTTAATGAAGTTTACTAGAAAGGGTAGCCCGGAGTCTGGATTTGTGCCCGGTTGATGGCAATAGGCTCGCCCCCTATTACATGGGACTTAAACATAACTGACGAAATGTGGGTGTACGGCGTGATGTTATATGTGTATAAAAAGTTTTCACAAACTAAGTTTTCCTTTTAACAACATAACCATAGGTATTTTGAAATATTTATATCTAAAAAAAAACTTTTTTTACATTAAGATACATTTATAAATATTTCTTAAAAAACGATACCCTAAAATTGTGGTTCATCATCATTATCAGCCTATAAATGTTCCCACTGCTGGGACACAGGCCTCCTCTCTGTGAGAGGGAGTGGGCCGTAATCCACCACGCGGGCCCAGTGCGGGTTGGTAGATGTTACATGTCTTCGAATTTTCGGTTCTAGGACATGTCGGTTTCCTCACGATGTTTTCCTTCACCGTTTTGAGAGCAGTGGTGATAAAATAATTTAAACAAAGTAAAGCGCCTATCTGGGTACGAACCTACGACGTACAACTCGTAAGTCGCGGCTGTTACCACTGGGCCACCACTGCTCTAATTGTAGTTATTTAAATTATTATTAAAATTATTTTCTGAATTATCTTAATTAGACTGCCTCGTTAGTCTAGTGGTCGCAAGCGCTACTGCTGAGCATGAGGTCCTGGGTTCGATTCCCGGGTCGGGCAAAGTCTTATTGGGTTTTTCTATCTGAAACTTCTCAGTAGCAGCTCGGAGTCTGGATTTGTACCCGGTTGATGGCAATAGGCTCGCCCCCTATTACATGAGACTTAACCATAACTGGCGAAATGTGGGTGTACCTGCTACAGGGACACCTCTGCCCAACCCTTCGGGGAAACAAGGCGTGATGTTATGTTATGTTATATGAGCATTTTTTGAACATACCCTATTTCAGTCAATAAAAAAAAGATGGCTGCCATTCGCGGAATGTCATTTTAGGAGTATTTATAAAAGTGCATTTGTCGATATAAAAAACATTTTTACAAAAAAAAAAAACAACCGACTTCCAAAAAACCACTACAAAGTGAAAAATAACTTAAATTTCGGAATTCGGTGTCTTTGGTTTTGTATTTTGTTATTTGCCACCGACTTTCGAAATTTAAGTTATTTTTCACTTTGTAGTGGTTTTTTGGAAGTCGGTTGTTTTTTTTTGTAAAAAGTTTTTATTTCTCGCTTTTTAGTGGTTCAATTTGTAATTTATCTATGTTACTGCTCATCACCTTTTACAAAATATTGCTTTTCCCGATGCAGGGACGTTCATCGTTAAGGAGTTCTCCTGGTACTTCACCATAAACTTCACTTATCCATATGCACTGTGACGAGCATAAATTGCTTGACAACCATATTAAAATAATCGAATCGCAACCCGTTAAATACTTATTATTGAATAGTCCCGATGGCCATCAGTGGTCTTCATTATCAGTTCCACTTCACCAAATGGTGCTTTCCGAGAGCAACTGCACGAGTTACTATAAAAAATACCCAAATAGCTATAGTTGTGCCTATAATATTTGAAGAGTTCCCTCGATTTCTCCAGGATCCCATCATCAGATCCTGACCAGATGACAATGGGACCACTTCGAGAGCATACCCTTTTAAACAAAAAAAGAATTTTGCAAATCCATTCGATTGAATTGAGAACCTCCTCCTTTTAGAAGTCGGTTAAAAAATGAGTATTTATACAATATGCCCTTAAAGTATCCGTAACCGTTCTCCAAACACACTGTATGTATGTATATGCGTTCCACAAATAATCAAATATTTGCCGTCATTTTGACAACAGATATTAATGGATGAATCATGAATTCAGATACCGAGCTGTCAATCTTGTATATAAAATTCTCGTGTCACAATGTTAGTTACCTTACTCCTCCGAAACGGCTTTACTGATTTTTACCAAATTTTATATGCATATTCAGTAGGTCTGAGAATCGGCTACTATCTATTTTTCATACCCCTAAGTGATAAGGGTTTTCCACCCCAAACAAATAATTGGCAAAACAACGTTTGCCGGGGTCAGCTAGTAGTAATATAAATTTATCCTCGTAACTGTACAGTTACTTATAAGTATCGACTAATTGTTTCCTTTTTTACCTGACTACGGCGAAGCAAACAGGAGAGTAATGATTTTGACCGATATGCATGTATGTATGTTCATCTGTTACCTCATAACTTCTAAACTACCCATCATAATTTGACAAATGAGGTATCATGGGAATCGTCTTGATCGTCCGCTGGTTAGGTTATGGAACGTCACATTAAATTCAATATGGCGCCCTCTAGAGGACATAAAGTCATGAACTACAAAAAAAGAAATATTTTTTTGATTCATACTTTTTAGAGCGTTTTTTCAGTAGTCGGGTTAATAAATAAATATGTCGGATCCGGTTATTAGTACGGACATGAAACGAATCGCAAGCGCGCCACTGGCGACATCAAGAGTGATCTACCTACACCAAAAAAGGCGCTCTTCTACAGAGTCTTGATGTTTTAAGGCCATGGCGAGGAGGGCATTCAGCCTCTGGTCGCAATGGAGTCAAGACGTCGCGGAACTGTTCTCAATTCGTGGTGCTCAGTTATTGTGTTAGTTGTAATTTGTGATCATTTTGTTAATTGATGATTTTAATAAAAACCGTCGCACCCAGTGTGTGTATAATTTAGCTAATGTGATTCATTTGATACTAAATTATAATATGATCTGAACTGCAAACTGTTTTTCTATTGCGTATTAACCAACACTACCCACACTACTCCCACAGTAGTTAAAATATCGCTGATAATAACGAAAGAGTCACATACCCGTCTCCGACAAATAAATAACTTGATGAGTTGCTAACGCTGGGACTTCACTAAATAATTTTCCGGCACGGAGAAAACCAAGAAGCTAGCTAGAAAAGACTATAAAAACAAACTGTTTGAATAAAACAGGCTGAAATTGAAGAGAAATAACTTTTTCTTTTGTTTCGAAACAGGAGATATAACATCTAAAGATGGGCGATGAAGAAAAAGGACATAAAAATGAAATGAAATGGTTATTATTTTGTTATTTTAGTAATGAAAAGCTGTTGAGTGACAGTTGTTTGTAATGTTTGGGATGTAGAAAAAAACAAAGCTTTCTATTTATTGCCTGGATATTAGAGAGCATAATATCTAGTCTTAAGGGGGAGGCATGAAAACTGATTCACTGTTACAATGTATAGTAGATGTAAATAAAAAGGGCACTCCGGGAGTGCCAAAAGAATTGAAAACTTGAACAAAAAATACTTGTATAGAACATTGGTCCGTAACCTTATCTAAATAAAGAGCACAATCGCGTTTACAAAACCTTAAAAGTAAAAATACTTGCGTAGAACATTGATCCGTAACGAAATAAAAATAAAGAGCACAATCGCGTTTACAAAAATGAGGTGTCGTCATGGTGTCGCCAAAATCAATGGTTTAGTCCCATCTCAAAAATGCCTAACGCGCCTAAAGAAGTTTTCACTTCAGTATTTATCTTTGGCAATCTGTTAACGATTGTGTTACATTTTCACAAAACCTTGAATGAAAATGGCTGGAGTGTGAATTCGTAAGGCAATAAATTCCTATTCGACTCTTGTAGACCATAACAGTATTTTTTGTTCTAGCACAGGAGAGCTTTTTTGGAGGTAACATAATATTTTATTAAAAACATGAATAATATATTTATAAAGGAACCATTGTTGCAGAAAAATCCGTGTATATTAACGTAGAATTTACTGGTAATAAAAGTAAGTTAAGATATGATGGTCGACTGTGTGAAATTTGGTTTAGCATGTACCATCGGGGTAACGGTCTAACCAATTTGAAAACAAAATCCTGTGCACACGAACCTTTTTTTTCGTAGGTAAGCGATACTATAGCGGCCAAGCGCTGCAAGCAAGAATAGTCCTTACAGTGTACAGATATGCGTTTCTTCGATAGTACCTATAGGTGATGAATATCATAAGATATCGACTGATAGTACAAACTAGTAACGTATGGACGGGGAAGATAATGTTGACCGACCCCAAATAAATTAGAGTACAGGGTTGAACAGACCAAAAACATAGATGGTTGTAGAAAATCACTTCATAACTTATGAAGATACAGTATTTCTATATCTGTACATATTGTAAATTAAAGTCGTTTTTCATGTGTCTGTGTGACCGCATTGTTCTTCTATGCAAAGGTTTCACCATCATTTAGAGAATTTATTCGGGAAGAGGAAGCGTAGCTACCGCTGTATCTGCCGCATCTAAGATACGGGCCCCTCTAGTATTATAAAGTATTATATTATTTTAATTATTGTGAATGTGAGGACTATGTGGATATTATTTTTATTTCTCTGCTAGTTTTAGTGATGGTCTGGCAGTTTGAGTAGTTTATATGCGGCCTACCCAAATGTCCTTTCTTTGGTATTGTTCGTCGTTTTGAGCTCTTTATGTTCTGAGTTGAGCTCCACGATTACTGACAAATGCTTGCACTGACTGGACAGGTCCACTCAAATCTGTGTGGTTCTTTCCTCAAAAGACCTTTTCAGACACTAATCTACATGGTCCTCAAATGGCCTGACCAAGATTATGTCTGGATTTTAAAAGAGACTGCGACCTCTGATTTTGTTTCGGCCTTTCTTCTCAGAGTAGTCAGATAGGAAACGCCGAACTCATCTAGCTTATTTTTAATTAAAAAAAATTATATTACGTGTAAAAGTGATTCCGATATCCTATTTACAGAATAAACAATTTCATTTCATTTCAGTTACAGAGGTCGCCCGAGATGTGTAAGAAAAATTCGTAAAATATTATCCTCAAATTTTTATTGATAAGATTATTCACCCGTAGAGCCCGTAATAAATAAATACCTAATTAAATTATGAAAATTTACGTAATTTACTTCAAACTACAGGCGCGATTCAATTCGCAAGTTATTGCATTCATTTAGTAAAATCTCGCAAAAAACCTAACCTACCCGAGTCAGGATGTTCTATACCTCGCTTCGCTCGCTCTCGCATTCTCTTACCACAGTCACAGATAGCTTAATCTCGTGAGTTAGAATGCTATTTTATTTTGTAAAAAAAAACAAGTCTTCAAAAAAAACCTGCGAAGCAGTGAAGTGTCGAAGTGTCGTAATATTATCAAGAGAAAAGATTTGATTTCTGATACTTATGTTTGTATATGTGTTTGTTATGCTTTCACGCTAAAACGGCTGAACGGATTTGGATAACATTAGGTACTTGGGAAGATCTGCGTTAAGGGGGAAGCGTCAGGGTAGCCCGCGAAATTCAAATTTTCTTACGTTTTTTACATTTTGCAGGTCAGTGACCATCAGCAATAGTGATTAAGAAGAAGATAAAGGTGTCAAATTTGACATTTGACACCTTCGCTAACTTATGGAGTTGTATTGCTGATTGTAATGATTATAATTGTGTAAAACCATATTTGTTACGACTGCGAATCATATTTTAATCAACATAAAACCTGACACTGACCTGCAAAATGCAAAAAACGTAAGAAAATTTGAATTTCGCGGGCTACCCTGACGCTTCCCCCTTAAGACATAGGATACTTTTTAACCCGATATTCCCACGGGATCGAGTTTTATGCGAGTGAAACCGCGGGGAGCAGCCAGTAGTAGCGTTTTAAAGTAAAAAATTATCTTCGAAATGGAAACCAGAAGTAAAATATTGTTGGTGGAAAAATAAAAACAGACTTCTGCTAAAAATTCAAGGCATTGGCAGATGCCAATCCATTTTCGAAATTGTAGAAAAGGCGAATTGTAATTGAATGGAGTATAAACAAACAGATGCCGGAGGAAAAATACGAAAATACAAAAGCGAATTTCTTAAAATCATTTTCCATTTTTCAACTTCGCTGATGATATAATAATTAAGTGAAAGTCAAAGTCAAATAATTTATTTCAATTAGGCACAAAAAGGCACTTTTGAACGTCAAAAACAAAAAATAGAATTGATTCTAGTCGCCCCTTCCAAAAGGTAGTTTTCGTATGGAGAAGAATGGGCAAGAAACTCCACCGTTACTCTTTTAAAATGTTTTACAATATTGTTTGTATATGTACGTACATTTGTTAAATAATTATTATATGTGAAGACGATGCACCTGGAATAAAATTACTATACCACAATAGGTAAAAAAATTAAAAATGAAGCAACGATAGATAATTTAATTTGTGACAGATACATGGTTCTCACATATTTACAAACATTGTAAAGTAGACGATTTTCCTAAAATGTTACAATTAATAAGTCAGTGTGTAAGGAAGTAATCACAGAATGTAAAATCAATGTCATACTTAAAACACAAAGTAATAAATTTTACAATTAAATTAGCAACCAGTTTGATTTTGTCTTGATTCTAAATTGTCCTATGGAGCAGGACCAGCATGTTTCCAAGCACTCTTATCTTGGATATAATCCTCTAATTTGTAATATGCTTGTTTACAAAGTGTACTTTTTATATGAGTTTTAAATTTTCTTTCATTTAATTGCAATATGTCATAAGGTATTTTGTTGTAACATTTAGTGATTCCTAGGAAAACTGTTTGATTAATAAATTCCAGTTTTTCTCCATTCAATATGATGTCACATTCGCTACTTTTAACATTCGGTAATTTAAATCTAATGCATTTAGTTTTTTTCTCATTTAGTACCAAATTATTTACCGTAAACCAATCTTGGACCTGAAGAATAGAGTTATTCACGTCGTCAAGATTTTGTGACCGTCGATCTATTTTAAAGATCAATGTTGGGTTGACTACAAATAACACCATCTTCGGTTGATTTTGAAGTAATGTGAAATGGTGAATGAATGACGGTGGACTTCATAAAGATATTGCTGCTAATAAGAATAATACCAAGCTAATATTGTCCCACTGCTGCTCAAAGGCCTCTTCTTAATCATTCGTTTAACTGGTTTAAATAAAGCCAGCTTGAATTTAGAAGCCAGCTTGACCCTAATTGTGTAATGCAACACAATCACAGCCTGTTTCAATTTGAAACAAAGGATTATATTTGATGATACGATTTTAATTTTTTTAGGGCTCGTGGAACTTTACTTCGTGATAGATTACGAAGTAAAATTCCACGAGCCCAAAAAAATTTCAAATCATTAGAATGATATTTATCAATTTCTTTACATTTTATTATTATTATTTTTTCATATACAGGGCGTCCCAAAATTATGGGACATGAAGGGAAAGTACCTTAAATATCGTAGATAGGGTATTTTACTGAAAGAAGACTTTATGTTATTTTTAAAAGTTAGTAATTCTGCATTCAAAGATTTTCTAAAAATTACTTGCCTCGTCTGGGAATCGAACCGACTTAAATGTAAAAAAAAAACACCCCTACTTTTACGATGCCAATCGAAAGAATGGCCAAAAAATAATAACTCTTCTTAAGTAACATAGTATTTTAAAAGAAAGGAACAGCGTGAAATTAATAATTTTAATCAAATTAAAAACATACATGAAACTGCCGTAGTCAATTAATTGGGTATTTTTTTGTAAATTAATTAATTAAATGCTCAAAATGTGATCCCTCTTGCCTTACACAAATCGCCAATCTTTTAAATGAGTCCGCTGCCTGTTGATTTTCTTATCATTTTATGGTGAATACTCGATATGATATGGCACAATTCTGTTTGTAACTCGCCCACGTTCTCGTATCGCTTTTTGTATAGCATATCTTTCATGTATCCCCAAAAGAAGAAATCTAATGGTGTAAGGTCCGGGGATCTGGCCGGCCATCTAATCGGTCCATTCGTACCGTACTACTCGTACCAGATAAGAGGGATCACATTTTGAGCATTTAATAAATTAATTTACAAAAAAATACCCACTTAATTGATTACGGCAGTTTCATGTATGTTTTTAATTTGATTAAAATGATTAATTTCACGCTGATCCTTTCTTTTAAAATACTATGTTACTTAAGAAGAGTTATTATTTTTTGGCCATTCTTTCGATTGGTATCATAAAAGTAGGGATGTTTTTTTTTTACATTTAAGTCGGTTCGATTCCCAGACGAGGCAAGTAATTTTTAGAAAATCTTTGAATGCAGAATTACTAACTTTTAAAAATAACATAAAGTCTTCTTTCAGCAAAATACCCTATCTACGATATTTAAGGTACTTTCCCTTCATGTCCCATAATTTTGGGACGCCCTGTATAGACATAGCATAATAGCTATGTTTCTGAGTAATATATTATTTCCAGCTGTCGATTGACTGTTTCATCACCTGCCTAGCCTTTTCCCAACTATGTTGGGGTCGGTTTCCAGTCTAACCGGATGCAGCTGAATACCAATATTTTTCATGGACCGACTGCCTATCTGACCTCCTCAAATGTCTGTCTATTGACTGAAAAGGAACCAAATAAATACAAAACCGTAACTGTACTTACTTTAATAAACAATCAAATATCAAAATATTAGCAGTCTTTAATTAATCATAATAATATCTATCTAAATAATCTAAAATAATTACTGTGACGTCACACTATCTTTGGTTGTCTTTTGCAAATTCTTTAAAAGTAGATTTATCAATCTTTTTTGTAAACGTTCACTATTTATTGAAGAAGTACTCTGTCTTACTTGTGTGTGATTTATTTTAATTTCGTCTATCAGCATCATTGATTTAATTTTGAATAGTCTAATTTGGTCTTCAGTCATTGTTTCTAGTTCTGGTAATAAGCTCATTAAGAACATTCTCATGGCGTTATTGTTGTTGTTTGTGGGGTTAGTTAAGTCTGTGGAAGTATTGAAGTTCCTTGGAAACGTTGCCGTCATTGGTTTGCTCTTGATTCTTTGTGGGTCGGTGAAGTTCTTCCTCGCGGGTATGAATCGCCGTCTCTTGCGCATGACTGTCGCCTTGCGCGTGAGTAAATCGTTTAGAATCCCATTCTCTGCATTGTTCTCTGTATTTTCTTCATTATCGCCGTCCGTTGGTTCCTCTTTTATAAAGTTTACTACTATTTCTGACTCGGTAGTGTGTTGTGGGGAGTCATATTGGCTGTCGTCTGCGCTTTCTATTCCAATGGTTGGCTTCAAGAATGGTAGTATAAACTTTAAGTATTCGGTAAGATAGTATGGCTTTTTCACTTTAAATCCGCTGGGTTTCATACTCCTCAGGAAAGATGATCTTATGTTCCGCCATTTTTCTTTGCAATCGCTAACTGAAATGATAATAGAACGTAATTAATAGAAAGATAAGATAAGAACCCGACGTCTGGCGTTTTACCAAGTTTGCCGCTAAATGTAGTGTTGAGATTTAATTATAGCGCCCTCTGTGACGCGCGAGCGAAAACAAATGAATCACGATGGTCAGTATTGTCATGTCTAGAGATTTATTCTGATTTTACTGGTATTTAAAAATGTTTGTCGCTGGAGTTTGAATTAAGAATAGTTAGTTCATAAAAATATACGGAGGTTTTTATAAAAGTATTTCATGTTCAATTGAAATTCAATTGCTGTCGTTCATGTTCAGTGTGAAATAACTCAATTAAAAGTTCTGTTCTATATTTAAAAAGATGTAGTAAATATTTTATTCACATCATAATTATGTTTTACATTAGGTAGATAGGTACGTACGGTTGAATCTAACGTTCTCAATTATCATCACATACGTGAGTTTTGTACTGTAAGTTTATTTTAAATTCTGAATATTAGGTAGGTACCTATCTAAATGAATACCACGTAAACAGCATAGGAGGTATCTATTTTATATATCACGCCACGGCACCACTAAAATCACCATATACCTACGTAATTATTTTTACTATATTTATACAACATTATTTTTACTCAGGTGTAGGTACTAGTCCAATAACCTCATTACGGAAGATAACAAAACATTTAAGTACAGGTAACATAATAATCACAACATTATCTATTATTATCGGTAAATTTGATTACGCTCTGGCAACACATGTCATGTCGTGCCCGACATTCAACTATTACGGCATGGCATAGAAACAGAGCCACACAACAAAGACGCGATATAAACTGCACCAAATACATTACTGGCTCACTGAGACGCGTTACATCACTAACAGATCACTTTTCAAACAAAACAAGCGATGTACGTCACAGTGACGTCACGCGTCGGCGATGCGGACTGTGGCACGTACAGCGAACTTACTTGTCATATTCGTGTTGGCTGCAATGTTGGCCCAAGCGTCTTCCACCATATCCTTCCTGTTATACTGTGGTAGGTTGAAGTTGTAAAGAAACTCATGTTGCTCGATCTGGTTTATTAATTGTATTTCCACCGCCATTTTACTATACCTAACCTATATAGGTATAAGAATTATCGCACGGGACAGATGCGTTGTGCTACGCGGCAGCCGGTCGCGGCACTGCCGATTGGTTGCCGCGCCGAGAGTGAGTCGCGTCCCCCCCGCGCCGCGCCGCCCTCGTGCCGCGCCGCGTTCGGCCATGCTCGGTATGCTGTCGGAGCCGAGTCGGCGGTTGCCGCGGTTATCGACCCGGAGCGAGACGGCGACACTAGGTACATATATCGCATTCGTACGTCCGTCATAACGTTATCGATGCTAATATTTTGTTTACTACTAAGTAATAATATTGCTGCACTATCTAGAATTAATACCTATTTGAAGCGATTGATAATAAAATTACTTTCATTACATTTAATTTGCCGAGACACACAGTTCTTCGCATAACAACAAACTTGGAATCGAACTCGTGATACCGTGCTCTGACGCACTCCAATTATTAACGAATATTTTTACCTTACCGTCTGCCGATTTAATAGAAATAATATTGGTTAAATATAATTAATTACAACGTGTAACGTTAAATGCGCAAAACCTCAGACACCCCAACTGATTTTTTAAATCAATTGGTCTATTTCAAAAAGAAAAAAAAAAACGATTAAAAAGAATTAAAGGTTTTATGTGCTACTTTAGTTCGTAAGATTCGTATTTGCATTGAAATAAAACCTATTATTATCCCGCGTATGGGAAAATTCAAATTGATCGACAACAATTTGTGTTTGTTTACCTATTTTGGCGGGTTTGCGCATATGATGGCTTGGACCTATTAATAAATAGACACGGCAACGTTTTTAATAAGATTTTTGGAAAAATGTGACCTATATTAAAAAGTGGTTCAATTGATTCTGCTCGTTATTCTGATCAAACTATTTTCAGGTTGTATAAAACTACGTACTTTATTAAATCACTGATTAAAAGTTAATAGATTAGGTATTAAAGTTATAACATCATCATCATCATCATCAGCCTATAAATGTTCCCACTGCTGGGACACAGGCTTCCTCTCTGTGAGAGGGAGTGGGCCGTATCCACCACGCGGGCCCAGTGCGGGTTGGTAGATGTCACATGTCTTCGAATTTTCGGTTCTAGGACATGCCGGTTTCCTCACGATGTTTTCCTTCACCGTTTTGAGAGCAATGGTGATGAAATAATTTACACAAAGTAAAGCGCCTGTCTGCAATGGGTACGAACCTACGACCTACAAGTCGCAAATCGCGGCCGTTACCACTGGGCCACCACTGCTCTCAAGTGCAAGTTATGACATAATTTATTTAATTGTAAAATTTTAAGTCTTTCCAAATTACTCAAATTGTTATATGGCTTTGTTGCTAGGGAGAATCACTGACTGACTCCTAAGTCACTGGAACCTACACCAAGTTTAGGAGTAAGGGTATTTAAATATTGACCTTTGTAATAAGCCTTTTTATGTTTGGATATTGTTAAGGACTTTTTGGTGAAATAAAAAAAGAATCTAAACCTCTATAAAGAATAAAAGTAGAAGAAATGATTCTCTTTTCTACCGACCAGACGCGTCACTTTACCCCAAATTCTTATGAAGCTATTTTCAACGGTTTTTCTATTATTTATTTAACCATTCATGTACACAGACAAGAAAGGAACAGAAAAATACGTACAAAGATGATGCTTATTTCTAAAGAAATCTCTTCCAGCATACCTTTTTTTTTTGGGTGGAAAATTATCAAATAACTTCTCCCGCTCTGGGCGGAGCGGGACGGCGTGTCAGACTCTTACTGACTAAAACCCACCCGTGTTCCTTCAGTTGCCATGTTGCCAGGGGGCCACGATGTCCCTATCGGTTTTCTTCGAACCCCCGGCAGGCATTGGCATTCGCAGAAGGAGGTGACGGCCTGCCATTTCCTTTCGCTCCGTACCATGGCCTGAACCAGGGCTGGATGCGAGAGATCACCGCCGCCTTCCAGCATACCTGCGATAGGATAGAGGATAAAAAGAGATGACACCGTGTATAAGTGTGTTTTACCGTGTGTTTTACAGTATCGCAGCTTTGTAAGTATGTCAACTGTCAGTCAATTATTTTTGTTTTTGTGTTTTAAATACCTTATTAATAGTGATCGGAATAGGCTGACTATATTTGCCTAAACTTCGGAGAACAGAGACAGAAAGTGGAGACTTCCTTACGATTATATTTTTTTTTCCCGGGATTCGGGAAAAATCTTCAGTAAGTTGAAAATAAGCTTTATTTAAGATGTGTAAAGGCTATTTTTAACTAAACTTGCAATTATCAAATTTTCGGGATTTTCACGTAAAATCTCGAAATAAATAATCTAACTTTAATTCATGTATTCGAATTATATTTACGATCCAACTAACCGTTGTATCAAATTATTGAATACATTACGTTTTGTCAATAAGTATTAATTTGACTTTTTTATGCAACATGCACAATTTTTTTAGTCGACAAAAAAATTATATATAAAGCTTATTTTCAACTTACTGTAGATTTTTCCCGAATCCCGTGAAAACAAAATACAGTCGTAAGGAAGTCTCCACTTTCTGTCTCTGTTCTCCGAAGTTTAGGCAAATATAGTCAGCCTATTCCGATCACTGTATAAGTAGATAATTATGTTCTCGAGTATTAAATTATCCGATTCGTCAATTCTCCTTCATGTGAGAACTCAGGCACACATACCTAAGTATAAAGCCAAGCGGGCCCAGACTACCTGCAGTTTATTTACACAGTTCATTTAACCTAACCTAAAGTTACTGTTTGACTTCCATTCATCATTATTTTCAAGTAGGTACCTATCCTTGACAATGTAGGTAATTGGATAAATCGTTTCGACGAAAAATAACGTTTGCGAGGAGTGTTCATTAATTTTAATTATAATTCCTAGGATACCCGATTAATTAATAGATCGAAATGGTCTAAATTCAATTAATTCTCTACCATTATTATTCACAAGTAAAAATTAATAATGCCTTCTGTTGCTACTCTCCTAATGGAACAAATCTATAAATAGTAACTCACAATTACCTCTATAGAATATTATGTAGGACCACAGATTAGGACAGACACCCCGCAAGATCATTTAAATGAAAAGCAACTCTTGCTGCGAAACATTAAAGTACAATTCAGGTCGCATAATCTCCCGGCTTGGGCGGAGCATCGCCGTATCCTCGTGGAGGCGATCGGCGACGGTGATCTCTCGCGTCCGGAACTGATTCGGACCATGGTACGGAGCCAGAGGAAATGGGAGGCCGTCACCTCCTTCTGCGAAGCAGTAATGCTCGCGAAGGAGGAGGCGGAACGCGTGAGGGAGACGCAAATTTCGCGCCCTCGCGCCCCTAACCGCCGCAGGAGGAGACGCCCTGGGCGTCGGGAATCATAGGCAGATTTCCGGCCACCGTAGGCGCGGGCTTACGGACGGAGAGCAATGGGTAGCTCGCCGTCCGATAAGGACCAAGCCCGGGTCGACGGCGCGTTGTGTTCCACGCACGCCTCAAAGAGATGTCAGCAGAATTGACGGGGTCCTCTAGGGCCAATGCCTGCCGGGGGTTCGAAGAAAACCGATAGGGAAATCGGGCAACCGAAGGAACACGGGTGGGTTTTAGTCAGTAAGAGTCTGACACGCCCTCCCGCTCCGCCCAGAGTGGGAGAAGTTATTTGATAATTTCCAACCCAAAAAAAAAAAAGGTCGCATAATCTGTTTGATTTATGCCCAAACACGTGTGACTCCGGATTTTTTATTTGTCTGTCTGTGATGTCTTGTTTATACCTATTTAATTGACTTTTTTGTCGTAATTGGGTTTTAGTTTTCATAACTTTTTTGAAGTGAAAACTTCTTTAGGCGCGTTGGGCATTTTTGAGATGGGACTAAACCATTGATTTCGTGACACTGTAACGAAATTTACCAACACCGTGGAGTAAAAGACATCAACGCGTTGATTACCGCAGTGCCGATTTTTTTTTTCAAGTTTTCTCTTCTGTCGACATCCCGGATTACAACTGTTTTTTTTTATATTTAAACTCGTCTCTATGACTGAACAAAATTCAATGGAAGTGTTCAACCTGCAGACTAGTTGAATTGGCTTCAGATAAGTTTTTTAATCCTATACAATGTGTGAGAGCAGTGGTGGCCCAGTGGAACCCAGACAGGAGCTTTACTTTGTGTAAATTATTTCATCACCACTGCTCTCAAAACGGTGAAGGAAAATATCGTGAGGAAACTGGCATGTCCTAGAACCGAAAATTCGAAGACATGTGACATCTACTAAACCGCGCTGGGCCCGCGTGGTAGGTTACAGCCCACTCCCTCTCACAGAGAGGAGGCCTGTGTCCCAGCAGTGGGAACATTTATAGGCTGATGATGATTAACTCATAGCTATTTATAAGAATAGCCAAACGAGTCGAGTTATACGAACCTAAATGTATGGAGCACCTGCTTTTTATACGATTTCGTGTTTGGCTCCTATAGTAAAAGTTGTTCAAAAAGATCAGTAGGCCACTAGGCCACTGAAGAGGTTTTCTGTTCTTTTCTTATTTATTTTATTTTTATTATTTTCTCTTTTTATATACTTTCCTGTCGCAGGTATGCTGTAAGAGGTTTCTTTAGAAATAAGCTTTGCTTTTGTACGTATTTTTCTGTTCCTTTCTTCTTATCTGTTTATATGTGTGTGCATAAATGGTTAAATAAATACACTTTGTATTAGTAAAACTAGATATTTTAATTATTATGTAAAATCAACATATACCCGTTTTATAAACACATTGACATTTCATAGACAAAATTATATTCAAAATGTGATGATTACTTTTTAAAGTACCTATTATATTATTTTTTCCTTTATTTCATTAAAATACTTATAAATTACATTTTTAAATATTAGAATATAAAAAATATAGGAACATTTAAAAATATATTATTTTAATTATTGTGAGTGAGGACTATGCGGATATTATTTTTATTTCTCTGCTAGTTTTAGTGATGGTCTGGCAATTTGAGTAGTTTACGCGGCCTATCCAAATGTCCTTTCTTTGGTATTGTTCGTCGAGTTGAGCTCCACGATTACTGACAAATGCTTAAACTGACTGGACAGGTCCATCGAAATCTGTGTGGCCTGACCAAGGTTATGTCTGGACTTTAAAAGAGACTGCGACGTCTGATTTTTTTTCGACCTTTCTTCTTATAGTAGTCAGATAGGAAACGCCGACCTCATCTAGCTTATTTATTAATATTTTTTATATGACGTTTAAAAGTGATTCCGATATCCTATTTACAGAATAAACAATTTCATTTCATTGCATACATAGGTACCTACTTACCGACTTTTACATAAAATAACTTGTTCAACTTATTAAAAGCACCTTTGAAGATAGTAAGAATTTAAACAAGACACAAATTTCTCTTCATTCGTTTTTAGTTCAATATAAATTCTCAGTCATTAGCCAAAATAGCACTATAAAAGTGCTTGATTACTTAATTTTTGAAGAAGAGAGTATTTATCTCCGTTCCTGTCCGGAATGCAGGTAAAAAGCTTTCTTCTGCACCCAGTAGCTGTTAGAAAATTGGATATTGAAAAGTAATGGAGACATCAAAATCACAAAACCTGCGGTACAGTAGGCCGCAGGTCATGCGTTAGTGGTAATCAAACCAGTATAATAAGCATCAGCCTATAATGTTCCCACTGCTGGGCACAGGCCTCCTCTCGGTAAGAGGAAGTAGGTCGTAATCCACCCCACGGGGCCACGGCGGGTTGGTAGATGTCACATGTCTTGGAATTTTTGGTTCTAGGACATGCCGGTTTCCTCACGATGTTTTCCTTCACCGTTTTGAAAGCAGTGGTGATGAAATATTTTACACAAAGTAAAGCGCCTGTCTGGGTTCGAACCTACGACCGATTTAAATCGTGACCGAAATCACTGGCCCACAATTACTGCTCATAGCTGCTCAAACCTGTATAAGCTGGCCTTCTATTCTATTAAAACTCCGTGCAAACTGATCCAGCTCAAGTTCAAAGTTTTACCTTTCAACTATAGGTCCTATCTATTTATTTGTGTCTGTGAAAAAATATTCAGAGTTCTACAATATTTCTAATTTCTTAATGTCCCTCGGGTATCATCGGATTTCCGAATACAAACGAATGCTAATTTCCATGTCCATCAATTATTAGATTTATCGTGTATAATCATTTGAATTCAGAACTTAATACTTTATTGTTGTTTTGTTTTGATTTCCGTGTGAATTATATAGAGCTGTAAAACTATTTTCCTATCTGTCGTGCCTGCAACTTTAGCGGCTTTCCTCCCGTTTTTAAATAAATTACATTAAGTTAAAAGAGTATTAACAACTCTATATAGGTACTTCCAAGTCGATTGAGAGCGTCCGGTGTGCACCAAGGGCAACTCATTTCATTTTCATTTTCAAATATCTTTATTTATCATCGTTATAATTAACAAAAATGCGATTATCCTAAGACATATTAACTCATTATAATTACGACACTTTATAAAGCTAGCGATACACCTTTCAAAGCTTTTAAAGGGATATTTTTATAACTGTTAACAACATAAACATAACACACAATAATAATGGCTAACCAAGGGTTACTGATAATTTAAAATGTACTCTGTGTGATAGATATCCGACGACTGACGAAACACGAGGTTTGCCGAGGGACATTAAGAACATACTTTGTCTGTACAATGTTGTCACTTTTCAGATAAAATTAAACAAATGACTAAACTTCCACCATATAACTTTATCTGTAATAACGGTCGAATTCAGCACTGAAAGTGGGTCAAAAGCGCTTTCAGCGAGTGAAGCGCTACAACCGAGCCAAGTAATGATGAATGTATTAATTGTGAAGCTTTCAGAAGCCCTACACTATGAGGCCTAGAAGAGAGGTGTCATAATTTTTATGGAATGTTTTAATGTCAAACTATCTTTGCTTTTCCGTCAATGATCGAACAAAAATTTGTTACGCAAATTATTTACTTTTTATTTGACAATAAAAAGTAAATAATTTAATAAAAAGTAAAAAGTAAAAAAAACAGTGCCACTCCGGGAGTGCCGACAGAAGTGAAAACATGAACAATTTAATTGTGCAGGAAATAATGTATCGCGCATTGATGTCTTTTTAAATGGTCAAAAGCTGGTGTCGTAACAGTGTCGCGAAATCAATTGTTTAGTCCCATCTCAAAAATGCCCAACGCGCCTTAAGAAGTTTACACTTCAATAAGTAATAATCTTTATTACATAAGAAAGTGGTTAAAATTGTGTGAAGTCCCTGACACTTGTGCTAAGTGGTTAGCCTGTGTTTCCCTCCCCCCGGAGCAAAACCTCTATTGAAAACATTATGTAATACGATTAACAAAGGTGAAATAAAAAAAGACAAAAAAAGTGGTGGCACTCCGGGAGTGAAATCTTTAAAATAAAAATACACGTGTAGCGGTTACACCGCCACATACGAACTACGCATCAAACACATGACGTCACACAAATCCTGCATCGCGCAGTTAGAGTTTACCGAGCGATCGACATACATACAAGATTTCAACTTCAAACTGATGGGCAGTTGCCCACCAGACACAACACCCGTCTGGTCGGAGGATCCTCCCTTTTCTATGGTGGATGAGTGAACTTTACACCCTGTTCCTCATACCCCTAAATTGGTGACCCCGAGTATGAACGTCAGCGCAGCCTTCGAGCAATTACTTCGGCGTGACGTCATCATCATCACTCCCGCAAGCTTTCGTGAGGCGACTCACACAGCCGGCCAGCACCCACGGCTTCAACGGGTATCCTGACCACCAGCATGCAGCGAACGCGCATTCCTGGTCATCACCCTCAGCCTCATCACCCCGACTCACTGGGGAATCAATGCAATCAGCCTCATCACCCCGACTCACTGGGGAATCACCGCAACCGCCACAGACAGTTCCGACTCACCGCGAACTATGTGGCACCCGGTTCCGACTCACTGGAACCACAGCTGGCACCGTGAAGCATCGCAAGATTCAGCCCACTATCGACCTCCGGTCTCCGGAGGGGAGTAATGTAGCGGTTACACCGCCACATACGAACTACGCATCAAACACATGACGTCACACAAATCCTGCATCGCGCAGTTAAAGTTTACCGAGCGATCGACATACATACAAGATTTCAACTTCAAACTGATGGGCAGTTGCCCACCAGACACAACACCCGTCTGGTCGGAGGATCCTCCCTTTTCTATGGTGGATGAGTGAACTTTACACCCTGTTCCTCATACCCCTAAACACGCATAGAACATTGATCCGTAACGTAATATAAATAAAGAGCATAATCGCGTTTACAAAACCTTCATAGAACTACTTGCATAGGACATTGATCCGTAACGTTACATTAATAAAGAGCACAATCACGTTTACAAAACCTTTAAAGTAAAAATACTTGCATAGAACATTAATCCGTAACGTAATATAAATAAAGAGCACAATCGCGTTTACAAATTCTTTAAGTTTAAAGTAAAAATACTTGCATAGAACATTAATCCGTAACGTAATATAAATAAAGAGCACAATCGCGTTTACAAAAATGAGGTGTCGTCATGGTGTCGCGAAATCAATGGTTTAGTCCCATCTCAAAAATGCCCAACACGCCTAAAGAAACTCACTTCAATAAACCTTGCTGCCAACTTGTACCTTGCAACCACTAGACCAACGAGGCAATGTCATGCTCCCTGAAGGATTTGGAGGTACTAATTCAATATAGAATTGTTATAGAATTATTTGATACTATACATTTGCTTATATGTACTATGTATAGTAATAGATATAACATGGTGATTTCGCCGGGAAGGATACTCCGCAGCGCAACCACTTTAAATAAAAGTTTACGTCGAAACTAGAACTATAGACTTTTTTTAAATAGGACTAGAATTTTATAGACATTCCATAGACTTATTGACTTCATCTGCCTAGCCTTTTCCCAACTATGTTGGAGTCGGCTTCCAGTCTAACCACATGCAGCTGAATACCAGTATTTTACATGGAGCGACTGCCTATCTGACCTTCACAACCTAGTTACTAGGTAACACGATACCCCTTGGTAAGACTGGTTGTCACTTTTTTGGGCTTCTAACTACCCATAACGACTGTCAAAGATCTACGTGCTTTCCGAGGCACGGAGAGGTTTTGGTATGTAAAGATGGTTACCCATCCACAGACCAACCGCGGCAAGCGTAGCTTAACCTGATCGATCGACCCGTGCAACTGTTGTTACTTAGCCACAAGTAACAACGCATACTTATACTTGCTAAAACAAAGGTGATTCCACCAGGGAGCATGACGTCGTGTATTGACTATCACCAAAGGACCCAAATCGAAAATAGTATATGCAAAAAAAAAAAATACTCAAAAACCTATTTGATAAAGCAAATACTTAATCTCAAAAATAGTTTTATGTTGAGAGGTTCAAAACCTCGTGTGTAGACTAGGTACTCAAATCGTTCGTATTTGATGTGGACCAAATTCAACAGAACAGGATTGGTTATAAAAGTGGATTTGTTTGCTTTCACGGCAAAGAGGAGTACCTACAGAATGTACTGAGGTGTTCGGCTCAAGTATGCCCGTGACTATTGAATTTTAGTAATTCGATATCTATAGTAGTACTATTGTACTTGTAGTATTATAAAATGCATTTTTTTATTTCATCATCATCATCATCAGCCTATAGCAGTCCACTGCTGGACATAGGCCTCTCCAATTGCACGCCATTCAGCTCGATTCTCGGCAACTCTCATCCAGCTGCTACCAGCCACCCTTCGAAGATCGTCACTCCACCTAGCCTGAGGGCGTCCTACCTTACGTTTGCCAATTCGCGGTCTCCACTCAAGAACACGTATACCCCAACGGTCATCGGTTCTACGGCTGATATGGCCGGCCCACTGCCACTTCAGCTTGCTAATTCTGTGAGCTATGTCGATAACTTTGGTTCTCTGCCGGATCACTTCGTTTTCACATTTTTTTATTTACTTGTATATAAAATATATACTTTAATATTAGCTTGTATATTAGACTGTTCTAGACTGAGACGTAACGTGCTGGATCAACTCAGGTTGGATGAAATGGAGATAGGTCACAGGAACAACTTGCGACCCTCGGATGCCCCTCAAATTAAAAAGGAAAATCTACAAGTCCGTGATAAAGCCCGATGTTAATTGTGGTCGGCGCAACGCGTTTTCTCCTTCCATTCTCCTCTGTCAACCGTCACGCTAACATTTACTCCCTTTTCTTTCATATCATTTCTCACACAATCCATCCATTTTTCTTTGGCCTGCCTCTCCCTCTCCATCCATCATCATTTATATTCATCACTCTTTTAGTCACATGCATTTCTTTCCTCCTCATCACAGACACATGCTGTAATGTTTATTAATTAAACCACGCTGGTAGAATAACACATTTATTAACATAGGTTTCTTACAAATGAAACCTTCCTTCATAATGACGTGCTTACCAGTGGCGTCTCCTCGGGCGCGTTCACACGTTTCCTTTTTAACATCTTTTGCTTATATTAAGCGCAACTTTAATGGCAACTTTTATAACTTATCCACGACCCCTAAACTTTAATAACTTATCCACTACCCCTAAACTTTAATAACTTATCAACGACCCCTAAACTTATGTAACTTATCCACGACCCCTATACTTATATAACTTATCCACGACCCCTAAACTTTAATAACTTATCCACGACCCCTAAACTTATGTAACTTGTCCATGACTCCTAAACCTATGTAACTTATCCACGACCCCTAAACTTTTATAACTTATCCACGACCCCTAAACTTATGTAACTTATCCACGACCCCTATACTTATATAACTTATCCACGACCCTTAAACTTATGTAACATATCCATGACCCCTAACTTATATAACTTATCCACGACCCCTAAACTTTTATAACTTATTCACGACCCCTAAAATTTAATAACTTATCCATGACCCTTAAACTTATGTAACTTATCCATGACCCCTAACTTACATAACTTATCCACGACCCCTAAACTTTTATAATTTATCCATGACCCCTAAACTTTTATAACTTATTCACGACCCCTAAACTTTAATAACTTATCTACGACCCTTAAACTTATGTAACTTATCCATGACCCCTAACTTATAAAACTTATCCACGACCCCTAAATTTTAATAACTTATCCACGACCCCTAAACTTATGTAACTGATCCACGACCCCTAAACTTTAATAACTTATCCACTACCCCTAAACTTTAATAACTTATCCACGACCCCTAAACTTATGTAACTTGTCCATGACTCCTAAACCTATGTAACTTATCCACGACCCCTAAACTTTTATAACTTATCCACGACCCCTAAACTTATGTAACTTATCCACGACCCCTATACTTATATAACTTATCCACGTCCCTTAAACTTATTTAACTTATCCATGACCCCTAACTTATATAACTTATCCACGACCCCTAAACTTTTATAACTTATTCACGACCCCTAAAATTTAATAACTTATTCATGACCCTTAAACTTATGTAACTTATCCATGACCCCTAACTTATATAACTTATCCGCGACCCCTAAACTCTTATAATTTATCCATGACCCCTAAACTTTTATAACTTATTCACGACCCCTAAAACTTTAATAACTTATCTACGACCCTTAAACTTATGTAACTTATCCATGACCCCTAACATATAAAACTTATCCACGACCCCTAAACTTTAATAACTTATCCACGACCCCTAAACTTATGTAACTGATCCACGACCCCTATACTTATATAACTTATCCACGACCCTTAAACTTATGTAACTTATCCATGACCCCTAACTTATATAACTTATCCACGACCCCTAAACTTTTATAACTTATCCACGACCCCTAATTTATGTAACTTATCCACGACCCCTAAACTTATGTTACTTATTCACGACCCTTAAACTTATGTAACTTATCCTTGACTCCTAAACCTATGTAACTTATCCACGACCCCTTAACTTTTATAACTTATCCACGACCCCTAAACTTTAATAACTTATCCACGACCCCTTAACTTTTATAACTTATTCACGACCCCTAAACTTATGTTACTTATTCACGACCCTTAAACTTATGTAACTTATCCTTGACTCCTAAACCTATGTAACTTATCCACGACCCCTTAACTTTTATAACTTATCCACGACCCCTAAACTTTAATAACTTATCCACGACCCCTTAACTTTTATAACTTATCCACGACCCCTAAACTTATGTAACTTATTCACGACCCCTATACTTATATAACTTATCCACGACCACTAAACTTTAATAACTTATCCGCGACCCTTAAACTTATGTAACTTATCCATGACCCCTAACTTATATAACTTATCCACGACCCCTAAACTTTTATAACTTATCCACGACCCCTAAACTTTTATAACTTATCCACGACCCCTAAACTTATGTAACTTATCCACGACCCCTATACTTATATAACTTATCCACGACCCTTAAACTTATGTAACTTATCCATGACCCCTAACTTATATAACTTATCCACGACCCCTAAACTTTTATAATTTATCCATGACCCCTAAACTTTCATAACTTATTCACGACCCCTAAAATTTAATAACTTATCCATGACCCTTAAACTTATGTAACTTATCCATGACCCCTAACTTATATAACTTATCCGCGACCCCTAAACTTTCATAATTTATCCATGACCCCTAAACTTTTATAACTTATAACTCATCACTCACCTGTCTCTTTCTATCTCATTCAAAAAAGCCAACGACGTATTTAAACCAGTTTTTTGGAAGGTCCTCGGTTAGTTCATAAACTAACAAGGTCCTCGTAAGGGTGTTTGTACAAACAAGGGTGAGTATGGTGTGTAATGCGTGAGTTAAAATTAGCATATTTAGTTCTCCTTTCCTAATTAATATCCTGTCTGGCATTATAAATCCGAAAGTGTGTTTGTTTGTTTGTTTGTTTATTTGCTGGCTTGTTACGCTTTCACGTCAAAACGGCTTAGCAAATCTGGATGAGAAACAGAATAATGAAGAAACATAACTAGTGATATGGGTGGGTACCTACTATTTTCTATCTCCTCTGCCTTACCCTTCGGGGAATACCGGCGTGATGTTATGTTATATTATTTTCCAGTTCCTGCATCTTTTAGATCCCCATTTAATTCATTTTAAAATGTGGACAATAATTTAAACTAATGACGTTAACGTGACGTTACGTTACGTGACGTGACGTTACGTGACGTGACGTTACGTTACATGACGTGACGTTACGTTGTCGTTCGACTTAATGACGTTCTCAGTCTGCATACAAAAATCAATCCAATAAATCCAATAGTTTGAACGAAAAAAGCCATAGTCGGCCTATCACTACTATCTATACCCCATTAGAAATAAGATTAGACATTTAAAAAAAACCTTTTTACAGTCCGTTTAACCGATTTTGACTTCTATTACATTGGTGGCATGACAAATGGCAGCTGCAGTAAACAGTTAGTATTGTAACCACTTTTTTGCTTTTAATGCCATATTTATGCCTACGGTTTAGAAGTCAAAATCGGTTGAACGGACAGTTAAAAAGGTTTTTTTAAATGTCTAATCTTATTTCAAATGATACTCCATTTGAAAATAAGATTAAACTAGATTAGAGATTAGATTAGAATTAGTTTATTTTTTATTTTTTGGTAAATTCGCTTTTAAAATTTATTTAACAGTTTCAAAATACTCATAGGCATTATTTTCAGTATTTTCCTTTAATATCGTATAGTTGCCTCCACATTGTATTCGTAGTTTCCTCAATAAGGCTTCTATTCAAACAAAGTTATAACTACATAAACATCTTGTATAGTGTTCTAGAAACGTCGACGCTTGATTCCGACACCGACAGCCGACTAATTAACGCATATTGTTCTGAGATCCCGTTGATTGGCCGCCCGATACCTACGATACGTCCGACTGTCATAATTAACAGTTTTCCAACGTAGGTGCGAGATACATAACTTTATAATGAGAAACTCTCGAGAATAATGTGAAACTATGGAACTACTTTAATGAATACTCGACTGACTGGCTTTCTAGTTTATCAACTTTAAACTTAGGTATATTTAATTTTACAATGGTGCCGATTCTCTTGTCACAAATGCCTCTAAACTAAACAAAAATCACCAAAATTTTGTTTATTCCTGTCAAACGACGATTTCCCATTCTGAAATAGACTAAAGTGACACAACTTAACTATATTTTAGTTTGACAGCACTAAGATGGCACTGAGATATTAGTTTAGTGAAAATGGCAAGCTATTCTGAATTTGACGTTTTTAACCTAAAATTTAGATTTTCTAACTAAATATGACTATTTTTAATCGCGACTAAAAACATGTGGAATAAAATTGGTTGTCATGAACTAAAATTCACACCAACACCTCGACTTCAGATGAAAAAACAATACTGATTTTTTTTTCTTTTGCTTATATCTCGAAAACGGTGTGTCCAATCGCAAAAATAATGAAAATTTCGACATCCTTTATAAAACCCTTAAACCCCTAACACTCTACAAGTAGGTAATATTTTTTCTTATTTTCCACACAAAAAGTGAAAAATCCATATAAAACACGTCGAGGCTGCCCCCCCTGCGCGCCTCCGGCTCTAGAAAGATTCACGTGGTTAGGTATCACGTGCGGAGTCGCGGTTGTCAAAATTCGATTTAGATGTGTCAAAATTATTTTTAAATTTAGAGAATTTATTTTGCAGAATAGCTTTGAGATTCTCATAGTCAAAATTAAGGAATTTTAGTGATAGTTTAGTTATTTTAGTTCGGTGTACAAGAGAATCGGCACCAGTATTTCTATTATTTTCTTAATGTTCCTCGGGTATCATCGGATTTCCGAATACAAACCAATGCTAATTTCCATGTGCATCGAATATTAGATTCATTGTGTATAATAATTTGAATTCAGAACTAAGTACTTTATTGTTGTTTTGTTTTGATTTCCGTGTGAACTACATAGAGCTGTAAAACTATTTATATCTGTCGTGCCTGCGACTTTAGCCGCTTTCCTTCCATTTTTTAAATAAATTACATTAAGTGAAAAGAATTTTAACAACTCTATATACTTCCAAGTCGATTGAGAAAGTCCGGTCTGCACCAAGTGCAAAAGGCAACTGATAGAAATCCGACGACTGACGAAACACGAGATTTACTGAAGGACATTAAGAACATATTTGTACTGTACATAATAATTATAAGACTGTTTCTGAGACATTCTTAACGGACGTGACAAGATTAACCGAAATGCTATTTGGTTCGATATGTTATACTAAAAAATAATTACTATCAGCCTATAACGTTCCCACTGCTGGGAACCAAGCCTCCTCTTCGTCAGAGGGAGTGGGTCATAATCCACCACACGCGTCCAGTACTGGTTGGTGGACGTCCAAAGTTTCCAATTTTTGATTATCTTGTCATGTCGCAAGTCTTTCCTCACGATGTTTTCCTTCACCGTTTTAAGAGCAGTGGTGATGAAATAAATTACAAAAAAAAAAAACTTTTTACAAAAAACACAACCGACTTCCAAACTACAAAGTGAAAAATAACTTTAATTTCGGAAGTCGGTGTCAAAAAACTAAAAAACTGATGTGATCCATAGACACCGACTTCCGAAATTAAAGTTATTTTTCACGTTGTAGTTTGGAAGTCGGTTGTGTTTTTTGTAAAAAAGTTTTTTTGTAAAAAAGTTTTTTTGTAAAAAGTTTTTATTTTTCACTTTTTAGTTGTGGTACCTACCCAACACACATTCGAATACCACTACCTGCTACCAGTGACAGAAACTTATCATATCATCTACATACTAAGTGGGAAAAAAATACGTATTTTGTAGCTAACTCAAAAGCTATCCAATTCGAGAGCACACCCTTTCAAACAAAAAAAGAATTTTCAAAATCGGTCCACAATTGACGGAGAAATCGGTGGACAAAAAAAAAACGCGACGAACATATAATCTCCTCCTTTTTGGAAGTCGGTTAATTAAAATGCCTGCCTGGGTTCTTTGAACCCATGCCAAGCCGGGGCGCGTAAATACAAAGGCGGATGCAACACAGACACCCATAGATTGTTTTGCATTATCTTGCGAATGGCATAAGCAGTAATAGTCCGTCCGAATCCAGACGCAATACAGCGGTTTGTAGTATTATGTAGCGCAGATGCATTTGTTTTTAAGGCAATGAAAAGGCGGATTGAACGCAGACACCCATAGTATTATTTCTGTAGATTATAAACTGTAGAAAAACTGTGAACTGGGTGAAATGGGTTAGGTTAGAACTGTGAACAACCGCTACATCCAAGTTGCTCGTAGCTAGGCAGTCTATTTATTATTAGCGCAAGATGCGTCTTAAGCAAGTTTGATACTTGTAGAGTAGACAGAGCGAGTACTTATAAGGTGTATTGTAGTCGTTTTTGTTAAAAGAATGTCTTTCGGAGCCGATCACATTGCAGACAGTTTTCAAATGTCTGTGATGTAATTGCGTTTGCAATAGGTTATTCATACGGACGCGGTTGGATTACAGAACAGCTACTGTTTGTGTTGCATCAGCCTTTGTATTTACGCAGCCGGGGCCGCCAACACTAGGACACCACTGCTGTTCTGGATACTGAAGGTTCATCTTTCATCACAAAGACAAAGACGTTATTCGTCGAATATGATAGGTACAAAGTTGGTTAGTAGTTATGTTCAGGACAGATCTGCCGTGCCGCCAAAAATGGCATACGAATATTTACATTATTACACATGGGCTTAAAACCTAACTTATATACTACATAAGTACTTATACTCTAATTCATCTGCCTAGCCTTTTCCCAACTATGTTGGGGTCGGCTTCCAGTCTAACCGGATGCAGCTGAATACCAGTATTTTACATGGAGCGACTGCCTATCTGACCTCCACAACCTAGTGACTAGGTAACACGATACCCCTTGGTAAGACTGGTTGTCAGACTTTTTGGGCTTCTAACTACCCGTAACGACTGTCAAAGATCTACAAATGACAGCCGGGACCAACGGCTTAACGTGCTTTCCGAGGCACGGACGGGACTTGGTATGTAAAGATGGTCACCCATCCACGGACCAACCGCGGCAAGCGTAGCTTAACCTGATCGATCGACCCGTGCAGCTGTTATTACTTAGCCACAAGCCCCTCGCCACTTATACTCTAATTAACAATACAAAATACTTAAACTATAGACATAAGGATACAATTATACTCTATAATACAATAAAAATAAAATAATAAAACACAACAAAACAACATTTGTATTATAAAACTAAATAAATCTAATGTATTACCCTCATAATAAAAAATAATAAAAAAATTCTAAATTCAAATTCAAAATTATTTATTTTGGGACAACTAGATCCAAAGATTTTTTACTGTATAAAAAATATTATAATTAATTTTATGATGAACTGTGTGAATCAATGGCCATTGAGAGTTTAATCTGAAGATTCAGAAATGCTATTTTCATTAACTTTGTAAGAATAGGAGCTAGGGGAAGTAGAATTCGAGACAATAACGCTAAAAGATTATGATACTGGTTCCGAATTAATTATCAATTCATGTTGGGCTTCTATTCATTGGGCCTGAAAGGCGATGATAATATTAACAATAGACAACAGTCCAATACGAGAACATAACATCACTCTTATTTATCTTATATGGTATTGAGTTTACTCCTTTGCGGTAGGCAAAGGAGTAAATTCAATAAATAATAATAATAATAGGACTCCCCACCGTCGTATCTCTACGTTGACGTCGTGGTGGGGCTTGCGCGCTCCGAACTCTAGGCCTGTGCCAGTAGAGCTTACTTTGCCGGAACGGGTCTGGGATTAGGAGCCAGACCAAGAGAGATACAAAAACCCGCAGGGCAGCATGTGGCGAGCTGTTGGGTAGTAGCGACCCCACGGACCCTATCTCCCGGGAGAAGTCTTGTTCCTCACCTCTAGCTTGCCTTTATTGGCCGTCTGGAGTGGAGATTCGCAAGAGCAAACGTGCTCGTAGGAAGGAAGTATTCCAGTAAGATGCTGGTAGGGATCTTGACCGTACTTCCGGGATTGTCCTGATAGCCGTGGAATACCTCTCCACTCCTCATAAGCACCTCAGGACGTGTTGCCCCCTTGTCGCTACGACACTATGTGCTAGCGACCGTTTTCGGGGGCCCATTATTGAGCGTGCAAATCACCCCCTGCCATTTTATCCGTGTACATTTAAACATTGATCAGGCAGGGGCCATAGTCCTTCCATAGCTCCAGGTAACCAGTCCACTTAAGCCACCCAAACCCATAGTCCAATATCTTTGTTTCCATGTTCTGCAATAGTCCTACACCAACCGGGGGTTGTCCTTGGGTGCACTTGTATGGTGCGAACAGGGATAATCGTCGGTTGGTGCCTCAATACTTAAAAATGTCTAAGGGGCCTCTGCGAGTTGGCTTCGGCCCCTCGTACGCCTTCCAAAGGTCCGGGACCCCAGGGTCCCGAGATATGTCAAAGACATTTAAAAATAATAATAATAGGTAATAATAGGTAGGTAGGTTTTAATAGGTATTTAGTCACATTCTCGTCTAAAATAATAAATTAAATAAAAAGAATAAAAATGTCAATATGAAATAATTATTAGAATATTACCATGAGGGAGCAACATTTCAGCAAAAGAATTTCTCTGATAAAAACTCAGTCACACTGTAGTACGCCTTATCCTTTAAAAAATTACGTAGTCTACTCTTAAACAGCACTGATGTCAAGTCTTTCTGTTGTATTAACTACACTACATTGTACAGTTCCGGTAGATAAATCATAATAACGGGTGAAAATTATCCATTATCTCATCATCTGTTACGACGCCTCATTGAGGTGGATAACAATTAAAATTCTATTGTGTCTCGTTAATGACAGTTGAAAGGTTATCTATGAAAACGGCCCCTTTAAATATTTATTTCATTCTGTTTTTTAGAATTTTTTGTTATAGCGGCAACAGAAATACATCATCTGTGAAAATTTCAAGTGTCTGTCTATCACAGTTCATGAGATACAGCCTGGTGACAAACGGACAGACAGCGGAGTTTTTAGGGTCCCATTTTACCCTTTGGGTACGAAACCCTAAAAAAGACACTTAAGGCGACGATAACCCACTTTTAATGATTTTATACTGAAGATCACGTCTAAACAAGTAGTGTTCATGATTTGGAAAAAATATATGTTAAATTAGTGCAAAAATATATGTTAATAACGTAATATATATAATAATATGAATATGTTAGATTATGTTTATATTACATAGTAAAATTAATTTGTAAAGTTATGGCTAACGCGGATAAAACACTAAGAATCGCGCAAAATCTACCAAGCATATTTTTCTAAAACCTTCACCAATTTAAAGATAATTTAATTATTGATCTTTTATTATACATGTTTTTTAAAATACCTATTGTTTCATTTATAATAAAATAATAACGCATCTAATTTGGGACATCGCTCCTTGATGGGCAAGTCCTATTACTGGCTGGGCGTGATGTTATGTTCTTTTTAAATTCTAAACAGATAAAAACCCAAAATAAATTGTGATTAATTAAATTTAAATATTCAACAACTCATTAAAAATAAAAAATAAAATTGTCTGTTTGTTCTTGTCTTTTTTTTAAATAAAAATGTCAGAATCTTATATAAAATAAATAAAATGTCAAATATAAAATTGTCAAATATGCAATGGCTATGTGATGGGTGTTTTATCACCCTGCATGTAATGCCTATTGCCACTAATCAGGTACAAATAGGGATGAAGCCTAGGTAAAAAAAAAAACTATATAGTCTGTCAGTCAGATAATAAAAAAAATATTATACACATATTTTTTAATTTATGATAATAAAAAATTACTTTGATAAAACCCATTAAAGTTGGGGAGTAGGGCTCGCTACGTCACAAATAAGTATAAAATCTACAAAAGCGTGACGTCATGCCACATTTTAACTCAATGTATCGCCGTAATCTTTTGATGACGTAAGAAAAGAATAAATACGTGTCTAATATTTTTTAATAATATACCTGACGGACAATATTTTAAATGAAAACTTCTTTAGGCGCTTTGGGCATTTTTGAAATAGGAAAAAACAATTGAATTCGCGACACCGTAACCGACACCTCATTTTTGTAAACGCAATTGTGCTCTTTATTTTTATTAACAACGGATCAATGTTCTATGCAAGTATTTTTACTTTAAAGGTTTTGGAAGTATTTTATTTTGTAAACGCGATTGTGCTCTTTATTTAGATAAGGTTACGGACCAATGTTCTATACAAGTATTTTTCTTCCACCAAGGCGATCTTGTTCAAGTTTTCACTTCTGTTGGCGCAAGTTGGCACCCCCGGAGAGCCACTGTTTTTTTTTAACTAACAAAAAAGACCATAACAATGGGTAACGTATATGGAAATAACTCCAGAACCACTCAAACAAAATCCAATCAATCTTTTAGTAGAAGCCAATTTAAACCACATATACACACGAAACAGTAATTTTCGGAGTGCGATTGAAAGTTTCAGTCGTTTCAGCAACGGGGTCGAGTGGCTCTTTGGTTCAACCTGAATTAATGGAAGCAGACCCAAAATACTGGCATTTGCAACTCACTCGAACTCGGCTCGTGTTTCAGAGTACAGTCAGTAACAGTCACTCAATCTGTTTTTCTCAACTATACTGGGGCCGGCTTCCAGTTTAACTATACTCCGTTTGAAATGAGATTAGACATTTAAACAAACCTTTTTTACAGTCCGTTCAACCGATTTTGACTTCTATACCGTAGGCATAAGGATGGCATTAAAAGCAAAAAAAGTGGGTACAAACCAACTGTTTACTGCAGCTGCCATTTGTCATGCGACCAACGCAATAGAAATCAAAATCGGTTGAACGGACTGTAAAAAAGGTTTAGTTAAATGTCTAATCTTATTTCAAATGGAGTATAGATGCAGCTGAATACCAGTCATAATAGAATGTATTGTGTGATATTTCACATGGAACGACTGCCTATCTGACCTGAGGGGCTTGTGGCTAAGTAATAACAGCCGCACGGGTCGATCGATCAGGTTAAGCTACGCTTACCGGGGTTGGTCCGTGGATGGGTGACCCCTCCGTGCCTCGGAAAGTACGTTAAGCCGTTGGTCCTGGCTGTCATTTGTAGATCTTTGACAGTCTTTACGGGTCGTAAGAAGCCCAAACGTCTGACAACCAGTCTTACCACGGGATATCGTATTACTGGGTTGTGGAGGTCAGATAGACAGTCGCTCCATGTAATATGCATGTATTCAGCTGCATCCGGTTAAACTAAAAGCCGACCCCAACGTAGTTAGGAAAAGGCTAGGCAGATGATGATGACTGCCTATCTGAACCTCCACAGTCCAGTTACTGGGTAACATGATACCTCTTGGTAAGATTCGTTGCCAGACTTTTGGGCTTTTGACAACACGTAACGACTGTTTTAATGAAGGAAGGGGTCTCCATATGTAATGAATGGTCACCCATCCACGAACCGACAGAGGCAAGCGTAGCTTAACCTTCGATCGACCCGTGCTGCTGTTTATGCATTTAGCCACGAACCACTTTCCTTATTACAGTCAGTACCTAACAGTCACTGGTGACAACAGCGGTTATGGGTCTTTGTGCCGATACTTGTAGGGGACCTATGTCCAGCAGCTGAAGTCTTTCAGATCAAATGATAAGGATATTAATGATTATAATTTATTTAAAACAATAGGATGTCGCAACACCATGTTTTTTTTTCGTTTTTTCTGTTGTTTTTATTTTTCTGTTTGTGTCATAACTACTATTTAATTTCTATAATTATCTTCCTGTAGTACGTTTCCCAATAAATACTTTTTCTTTATCTATTTACGTTATCTATATCTCCTTGTGTGAATCCCGTAAGTAAATTAACAATCTATAGATATAAAGATTATAAATAGGTAAAATTTGTGAGTTTGTAAAGGGGTAGGTAAACTTCGGAACCACAGATCCGATTTCGAAAAATCTTTCACTTATGTTATGTGATAAACAAGAAATTTCACGCGCACGAAGTTGCGGACTGAAGCTAGTAGATAAAAAAATTGTCAAGATTTCACATCAAAATGTCGAAAGTATTTTGTCGCTGACTGTATGAAGACGAAACTATTTTGAGACATACCTTACTATTTTTGTTGGATTTGCTTTCAGACGACGGGCGATGATAATTTTAATTTTTGACTGACATTACACGGTAAGTAGATTTAAATAAAAATTTACGAATTATGAAAATGGCGGATGTATCTAAAAACAGCAAATTCTGTAAATGCCTATCTTTGGAGCAGATTCAAATTATAAACATTGGCAAATATACTATATTACTGTTACGGCATTTTAAATTAGGATAAAAGTTGATTTGTTCCGATCCGTAATTGTCCCTCTGGAGGGTAAAACCTTGTCTTCAATCAGAGAAAGCATTTCAGACTGACAACCTGCACACTTTTAAAATGGTTCCAGTACCACTATACAGGGTGGCATCGACGCGAAAACTGTTACCGTGGATTCAGTACATGATTCTAAAACCCACTGCGTTGAAATGTTTCGTCGGTTATTAAAAAAAAAACAGCTGTTCCATAAATTTTGACCACGTAGGTATAGATAGCACTTTTCTATGAAACAGCAGATTTTTTTAAAAATAACGGACGAATAATTTCAAGGGTTTCAGAATCATGTACCAGTATCCATGGTTACAGTTTTCGCGTCGATGTCCCTTTTTTTTTTTGGGTGGGAAATAATCAAATAACTTCTCCCGCTCTGGGCGGAGCGGGAGGGCGTGTCAGACTCTTACTGACTAAAACCCACCCGTGTTCCTTCGGTTGCCCTGTTGCCGGGGGCCACGATTTCCCGATCGGTTTTCTTCGAACCCCCGGCAGGCATTGGCCCTAGCGGACCCCGTCAATTCTGCTGACATCTCTTTGAAGCGCGCGTGGAACACAACGCGCCGTCGACCCGGGCTTGGTCCTTATCGGACGGCGAGCTACCCATTGCTCACCGTCCGCAAGCCCGCGCCTACGGTGGCCGGAAATCGGCTCGCGATTCCCGCCACGGGCGTCTCCTCCTGCGGCGGTTAGGGGCGTGAAGGCGCGAAATTTGCCTCTCCCTCACGCGTTCCGCCTCCTCCTTCGCGAGCATTACCGCTTCGCAGAAGGAGGTGACGGCCTGCCATTTCCTCTCGCTCCGTACCATGGCCTGAACCAGGGCCGGACGCGAGAGATCACCGCCGCCGATCGCCTCTACGAGAACACGGCGTTGCTCCGCCCAAGCCGGGCAGACCTCCACCGTATGCTCCACCGTGTCCTCAGGCCGATCCACACAATGGTGACACCCGGGTGTTTCCTCCCGCCTTATCCTGAACAGGAACCTCCCGAAGCAGCCGTGTCCGGTGAGGACCTGCGTCAGGCGGAAGGTGAGAACGCCGTGGCGTCTCTCCAGCCACTCCTCAAAGACGGGTCTTATCGCCGCGATTGTGGCGTGCCCAGCGCGGGGTTGCGACAATCGCACCCTCCATGACGCCATGAGATCCCGCCAGAGCTCGGTCCGCTGTGCCGCAATTTCTTGCGGCATCGGAGTTAAGCCCCGGCGTTTCGCCTCCTCGCGACACTCCCAGACGTGCGCGAGGACCTTTGCCTCCAGATCCCATGGCGGCGTCGATGTCCCTGACACCCTGTATGCATACAAGCAGCAAAGATAACATATTACATTCAAACTGAAAACCAACTCATTCCACCCAGCTTAAATTCAAATATACACTTGAAATTGTGAAGAAAACTCTTAAGTAGGTACTGAATACATATGCCAACATCCAATGTAGCTTCGCCAAACATCTTTTAACCCCGGCCGGGGACGAACTTGTATAGTGAAAGGGATTGCCACCAAATTATATTTGTCGTTTTGAAATGCGAATTTATTTTCCAAAATGTTTCTTAAGAAAAAGATTTTATGCGAGCTATTGTCAAAGAGTAAAAAAAAACAGTGGCACTCCGGCAGTGCCGACGGAAGTGAAAACTTGAAAAAAAAATCGGCACCGCGGTAATCAACGCGTTGATGTCTTTTACTCCACGGTGTCGGTAAATTGCGTTACAGTGTCGCGAAATCAATGGTTTAGTCCCATCTCAAAAATGCCCAATGCGCCCAAAGAAGTTTTCACTTAAAAAAAAACAATTATTTTTATTGCTACATATTGTTAGTGTTTGGAGTAGGTATGTCAGCAACACAGCAGTTGATGCTTTGTTCCTGTCTGCCGGAGATTTTTTATTAATTTTAGAAAGTATACATGGGGATCAACGGTGGCTCAGTGGTAACGGCACCGACTCACTAATTGTAAGTTCATTAAAAAAAAATTAAATCAACATCAACCCAATTGACGTAAAATTAATTTGGATGCCCTAAACAGGCAAAATATGGACTGTTCATAACGTAGTACAACCACCAACTTTTTACAACTGGTAAGTGGTAACACCTGTATTTTCTGCAAATAAATGATTCTTAATCTTAAGCGAGACAACAAAAAAAGGATTGTGTGGTTTTATGAAACCACGGTAAAAGTGAAACTTCTGTAGGCGCCGCCATATTGGCCTTGGCTGCTCTGACGGGGATCCCTTCTTTTCGCATAATGTTCTTTGTCCTAATATACTTCGGCATAACGATTTTGGCACAATTTGTTTTGGCATAATAATACTTCGGCATAATTTTTTTAGGCATACATTTTATGTTGTCATAATCATCTTAAAGACTAATTTGTTTTGGCATAAATTTGATTCGCATAACGTTACTAGGCCTAATGACTATTAGCATAATAATATTTAGGTATACAATTAACAGAAATAACGGAAATAAATTTGAGTTAATTTTACGTATTTATTTTAGATTTTCATGCAAATGATTTATTATATATAACATTATGTAACTTAACTATGTATTTTTATTTTAGGTGTATATTTTTAGCAATTGCTTGTAAATATGCAAGTTTCGAAGTATATTTATCTTTTTTACTAATATTACTAATAATTTTAGTAAAAATTAAAGTATTGTCTTAAAAAATCATTATGTTGTGCTAAAAAAGTTAGTGACAGAACCGAATCGCTGCAAAACCGACTCCACGTAGTCTTGTCTGCCCTACCCCTAGAGTGTAATTCAAAATCGCGTAGGCGCGTAGGGGCGAGGCGGCCCGCGGGCTGTGGAGCAGGCGGCTGGGAGGGAACCGGCTTTCGCTCACCACCGCGGCTGAGGCTGGCCGGCGGAGCCGGCCAGCAAGCCGAAGCCGCGTCTGCGACGATTAGCACGCGTGGGGCCGCCGGATGCCCGCAGCGCCGGAGCCGTGACAGAAACCATGCCTGCTGCATGCTTGCTTGCATGCTGTGTGCTTGCTTGCATGCTGCATGCTTGCTTGCATGCTGCATGCTTGCTTGCATGCCTGGTGTATATGTTTTAATATATATAATAAATTTATACTTGTGAATGTTATCCTTAATAAAGTTATGCTTTAGAATGTTATGCTTAATAAAGTTATGCTTTAGAATGTTATGCTTAATAAATTTATGCTTTAGAATATTATGCTTAATCATTATTATGGTTAGAGAAATTATGCTTAAAAAAATTATGCGTAAGCTGTTATGCGTAATTATGTTATGCGAAAATATAATTATGCCAAACAAAATTATGCTAAGTTATATTAGGTCTTAAAATTTTATGCAAATGGATAGGGAACCGCTCTGACGAGCGCCTTTCACTTTATCCCTACTCCGCGGCCGACCGTCACGCGACTTGCAACACACAGACGAAACAGTTTGAGACGATGTAATAAAAGTTTCACTTTAAAAACACTCTAGGGGTCTAGAGTGTAATTCAAAATCGCGTAGGCGCGTAGGGGCGAGGCGGCCCGCGGGCTGAGGAGCAGGCGGCTGGGAGGGAACCGGCTTTCGCTCACCACCGCGGCTGAGGCTGGCCGGCGGAGCCGGCCAGCAAGCCGAAGCCGCGTCTGCGACGATTAGCACGCGTGGGGCCGCCGGATGCCCGCAGCGCCGGAGCCGTGACAGAAACCATGCCTGCTGCATGCTTGCTTGCATGCTGTATGCTTGCTTGCATGCTGCATGCTTGCTTGCATGCTGCATGCTTGCTTGCATGCCTGGTGTATATGTTTTAATATATATAATAAATTTATACTTGTGAATGTTATCCTTAATAAAGTTATGCTTTAGAATGTTATGCTTAATAAAGTTATGCTTTAGAATGTTATGCTTAATAAATTTATGCTTTAGAATATTATGCTTAATCATTATTATGGTTAGAGAAATTATGCTTAAAAAAATTATGCGTAAGCTGTTATGCGTAATTATGTTATGCGAAAATATAATTATGCCAAACAAAATTATGCTAAGTTATATTAGGTCTTAAAATTTTATGCAAATGGATAGGGAACCGCTCTGACGAGCGCCTTTCACTTTATCCCTACTCCGCGGCCGACCGTCACGCGACTTGCAACACACAGACGAAACAGTTTGAGACGATGTAATAAAAGTTTCACTTTAAAAATAATTTAATTTAAAAATCAACAAACGATGTTATTGGCGTTGATTTCTTATTTCATTAAATTAATTCTGAATTCGAACTAATTTCACAATTAGTACAACAATATGCTTTTACAATGTTTGTAAATATGTGAGCACCATGTATCTATCACATATTAAAGTTAATTAATTATTAATTATTTACAAAATAAAAATAGATATTATATACTAACTTAATTAGAACTATTTAGGTACAAACTAAAATATAGTGTCGAAAAATTCATCCGCATCGCTGTCGACTGGTAATGTACCCAAGAGACTGGCCGCATTGCCACGTTGTATGGCAAAATATGCTTAGAAAAGCAATAAAAAGCATCGCACAGCTAGATTTCATTAAAATTAAATCCATTTAAACTTATTTCAATATAAACATACATAACATAAAGAAAGAAAGATAGGTTTATTTGTCACAAAAACACGTGCATACATAAAAGACAAGAGTAATCAGAAAACAACAAAAAAGTACAAAATAAATCACGAGCATAAAACAAATTAGTCGGCAGCTGCACGACATGACTGTGACAAGAAGGCTAAGGAAGGAAACATCACGCTTATAATCCCTGAGGGATTAGGTAGAGGTGTACTTATGGTACACCCACATTTTGCCAGTGTAATAGAGTGCGAGCCTATTGCCAACATAAGGTATTTGAAATTAAGTTTTTAACCGACTTCCAAAAAGGAGGAGGTTATATGTTCGTCGCGTATGTTTGTTTTTTTTTTTTATGTATGTCCACCGATTTCTCCGTCAATTGTGGACCGATTTTGAAAATTATTTTTTTGTTTGAAAGGGTGTGCTCTCGAATTGGTCCCATATAAATTTTATTAACTTTGCTTGGATAGTTTTTGAGTTAGCTACAAAATACTTATTTTTTTCCCACTTGCTTTGTAGATGATATGATAAGTTTCTGTCACTGGTAGCAGGTAGTGGTATTCGAATGTGTGTGGGGTAGGTACCACAACTAAAAAGTGAAAAATAAAAACTTTTTACAAAAAAGTTTAATTTCGGAAGTCGGTGGCAAAAAACGAAAATACAAAACCCAAGACACTGATTTCTGAAATTAAAGTTATTTTTCACTTTGTAGTGTTTTTTTTTGGAGGTCGGTTGTTTTTTTCTTTTTTCTTTCAAGAATTTCCTAGAATTTCCCTCGAATAGATGCAAGATTCTGTAAGATGGTATTTAGTGTTATTCGAGATATATAAAATAATTATTTTTATTTTATATATCTCGAATAACACTAAATACCATCTTACAGAATCTTAATTATTTTATATATCTCGAATAACACTAAATACCATCTTCCATCAAAAAAACACTATAAAGTGAAAAATAACTTTAATTTCGGAAGTCGGTGGCAAAAAACGAAAATACAAAACACAAGACACCGATTTCTTTTTTATGAGTTGCACACCTGTTCGCGGTTTTTGTAAGAAATTTAGAAAAGCTTTTGATACGAAGGCTTGTGGCAGAGAAAACCCTATAATAAAAGGATGTTCTTTCGTAGTTGTTAGAAACGTAAATCAACATTTCGCTCAATTCGGAAAACCGTAAATAGTAGTTTATGAAACTGTTGCATAGTAAGGGGTATTAAAACATGAGTGTGTGTTTAGCCGAGCCGTAGGCGAGGTTTTAAATAGTATCACACGAATGTTTTAATACCTAGTTATGTGCAGTTTCATACACTACTTTATCTACTCTCAAACATTGGGATTGAAACAAATACTAAATAAAAGATCAAAGTTAAAGATCAAGAATAAATTTAAAAATCCCACGAAATTCAGTAAGTACTACAAAACAAATGAATGTCGCCTGCACCAGCACATCACCGCACATGCGCTACAGCGGGTGCTGCTGTCCTCCGCCAAAAGTTGTTGGAAACTCTTTGGTGATATTAACTTCTTGGATTAGCGCTGTATCGTAACAGAAAAATAATTGTTTTATAGTATTATTTTGTTAGAGAAAAAGTGTTATAATATGATTATATTTTTAAATTTCGGTATTCTGTTCATAAAATATGTCAATATAAACTCGTTTTGAAGTTCATAATTCGAATATTCCGCTATGAGAGTAGATAAAAGGTTTTATTTTATTAGCCTGCGCTGTCCCACTCCAGCACGCTTAGCTGGACTACAACAGGAACGGGTTTTGTCGACGGAAGAATAGACAAAATGACAGATAAACAATCACAATCTGTCAATTTGTCTATTCTTCCGTCGACAAAAACTGTAGAAAACCCGTTTCTATGGTTGTTATGCTGCGCGTGCTGAGCAAAGGCCTTCTTTCACTCCTATGTTTTGCGAGCCCGCCCATCTTCCTTCCAGTTTTGATGGAACCTATCCAGCTCTTCCCGCCATCTCCTTATCGGCCCCTTATCGGCTCCGCGACCCCTTAATGATTATAACAGGTTTATTTGCTGACCCTACCCTCTTTTTTTGGTGGGAAATTATCAAATAACTTCTCCCGCTCTGGGCGGAGCGGGAGGGCGTGTCAGACTCTTACTGACTAAAATCAACCCGTGTTCCTTCAGTTGCCTGTATGTTGCCAGGGGCCGCGGTAACCCTTTCGGACATACCCGCAACCCCGGCAGGTGTCGGCCCTATCGGACCCTTTCAATAATTGTGCTGACATTTCTTTAAGGCGCGCGTGAAACACAGCGCGCCGTCGACCCCGGCCTGGTCCTTATCGGACGACGAGCTACCCATTGCTCACCGTCCGCAAGCCCGCGCCGACGGTGGCCGGGAATCGGCCTGAGGTTCCCGACGCCCAGGGCGTCTCCTGCGGCAGTTAGGGGCGTAACGGCGCGAAATTTGCCTCTGCCTTACGCGTTCCGCTTCCTCCTTTGCGAGCATTACTGCTTCGCGGGAGGAGGAGACTACCTCCCATGCCCTCTCGCTCCATAACATGGCCTGGACCAGGGCCGGCCGCGAGAGATCACCGCCGCCGATCGCCTCCACGAGGATACGGCGATGCTCCGCCCAAGCCGGGCAGACCTCCACCGTATCCTCCGGGCGATCCACACAGTGGTGACACCCAGGCGTTTCCTCCCGCCTTATCCGGAACAAGAACCTCCCGAAACAACCGTGTCCGATGAAGACCTGTGTCAGGCGAATACTGACCCTACCCTTAACAGAGAATAAAATCTATTAGTAAACAAATTAAAAAGAATACCTAGATTTTGAAGTGTGCAACGACGTCGATGTCGTTCATTCTATGAGAAACTGCAGTAAAAAATTGAAGAGACCTACTTACATTTTATTCATAAATTTTAATGCGCACAGCGAAAGTTTCTATCTCCGATAAAAAGGTCACCAGCGATTTAAACAATGTTTTAACTTATGCAATTTTTACTCGATTGCGAAAGTAGATTCTATTAACATTTTTACTTCGAGAATACATTACTTGTAACTAGGTATATATGTCACGGCTAAAACCCGAAGTGCGGCTACACCTAGTTTTAGCCGGCTACAACTAGGTGCGGCCGGTAGCAGTTGGTTAAATTTAGTTGTAGCAAATGAAAATGGTTGAAGAGTAGGTTAGGTTAGAACTGTGACCACATAACACACCGCACGAGCCGAGCGAGCGAAGCGAGCGGTGCCGCGGCAGCGGCCGGCGAGTGCCAGGGTCCATTTAGGCAAGTTTAACTAACTGCTACCGACCGCACCTAGTTATAGCCGGCTAAATCTAGGTGTAGCCGCACTTCGGGTTTTAGCCGTAACATATACATAGATTTAGTTGAAACAGCATTTCACGGGTTAAACAATATGTTAAAATAAAGGGGCACATAGGTACTGCAATAACATTACAAAAAGTTATAAATAATCTTATTACTATTGCTCGTGGCTAAGTACTAACAGCCGCTCGGGTCGATCTGTCAGGTTAAGCTACGCTTGCCGGGGTTGGTCCGTGGATGGGTGACCATTTCTACATACAGAAACTCCTCCGTGCCTCGGAAAGCACGTTAAGCCGTTGGTCCCGGCTGTCATTCGTGGATCTTTAACAGTCGTTACGGGTCGTCAGAAGCCCGAAAGTCTGACAACCAACCTTACCAATGGGTATCGTATTACCCAGTTACTGGGTTGTGGAGGTCAGAAAACCAGTCGCTCCATGTGAAATACTGGTATTCAGCTGCATCTGGTTAGACAGGAAGCCGACCCCAATATAGTTGGGAAAAGGCTAGGCAGATTGATTTTTGACTATTGAAAATAAAAAACGTGTGGCACTCGGGGACTGCCGCGGTAAAGCTATTGCATAGCATTTGTAACCTCCATACTTCCTATTTGTCAACGCTACACTTGAGATGATGACGTGATGACATAAAACAAAAATTACGTTCCCACGACAACATCACGTTGTCATGGGAACCGTCATTACATGGTAGGCGGAGTGGGGGGTGTTAGGTTTTTTTCGTTACGGATTTTCTTGATTCGGTCGCCGTGCTCAAAGCCCGCGATAAAAGCTATGCTAAAAGTTATTGCTATTTAAAATCCCATTGCCCCATTTCCAACAGGGGTCATAAGTTAAGACTTGTAGACACCCGCTAAACGACGGCCGCCCGCAACACATGTAATAACCCGGTAAAATTCCCCATTGAAAAACAAATATGGCGAATACATTTTTTCCTTTTTCCTGAAAATTACCACATAAATAGACTCTCAGTACGATACTTAACAACATCTTCACGGATCGGACAGGTTTTTTTTACATGTTTGTATATCGTACAAAAACTTTTAGTATGAAATCTTGTGACGGCCGCTGGATGCAAGAAGCACAGGACCGGTCGATGTGGCGACGCTTGGGGGAAGCAGTGGTCTTTCGTCTGAAACGATAATTATGCTTAGTAACTAAACGAAACTAACAGTATCTATTCAATCTTTTAATTAAATACCTACAACTCTAGTCACAATTATAGTACGACTAGCTGCGCCCCGCGGTTTCACCCGCATAAGTCTCGATCCCGTGGGAATATCGGGATAAAAAGTATCCCATGTCCTAACCCAGGTCTTGGTGTACCCATGTACCATTTCATTTAAATACGTTTAGCCGTTTTAGCGTGAGAACGTAACTAACAAGCAAACTCAGTTTCGCATTTCGTTCCAAAATAGGTATTATTAACCGAGCAATATTCTATATATATATACTAACGGACCTGATAGACATTGTCCTGTCCGAACAACGCCACCTACCGGGTCCAATTGAATTTTCAAACCATCCAGGGACCCACTCACATACAGGGTAAGTTTTTAACCAGTGCGCAAACGTAAACACGTGACTTTACTCAGCATTATGAACAACATTTACTGCGAAAAAAACATCTGCTGTTCCCTACATTTTGACGACTTATGCGAACATAAATGTAGGGAACAGCTGATTTTTTTTTTCGCAATTTCAGGTTTGGTCCCATAGTGAAAGTTGTTCGCGCATTGGTTTTTTTTTCTGTATACAACACAAAATTTTATCCATATCGGTCCAGCCGTTGGAGGAGTAGGTGACAAACATATTTATAGAAGAATTATATAAATAAAGAAGATGTTATAAAATGTGAAAGTGAGTTTCAATAGAAAATCAATCAGGAAATTTGAATCAGGTTTGATTTTTCTGTGGCTAAGTTACCGGGCCGTTTGTGCCACTGCCCTTTTAATCAGATTATTTCTCAGAATAAAAAAAATGTAGTAATCAAATTGATTCAAGATCCGTCATTGAATCTCAGTGAATCACTGTTGCAGACGAATTCCGTGGGGACCTGACGTTAACCCTACCACTGCAATTAAACCGCAAGATCCGATTGCGTCGTGAAAAATTATTCCCGAAGGGGGTTTGTGACGAGATTCATTTTTCAGCGTCTGCACTTTGCAGTTTGTGGATTTTGTGATAGTTGATCATTTAGCAAACGTTATATTATGGGATTTATAGTTTCAATTTTATTACGCCGTGGAATGTGGATGATAACGTTAGTTTTGTAAAGGAAAACATAGAACATGGAAATGTAGAATATTGCGAACTTTTCCGGGTAGTGAAAAGTGTACTGCTAATGTACTTTATGTGTACGTTGAGTTTCTAATGCAATTTTGTTTTATGAAGGAAATGTAGTGTATTCTACTATACACTGAAAACAACAACAATGACAAAGAATAATAATATAACCTATTTATGTACTGTTATTTTATTTCTAATGATTTTTTTTTCTTTGTTCCTCTCAACCAGAGCACCTGCCATCTATCTCTTCACCACCCTTGGTTGACTGGTGGAGAATGCCTAAGGCATGACCGCCTTTGTACCTTTTTAAGAGTGAAAAGTTTAAATAAATAATATGATGCGTGATGCTCTTTCTGTTCAAGAAAAGTTCTTTAACCCTGCAGTGGCACAATAATAGGTTGGAATTATTATTATTGAAATATGACGTGTAACTATGTTGAACATAGTGCCCAAAAATCAAAGCAGAAACTTTTATTTTTCATGATTTAAAAAATATGGCGTACTCTTAAGAATAGGGGATAGTTACAAAAAACAGATTTGATGGATGATTAGATTTCTTTTTTCTTATTAATTCCAATAAATGCATTTCACTTACTTTCTTTCTTTCTTTTATGTCCACTGTTCAAAAACAGAGAAATTTCACTAACGGATAAATGTGTTTTAAAAATATAATTTACATAGGTACCTACAGGTCAGGTACTTCGTACGCGAAAGCCCAATAACTCCCGAATTGTAGACCAAAGTTTTTCCAAGTCTCAATTATATGGATTGTATGATCTGTAATAAAAGTTTTAGATTTAATTTGATTATATTTAGCATCAACTATTATCGAGTGGGCTTCTTAACCTGAAAGTGGATTCCATTATTTTTCAAGAATTCAATTCGGAAAATTCTTTCAGAAACCTTCTGATTACGCTCTCAGATATTTTAAGACTCCGTAAATAACATTTGTTTAGCTAAAAGTATTTTTTTTTGAGGGTTCCGTACCTCAAAAGGAAAAAACGGGACCCTTATAGGATCACTTCGTTGTCCGACCGTCTGTTAGTCTGTCAAGACCCTTTTTCTCAAGAAGGTATGGAGATATCAAGTTGAAATTAATATCAAATACGTAAGTCTACGGTTCCTTGAAGCTCTAAAAATATCAAGCTTCTAAGTCGACACAATAAAAAGATACGGCTGTTTATACGACATTTATTATGATACTCGCAAATAAATCAAAACCAACCTATATAACTTTGGAATGGGCAACTCGCTTCATCGTCTGACTGACCATCTCCTTGACAATTCAAAAGTGCCTATAAGCGGTCTAATTGATATAAATGGTTTGAGATTGAACCTTTCCCATCACAATTACACAGCATTAGTAGCATGCTCAAGTTTTTGATTGACATATATTACCTCCCTTTCAACTTGGGGGCTGAAGCAAGTCAATTCATAGGTACTTAACGTGCTCCAGTGTACCCGAGAGCGTCTGCTTAGGGACCTTGTGAATGTGTTCGGTTGGACAAATGTATTTATGTTAACACGTGGAGATAGGCTTACTGGATAGGCATTTAAATAATAAGTACCTGTGCGACCGAGCTCTGCTCTGGCGAAAATAGAGAATGCTCATTTAATAGTATAGAATAGTACTTACTAATTCCATACTGCCATGATAGTAGATACTTACTAACTCCATGCTGCCATGTCATTATTCTCATGTCGTTCATTTTCTTATTCTTATCTTTTTCTTTTTCTTGTTCTTATTATTTTTCTATATTACTATTATTATTATCTTATTCTAAACTTTGGGCGACCGAGCTCTGCTCGGGTGAAAATACGGAGAAAACGAATTTTCCCAGATATAAGACCTGGCTAGATCGATTTTTCGCCCCTTAAACCCCTATATTTCAACTTTCATCAAAATCATTAGATCCGTTTTCGAGAACGTGAGGCAAATATTGCTCGTTTAATAGTAGTAGTAGTCGATTATATATGGGATTACCTATTTTGGTACGAGTGAATTAGTGTGCAAGGTTGGATAAGTCAATATACTTACAAATTGCAGCATCAGCTTCCATTTTGACGCTAAATTGGTAAGATGCTAAGGATTCCCACTATTGACAGCTATTGATATATTAGAAGAGATTTTTACAGAATATATCGACAGGCATTTGGTTTTTACCCTCGACGGAACGGAGACGGTATATGCGTTTGGGGTGAGAGGCTGTTTGTGCAAATCCATGTTGCCATTTTTTCCAAAGCTACTAGTCCGATTTTGATGCAGTTTTCAGTTATGGATTCAGATTTAATTGGTGCATGTTCTTAGATAGGTGTTACGGTGACAACTCACCAGAGGGCGCTGCAGGAAACATTGTTGCCATTTTTCTCCAAAACTACTATTCCGATTTTGATGCAGTTTTCAGTTATGGGTTCGGGTTTGATTGGTGCATGTTCTTAGATAAGTGTTACGGTGACAACTCACCAGGGGGCGCTGCAGTAAACATTTATTTGTGCAAAACCAAAACTACTAGTCCGGTTTTGATGCAGTTTGTGGTTGATTAGTGAGGGTTCTTAAACAGATATTACGGTAGTAACTCACTAGAGGGCGCTGCAGTAATATATTTTATATTAGTTACTACATAATAAAGACATAAATTTTTTATCGTTTTTCAATTACTTTTTAACAGTCGTGGGTTTATTCAAAATTTATAATTTTGCTTTTATCTTGTACATTCTTAATTATAGGTCGAAACAAGGCGTTAAGTCTGACCAACACAACGTAGAACTTACAGTGTTCCGGTTTCAGTAACGAGGTTGGCTAGGTAGCTGCTCATTCATTAGATTAGGGGCTACCCTAACCATGTAAAGTCTCTGATAACCCGCAGTTATTAAATTTATTAAAACCTATACTCCATTTGAAATAAGATTAGACATTTAAATAAACCTTTTTTACAGTCCGTTTAACCGATTTTGACTTCTAGACCGTAGACATAAGGATGGCATTAAAAGCAAAAAATTGGTTGCCTGTAAAGTCGGTATACGGGCGAAAATTTTACGTGACAACGACTTTGAGTGGTAAAATAATTTTAATGTGAATATTCATTCGTATAGTAGGAAGAAGGATGAATTAATAGTAACAATTTAAAACATTTATTTATACAAAGAATTATATTTAAAACATTAATTTATACAAAGATATCCTATCTATCTAGCCTATCTCTCTCACTCTCTCTCTCTCGCTCTGTCTCTCTCGCTCTTAGGCGGGCTAACTGTGCTCGAGTGGAAGGGACGCGTGCCTTTCACTTTTTATGTCTGTCTCTCTCGCTCTTAGGCGGGCTAACCATGCCCGAGTGGAAGGGACGCGTGCCTCTCACTCGCTCTCATTGTGAGCGCATAACGTGAGCGGAGCGTAACGCAGTTTCTTGAAGTGTCACCCGGCAAACCAATTTATAAGACGTTGTCACGTCAAAAGTAGTTACAATACCAACTGTTTACTGCATCTGCCATTTGTCTTGTCACCTACGCAATAGAAGTCAAAATCGGTTGAACGGACTATAAAGAAAGTTTATCTAAATGTCTAATCTTATTTCAAATGGAGTATAGGCTCGTCTTTAGCGTCATGTTGATGATAAGTGGAGTTAGTTAAATCGCCGACGTAATTTTTTTTTTCACATTCTGTCTTTATTTTCGTGGACAAATATAAATAAAATAGGATTTTATATTCATAATGTATTACTTACGGAGCTCGTGGCTTATTAACAACAGCCGCACGGGTCGATCTATCGGGTTAAGCTACGCTTGCCGGGGTTGGTCCGTGGATGGGTGACCATCTTTACATACAGAGACTCCTCCGTGCCTCGAAAAGCACGTTAAGCCGTTGGTCCCGGCTGTCACTCGTGGATCTTTGACAGTCGTTACGGGTCGTCAGAAGCCTGAAAGTCTGACAACCAGTCTTACCAAGGGGTATAGTATTATCCATTTACTGGGTTGTGAAAGTCAGATAGGCAGTCGCTCCATGTAAAATACTAGTATTCAGCTGCGTCCGGTTAGACTAGAAGCCGACCCGAACATAGTTGGGAAAAGGTTAGGCAGATTACACTTAGAGAACATAGTATTAACACCTACTGTAGACCAAAATAGTTGTATAATAAATAAACATATTATTATATACGTTCTTATTCTTCATTATCAGAAGGAACCCTATGTTCAATAAAAAATAAATTAAAAAATCAATATCGCTTCCAGCACAAAGTTATACCTGCACACAAATAGTTGCGGCTTCTCCTGAAAAGGACACACGTTATTGTCCCAAAAGGCTTTTTACAAGAAACACCCAGGAATGTACACAATTCGTGAAAAGGTACCAATTTCAGTAGCATTTTTGGATAAACTGCGTGTCAAAGGGAGGTGTAACTGTAATTGAGAGTATCTAACAGTTTTTTGTGTGGACAAAACACAAAACTACTTATTCGAAGTCTATCTAACCTAAATATTAATGTATCTGGGCGACCGAGCTCTGCTCTGGTGAAAATAGAGAATGCTCATTTAATAGCATAGGATAGTATGACTGCACCACTGAACTTCGATGTTTAAAATACCGATGTACTGAATTTATAAAGTTTAAAAGTGCGATTTACGTGAGTTAGAATGTACGCTATGACGAATTACTTAATTCAGAATGTTCATAACCGCGATGTACGGAACTTCGATAACTCGCTATGACGAATGACTAAATACCGAATGTTTACCTTCGAGATTCAGAGCGAGAATTTCGCTTTTATGTGTATGGATGTAAGGTTAACTTACAGTTCATGATAATTTTGTGTAACTAGCTAGGTAAGTGCTAACTTGTTAATATGTGAATTAGGTACAAATGAACTAGGTAGGTATAGGAACAGAAATAAAAACCATAATGTCAAATAGGTAATAGTAGTTTAATACATTCAAAATATGCCAAAGTACCTAAAAACATGACACTGGTTATTTTAAACTAAATTAACACTTTTAATTTGACAGTACTTAATTTAAAAAAACCGGTCAAGGGCGAGTCGGATGTCGCGTACCGAGGGTTCCGTAACTACCCATTCCGCCATAGTAAAATTGGTATCATTTTTAGGGTTCCGTAGTAAACAAGGAACCCTTATAGTTTCGTCATGTCCGTCTGTCTGTCTGTCTGTCTGTCTGTCCGCGGTCTAGCTCCGAGACCCTTAGTACTAGAAAGCTGTAATTTACATACATAATAATTACGCTGACAAAGTGGTAAAACAAAATTATGAAAAACATTTTTTTTAGGGTGCCTCTCATACACGTAAAGTGGTGGTTTTTTTTAATTTATTTTTTCCCATAGTGTGGGGTATCATAGGAAAGGTCTTACAAAAACATCATGAGTTTGTGAAAACCATTTTTGGATTTAGGGATCCGTTTGCAATTTTTGTTAGAGTCAAGTGTCCCCCCCCCCCCCTACCAGCTAAATGGTCGGTTTTGGATGTGTGAAAAAAATCACAGCAATAGTCTATATAACGAAATTAAAAGGAAAACTATCACAGCTAAGTAGGCTTTACTAGTTATCGAGTAATAATCGACCAACTTAACTTTGCAGTTGCAAAAACATGTTTTCCCATACATTCCGTATGAGAGAACATGTTTATCAACTACAAAGTTAAGTTTGTTTTTGGGATAAATTCTTCCCAACTACGGAACCCTTCATTGTGCGTGGTCCGACACGCACTTGGCCGGTTTTTTTTTTGGTAAAAAGATTGAGCAAATTTAGATTTTCGCGAAAACTTGTAAGTACCAAAATTTACCTTAATTTTCAACTATTTTTTATAAAATTGGTATCATTTTTATTGGTAAAAAGATTGGGCAAATTTAGATATTCGCGAAAACTTATAAGTACCAAAATTTACCTTAATTATCAACTATTTTTATTTTTCCGAATTTTCCCTTTATTTGTGCTGTAAGACCTTGCTTTTTGCCAAATTTCGTGATTCTAGGTCAACGGAAACTACCATATAGGTTTTCGGCCGAAAACCTATAGGGTACTTCCGGTTGACCTCGAATTGTCAATTTTGGTTAAAAGCAAGGTCTTACGACGACATTCTGAGATCAGCTAAAATTCCACAATATCTGAAGTCCCACCTCTATAACCAGTGTGTTCTGCCCACCATGCTATGATGCTGAGACGTGGACGCCCACGCAGGAGGCTGTGTACAGGCTGAGAGTTGCACAGAGAGCCCAGAAGCGTTCCATGCTTGGCATCAGGCTAATAGACCGAGTTTTGAAGACGTACGAAGGTCTTCGATATTGAAAAGCGTATTGAGGATTTCAAATGGAATTGGGCAGGACACCTGGCAAGCCGCAGTGATGACAGGTGGAGTAAGTCTGTGATAGAGTGGTGTCCAAGGACTGGAAGACGAGATGTGGGTCGTCCGGCGGCGAGATGTGCGGACGACATTGTTGCCATCGCGGGCATAACCTGGATGAGGCTGACAATGGAAGCCCTGGTCCAGGCCATGGTAGAGGGCATAGGAGGCCGTTACCTCCTTCTGCGAAGCAATAATGCTTGCGAAGGAGGAGGCGCAACGCGTGAGGGAGAGGAAAATTTCGCACCTTCACGCCCCTAACCGCCGCAGGAGACGCCCTAGGCGTCGGGAATCGCAGGCCGTTTCCCGGCCACCGTAGGCACGGGCTTGCGGACGGTGAGCAATGGGTAGCTCGCCGTCCGATAAGGACCAGGCCCGGATCGACGGCGCGTTGTATTCCACGTGCGCCTCAAAGAGATGTCAGTAGAATTGAAGGGGTCCACTAGGGCCGATGCCTGTCAGGGTCACGGGAAAGTCCGAAAGGAATACCGTGGCTCCTGGCAACATGGCAACTGAGGGAACAGGGGTGGGTTTTAGTCAGTAAAAGTTTGACACGCCGTCCCGCTTCGTCCAGAGCGGGAGAAGTTATTTGATAATTGACCACCCAAAAAAAAAAGGCTGGCAATGGAGCATGGGTTGGTACGAGAAAAGAGAGGCCTATGCCCAGCAGAGGGAGGAGTGGGTGATGATGAATCCGATTACAAAAATTATTAATTATGCAATTTCATCAGCGGCGTGAGTATCCACCATTAAATATAACCTATAATGAATGTAAAATAGAAGAAGTCACAAGTGCGAAATTCTTAGGTAAAACTGTAGACCACAAATTAACCTGGAAACCTCACCTAGAGGAAATTTCTAAGCGACTGAGTAAATCTGCGTATCTACTGTTCCAACTGTCCAAGAGAGTAAATACTGATACCCTACTAACAGCTTATCATGCACTTGTAGTCTCTATTCTACGGTATGGTGTTATTTTTTGGGGGCAGGCAACAAACAGGGAAGTTATATTCAGGATGCAAAAAAGATGTGTACGATCCATATGTATTTTAAAACGCGATTTTTAACGTTACCAGCTATATATATACTGGAAACTGCATTGTTTGTAAAATGAAATCCACATTTATTTACTAAATTGTCAGCAGTTAAGAAGACCCCAATCCGTACTCAATATAAAAATCAATTATGTACGCTAAAATGCAATACATCATGAATGAAAAGAGCTTCTTTGGTGTTGCTCCCAAAATTTATAATAAAATACCCGATGTTATAAGAAGTATGCCATTAAAAAAATTCAAAAAGTGTTTTCATAAATTATTAGTTGAGAAATGTTACTATACCCTAGATGATTACCTAAATGATAGAACGCTGTAACTACTTACCTATTAATGATCATTGGATCAATGAATTGCATGCATGTATTTTATTTTGTTTCGAAATTTTTATTTATTTATTTAACAGTTTATGTACACACATATAAACAGACAAGAAGAAAGGAACAGAACAATACGTACAAAGGTGATGCTTATTTCTATAGAAATCTCTTCCAGCATACCTGCGATAGGAAAGTAATTAAAGAGATGTAGACAACGTGTGTAAGAGTAGAAGAGAAAACAGAATACATAAAATAAAACTTAACTATTACTAAAACTTAACTATACACTAATTTAAATATAAACATACAACATAAGAATATACTTAAATACATACTTCTAAAATACATATCACTAAAATACTTAGATAAAATTACTTTATACAATAATAAATACATATTATGCAACTATGACGAAGTGGAAAGATAGTGTTCTTTCACTCTTCTTTTAAAAACCGCAACAGTTTGGCAGTCCCTAATGTCAGGCGGAAGTGAATTCCATAAGTTCCATTAGTTTGTTGTCTATGATAAATTTTGTTTTTTCTTTATTTTGTGTAATCACATTAATATTTGTATGTCATCAATGACAAAACATAGCGCAACATATAATTATTATATAAGACCTTGACCTTTTACCTATGTTTTACAAATAAATAATTCTATTCTATTCTATTCTGAAACAAAGTTACGGTATTGCCGAATATGTATACCATAGGATATGTTGGTTCACAACAGAGTGCGAATTTTAAATTAACACAAACTGGATGACTGGCTGATAACATATGTGTTATGTAAACTGAAATGTAGATACGACTGTTATATTTTGTACCTACTTACAGTAGGTACAAATATATTCCTTCGGCAAACCTCGTGTTTCGTCAGTCATCGGATTTCTATCAGTTGCCCTTAGCACTTGGTGCAGACCGGATGCTCTCGATCGACATACTGCTGAAGTCGCAGGCACGATAGATAGGAAAATAGTTTTGCAGCTCTATATAGTTCACACGAAACTCAAAACAAAACAACAGTAAAGATTAATTCGAACAATTCATGCTAATGGAGCTTCTTTCTTCTTTATCTGTATTTATTTACATATTGGTTGGTTCTGAATTCAAATTATTATACAAGATAAATCTAATAATTGATGGACATGGAAATTAGCGTTCGTTTTTTAAGAAAATTAAGAAATTAGAAATCTTTGTATGTATAAATTACGTGTCACGTTGTTTGTCCGCGATGGACTCCTAAACTACTTAACTTTATATTACTTACTTAACCGATCCAACTTGAAAGATAGGATAGCGTACATCTTAATTTAGGAAAAAAAAAGATATGAAGAAAAATTATGTTTTTATAAATTATGCATTTATGATATCCCGGTATTATGCCATAATTCCTAACAAACCTTCCTTCATTTTTGATGATAATCTCGGTAGGTAGGGTAGGTAGGGTGGGTAGGTAGGGTAGGTATTAGGTTCTAGGTAGGGTAGGTAGGGTGGGTAGGGTGGGTTAAGTAGGGTAGTAAGTGATAAAGATGGTCTACCCCAAACATTTATTTATATGGCAAAACAACGTTTGCTAGGTCAGCTAGTATTGTATATAGTTTAGTTATTTTCTACGCACTCAGTAGGTACAAATTGTTCTGTAGTTACAAGTTACATTACTTACATTATGTAAACTAGCAATGTCCGGTCTCCCGCAAGTGGTAATATTTAGTTAGTACCAGTCCTGTCTATAAACTAATTACTCTGGGCTTCGATCTAGCTTTTATCACTCAAATTGCTTCCAATCACAAAGTTGTAATAAAACAAGAGTTTGTTAATCAACCGATGGTGCAGCTTTAGATTGATTCGAGATGTATTTTGTTGTGAAAAAATAAGACTTTGATAAAATTGTTGTAAAACTAAAAATTTGCCAAATACGAGTCGGACACGAAGGCTAGGGCCAGTGCCTGCCGGGGATTCGAAGAAAACCGATAGGGAAATCGTGGCCCCCGGCAACAGGGCAACCGAAGGAACACGGGTGGGTTTTTGTCAGTAAGAGTCTGACACACGCCCCCCGCTCCAACCAGAGTGGGAGAAGTTATTTGATAATTTCCCACCCCAAAAAAAGGGTTCCATGCCACCGTTTAACACTACGTTTTTTTACTTTAGTAAAAAAAACACGTTTCTTTAGGGGACCCCCTTTAATTTTAACTTTATTTTATTTTTATTGTGGCAATAGAAATACACAATCTGTTGAAATTTCAACTGGCTACCTATTACGGTTCATGAGATACAGCCCGCTGACAGACAGACTGACGGACAGACAGACTGACGGACAGACAGCGAAGGCTTAGATTAGGCTTAGGGTTCTATTTGGCACCCTTCGGGTACGGAACCCTAAAAACTATGTAATTTAAATAGGATTTTAGTAGAAAGTCTCGGTAAACTAGGTAACTAAGTCTTGGCAGTAACAAAGTTAGTTTGCGAAAACAAATTTAGGAATTTCGCTTACATTCGTTTCCAAGCTTCATACTATTTAAGCACTTTATTAGAATAGTACATTACTGTCGCGGCTAGCAATTAGGGCGTTGATGGACGATCTTAAAAAGCCGAGGCATACAGACGTGAGTCCATCAATGCCTGGTTGCGGCCAAGGCTTGTATAGTACTTTTCTCAAACAATGCGCGCAAATTCAAACTAAGTAAATTACACTCAATCACGAACAAAGAAAATTTTTCACGCACCAATATGTTCATTTGTTTCTTCTTTGCTTTAAACAGCTCTATTTGCGAAGCCAGTTCGAAATTTAAATATAGTAGATTGTTATACGAGGGGCTAAAATAACCCATTGTAATGAGGTAGTTTTACTTCCGAGCTTTAGCGATGGGAGTAAATAGAAACCGAGTTATAATGGATTTTAGCGCCGTGTACTCTACTTTTCACTACGATTGCGAGAAAATAAAATAATCCAATACATTAAATAGTTTATTTTATTTAAATAGCCAATTTGTACAATTCTGGATATTTAACGAGATGTTTTTGTAAATTATATTACGGTCACCAATTCGATTTGTAATTAGAGAAAAATTCTAAAGATTTCGCGCCAATGCCTTTTTTATTTCTTCTGTAGCCGCAACGCAATGCACACATTCTACCGAAGAGATAGTCGCATTTAGTTCCATTTTCAAAAATAAAATGTTCTTTTTTTGTGAATCACTAATAAGTCAAGACCATAATCATGATTATTCTACATAAAAATAAAGACTTTTTCGTTTTTCAAGGCTCGTTGGAACAGTCAAAAATTAAAAAGAAATTACTTTTCCCCTAGAACAAGAAATGCTATTTTTTCCCCGCTCTGGTACTCTACAATGACGGCCTTTTTGAGCAAGAGGAGTGAAAAAATCTTTTTAGGTTACCTCCTTGGTTGCCATGGGTTAAAGTAAAATTTTCGTTCCATTTTTAAATACGACAGATATAAGTTTTCACGACAGATATGAGTTTTCATAGTAACATTGCCGGCCGGGCGCTCGCTTGTTTTTGACCAGTACAGCAATTTTGATTTATCTCGAAGAAGCTTGTAGACGACCCTAAGCCTAGGTCATCTGATGCCGACTCTTAGATAGCAGGCAGGCGGGGGTTCGGAGATCGGGTTTGAAATAAATCAACCATGAGTCACGATTGTATAAAACACTGTATTATTCACTTTACCACACGTTAATACATATAATGTTACAATTTACACAATTTAGGACACACAGAAAATCAAATAGTATAGATCGATTAATCACTTCGTTCAACTTATTTAACTTACGAGCTTACACGTTTACAAAACAAAACACAAGACTGAGACTTTGAATTACAAGGTATTTATAGCGCGGACAATACTTTGGAGCTTACATGAAGAGAGTCTAGGCTCATATGAGAGTTTTCTAGGAGATTATTCAGCGACTACGATTTTACAGACATTTTCCACTGTTTAAGTACTTTTCTCCCATATGGCAAGTTGCGGGTGCTCGGTTTAAACAGATTAATTTTTCCTCCTATTCACCAGGACAATTATGGAAATAGGAAGGTTACAGACGTTCGGGTGTCTGCGGGGTAATGCGCAGTTAGCGTGTCCGGGGGGGAAATCAGAGGCTCGGGAGGTGGGGTCGCGGCGAGTTTCTGTGTACATAACGCTGTGAACAAAGGATTCTATATGTTTCCCGACATAGAGCGTTATTTCTTTTATATATTTTCCTAACATAGGTGGGAAATGGCCTAGTTAGTAACTTTGTGAACTACAAAAGCTTATTTTTCAAAGGGGTAAGCAGATATTCCTGTTTTTTATTGCCTATGACAGTATATAGGTATTTTTATTACGGTAATGTGTTGTATGAATAGCCTCATTGGAAATCGAATCCAATACATATAAATATTCTGGCTCGCAGGCCAATTCCTATTGGAAATTAGAATAAAGTCAAAACTGGAAAGGGATTTCTGTGCTTCCCTTACACTGTGCTTCCCTTACATTCCACCCCCTGTAAAAGGGTTCCACCGCATTACATCTTGTCTGTGGGAAGCACAACAAGCTTTGCTACGGGCCGACGCAGGACCCCACTTAAAGTTTTTACATCGGCTACACGGATGATACCGTCTTTCCCGTGGTACACATGCTTAATCAGTCCTTTGATCCACGCACTTCGGTCTTTATTGCCGTCCACTATCACTACTACGTCGTTTACGCGCACATTTGGAACGTTATTTAACCACTTTTCGCGACGCTGCAGCGTAGGTAGGTATTCCCGTAGCCAGCGCCGCCAGAACATGTCGGCGAGCGCATTCACACGGCGCCACTGCCGGCGGGAGTCGACATCCTCTGCATCTCTCGTCGTGAACGGAGTACTCCCGGACGCCGTGCCCAGGAGCAGATGATTCGGAGTCAGGACCACAGGCTGGTTGTGGTCGTCATACACGTAGCTGAGAGGCCGGCTGTTTATGATCAGCTCGGCCTCAGTGAGGAGGGTATAGAGGACCTCCTCTCGGGGGGCACGCTCCTTGAGCGTGCTTCGAAGTGCGTTCTTCACCGATCGTACTAGGCGCTCCCAGCAGCCTCCCATGTGTGGGGCCGCCGGGGGATTGAAGTGCCACTCGATGCCTTTGCTGATGGCTTCGGCCCTGATTTGACCTTGGTTGAGGTCTTTCAGGGCTGCTCGTAGCTCGGAGTTGGCCCCGATGAAGTTAGTTCCCTGGTCGGAGTACATATGCGCCGGTTGCCCGCGGCGCGCAATGAGCCGCCGCAGGGCTAGTATGGCGGAGTCGGCGCTCAGTGAAGCAGCCAACTCAAGATGAACAGCGCGCGTGGTGAGGCAAGTAAATAGGGCGCCCCACCTCTTCTCGCGGCGCCGTCCGATGGTCACTTCCATCGGGCCGAAGTAGTCGACGCCCACTCGGACGAAGGCTCGTCTGGACGTCTCCACCCTTGCGAGTGGTAGGTCACCCATTTTAGGTGGGGCTGGTCTGGCTCTGCAAATTCGACACAACTGACATTTGGCCACCACCATCTTTACTGAGGTTCTTACCTTTGTGACCCAGTACTTCTCTCTTAGATTGTTCACGACGGTCTCGTGATTCGCATGCAGGGCCATGGCATGGTAGAACGCGATGAGTTTTCGCGTTAGCGGGTGGCGTCCATCTAGAATTATGGGGTACTTTTCTTCGAAGGTGAGCACCTCGCAGGCACTGAGACGTCCCCTTACTCGCAGTAGACCGTCGTCCGTAATCATCGGATCGAGAGTTTTTATTCTGCTGGTTTTTGCAACTGGCAGACCTTGAAGTATGTCGGCCCGCTCATTTGAGAAGCTATCTTCCTGGCACAACTTTACCAAATGGTTGTGAGCTTCTTCTAAGTCGGACCGCTGCATCTCCGTTGTTGACCGGCGTTTACGACATCGGCCAATAAAAATGAGTACTTGAGCCATGACGCGTTGTATGCGCGCCCATGAAGAGTAGCGCTCGTACTCGAGGAGTGGTGCCGCTGGCGTTGTCGTAGCGTGGACCCGCTGGATGCGCTCGAGGTCCGCTTCCGCCGCCTCAGCCTCGCGACACACTGGCCACCCTTCCTGTGGATCAAGTAAAAACGGGGGGCCACACAGCCAGGCCGCATGGTTGTCGGGCCAAGACGATCTGGTTGCCTCGTCAGCCGGGTTATCCTCGGAAGGTACCCAGCGCCAATCGCCTCGGTCCGACAACCTATCTATCTCGGCTAGTCTGTGTGACACAAACCTTTGAAATTCTTGTGCCTCTGAATTAATCCACTTTAGGACTGTTTTGCTGTCAGTCCAATAAACTTTTCTTTTTATTGTTAGCCCCAGCTCTTTTTCGGCTGTGACTGCAAGTCGACAGGCTAACAATGCTGCTTGTAACTCAAGCCTAGGCACAGACACTACTTTTTGTGGGGCTACACGAGCTTTACCTAGAATCATGACTGACTTTCTTTTACCATCTCGGTAGCCTACCAGGTACGCGACCGCAGCGTATGCTTGTTCGCTTGCGTCGCCAAACACATGTATTTCTAGATCCTTATCTAGATCTAGCCCATACCACCTTGGTATTTGTATATGTTCCAGGTGATGTAGGTTATTGAGCCAAGTGAACCATGTTTTAGCGTCCTTTTCTTTCAATGGCTCGTCCCACTGGATCTCTGACTTCCAAATTTTCTGCATTAGTATGCGTGACTGTATCACGCAAGGATAGAGAAATCCCAGTGGGTCGTATATGGACATGATCACGCTCAAAAACTGCCTTTTAGTGGGCACTTGGGAACCGTTTATAATTTCTTTCGGTAGCCGTTTGAAGGACAAGTCGAAAGCTAAGTTGTCTTCCTTCGGCGCCCACATTAGCCCTAGGGTGCGTTCCGGAACGCCTACTCCCTTTTCTAGGGCTACCCTGTCCGGCATTTCTGACTGAAGCCTGGCCCTCAGCTCTGATGAGTTGGTGACCCACCCCCGGATTACAAACCCACCGGAGGCGTGTATCTGGGTCACCTCATCGATCAGCTTATTAGCTTGGTCCTCGGACCAAGCACTATCTAGATAATCATCCATGTAGTGCCTGGTCCTTATCGCCTCTACCGCCTGTGGGTACTGGTCACCAAACTCACTAGCATTTTTATTGAGTATATATATTGCCGTGGTTGGTGATGACGTAGCCCCGAATATCATGGAGTTCATCGCGTACACAGCCGGTTCCACTGTTTGATCCGTGCCTCTCCACAAAAATAACTGGGCACTTTGATCTTCCGACCTTATCCTAACACGCATGAACATATCGGCTATGTCACCAGAGAAGGCTATGGGACCCAGGCGAAACTTCATCAAAATTCCGGGTAAAGAGTTTAATAGGTCAGGTCCGGTCAAAAGGTTGTCGTTCAGACAAGTACCGTGAGACGTAGCGGCCGCATCGAAAACTAATCTTAATTTTCCCGGTTTATTTGGGTTAATTACCCCGAAGTGGGGTAAATACCAGGTACTCGGATTTGTCACAATCCCCTCTACCTTTCGGGCGTATACTAGGTCATGCAGGTCAGGAAGTGACTCTGCCATACAATTTAACGTCTGTTCGCTTTTCGTATTCTTATCGAACGGACCGTGTATTACCCAACCTAGCTCGGTAAGGGAGGCAACTGGCTTTCCGGATTTTCCGTGACGGACGTCCCGGCCGACGAGTAGCTGCCAGTTGTCCTGACCTATTAATATTAGCGGCTTGGCGCCCCGCATTTCTACACATCCCAGGTCGTGGAGGTGAGCGTTGTCACTGAGCGTAGCTGCTGATACGGTTTGGGAAGGAAGATTCAAGTTGTTAATAGTGCGACATTTAATGTCATGACACTGTCCATTCGGACCTTTGACCTTTACTTCTACCGCTCGCGACGTTAGGTCAGTAATCCCGTGACCGCCAGCGGTCTTTAATGTTAGAGGTATACATGGGCCCTCTAACATATCAGCAATCGAATTATCAATTAACGATATGGTCGCGCCGTCATCTAACAATGCGTAACATTGACTATTGTTGTCTCTATTATGACACAATGTTATCGGAACTATTTTCAATAATGCTGTAGCGCGCCATTCACCAATATCCGTAACTGTTTCGATTTTATTGTTGTCATTATTACACGCTTTGTTTTCTTTGTTATGTTTGTCGGCGTGTAATAATACATGATGCGCGAAGCCACATTTTTTGCATTTATTTGCGCGGCAAAACTTCTTAGGATGTTTCCTTACTAGGCATTTAAAACAAGTATTCAGACCTTTTATAGTGTCCCAACGTTGTTGCGTAGTGAACTTTTTGAATGTGTCACACTTTTCTATTGTATGTTCGCGCTGACATACGACACACTCCTTAGGTACCGAGCTAGACTCATCACTCTGTGTATTTATTCTATGAGTCTGCTGCGGCCTACTATACGAATTTACTTGACGTGCGGTATTCATTGGTCGCATCTGACCGAAGACTTGTTTCTGTTGCCTAACAGGGGGTTTAGACGCACTAGACTCTATCATAGAAGCTTGAACATAATATGACGTCGTACGCGCTAACTGTATTAAGAAGTGAGACAGGAATTCTAAGTTAGGTGAGACTCTCAAGTCCACCCCCTGTACATTGTCTAACCCCATGGCAAAGTCCCCGTACTGCGCACGTTGTATTGGCGTGAGTTTACCCAATAATTGACTGACTAACTGTGGATTGTTTAAATATCCGTCAGCTTTAATATTCTTAAGTAGGGCTACTACATTCCTCACGGTCGACGAGAACTTTCTTAGCTCGCGGCAATCCTCAGATATCCTAGGTAAATCCCTAACCTTTTGGAGCGCACTTTTTAATATTAAAGTCGGATGACCATATTCCTCGTCAAGCGCGCGCATTATATCGTTGGGATTCGTACCTGATCTTAATAAATCCTCTACTGATATCTTTGCCTCGCCGTGTAAAGACGTTTTAAGACGGGCTAAGTTCTCGTGAACTTTATAACTATATTGTTCAGTGGTATCCCAATACATATTTTTAAATGATATCCACTCAGCTGGGTCGCCACTAAAATGCGGTAATTCGTAAGCCTGTCTAGGTACCGGTCGCGGTCTTCCCATACTGGTTATTGCCTCTGCTAGCCTACTTAATCCTGTGTCCCTTTCGCCTGATGATTCTCGCCGCCTTTCTTTATCATCCGCTCCGTACTGCGTCTGTCGCCGTGTATCCGACTCGGGTATCGAAGCCCGAGGTACACTTGCGACCGGAGTGGTAAAGACGGGATAGTTATTGGGCAATTGGAACGTTACTCTATCTGTAGGCATTGGCATGTGCGTCTGTGTCATAGGTCCCGTTGTATTCGAAAACGGTACCGACACTGGCGTTTCCAGTACATGCGACATAACATTTTCACGGTATAGATTTGACTGAATAGTACTCACGTTTTGTGACTGACTCACGGTAATGTTTCGGGACGCGGCCGCTCCTGTGGGCCGGCGCTCCGCAGACGGGGTACACAACACTGCATCCGGTTGGCACAACACTGCACTCGGTTCACGTAACGCACTAACTGAATCACGCAACACTGTTTCCTGTTGACCAACCTGTGGTGTGGTATCAATCCACTGCTCCACTCGATGTGCTGTACCCACGTCCGAGTTAGAGTCTTCACTCTCGGCAGCCGCTTCAATCTCAGCTACGTCGGCCTCCACTCTTTTCTTGAGGAGGTTTTCTTTGAGCTGGACTAACTCTCTTTCCGCTTCATATTCGATCCTTTTTCTCAGGTAATCGATGCTCTTACGACTGCTTCTGGATGAGGCTCTGCTACGCGGCGACTTACGGCGATCTCGTACGGAGGCCTGCCCTCCCTGTGGTACCTCTGCCGTACTTCTTGCACTATAGTCGATTACTCGACCACCGGTCAGAGGAATATTGAGGGCAGACGTCGACGCCATAGTCGGCGCGACAGACGGTGAACCCGGAGCCCTGTCTGACGGCAACCCGGAGTCCGCGATGACGTCATCCTTGCGACGCGCGCCTTGTTCTTTGACTAACTTTCTCAGCTTGCTACGTGTAGCGATAGAGCTCTGCTGACTCATGGTTGCTGGAACAACCCGATCCGGCACTCGAAGGACCAAAAAATATAGACGACCCTAAGCCTAGGTCATCTGATGCCGACTCTTAGATAGCAGGCAGGCGGGGGTTCGGAGATCGGGTTTGAAATAAATCAACCATGAGTCACGATTGTATAAAACACTGTATTATTCACTTTACCACACGTTAATACATATAATGTTACAATTTACACAATTTAGGACACACAGAAAATCAAATAGTATAGATCGATTAATTACTTCGTTCAACTTATTTAACTTACGAGCTTACACGTTTACAAAACAAAACACAAGACTGAGACTTTGAATTACAAGGTATTTATAGCGCGGACAATACTTTGGAGCTTACATGAAGAGAGTCTAGGCTCATATGAGAGTTTTCTAGGAGATTATTCAGCGACTACGATTTTACAGACATTTTCCACTGTTTAAGTACTTTTCTCCCATATGGCAAGTTGCGGGTGCTCGGTTTAAACAGATTAATTTTTCCTCCTATTCACCAGGACAATTATGGAAATAGGAAGGTTACAGACGTTCGGGTGTCTGCGGGGTAATGCGCAGTTAGCGTGTCCGGGGGGGAAATCAGAGGCTCGGGAGGTGGGGTCGCGGCGAGTTTCTGTGTACATAACGCTGTGAACAAAGGATTCTATATGTTTCCCGACATAGAGCGTTATTTCTTTTATATATTTTCCTAACATAGGTGGGAAATGGCCTAGTTAGTAACTTTGTGAACTACAAAAGCTTATTTTTCAAAGGGGTAAGCAGATATTCCTGTTTTTTATTGCCTATGACAGTATATAGGTATTTTTATTACGGTAATGTGTTGTATGAATAGCCTCATTGGAAATCGAATCCAATACATATAAATATTCTGGCTCGCAGGCCAATTCCTATTGGAAATTAGAATAAAGTCAAAACTGGAAAGGGATTTCTGTGCTTCCCTTACACTGTGCTTCCCTTACAAAGCTTGTCGAAAATATATTCGAATTTTGAAGTATGCTTGAGACAAACAATTTTTCTTCAGCGTTTTTAAAACATCAATTAATACGCTAGGTAGGTATGCAATAACTCTGTAAATCGTCTTATATACAGGGTTACTGGTAACTCGACGTATTCCTTGCAGGACGTCATAGTAGGGTTAAAATGCAACAAATTAAGCCACCAAATGTTCTACCGAAATTCAGTAGTTTTTGAATTAGTTAAGAGTTTTAGTTTTTTTATGAAAAATCCCAGATTAAATCATTTGAAACCAATTTAAAAATGATTTACGGCGCGACTGTACTGAAATTTAAGTTATTATCATAGTTGACGCCGTAGCAGACCTTTGTTAATAATTAAAAGTTCAATAATGCCTAAAACTTTGGCAAATATCACTAACCAAACATTTAATTTTTTGTAATTTTTGCTATTACTTCATAAACAATGTAGTCTAGTGCAAAAAAAAATACTACACCTGGTGTACAAATTACTAGGAAAATATCCTTGTCTTATCAGTTATTCAGAAAGGTATGATTGTCAATACTTTTGCATGTGTGCCAGGGAAGAGAAGAGTTTTATGGGGGGCAGGTAAAATTGCGAGACGGTCAACCTATTGTTTCGTATTCGTATTATTCGTAGTTTTTACCTGCGCTTGAACTCCAAACACTCGGGGAGCTTTGTGATTGGTCGCTATTGTTCTCTCGGCATGACAGGGGGTGCGATTTTGCAAAATTTGGTCGTCAGCGTTAGTTAGTTTCAACTCTACGTCGCGCAAGCTCGTGTTTTGTTACTGGCTATTTCCCTAACTGTTGCTGCGTATCTTACTCTTGTGCTGTGCTGTGCTTTCATAAGCGCTGACTATGGCTGCATATTCTAATCCTGAATACGCTGACATAATGTACTGTTACGGACTTTGTGACGGTAACGCTGCTGAGGCGCGGCGAGAATATCAACTTCGCTTTCCCAACCGCCGACTCCCCCACGTTAGTGTCTTCGGATCGACTTATCGGCGAATATCTGAAACTGGCAGCGTCCAAAGAAGCAGGCAAGTTGACACTGGTCGTTCCCGGAGATACACGGCTGAGGACGAGGAGCTTATTCTTCAACGTTTTATTGACGATCCTAACACATCGACAAACATCGTAGCGCGTGAGCTTGGTATGTCACAGTGGAAAGTCTGGTCTGTAGTTCACTTGTCAGGCCGACATCCATACCATTACCAACCAGTCCAGTCATTAGAAGAAGGAGATCCGCCGAGACGGCTTAAATTTTGTCGTTTTATGCTAAGTGCCGACGCCGACAGCGAAAACTTTTTAAAAAACATTCTGTGGACCGATGAGTCATGTTTTGATCGTGATGGTATCACAAATTACCACAACTTACATTACTGGGCACCGAAAGCAGAAGCAAACCCTAAAAAACTGAAACCAACCGCATCCCAGCGAAGGTTCTCGCTTAATGTTTGGATGGGTATTATTGACGACAAATTAATTGGCCCACATTTTTTACCCCGAACACTAAATGGGGAACTTTATGAAGATTTCCTCAGAAATCATTTATCAGCACTGCTCACGGATATACCGGAAGAAAGAAGAGCAAACATGATTTACCAACATGACGGATGTCCAGCCCACTTCCGAATCACAATTCGACAATTGCTGGATGAAAACTATCCAAACCGATGGATAGGGCGCGGTGAGCCGATTCCGTGGCCTGCACGAAGCACTGATCTGACGCCGCTAGACTTTTACGTCTGGGGTCATATGAAAGATCTAGTTTATATGACCCCAGTAAATTCAATTGAAGAACTAAGGGAGAGAATTACAAATGCGGCGGACCAGATGAGGGCAACAATCACATCAAGAATGACAAAAACCGAAGTAAGGAAGCGAATAAGAACATGTATTCGAAACCGAGGGCAGCACATCGAACAAGACGTGTGAAATGTGTGTAATTAAAGTTTTTAATATTGATTAAAAAGAATAATAATGTTCACGATTTTGTTTTTGATTTTTCGAATAATCACCTTTTTGTGAAACGCACGCCTGTACTAAATCAAAAACGATTTTCATAATGTAGTCCATGATTTTGTATTAACTTTCATACCTTTTTGGATAGCTGATAAGACAAGGATATTTCCTTAGTAATTTGTACACCAGGTGTAGCATTTTTTTTTGCACTAGACTACATTTTTTATGAAGTAATAGCAAACATTACAAAAAATTTAATGTTTGGTTAGTGATATTTGCCAAAGTTTTAGGCATTATTGAACTTTTAATTATTAACAAAGGTCTGCTACGGCGTCAACTACGATAATAACTTAAATTTCAGTACAGTCGCGCCGTAAATCATTTTTAAATTGGTTTCAAATGATTTAATCTGGGATTTTTCATAAAAAACTAAAACTCTTAACTAATTCAAAAACTACTGAATTTCGGTAGAACATTTGGTGGCTTAATTTGTTGCATTTTAACCCTACTATGACGTCCTGCAAGGAATACGTCGAGTTACCAGTAACCCTGTATACAGCACGCGGATAACATTTCCGATGAATTCCGGAACATAACATTGCGCCTTGTTTCCCCGAAGGGTAGGGCAGAGGTGTCCCTTTAGCAGGACACCCACATTTCGCCAGTTATGTTTTAAGTCCCATATAATAGGGGGCGAGCCTGTTGCCATCAACCGGCCACAAATCCAGACTCCGAGCTGCTACTGAGAAATTTCTGATAGAAAAACCCAATAACACTTTGCCCGACCCGGCAATCGAACCCAGGACCTCATGCTCAGCAGTAGCGCTTGCGACCACTAGATCAACGAGGCAGTCCGAGTGAATTCCGGAAACGTAATATGCTTTTGTCAGTTTTCAGCTGCAGCTTTTAATAGAAATTAATTTAATTCTCTTTTCGAAGTTTTTTTCTTCGTTTTCAGTATTGCCATTCTGTAAACACTTCGAACCTTACTCAAGTGACCGCTCGCCGTATACAAATCTAAAACGAACTCATTTGTTTTTAAAGCAGACCGTTCGTATTTCAAATAATTGACGTTTGTTTCTAAACCCAGCAAAAAAGTGTGCAAAATTGTGTGCAAATCATGGGCACCAACATAAATAGGAATATTTTTCAATAAAACTCACTCTTGATGACGCATCATTGCGCACATCAACGATTCTACATAATACCTACATGCTATTTTTTACACATTTTGGCGATGAAATTATATTTTTAACCGACTTCCAAAAGGAGGAGGTTCTCAATTCGACTGTATGTTGTTTTTTTTTTTTTTTGTATGTTTGTTACGCGATTACTCCGTCAATTATGAATTGATTTTGATGATTCTTTTTTTGTTTGGTAGATCATACTTCAGAGGTGGTCCCATATAAATTTTATTAACTTTACTTGGGTAGTTTTTGAGTTAGCTTCAATAATACGTATTTTTACCTCGCTTAGTATGTGGATGATATTATGATAACTTCCTGTCACTGTTATTTACATAGCAGGTAGTGGTATTCGAATTTGTGTGGGGTAGGTATCACAACTAAAAAGTGAAAAATAAAAACTTTTTACAAAAAAAAAACAACCGACTTCAAAAAAAACACTACAAAGTGAAAAATAACTTTAATTTCGGAAGTCGGTGACAAAGAACGAAAATTCAAAACCAAAGACACCGACTTCCGAAATTAAAGTTATTTTTCACTTTGTAGTGTTTTTTTTGAAGTCGGTTGTTTTTTTTTTGTAAAAAGTTTTTCTATATACATAAGCTGAGTTAAAATTACTGATTTTATACAAGCTAAATTGTTGACGCATCGTCGCGAACAATTAGATACCACCAGATTACAAAGTGACTGTCAAAGTCTATCTCTATCTCTTTACACTTTCGACTCCACCCTGTTTTCATAGAGCTCATACGCCATGCATACATATTGCAAGTTGACTCCAGGAGGGTCACCGGCATTCCGTTTGCGCTAAAGTTAACCCTCGAGGTGTGTCACCGGCATTCGGTTTGAAATCTTGTTAAAATATCTAACAAATTTTATTTTCACAGTTTGTAAAGCGGAATTCGATAAAAAAACCTACATTTAAAATGAGCCCTCCGCGAGGGCTCCCGGCATCCCATGTGTGACTTGAGTGAACCCTGCAGGAGGGCTCCCGGCACGGAACGTGTAAAGGTAGGCTGATGATAGCTAGTCTATACAATACTATAATCGACGCCCGGCAAAGTCACAATGTGTGGAACGTTACTTGTATTCAAGAGACTCATGAAGGACCATTACTTGTCGTTGTGATCTTGTTCTCGTAACTGTAACTATACGTATACGTTTATTTTTGTTGCTTATATATTTAGTAAGTATGTATGTATATATTATTTAGGATATGTATATATCTGTGTATCTATTCTAGTAAAATACAATAGACGTGGATATATTTAGTAACCTGTTCCGCTTATCTATTTCTAAAGAGCCATAAAAAACTCCTGAAATAAATCGACACGTGTTTCACCTCTCAACGAGGCATCCTCAGGATGACGATTGGACTTGTTGCGAACTCGAACACGGCGTGTTGCCACACCGAGCGCTGAGTGCACACTCAGCGCTCGGTGTGGCAACACGCCGTGTGTTTTATGGCTCTTTAGAAATAGATAAGCGGAACAGGTTACTAAATATATCCACGTCTATTGTATTTTATAATGGATTTCCGCAAGGTCACGCCTGAATCAGTTAACTGTCTATTCTAGTATATAATATACTTATTATTTGCACCAACGACAGCCTCATTTTATGTCCAGGCAAATCACTGTCCATTCCAAGGTTACCTGGAAGAGATCGCGGAAAGCGATAAGGCCGCCCATTGTATATTTTGTAGTGTTTGATTTATTTTTTTGTTATGTATTTTTGTGGTGTACAATAGAGTATAAATATAAATAACGTTTATTTGAACATATGTGCAAAGTAATGGACCAGTAGGGAACAACACTACAAACCCAAACAAAAAGTTTTCTCAAACTCTGAAACTCCTGTTACCAAACGTTTACTGTCCACAAACTTAGTCACACGGTCGCAGGTATTAAGTGCTCAACAGCGTGGCACTACAGCGAACATTTTTTTTTTTTTTTTTTTTCCTTTATAAAGTTTCACAATTGGTGATACTTTATTCACATTACAATCTAGCCTATTAGCTAATAAGTAATTTAAATATAACTTAAACTGCTAAGTAACTATAAAATTAAGAAGCAGCGAACATTTGACACACTTTAGTGAACCGTAGCCACCGGTATCTATCGCGAGTCGGCCGTGTTCCGCTAAATTAAATGGCACGGAAACTCTCGTGGAACCGGCTGTAGTCACACCGATGTGTATCATGGCAAAGAGTATCTATAAGAAACACAAGGGCCCATGTATGTCACTTTTAGAAAATTATACGGCAATTTCCGTACCTACATTTTCCAATACTCTGACAGAAAAATTCAAAAAAATTCAAAAGTCATTTATTCAAACTAGGCTGAGAATCAGCACTTTTCGAACATCAAAATTACATTAAGACAGTCCCCCAAAACGCCCACCCTTCACCACTTCCTAGTGCCTTTAGCTGGGAAGAAGAAGTGGCGCAACAAACTCCCCAGCAGCACAGCTGTCTGTTCAATTAGAAAAATAAATAAAATTTAATATTAAATATACAAAAATATATATACAAAATAATTTACATAACGCAACACAAAACAAAATTTCAATTATAAATTATTAGCCATATGTCAGCTAGCACACGCCAATATACGCCTACGCCTATACGCCTACCAACCAAAAAAAATATCGAGAACTATACTCAAGCAGAAATAAAACTAAACGTAAAAAAAGAGGTGAATACTGAGATGTCGGCTGTCAGACAGACCAACAAGTTATTACTTAGTCAATATAAAGGGCAGGATTCTGTTTATAAATACAGTGTGATTCTTTATAATGTGCACATATCGAAATGAGGGAATCTTTGCTTAATTTTACCGTAAATTGTAAAATTTATCAACAAGACGCCAGAAAAAAAAAATTTAGTTTAAAAAAAACAATTTTTTTTTTGTCTGGCGTCTTATTGATAAATTTTACAATTATTGTAAAAATTGATGAAAAAATACAGATTTTTGCAAAAAAAAACCTGTTTATTTTCAATTGAAGGTAGTTTTTTTCACAATTTTCATTTTATGAGGACGCCTAATTACTTCCAATCATTATGGAGTATGTTTCATCGCGATAGATGATTTAGTTTAAAAGTTACACCGTTTTGTTAAAAAAAAAATATTAAAAAATAAATTAGATTTTTTTTTTTTAAATTCTGTCGTTAAAATTAAGCATAGATTCCCTAATTTCGATATGTGCACATTATAAAGAATCACACTGTATGTTAGTCTCTCAACGGATTTATACGCTTACAAGTTAAAACCTACTAATTTGTAACACTATGAGGGTGACATGGTGATACTGATCAAACCCGCTATCCTAACTAGTCCTAACTATTTTAATCCTAACGAAGGTTATAAATGCGAAAGTGGGTTTGATTGTTTATTTGATTGTGTGTTTGTTACGCTTTTACGCTAAAACGACTGAATGGATTTGGATTAAATTTAGCACATTGGTAGACCATGACCTGGAGAAAGACATAGGATACCTTTTATCCTGATCCCACGGGATCGAGACTTATGCGGGTGAAACCGCGGGGCGCAGCTAGTAAACAAAAAAGTTAAAAAAAAGTTCTAATAATTCTTACTACATACTTTTTTTAAATGAAAACTTCTTTAGGCGCGTTGGACATTTCCGAGATGGGGAAAAATAATTGAACTCGCGACACCGTTACCGATACCTCATTTTTGTAAACGCGATTGTGCTCTTTATTTATATTTCGTTACAGATCAATGTTCTATGCGAGTATTTTTACTTTAAAGGTTTTGGAAGTTTTTTTTTTCTCAAGTTTTCACTTTTGTCGGCACTCCCGAAGGGCCACAATTTTTTTTTTATAGCTTTGGGCTGGACCGTGACGTGCGTGATTCCTGTTTAAACAATTTAAAATTAATTCTTTCTTCTAATACTAGGTAGTAACAGTCTGTCTGTCTGACACACTAAAATTAATCGAAACTGCAAACGCTAACGTTCACAGAACTACACAATTTGTACCTACTCATTACGGAGTGTTCGTGGAATGTCGTAATGATACCGAGAACGGCTGTAGTATGCAATTAACTGTAATTGCAGAATGCTATCAGTAAGTCTAGGAAAGCGAGTTGTCTTATATCAGTAATGTAATGGTATGAATATCTAATGGAATAGTTGCTTTTCTAAGTAGACTTCACTCGGTTCGTTCCATTTTTCATGCATTTTTCAAATAATTGGATTAACAAGGCTGCAATGTATGTAATGTATGGGTATGAGGAGCTTAAGCTACGCTTGCCGGGGTTGGTCCGTGGATCTTTACACACCGAGACCCCTCCGTGCCTCGGAAAGCACGTTAAGCCGTTGGTCCCGGCTGTCATTCGTGAATCATTGACAGTCGTTACGAGTCATCAGAAGCCCGAAAGTCTGACAACCAGTATTACCAAGGGATATCGTATTACCCAGTAACTGCGTTGTGGAAGTCAGGTAGGCAGTCGCTCCATGTAAAATACTGGTATTCAACTGCATTCAGTTAGACTGGAAGCCGACCCTAAGATAGTTGGAAAAAGGCTAGGCAGATTGATATTATCTGAATCTCGGAAACGACACCAACGATTTTCTTGAAATTTTGTATGCAGGGGTTTTCGGGGGCGATAAATCAATCTAGTTAGGTTTCATTTTTAGAAAACGTCCTTCAAACGGCGGTCATCCAGATATCTCATTATCTGTCACGATGCCTCATTGAGGTGGATAACAATTAAAATTCTATTGTGTCTCGTTGATGACAGTTTTTCAACTGTCATCAACGAGTTATTAAAGTTAATAATTGAAAAGGTTCATCCAAGAAACGTGTTTTTTTCGGCGTTTTTCGCTCGATCTTGTTACCCCGCGGGTGCGAGTCCGAGTCGCACTTGGCCGGTTTTTATCTATTCTGTGCTTCGTTCCCACGTCAGACCGAGCTAAATAGAGTTCCAGCAGTAATTGAGAATCTTTCACTCCTATATCGCTCGAAGTTGTGAGATATTTGTCACCTATACTCGATTTGAAATAAGATTAGACATTTAACTAAACCTTTTTTTACAGTCCGTTCAACCGATTTTGACTTCTATTGCGTTGGTGGCATGACAAATGGCAGCTGCAATAAACAGTTGGTATTGTAACCACTTTTTTGCTTTTAATGCCATCCTTATGCGTACGGTATAGAAGTCAGAATCGGTTGAAAGGACTGTAAAAAAGGTTTGTTTAAATTTCCAATCTTATTTCAAACTAGCTTCTGCCCACGACTTCGTTCACGTGGAAGTCGTAAGACATCACAATATACTACAATAATAGCCACATTTATATAAAATTTCCCTGTATACTACGTTTGTAGTTTTATTCTCAACAGCCAAAATATACAGAGAGTCAGGAATAGTGACTCGGAAGCAAGCGACGTAACAGTTGTTCGTGTGAGAAGCAGCTTGTCCTGAGGTCGACACCCGCAGTCTTCAGCCTTCGATGTCGGCCCCTGTGACTTGTTGATCGCAAAGCATAAACTCACAGGGAACTGCACGCGCTTAAACTAGTAATGGTGGGGAATTAGTGGTCTTATTTCAAATGGAGAATAGTGAATTCAAGGCTTAGAACTTATTCAGCCTTCGTCATCGGTGTGCACGACAGCCGGTTCCCGCCGCCGCTTCCTGATACACCTACCTAGTCTTCCGTTGCACACTTCGTCTCACAGTTCCAGCGTTTTGTGTACCGCTACATGTGTCGTAGTCAACAGCAAACGTAAACGTAAACGTACGTAACGTAACGTATTCAAACGCAAACGTGAAGGTTAACGTTACCGTTATGGAATACTGCTTGTCTAAGCTCAATACCGGTACTGAGGCTTCATAATGAGAATTTCAGGAGTTTCGGTGTAAAGGTATTTGGTATAAACGCTTTATGTTGAATATTGAGGTGTAAGATTTGGTGTGTTGGTGTTAAGTATACTGTGTGTGAAATGGTAATTAGATTTTTGTATATTAATTAAAGAAAGATCAAGTAGAATTGTGGCAAGTTAGGTTATGACACCATGATATTTATTTATCTACCCATGCTATAATACCTCTCTAAAAGTTTCTGGAACAGTTAGCTTATTGGCAACATTATAACAGCCAATGTCATAGTAACCATTACCTCATCCCAATAAGTGTTACAATGTTGTACTAAATTGAATTGCGCAACTCGTTTCAACGTTCAAACGGGGGACAGCAGCACCCGCTGCACGCATGTGTGTGTGATGTGCTGCTGCAGGCGACGTACATACGTGCACTTGTACTGAATTTCGTGGGAATTACAAACACCCAATGGTTTCAGAAACTTTTATAGAGGATTCATATCATGGGTGTAGATAAAGTATTGTATGCAACTGTTATAATTAGGTATTAAAACACTCATGTGATACTATTAAACCCACATTTGTGTTTTAATACCCCTTATTATACAACAGTTGCATAAATAACTATTACAGCACGTCCTAACATACTAATCACTAATACATACAATTCATAACATCATTAATATAAAATTGGTACATTACAATTAATTCGTTAGATCATTTATATTAAATATGTACCTACATTAAAATTCTTTTGGCTAAGCTTGTGGCTAAGTAATAACAGCTGCACGGATCAATCCATCAGGTTAAGCTACGCTTGCCGAGGTTGGTCCGTGGATGGGTGACCATCTTTACATACCGAGACTCCTCCGTGCCTCGGAAAGCACGTTAATCCGTTGGTCCCGGCTGTAATTCGTGAATCTTTGACAGTCGTTACGGGTCGTCAGAAGCCCGAAAGTCTGACAACCAGTCTTACGAAGGGGTATCCCCCTTGGTAAGACTGGTTACTGGGTTGTGGAAGTAAGATAGGCAGTCGTTCCATGTAAAACACTGGTATTCAGCTGCATCCGGTTAGACTGGAAGCCGACCCCAACATAGTTGGGAAAAGGCTAGGCAGGAGATGTACATTAAAATTCAAATTCAAAATTCCATACAATCACAAAATAAATTACATTTAAACAGAGTATTCATTAAAATTCATATAATATTAACATTGTATTTTCATCAAAACTACGCACGTTTAAACTCAATGGACTACAGAAAATGGATGAAAATACGATTACAAAAGTTCGGCTCTTACGTTACATTGCATAACTAGTGCGTTTTAAAAGAACGATGTTATTTTAAACCGCTTGTTTCCTGAATACATTTCCCTAGTTTCCCAACATGTAAAATGTACTTAAATGTATAAATTCCTGTGAGTTATATCGGTGCACTTGTGCGGTTGTACTAACTACAGCACAACTTCGTCGACGATGCTTTCGTCCTACGACTGCTTGTACACACTGATTGCAAGTCTTGCGAGCGATGTTAATTGATTAGTTTGCTTATAATCTTTCGCTTTTCTGGGTGGGAAATTATCAAATAACTTCTCCCGCTCTGGGCAGAGCGGGAGGGCGTGTCAGACTCTTACTGACTAAAACCCACCCGTGTTCCTTCGGTTGCCCTGTTCCCGGGGGCCACGATTTCCCTATCGGTTTTCTTCGAACCCCCGGTAGTCATTGGCCCTAGCGGACCCCGTCAATTCTGCTGATATCTCTTTGAAGCGCGCGTGGAACACAACGCGCCGTCGACCCGGGCTTGGTCCTTATCGGACGGCGAGCTACCCATTGCTCACCGACCGCAACCCCCCCTGTCCCTGTCGCTTGAAAACGGTCATTTCGTGTGCTAAGTGATGGCTCAAATCTTTTCTTTTAATTTTCAAGCAAATTAAAAAAGGGCTAAAGAACACCATTACATTAGGGTAAGTGGGTAAGTCAAGTTTGTGTGAATTAGACAAAATTTGTCGCCAAATATCAGAATTTGTCGGTCACTGGTTCTAAAGTTATAAGGGTTTATAGGTGGCCGATCTGAGGAGCATCTCCCCAGCTTGGCCCAATTGAATCTCAAAAGCTAGGGCACCTAGCAAAGATCTGTTTTCTTCTAAATTTGGTCGCTAATAAGTCAAATTTTTAAGTGTAGTCTAAGAGCTAGATCGAAGAGTTTACGAAAAATCTTCGATCTAGCTCTTGGACTATACATAAAAATTGAAGACATTTTACATCTTCTAAACTAAGACCTGACAATATCTGTGAAATGGCGAAAAATTACGACTAATTAATTAGCGACAATTTTTTTGTGTTATCAAAATTAAAATCCCTGATGATGGCCATGCCATGTCAGTCACACGTCTAGTTTGCGCAAAAAATAAGGTGCACTTAGAAAAAAAAAAGTGGTGGCACTCCGGAAGTGCCAACGAAAGTGAAAACTTGAACAAGATCGCCTTGGTGGGAGAAAAATACTTGTATAGAACATTGGTTACGGACCTTCTCTAAATAAAGAGCACAATCGCGTTTACAAAAAAAAAATACTTCCGAAACCTTTAAAGTAAAAATACTTGCATAGAACATTGATCCGTAACGTAAAATAAATAGAGAGCATAATCGCGTTTACAAAACATTTAAAATAAAAATACTTGCATAGAACATTGATCCGTATTGTAATATAAATAAAGAGCACAATCGCGTTTATAAAAATGAGGTGTCGTCATAGTATCGCGAAATCAATGGTTTAGTCCCATCTCAAAAATGGCCAACGCGCCTTAAGAAGTTTTCACTTCAAAAAAATTGGTGGCCGGCTCTCAGCAAAGTGCAAAATGCCTTTTGTGGTTACAGCTATGCAAAACCACTTAATGTTACTGCCGTTTCAATGGACAGTTGCCCATCTAAGTTACATATGATACGTAATTTGGCAGCAGCTGGCCACTGGCATTCATCTGTCTATATTCACAGTAGGTACCACTGGCAATGTTAGGTAGCGTAGCAATCAAGAGCCGTAACGTTCTACGTTGGCTATGATAACTGCCATTATTACTGGAAAGCATTAGAGCAGTCCAGGAACCAAGTTTTGTTTTTCTATTGTAACAAAACAAAGCTTTATATACATCAGGCAGCATAAAATCTTAGCCGGGTTAAAAAAATAAATGATTGGGCTGTCAAAATCCTTCGAATTTGTGATTGTAAGGTTCGTGCTTAGGGCAGGGAAGGTAATCTTGGACTAGTTTTAGAAATTTATGAGAAATTCACGGGACATTTATAGCGAGCCATGGAGCGCAGGAGCAATGGTGGCCCAGTGGTAACGGCCGCGACTTACGAGTTGTAGGTCGTAGGTTCGAACCCAGACAGGCGCTTTACTTTGTGTAAATTATTTCATCACCACTGCTCTCAAAACGGTGAAGGAAAACATCGTGAGGAAACCGGCATGTCCTAGAACCAAAAATTCGAAGACATGTGACATCTACCAACCCGCACTGGGCCTGCGTGGTAGATTACGGCCCACTCCCTCTCACAGAGAGAAGGCCTGTGTCCCAGCAGTGGGAACATTTATAGGCTGATGATGATGATGATGATGGAGCGCAGTATCCTAGGGTTTCGAATTTTGGATCGTATAAGGAACACAACACTGCGCGCCAAAACCAAGATCATGGACGTTACCCAGAAAGCAGCTAAGCTTAAGTGGGACTGGGCCGAACATGTCTGCCGCATGTCAGATGACAAATGAGCTAAGAGAACACCGATTGGGTCCCAATAAACGCACGACGATATCGCGGCAGGCCGAGACGAAGATGGTGGGACGAGCTTGAGTCCTACCGAAAGGACTGGCCGACACTAGCAATGGACAGAATTGTGTGGAGAATTTTGTGGGAAAAGGAGAGGGATGCTTTTGCCCTGTAATGGGTCAATACAGGCTAGTTAGATCAGATTACTACGTGAACTATTATAATTAAAAGCCGTGCCGTGCCGGTGGAATTTTCAATCGGCAAAAATGATGAACTTCCATACAAATTTTCATCCTTTCATATTTAACCCCTTCAAGGAATTAATTTTCAAAAATATTTCTTTAATGTTCACTTTCGTTATAGGTACATACATATAAGGAACTTTTGGGCAAGATTTCATACGTCTAGAACCAGCGATTTAGGCTGTGCCTTGTTTGTCAATGAATTAATCCAAAGAACGAGCCAACCCTCTGGTCACGTGGAGTGTCGACCAGTCGGTGAGAAATTTCCTTAAAAAGGAGACGCTCACTCGGGCCCCATTCCCCGAGCGTTTCTACCCCAAACCGCTAAAAACTATAGTTACCCATAAGGTTACAGTATTTGCGCCGCTTGAAGGACTCAGGAGCCACACTAGCGGCGCTCGCACAGAATCAATACTAGCATTGCCATTCAACGTGGCAATGCGGCCAATCTTCTGAACACGTGTCCGGATGACGGCGAATACTTCGTCGCCTAAGCGTCGTTTTGTTTTTGTATTTATTTGTATACTTAGTTAGTCATTTAATTTAGTATCTAGTGTAGATTTATATTAAGAATTTAAATAAATAATATTCCTTTCGTCGGTAGCACAAGCCTGCAGTATTTCACATTATTAGTATAAGGTAGGTACACCTATGATCTTTATTTAATACAGGAGCGGCAAAGTTCAGCGCGCGGCGAGAGATTTTAATTAGTGCCGTCTACAACTTTCTCAACGGTTGAAAAGTATAATTAACACCTAGTGTCTGGATTTATTTTTAGAATATAGGTGTATTGTTCTGTAATTATTTAAATTAAATGCACTATATAGAACTAACTATATACAGAGGAAAAAATAAAATAAAATATAGGAACAAATCATTGGGCATCAAAAAATTCATCCGAATCGCTGTCGGTGGGAAAGGTGCCCAAAAGGCTGGCAGCATTGCCACGTTGTATGGCAATGCTAATTCTTTGGCCTAAAAATTGGCCAACCCTTTGGTCACGTGAAGAGTCGACCAACCGCTTGGCGATGTCCCGGAATAATCGATGAGCACTCGGACCCCATGGTCCTAGTGTTTCAACCCCAAACGGTTCAAAAAATTGTTCTGTAATTGAGTTATGCATCACGCCAGTACACGGTGTAATATTGATTTCTGTACGTCGTTTTTGAGTGACATCTGAGAATTCAGCGCTGTGCTATGGATCACGCATATCATGCTGAGTGGAAGCCTTTGTCACAGTCACTACGTGTAGCTACGAACTAGTTCTGTTCCGTGTTTGTATTTGTTTTATTTTACTTAAGTAGGTACTGTACCTATAATAATTCAAATTAACTTATATTTTTTAAATGCACGTGTTTCTGTGACAATATAACATTTTTTTTTTTTCCATTATGGATCTCGACTTACCGGTCAAAACCAAATTCCGGATACATAAAACACAATTTCACTGCGTGACCTGGAAATCGAATGAAAATACGTAATAATAATGTACGTACAGGCAGGGAAGGTAATTGTTTATCAAATGGACACCCTACGTCAATTTGCCGTGCTATAACCATTTCGTACAACTGTCATACCGGGGCCACACCGACGGAAAACGTCGTTGATTATAGCAATGATGGATTTTATTCCTACGGGTTAACGTCCATCATCGCGATAATTAACGGCGTTTCCCGATGATGTGGCCCCAGCATCAAAGAATGACAGTTGTGATTGAAATAATTATACAGACAATAAGTCAGTAGTTTTTTAAGAATTATTTTCCCTAACTTTACCAGTGACTATCCTGACTCCTGACGTATGAAAGCAATTAGATTTAACTCTACGAACAAACTTAACTGGAACTCAACTTTTCACTTCACAGTAGGTAGACATACCTTCTTGTATAAGCTTCGAAACTCTTTAATTAAATAAAACCCAGCGGCCGTTACGTAGAATCTGTGTGTTGAAGACCTTAACTTTATAGACGTGAGATACATTTTTTTCAAAGTCTTCAGTCTGATTTTTAGGGTATCCGGGCTATATTCACATATCGCACTTTGATTTTGCTTTGCTAAGCAAACGAATATGCAACTTATTAAAATTACGTGAGGTTTAATTCGTATGAAATTCTTGCACACATTCGCTTAAACGAATATAAACATTATCTGCTTATGATAAGGTTCATATTTGTATGAAACGCTAAATTAGCAAAGTAAAGTGTGATCTGTAAATCTTGCTCTGATATTCGGTGATCTTTTTCTTTGATTCACACCCTGAGCAGTATTCCTATTTCAGTATGAACTGTTCTCATATAACTTGTGACGTCACGACACACGATACGAGATAGGTACTTTTTCTTTCTTTTCAAAGATTTCTTCGAGAATGATATTCGAGAGCATGGCAACAGCGCACGATAAACTTCTACAAAAACCAACACTTACATCAAATACAAATACAAAAATGTTTATTTCAATATTACACGTTGTACATACGTTATACAGTTGGTGGCATCCCCTTTTAAGCATATAGATGCCTGTGCCAGGAGGCGCCGCTCCTTTATATCTTGCTATTAGTGTAACATGTTATTAAAACAAAAGTTATTAAACAAAACTAAACAAAAGTTATTAAATAAAAGTTACAAGTTAATGAATTTATTATTTTTATTTATTCTGTTAGTGTGTGTGTATATGTGTGGGTGCGTGTGTGATTATGTGTATGTGTTTATGTGTATGAGTTTAAGTGTATGTGTTTATGTTTATGTGTATGTAACTATGTGTGTGTGTGGTTGTTTTTTACGGAAAGGGTTTTACCTTATATTTAGTAGAATATTCTCTACTTTATCGTAGCTTAACTTGTTTATCCACTTAATCAGCAACGATTTGCATTCTTTATATGGTTTAGTATGTATATCTATTTGTTTATTTATTTTATTGTAAATGAAAGACGAGCGTTTGTCGTACTGAATATTTGCAAATTCTGTTCTTACAAAAGGGCTGGAAGCAATGTTATGTTTCCTTCTTCTAGCTAATATATTAGGATCTAAGGGTAGGGTTTTATGTTTTTTTAATACTATGTGTATAATACATAATTTTCGTACTGATAATAGATTACTTGTTTGATATAACTCATGGGTGTGAAATGTTCTTTTTTTGAAGTACATTACTTTTATTAATGTCCGTTCATAAAATAACATCACACCTTGTTTCCCCGAAGGGTTGGGCAGAGGTGTATCCATAATACACCCACATTTCGCCAGTTATGTTTAAGTCCCGTGTAATAGGGGGCGAGCCTATTGCCATCAACCGGGCACAAATCCAGACTCCGCGTTGCTACTTAGAAATTCTAGATGGAAAAACCACATACAGTGTGTATCAGAAATGTGTGGTCATATTTAAGCTGTTCCATACAAAACTACAATACCTAATCGACCCGTATCGTGTATGGGACAGATGACTATTTTTTCGCGAATTTTTTTTTTAAGTGAAACCTTCTTTAGCCTCGTTGGGCATTTTTGAGATGGGAAAAAACAATTGAACTCGGGACACCGTTACGACACCTCATTTTTGTCAACGCGATTGTGCTCTTTATTTATATTATGTTACAGATCAATGTTCTATGCAAGTATTTTTACTTTAAAGGTTTTGGAAGTACCTATTTTTTTTTGTAAACGCGATTGTGCTCTTTATTTAGATAAAGTTACGGACCAATGTTCTATACAAGTATGTGTCTTCCACCAAGGCGATCTTGTTCAAGTTTTTGCTTCTGTCGGCACGTTGTTCAGTTTGATGGTCTGTACTTACACCCTTAAATATGACCACACCTTTTTTATACACGCTGTAAATACAAAGTCAAAGATATACAGAAATACAAATACAAAGTAGTTACTTCCATTTAATATAAGCATCGTCAAAGTCCCGACCTGTCGGAGTTTATTAGACGGTAATATTTCAAAGTTCGCAGAACCACTGCCTTGGAAATATCATCAGCATTGAGTCCCGTGTTATTGTATTAATACAATTTTAACGTTTAGTACAAATGGTTGGGGGTATTTATCATGATTTTATTTGTAAAAAATAAATAATAAATAAAATTAAAAACACGATCCCTGCCAAAAAACGAACTAAATATAGCAATATTATTATACCGATTGTGATTGATATACAAAGTAATGCCATCTGGTGGCGAGAGGTGGAAGACATTATAGGTCGAATCCTCGTAGCTGTCGCCCTTCGTTGCTAGAGGGCGTCAGCGTTTATGAATGAATAATAGTAAGATTGCTTGCGCCACTCTCCACCAGAGGTACGATTTATGAATGGGCTATTGTGTATTTATCAATGAATATTATAGTTGTCGCTCTTCGACGCTAGGGGAAGCACTGTAAATCACGATAGAATAATCTCGAAGTTTCTAGAAACCGGAAGTGCCCTTTCCGCCCAATTTGTGATTTGACGAAAGTAGTCCGCTTCCAGACGTCATAAGGTTCACACGTTTCGTAATTTTTTTTTCGTTATAACCGCGTAATGTAAGAGTTAGTCTGTAACTGAAGCCCTGTTTGCCTGCCTGAATCAGTGTATTTCATAGTCCTAAGATTATACCTGTGGAATACAACAATAAATCTGGTTGTAGTAGACACCTGTTGTTTTACTGCAGCCAGAAGTCCTCTGTCCTCAACACCGATAATGTAGCAATTTTTTTTTTCAACATACCTCTCCTTTTTTTGTATTTGCAGATGCAATATATAAATATTTTATAGCACTCCTACAACTCCTATGTCCCTCCCACAATTAAGATGAATCTAACGACACCCTAATATGTTAAAATCCATCAAGCCGTTTAGGCTACAGAGCGTGCCAAAGAAATAGACATACATACAAACATACATACTATCGAAAAATATTAGCCTCCTTCTAGAGCAGTCGGGTAAAAATAAGGTGATTCTCGGAATTGGAAGTTAGTCGGTCCATTATTCATATCAAGTTTTCATAGAAATATATACCCACTGAGTTAAACCATTCTGTTTTTCTAATCTTGAGTTTACTTAATCGAGACATCTGGAACTTTGACACTTTGTTTCATAACCAGATCAATCTATGTTTTATTTTTAGTTTCCTTCTGCATAACGTACCTACCTAGGAAAGCACGTTCAGCCGTTGGTCCCGGCTGTTATTCGTGGATCTTTGACAGTCGTTACGGGTCGTCAGAAGCCCGAAAGTCTGACAACCAGTCTTATATTACCCAGTAACTAGGTTGTGGAGAACAGATAGGCAGTTGCTCCATGTTAAAAAAACTGGTATTCAGGTGCATCCGGTTAGACTGGAAGTCAACCAAACATTATTGGAAAAAATCTAGGCAGATGATGATATTGCATTATAGCTAATAAAATTATTATTGTGTTGTATCAGGTTCGACCAAATAAATTCGGACTCAAACAGAGCCCTTGTCCATGAGGTGGTCCCGAGGAAATGCGGCGCTCTGAGTTGATATCCACATTAACAAACACTTTAAATGTATCACGACAGCTATTACATCACATCATCAGCCTATAGCAGTCCACTAGTAGACATAGGCCTCTCCAATTGCAGGCCATTCAGCTCGATTCTCGGCAACTCTCATCCAGCTGCTACCCGCCACCCTGCGAAGATCGTCGCTCCACCTAGCCTGAGGGCGTCCTGCCTTACGTTTGCCAATTCGCGGTCTCCACTCAAGAATAGTACGTGTACCCCAATGGTCATCGGTTCTACAGCTAGGTATAATAATGATGAAATACTAGTTTTTGCCCGCAGCTTCACCCGCATGGAGGTCAGAAATTATCCCACGGGAATGTACTACCAGGCTAAAAAGTATCCGATGTCCTAACCCAGGTCATGGTCTATCTTTGTGCAAAATTTTATGCGAATCCGTTCAGACATAAGGCGTAAAAAGATAACAGACGTCACTTTCACATTTATAATATTAACTAGCGATTAGTCCCTGCTTCGCACGGTTTTTACTACTGGACAAATCATTGAAATTTCGTTAAAATAAAATTTTATGTACAGTCAGCTGCAGAGAAATCTCACCCCCTTTTTTTTTTGTTGGGAAATTATTAAATAACTTCTCCCGCTCTGGGCGGAGGGGGAGGGCGTGTCAGACTCTTACTGACTAAAACCCACCCGTGTTCCTTCAGTTGCCCTGTTGCCGGGGGCCACGATTTCCCTATCAGTTTTCTTCGAACCCCCGGCAGGCATTGGTACCCCCTAACAATGTAAAAATACATTGCTAGGGGGTGAGAACTGTAATCCAAGATAAAATCTCTAAATTATGGTGAATACCGCATCAAAATCCATTACGTAGTTTAGAAGAATAACGCAGTCATACAGACAGACATGAAATGCAACTTTAATTTTCCTCTAAAGATAGAAGAAAGAAAGATAAAGTAAGTATGAATACTTTATGAACAAATTAAGCACTAATAAATATCTCAGTACTTACCTACTCCTCGTTAATTATCCTGCTTGTTGAGAACAAGACATCTTAGTTACCTGTCAATAACTGTAGTTTGGAAGTTCTAAATTATCGCTAACGAACTTCACATCGAAGTTCCCAACTTGTTGATAGTCGGAAACGAAAGGCTTGTTCAGCAATTTGTTAAGAAATGTTGTTTTGAATTTATATTGCTACTGCTTGATAGCACATCGAGAATACTTTTTATGATTAATTAAGTAAGTTTAATACTGCATTATACAATGTGTTACAAAAACCCTGTTCGATCTGAAAAGGGCGCATAGGTAGATAATGCAGTAACATTACTAAAAAGTTTATTTTAATTTTATTATTAATCCACGTTTTTAGCACCAAAATGATCCCAATTCCATAAAAAAATCAACAGGGGTCATAAGTCCTGCTAAACGACGGCTACCCCCCGTGACCCATATAAAATTCTCCATTTAAAAAAATATGGCGATTTTTTTTATTTTTTTTTGAAAATTTCGGCATAAATAGACTCTCAGTACGGTTCTTAACAACACTCTCACGGATCGAATAGAGTTTTTGTTACACGTTGTAAGTATATAAACCTACCAAAATAATTTCTCTAAATGATGCATCAAGAAGAGCATCAAAATCCGATAGAATCAAGTTCTTCTAACTGAAGAGATAGCTGTGAGGCTGGAGAGTTCTTTGCGTCATTTTTTCCTCCAGCTATATATAGCACTAGGAAGTGGTGAATGACGATTTGGGGGTTGTCTTTTTGACATTCAAAAAGTGCTGATTCTCAGCCTAATTTGAATAAATTACATTTGAGAAGAACAATGCGATCTCACAGACAGACAAGAAAAGTTACTTTATTTTGTAATAACAGAGAGAAAAATTGTTTTTTTTATCTCTTTTTAGTTAATTAATTCAGGCGTGACCTTTCGGAAATCTATTATAAAATACAATAGACGTGGATTTACTTAGTTACCTGTTCCGCTTAGCTATTTCTAAAGAGTCATAAATAACTCTGAAAGAAATCGACACGTGTTTCACCTCTCAACGAGGCATCCTCAGGATGGCGATTGACTCATTGATTGATTGATTCATTGATTGTTTGGGTTTTTTATGGCTCTTTAGAAATAGCTAAGAGGAACAGGTTACTAAATATATCCACCTCTTGAGTTTTTTTTCTGTACTTTTTGTTAAAAGATAAGTGAAGCATTGCTTTGTTTCATGTGTGTTCATTCTTATTTAAACCACCCCCTTCTTCTTTTCGAATCGATGGCAAAAGTAAATTATTTTTAGGGTTCCGTACCTCAAAAGGAAAAAAACGGAACCCTTATAGGATCACTTCGTTGTTCATCTGTCTGGCTGTCAGTCTGTCAAGACCCTTTTTCTCAGGAACGCGTGGAGGTATCATGTTGAAATTAATATCATATTTGTAGGTCTATGGTCCCTTAGAGCTCTAAGCAAATCAAACTTCTAAGTTAACGCAATAAAAAAATACGGCCATACATGCGACATATTTTGATACTCGCAAATAAATCAAAACCTACAGGGTACTTCCCATTGACCCAGAATCATGAAAGGCAGGAAGTAAGGACTCACTGCTCATCAGGTAAAAGAAAAAGTCGTTAATTTGTAATTTTTGCGATTACAAACTTACATTTGCAGTTGGAAATTTTACTGTAACGTATGTCGACGTATCATCATCTGCCTAGCCTTTTCCCAATTATGTTGGGGTCGGCTTCCAGTCTTACCGGATGCAGCTGAATATCAGCATTTTACATACACACTGCCTATCTGACCTCCACAACCCAATAACTGGGTAATACGATACCCCTTGGTAAGACTGGTTGTCAGACTTTCGGGCTTCTGACGACCCGTAACGACTGTCAAAGATACACGAATGACAGCCGGGACCAACAGCTTAACGTGCTTTCCGAGGCACGGAGGAGTCTCGGTATGTAATGATGGTCACCCATCCACTGACCAACCCTGGCAAGCGTAGCTTAACCTGATGGATCGACCAGTGCGGCTGTTATTACTTAGCCACGAGCTCCTCCTCGACGTATAAGGGAACATATTTTTCAACTACAAAGTTAAGTTTGTTTCTGGGATTTATTCAGCCCAGCTACGGAACCCTTCATTGTGCGTGATCAAACACGCATTTGGCCGGTTTTTTTACTTATGTTAGATGAATTGGGCCCAACTACCCCTTAAATGTCGTTTCGGGTTGCCAATTTCAATAGTAATTGTCAATTGAATTAATATGACGCTAACCGTTTTGTTAATCCTCCTAGGATTGTCCTTCAAGGCGACATGTTCAGAATAATTTATTCATAGAGGTCCCAAATTATTAGGAAAAGGTGGTACACTGCAAGACACACAGTACTTACGGGAAAGAAAACTTTCACCTCACAATTTACAATTCTTTATTGCACTTCACTGCTGAGTATCTCGGCCTGACCCTGGATACAAAACTGCGCTAGAAAGAACATGTCAAAAAGAAAAGAGCAGAATTAGATATTCGGTACAAAAAATGTATCGCCATTGTTAATGCCTAACAAATTGTTGCTATATAAACAAGTTTTAAAGCCTGTATGGACCTATGGTATTCAGCTGTGGGGCTGCACCAGCCAAAGCAATCGTCAAATCATACAACGTTTTAAAAAAAAAATACTAAGGGATATAGTCAACACGCCCTGGTACATTAGAAATAGTGACCTCCACCGGGACCTCAAGATGGATGTCGTAAACATATGTAGTTATACAAAAAAGGATTGTGTGGTTTTATGAAACCACGGTAAAAGTGAAACTTCTATAGGCGCCGCCATATTGGCCTGGGCTGCTCTGACGAGCGCCTTTCACTTTATCCCTACTCCGCGGCCGACCGTCACGCGACATGCAACACACAGACGAAAAAGTTTGAGACGATGTAATAAAAGTTTCACTTTAAAAATATTCAGAAGCTCATGAACACAGACTTCATCACCACGTGAATGTTGAGACGATCCAACTCCTTGACAACACTGAATTAGTACGAAGACTACAAAGGGTTAAACCTTTTGAGTTTGTTTAGTGCAGAGTAAGTGAACTTAAAGTGCTGACTTTTACAAAGAACACGTGAATCAAGTGTCTTCCCCTTAACTTATAGTGAATAAGAAAGACGTTATTGGACGACTTCTTAATTTTATAATTACCTACTTAGCAGTTTAATAGTACATTACTGCCGCGGTCTATAATGACTACTTTGCTGGTCGCGCTGATGATGGCCGATAGCGCAGCGTAGCGCAGCTCCAGGCCGACACAGCGCGGTCAGCGTGCAGCACTTGATGGACGAGCTGAGATAAAGGCCGAGGCCGTAGGTCGAGGCCTTTACAGCGAGGACAGCAAGGGCTGCAATGATGGCCACGCTGGAAGGCCTAGAGCGTAGCTAGGCTAGCTCGAGGCAATCATAGCGTGACCAGCGAAGCAGTCATAGTGGGCCAAGGCTTGTATAGTGCTTTACTCAAAAATGCAAGTACCTAATCTAAATAAAACCGGCAAGTAATTTCAATCAAATATATATTAATTAACTAGAAATTTAATTAAAATGACAATTATGAAAAGTACAGTTACTAAAATTCAACACCGACTTTCCCGGTTTGACAATGGTAGTTGGAACTATACAGCCAAATATGGAATAAAATCTTTTTGTACCTATCTCTACAAATACAAACAGCTGTGTTTTAAATAAAATCTTTTTGCATTTGATTTTTTAAAACGTTGAAACGTTAAAATAGCGGCCGGCAATGTTTTGCCGGCCTGTTAGAGCGACCAGCAAAACTTTGCCGACCGCTCCTTGAAACAGAACGGCAAGGTCGACTTTGCTCAAACAAGGTTGTCAAAATAATGACCACATTACATGCATTTTTGAGTAAATTATATTTAAATTACTTATTAGCTAATAGACTTGATTGTAATGTGAATAAAGTATCACCAATTGTGATACCTTATAAAGGAAAAAAAATTGCACTCCACAATACTTATTGGTAAAACAGTTGCTAGGCTTATAATTAATTAAACAATTATAAACCCTGTCGGGCACAGCATTGTAGGAGAGAGGCGGAAGAGCGCTTATTTGTGTTTGTATTGTTTATTTGTATTGTTTATGTATTCTTTTAATTCTTTTTGTTGTTTCTAATTGTAATATAAAAGCTGAACTTTTTGTAACGAGAATCAGAAAACGTCAAAATAATTTACTTCAATTACGTTTGAACTTGCCTTCGAACCAATGAACAACAAACCGGTATTGACAGATTCTTACCAAGAGTCAATGACCTCTCTATTCTGTAGAGTTCCTTCACTGAAGGCTCGTGCAGACTGGCGCGACCGGTAATTGCTCTACCGTGAAGTTTTCTTAGAAATTGTTTTATTAGAGTCGCGTCACGCCTGTTTTTGGGAGCCTTAACGTAGACAGAGTATAGCAATACACAAGTTTAAATAATTATAATGCATTGGCAATTACTTTAATTGCCAAGAGCCTCGACCAACACCTAAGGAGGCTCTCGTTGGGTAGCTGGATTAAGGGCTTGATTCAGAAAGCGGTACTTCTGGACACGGTTCGCATTGCTTGGAGGTTCCTCTCTTTGGAGCCCTGACCGTAGCTTGGAACCTGCTTCTGATACTGGAAGGCTAATTATTAATATTTTTATATGTTTTTATATTATTATAATTTAAAATATAATTTACATTTATTTAATTAAATAAAGGAAATAATAATGAAACAAGGACACACTTGATAGATCCAATAGTAAGAGTAAACGAGACAGAAATATATTTTCACTATCTCCTTCGCGTATGCAATCTTTTTGTCTTTGTAGCGTCTCAATAGAACTGCCGTCACGCATGGTACGATTTCTTTGAAAAGTATTACCCGGCTACATTAGATAGTACCGGGTCACATGTGACTGTCAAAGACTCGCTGACAGCTAAACTATACAGTTCTCTAAACATCTCTTCGAAATTCGAACGATGTCCTATGATTGATGTTGTTCTAAAAATAAATGAATTCGCTTCGCTTCGGAAATGTGTGCGGTCACTTGAGTGTGTGAGGTTCAACGTGAACTTTGCTGAATAGCACTTCTTTTAGTAAAATTAAATATATCATTATATATAGCGTATTACATATAGCGCCAAAACGAAGGTCACGGACGTACCCAGAAAGCTGCTAAGCTTAAGTGGGACTGGACCGGACATGTCTGCCGCATGTCAGATGCCAAATGGGCTAAAAGGACCACTGATTGGGTCCCACTAAACGCACGACGACATCGCGGCAAGCCGAGACGAAGATGGCGGGACGAGCTTGACTCCTACCGAAAAGACTGGCCGACACCAGCAATAGACAGAATTGTGCGGAGAAGGGAGAGGGAGGCCTTTGCCCTGCAGTGGGATAATACAGGCTAGTTAGATTAAATTAGAAAGGACACGTTATTAAATGGGCTTAAAATAAAATAAAAACTGAAGCGCTATGTTGTGCGGTTTTTCTGATAGGGAAAATTATCCAGGATGACCTTTCAAAAACAAAAAAAATATTAAAAGCACCGTTAATAAATAAATTAATATTTTAAAATCCGGATATTTTTTGTAACGTAATATTATTTTTGCACATTGAAACAAGGAAAAAACAGTTAAATATCATTGTTTAAAGCTAATTATATATGTTATTTAAAACATTTTAATACAATATTGGCTTTAAAATAAAACCAAAGAATTATCTCCACAATTTGGATGTATGGCATTGATTCTTTTGCCTTCTAATGTAATCTATGAAAACATTACCTGTGTCAATAAGGTTGTCACAATTGTCAGTTGTCACTGTCATGTCACTTAACTCATTGTCAAAATCGCTATTTCCGTTTGCCTTTAGATTAGGGGTGGGTCGTTACGTGATTTTTGCGAAACGTAACGTAACTAGTGACTACAACGACGTCACCGGTTTTGAAAACTAGTGATTTTAGTAACTAGTTATTTTTCAAATTCTATTCGGTGATTCAACACGGTGATTCTATCGAAGTGTTACAGTTATTTGCGAAACGAAAATATAAATGGTTACCTACGTAATAGGTTATTTTTGGAACGAATTCTTTTGTTTCGTTTCACTCTTTTCATTCGATCACTGCATTGTAATGGAACTAGTTACAAAAATCACGTCTTTATGTGTGACTCGAAACTAGTTATTTGGTTACATGCCCCGTAGCCAGTTATTGTAACTAGTGACGTTAAATAACGCCCATACCTACTTTAGATTATAGGTTATCCTCTCGCGTGTCCGGCAGACTCATTGAGTCCGCGGTGAATTTTGCCTTATGTGTCAACGGACTCAAGGTGTGTAATCCGCCAACCCGCACCAGACCACTAAACACCACCAACACCTAACCCTTCTCATTGTGAGAAGAGGCCCGTGCCGAGCAATGGGACAGTTAGGGGCTGAATTTATTTTTTATTAGAGAAGTTGTGTTAACGCAGAAACGCTATTATTTACAATAAGAATAAATGATTTATGATAAGGATAATGAATTATATACCAAAGATCCTTATTTTCTGCTACAATTTGGGACTTTATCATCATGAAGTCGATTAACTGCAGAATGACTACTGATGGTTATAATACTTACGAATCTTCCAAGGCGAGCCAGTAAACCAGACAAACTAGATTGGACCTGCCTTTTGTAAATAGTCGCTCCAGTAGGTCGAAATAGGTGAACATTTGTATTTTAGGTAGAGAAATAAAAGTAGCTAATGTATTTGTTTGTATTTATTCTACCTCTTCATTTTCAACATCTTCCCTTACAATTATATTATCAAGAAACTGTGCAGGCGGTAATATACAGTATATGTACAGTTTTTGATGTGTAAGAATATTTTTCTTTAAAAACAATGGCACATGTTTCCTTTTGTGACTCATACAGTCCGGAACAAAACAATGAGTAGTGGTGTGACTATAAGCATCTAATGTAAGGCTTACAATAGGTTCTCAGACAACATTTTCAATGTCTGTGTTGGCAGAACTGGGAGGCTCCACTACAGAGCTGGATCCACTAATGAATGGATTTGGATCTTCCGGAATATTGTCATTATCAGTGCTGACAGTACTTGTTATTAATAATCCGGATCCACTTTCTGCAGGTGGTGGTGGTTGCCGATGAGCCCTTTGCCAACAAGCATTACATGCACGGGCATTAGAAGGCATCTGCAATTGAAGGCACAATTAGTTTTAGTAATTCTAATGTAGGTGAATAATTATACAAACAGAAAAAGTAACTGGATCACTCAAGTTATGCTTGAATTGCTGCTGAATTAACTTTTGGAATAATCTATACAACAAGCAGGTACACTTACCTTAAGAGGACTGATTATATTGGCAGAATAAATCCATTCAGCATCACCATAATTTAGTGGAAGAGATCGTCTCCCAGTTCTTCTTGCAATGGATATGCCACAACATACAAAAACTGAATCATGACCAAATTAACGTTCACCTATATTGCCTTCATTCCTGTTATTTGATTCAAGAATCAATATGCTAAAACATTCTTGACATAGGTAGTCTTCATCAATAACCTTAAACAAGAAAAAATGCATATTTTGATCTATACCACAATTCAGTAATTTGTTATAAATATTTTATACTCTTTTTTAAGTTGATGATGATTATGACTATGCTAATATGGTAACTTAACGTTGCCATGAGCCTGAGCATAACACTATCGATTTTCTATTATCACCTTGCACAAATATGGAAAGATTAATAATAAATACAGTTTATATGTACCTAGTCTAGTTGTAATTATGGATATTCAGATTTTTTGCTACATACCTGTCTGGCAATCCATTCTTCTAATACACTCAATATCCATATGTGTTGCATCGTATTAATATTGTTGTGTAATTGGAATAGCACTCCAGCAATTAATGCAGTGAGGCATGATGGTGAGGATTACCTGAAAGATAAAAACATCATTGTGGGTTCAGAGCCTGTGAGTCAGTCTACGGTAAATCAATTCATCGTGTTATAATTGTGCGTTTGCACTGGCGAAACATTCACAACAAAACATGTTGAAATCTCTATTTTCTGTCAGTGTTCCATACAATGCTTGACAGGAAATAGAGATTTCAAAATGTGTTGTGATGTTTCACCAGTGCAAACGCACAGTAAGGCAAATCTTAACGCAATACTTATAACTTATGCAAGTATTTGTTATATAGCTACAAGGCCACAAGACTATGGACTGTTCTAGGCAGTGCAAATTGACTCGATCGTTTGTTAGAATCACATCGTATAGAAAATAGGTACTAACCTTAAACAGCTACGATATATGGATGTTAAAATTGCGTGCAAAATCCAAGTTCGAGTGAGAATTAATCAGGGTCGTCAGTATCGCCGGTCGTCGGGTGTTCAAATCGTGTGCAGTATCAAAGAATCCAAATTGAATGCCAGGTCACATAAAGATAAACTTAAAACAAGAAACTTGAACAAAAATAACAAACAACAAAACACTAATTCAAAACACTCGTATCCGTTCCGTTCGCAAACGCGCATTGAATTTGACACTAAATTGACGTTCACATTTCACAATGACAATAATGACATCCAACAGAGCAGTGTTGCCAAAATTAATAATTATTGAGGGTTGCCATTTATATTTTAAATTATAATTATTAAATGAGCAGTTTACTAGGGAAGTGTGCTAGTAAAAAAAGAAAAAAAAATACACAAAGTCTCCTTAATTTATGTACTTTCATAAAAATATAACTTCTTTTCGCTTCATAGCAGCTTCGAATAAAAGCCCAGCCTCCATACAAAAACCTAACATGTCCTTTATATGTAATTTGACTAGTCAAGTCCCATACTTAGATGTAGTCGTTAAATGTTATCGTTTAATACATAGATTCAACAAAGGCCTGTTATATTCAAATTAGTGCGAATTGGAATTATACAGGCGAGGGAATTACTCTTCCGAGTCGATGCGATAAGGGTTACATATAAGTACCTACAAGGTTTGTTACTGGATTTGCTTGGTTTTCCTGGATAAATGTTATTTCAAGACACGGCCTATGAATTTTTGATCCCAGATTGAAGAGCGTTTATTCTGAAAGTGGGCAACGTCGCAAATATATGTCAAATATTTCGCTGTTTTGATTAATTTGGCAATATTACTGTATGGAAATAAGAAATATGGCTAACTAGCTAACTAGAATATTAATAATGAAATGCAATAATTAATATCGTAACACCGAATATTTTTAGATGTAAATAAAGTATTTGGAAACTTTCCAAATGCCTTTTTTACACTTAAAACGGCTACAACATCAAATTCAAAGTTATAACTGCGATTCATTATTACCCCCCCGTCACACCCTCCCCCGTCACAACCTCCCCGTCACACCCTCCCCCGTCACACCCTCCCCGTCACACCCTCCCCGTCACACCCTCCCCCGTCACACCCTCCCCCGTCACACCGCTAACATAGCTCTTGCGGTGACTACCAGTCGCGCGCAAACTATATTACAAATTATTTAGAATTTAGATTATTAAATCTATGTTAGTATAACAATTAGGCACACACAAAATAATAAAACATTAGCCACGACTCTAGGGTTTCAACCCCAAAAAGCTCGAAAATATAGTGACCCGTACAAATACCTGTACATTATTATAATTCAGTTTATTCATTAATATATTTTAATTCTATTCAAATCTATTCAATAATTAAATCGCACACATTCCTTAAACACAATCAAACAGATATTTTATAAGTAGAATATATGGTAATACTAGTACTACGGTACGGTTTATTCATAAGTTATTAATTAAAATAAACTTTGCCTTTGTAATGTTAATTCTAATGAGTATTAGCTCGAGTTTGTCCGTAAGTATGCATTGTTTCAATTTGTAATTTATATTACTTCAGCTTTATAAAATATATATGTGAGAATATGTTTTTTTTTTTTGTATGAAATGAAGAAATTATTTTATTTACTTACATTCACTAGTAATGTAACTTAACAGTTTTTAACACAACTAACTATTTCCACTAGGTACTAAATTAAAAGACTAACTGTATAAATAAAAATAAAAACGACACTTAGGCGTCGAAGTATTCGACTATAATGTTAGTTATTAAAAGAAATAAAAAAAATTAAAACAAAAATCCGACTGCTAAAACACATAACTGAAAAGAGAAAAACAAGCATTATAATCTATAGAATTTTGGTATTGCATTTCCCTCCTTCTGGGGCAGTCGGGTAAAAAATAAAAAATATTTGGAACACACACAGAAAATACAAACTATACAAAAAACCGGCCATGTGCGTGTCGGACTACGCACAATGAAGGGTTCCATAGTTGAAATGAATTTATCCCAAATACAAACTTAACACTGTAGTTGAAATACATGGTCTCCCATACATTCCATCTGCAAATGTAAGTTTGTACGCACAATATTGAGAGATTTACCATGTTATTTTAAGACCATAGACTTCTTATAGGTTTTCCTGTATGAGTAAAGAGCCGTACTATGTATTTTTTTCAAAATTTTAGTTCCAGTAGTTTCGGAGATGCCTTAATGGTCAATTTTCATTGAATTTCTTAAATATTTTGAAAAGTATTTATTTTAAAATTATATAAAAAATATAATTAAGATCCTCGCAACAAGTTCTTTCATTCGATATGTCACACGTTACTGTTAGCAAAACTTTTTTTTAATTTTCTTGTTTTCCCTCCATAAGTGACCCCTATATTCAAAATTCATTTATTTACGTTACACGTTCGTATTTGGGTCACAGAAATACATACATGTACCAAATTTCAACTTAATCGGTCTATTAGATTCGGAGAAAATTGGCAGACAGACACACGAGTGATCCTATACGGGTTCCGTTTTTCTTTTGAGGTACGGAACCCTAAAAAGGACATAAAACTAACAAAATCATGAAAACAAAAAAACACAAGTGCGGATACAAAACGGCTCATATCTCAGCTTATTGCTGCGATATTTCAAAAATAAATACCGCTGAGCTGGTATTCTAAAAAAAAAACAATTCCAAAAAATCGGACATCCCAAATATTGGATACTTCAGGGCCGACCGGCCGCCCGGCCGTACGGTCCGTATCAGCTGATCTTGTTACGTCTCTATTACTACCGACAGCGCCGGCCATCGGAAATCCGTGACGCCTTGTGATATGTCCAATTAACAGCCATGTTACGTTTGACTCGTGTATAAGGCGAGCCAATTAAAATCGGATTTTTGCAGTTGAGTTTTTTGGTGTTTTCCTTGATTTTAAAGTGTTGTGTTTCCTCCATGGCATGGGCAACTGGGGCATACAGCTTTTGAGTCCGAGTCAGGTTTTGGCTTTTGTAAATTTTTGGTGTTGCTAAAATGACAGAGTAGAATGTTTAAAAACCCGATCTAAATAGATATTGACCGTAAGTTTATAATCTATCGGTATTATTTCCGTTAGATTATAAACTGTCGAAAAATTGTAAACTGGGTGAAATAGCGCTCATTACGCAGTTGTCAGTCGGTTTCTCATGGATATATTATAAACTATTGAAAAATAATGCGTTAAATCGTAAATGATTGGTCGCAGTTCACAATTTTTCGACAGTTTATAATCCAACGGAAATAATACCGATCGATTTTAAACTAACGAAGTTTATAATTCTACGGTGACATGTACCTGGGCGACCGAGCTCTGCTCTAGTGAAAATAAAGAATGCTCATTTAATAATATAGGAAAGTTTATACTAATCCATGTATAGTACCTACATATTCCATGCTGCTATGATAGTAGGTACTTACTAATTCCATGCTGCCATGTCATTATTTTAATGTTATTATTCTCATGTCGAGCTCTACTCAGATAAAAATACAGCGAAAATTAATTTTTCCAGATATGAGACCTAGTTAGATCGATTTTTCGCCCCCGTAAACCACTATATTGCAATTTTCATCGAAATCGTTAGTGCCAATTTCGAGAACGTGAATACAAATATATATAATATACAAATATTGCTCTTTTAATAGTTTAAGATACTGCTTCTTTGGTCTTATGGTCGATTCCCAGGTCAGGGATTTCATAGCAGCCCGGAGTCTGGATTTGTGCCCGGTTGACGGTACCTAATAAACTTGTCCTCTATTACGTGGGACTTAACCATAACTGGAGAAATGTACTATAAGTACACCTCTGCCTAACCCTTCGGGGTTTAGAGGCGTGATGTTATGTTATGTTATTAGTAGGTAATAATATAAATCATCCAATCGAACGACACATTCCAGCCATACAACTTTCAGGGAACATAAATTCTGCGACCCCTAATTTAGGACCACCATACAAATTAAAGTACAACACATAAAATTACGCTTTCGCATAAAATATTACCCCATAATCGGGCTACAGGGGAAATTAGCCGTGGAACTGGAATAAACGAGTTGTGACCGGAACAAACCGGTTTAAACCGGATTAAATTGGTTTTAAATGTTCCTCATTGTGAGATGAGATGATGATGATGATACCGTCCCCACGGGCGATTGTCGAGTAATATTACAGCTTTAATTTTGAACAAAATGTGTTATTTGTGCATGACATTATATGCTTGTTGTGAATATGAATACACCATTCACCTAATTAATAACCTCGCGGAAAATTGTCAGCCTATTTTCTATGCCCTGCATTTTGTAACATAAAATCGAAGTAACTGCGTAACTGTGTAGTTTTGGTTACTGTTTTTTTATTATTACTTGTATATAGGGTCACTTGTATATAGGAGCGGGTGAGTCTTACGTTTGGATTGAGGATTAATCGCAGTAAGACCAAGATGATGATTGTAGACCGTAGCAACAACAACTCGCCAGACATGACACAGATTGCAAACTGCGACATAGTACAGTCCTACATATATCTTGGTGCTATGATCAAGAACAAGTGCAGCTGCGTGGATGAGGTGAAACGGCGTATGGCTTTGTCTAGAGGGGCAATGGACAAACTAAAAAAAATATGGAGGAATCGCAACATAACTAAGGCCACTAAGATCAGGCTGGTCCGTACACTTGTATTCCCCATATTTCTGTACGCAGCTGAGACGTGGACATTACGAGAACTGGAAAAGAAAAAAGTAGATGCTCTAGAAATGTGGTGCTGGAGAAAAATGCTTGGGGTATCATGGACAGAATTCCGCACAAACGTCTCCATACTCCAAGAACTCGGTATCAAACAGCGTCTATTAGCACTAGTACAGGCTCGAATACTAAAGTTTTTTGGTCATGTCTCCAGGCGGAATAATTACTCCATAGAGCGTCTAGTGGTGCAGGGCAGAGTGGAAGGTAATAGGCCACGCGGGAGGTCACCAATGAGGTGGACCGATCAAATAAAATCCGCGGTTGGAGGCCCTGTTAATGAATGCGCTAGACTGTTATGTAACAGAACCAGATGGAGGGAGATCGTGAGGCGGGCAACTACTACACCTGCGATTGGACATAGTTTATTGTGACCACGACCGCTCTGTCAAGAGCGATACGAAGAAGAAGAAGAATATAGGGTCAAACTAAAATACCAGAAGAAAAATAATATAACTTTCGAACACAAAAGCACTGCTTATTATGTAATGAAAAAGAAATATAGACAACTGCGTATGAGAGCAAGAACAGCAGAAGACACAAGGGCTATTTGTCGTCATGTATAAAATACTCCGAAATAAAACCCATTTACCTATTACTACGATAAGCAAACGTGAACACAATACCGACAAACGATTTAACAAGAAACTCGACCAGTGTTCATACAGTTACGAACAGAAATATATTACTTTGGCCATAATATCTGATTTCATGATCTATCCATGAATATCTGTCGTCAAGATGACGGCAAATATATGTTATATTTTTTTTTTTATATTGTTTCATTCTCTGAGTCTATCAATCTGCCTAGCCTTTTCCCAACTATGTTGGGGTCGGCTTCCAGTCTAACCGGATGCAGCTGAATACCAGTATTTTACATGGAGCGACTGCCTATCTGACCTCCACAACCCAGTAACTGGGTAATACAATACCCTTGGTAAGACTGGTTGTCAAACTTTCGGGCTTCTGACGACCCGTAACGACTGTCAAAGATCCACGAATGACAGCCGGGACCAACAGCTTAACGTGCTTTCCGAGGCGGCGGCGAGGCGGTATTTCATTCTCTGAGTCTATAATTGATTTTTATGTTAGGCCCTATCCCTTCACATTTACTAACTGATTATGTTTACATACTGTATGGCGGGACACAGGTACAGGTATTCCTAGTGCAGACACCAGTCTCTCACAAACTATTGTCGAACTGCCATTGTTTGTGAAGAGAAAATAAATTATGTGAATTTTTGGAAGGCATATACAAGTGGCAGCACAAATATGTGATATCAAAGTAACACCAAAATATCTGACGAGGCAAGAGATGCCAAAATATAAGCTTCAAAAAGATGTGTCACCTCTTAGAATGCAATAATATCGGACATCTTTTTCGTTTAAGCTCGTGACTGTACGTAGTTTGTAAACCATCAAACGATGGTAATTGCTTTCTATTGTACCCTCTATCTATCTATCTATCATCAAACTACGATGTGTCCCCTTTGACCATTATTTGGTAGTCTTGTAATTGAATTTACGTAGGTACAGGGGAATTCAAAAGTGTTGATTGTACGGTTTCAATATTGTATTTGTTGGAAATATGTCATGATTTGACTGATCGGCACGCCAGCGCCACCAAGCGGCGTTCGATAGAGTCTACAACATGACGCTCGGACCGGCCGGAGAGTTCATCGGTGGCGGTCAAGCAGTGAAGACGTTTAGAAACTGTCGTGTGTTTCGAATAGTTGTGTCGTGTACTTATTTATTTATTTATTTAACCATTTATGTACACACAAATAATACACAGAGAAGACAAAAGGAACAGAAAAATACGTACAAAGGTGATGCTTATTTCTAATGAAATCTCTTCCAGCATACCTGCGATAGGACAGAGGATAAAAAGAGATGTAGACACCGTGTGTAAGAGTAAAGAGAAAGTAAAATACATAAAATCAAAACAATTCACTTAATTAAATAAAACTAATAATATGAAAATATACTTACTTACATACATACAAACATACATACTTCTAAAATAAATAACACTAATATAATGTAACAAAAATATATACATAAAATACGAAATAAATACCTACGCAATTATGACGAAGTGGAAAGGTAGTGTTCTTTCACTCTTCTTTTAAATACTGCAACAGTTTGGCAGTCCCTAATGTATGGCGGAAGTGAATTCCACAACCGCATCGCGAGCTTACATTGTGTGTTATTGCTAGTGTGATTAATTTGATCGTGAAATATAATTTTATCTGAACTGCAAACAGTTTTTCTATTGCGCAGTAACCAACACTACCCACAATAGTTAAAGTCCGGCTAATAATAACGAAAGAGACACATACCCTCCTCCGTCATATTTATTAATGAAAATTGTTTCGAATTTAAATTAATTTAAGTGGCATAGTATCCCAATAACTAATGCGACCTGACGAGTAACGAATCTTAAGTTACGATTAAGATTACCAAGTCTAAACATAAATAAATAATACTACTCACACCCACACTTCAAATTACACACAATAAATAGGCACTGGTTAAGCTCATTCGATCGTAGATCTCTTAGAGCAAGGAATCGTCGCGGCAATCGACCGGCAGCGTCTAAAGACGGCAGTACTAATAATAGTCGTCTCACCGAAAGTGTGTTGAGCGGTTCTGTCACAGACCGCCTTCAAAGCTGTCAGTTTCTATACGTTATTAGTATTGCAGTGCGAGTAAACGGGGACACGCTGGGTTTGTATGGAAAGTGTTGCCGAGGCATCTCCGTGCTCTGATAGACCTCATCTATCGCTTTCCACCAGGCGATATCGAGGTCAAAAGCAAACCCAATAATTAAAAGGAATATCTATCTGCTAACCCTAAATTATAACGACACAGAAGAATTACTAAAACCATAACTTAAACAACTCACAAATTCACACCTACACTCATTCATACATATCTACACTCACCCTTACACACCTACACCCACCCATACAACACACACCCGGCACATAAATAGATACTACCTTTTCCTTGTTAATAATTAATTTAAAGCCCTTTTACTTTCTTCCCACCGTTTCTTATTCCCTAGTTTATTTTTATTTTTTTACATAAGTGCACATTACTAAATTGTAAGTAACTATATTAACATCCATAATGGACGAATGGATGACCCCTGTAACACAGGTTTTTCCTATCATGGGGGTCATTGTTTAATATTTTGTATCAGGCTATTTCCACGTGTAATTAAGTGTCAACCTGTATCTGTGTACTTTTTACGTCAAATAAATATATTAAAGTAATATCTTTTTATGTGCCGGGTATGTGTTGTATGGGTGGGTGTAGGTGTGCAAGTGTGAGTGTATGTTGTTATGGTTATAGTCATTCTTCTGTGTCGTTATAATTTAGGGTTAGCAGATATTCCTTTTAAATTATTGGGTTTGCTTTTGACCTCGATATTGCCTGGTGAAATAGCTGTCAGTTGAAAGGATAATATAATCTTCTTCTTTTTCGTGTGGTTAGTGAGTAACCTGGTGTCAGAATTTTTATGCCGTCCATGGGCTTCTCTGGCTTGGCTTCACATGCCGTCGAGAAATATCTCTCAAGCATGCCGGTTTCCTCACTATGTTTTCCTTCACCGTTTTTGAAGCAAGTGATAATTATACAATATGCACATGAATCCGAAAAGTCAGAGGTGCGTGCCATGGGTTTGAACTCGAGACTTATGACTTGGCAGTCCGACGGTCACACCACTAGACTATTACTGTTTTTTAACAATTTATGTTAATAAAAAACTTAAAAGAAACACCAAAATATTCATAAAGAAAAAAGAAAAATATTTTATTTGAGACACGCATAGGAAATACAAACAGTAATTAAAAAAGAAATCTTAATATTTAATTCTTTTATTTTAAGAAATATTTATAAATGTAATTTAATAAGAACTAAAATGAATAAAAAATAAGAAAGGAGCATTTTAAAATAACAAACTAACAATAAAAAAGTCATCAACTTTTGCTGCCAACAGTACATGCCACATCAATTTACCTACAACAATAACAAGTTCAAACTATTTGTCACGTCAGTCATCGCAAATAACACTATAATAGATTCGCGACCCAACACAATCGTGGTACACATATACTTACAAAGAAAAGGTATTACCAGGAAGTTATTTCATTCACAATCACGAAGAGCGACGTTCCAATAGTAGTGAGGATGGAGCCCTCGGGTTTGTAAGGCGCACTGCATACACTGCGATTGGCCGTCAGTTGGATTCGGTCATACTGAGAAGCATAAGACATTTTTTACAAAAAAAAAAACACTACAAAGTGAAAAATAACTTCTTTTCGAAAGTCAGTGTCTTTGGTTTTGAAATTTCGTTTTTTGCCACCGACTTCCGATATTAAAGTTGTTTTTCACTTTGCAGTGTTTCTTTCTGGAAGTTTTTTGTTTTTTTTTTTTTTGTAAAAAGTTTTTATTTTTCAGTTTTTGGTTGTGATACCTTCCCCACACAAATTCGAATACCACTATCTGATATGTAAATAACAGTGATAGGAACTTATCATACCGTCACTGGAAAGGCAAAATTACTTAACCGCCATATAAATAGTATGGCAGTTAAGTAATTTTGCCTGTCCAGTGACGATATCATCCACATACTAGTGGGACAAAATACGTATTATTGAAGACTAACTCAAAAACTATGCTAGTAAAGATAATAAAATTTATATGGGACCACCTCGAGAGCACACCCTTTCAAACAAAAAAAGCGGTCCACAATTGAGGGAGAAATCGTATCCTACCAAATATCCAAATCAATAACCTCCTTTTTGGAAGTCGGTTAAAAAGTTATTGAATGGTGATGCAATTTGACAAGATGGCGGGCAATAGAAGAAGCTTGACTGTATTTGAACGCGCGACGATAAGATACCAACTAAGAATACTTTTACAAAATACTTTCCTAGCATGGCAATTATTTTTTCTGTCATTGCTTCATTTTTAATTATTTTTACCTATTATGGTATAATAATCTTATTCCAGATGCATTGTCTTCACATACAATTATATAATTAATGTATACAAATATTGTAAAACATTTTAAAAGAGTAACGGTGGAGTTTCTTGCTCATTCTTCTCCATACGAAAGCTACCTTTTGGAAGGGGCGACTAGAATCAATTCTATTTTTTGTAAATTTTGACGTTCAAAAGTGTCTTTTTGTGCCTAACTGAAATAAATTATTTGACTTTGACTTTAACGCTTTAGAGGTATGAGGAACAGGGTGTAAAGTTCTCTCATCCTCTATGAAAAGGGAGGATCCTCCGACCAGACGCGTGTCGTGTCTGGCGGACAACTGCCCGACGGTTGAAGTGGGAATCTTGTATATATGTCGATCACGCGGTAAACTCTAATTGCGCGATGCAGGATTTGTGTGACGTCATGTCTTTGATGCGTAGTTTGTATGTGGCGGTGTAACCGCTGCAGCGCTTTAAAGTATCAAAAACCGGCCAAGTGCGTGTTGGACCACGCACAATGAAGCGTTCCGTAGTTGAAATGAATTTATCCCAAAAACAAACTTAACATTGTAGTTGTAAAACATGTTCTCCCATACATTCCAACTGCAAATGTAAGTTTGTACGCATAATATTGAGAGATTTAACGTGTTATTTTAAGACCATAGACTTCTTAAAGGTTTTCCTGTAATCTATGAGCAAAGAGCCATATTATGTATTTTTTTAAAATTTTGGGCCATTGGTTTCGGAGATAAGGGGGGAATGGTCAATTTTCATCAAATTTGTTAAATATCTTTAAAAGTATTTATTTTAAAATTATAAAAGCCCTTTAATTTGATATGTCACACGATACTGTTAACGAAGTATAACAACGACATTATAGTCGTAAAATCTAGGCAGAAGTATCTCGTGTGCATTGCCCCGAATAGAATATAACACGTTCCGTTGCACGCAGACGCGACCCCGCTCGCGTGGAAAATATATTCATTGACGTCTAATTCACTTTTCTGTTCCCACTTCCCGTTTTAGACAGCAATGGATTGCGTTCTAATATTATATTGTCGAGTTCGTAGCGGACGTAGATTTGTTGTAGAGGATCTACGGCGTAGCTGCTACCAAGTGCTACGACATAGCTTCTACGAAGTGCTACGGCGTTTTTTTGTTTTTAGAAACTTTGGTTTTATTTTATTTCTGAAGTTTGCTAGGAAGTCGTAATAAAATTATAAAAGAAAATATTTCTAACACTGTTCGATAGAGAGAAGATTTTAATAAAATCGTATTAATGAAATCTATATAATTTTTCAATAACAACTGTTTCGATTAACATCTTTTCGCAGCCATTATTACATAAATGATAAAAAAAATAAAATTAAGTTAAATTGAAATTCTTGTATCACTAATAGAAAATCTCATTTTGTAAGAGTTTTAGAGATGTTTAGAGTTTTGTGTAAAGTAGTATTTAATGGAAATTAAAATGTTTCGTTAGCTGTAAACTTGTAATGGAAATAAAACTGGAAAGCTTTATTTCTAATAAATATATCTCATTTGCGTTGTGTCAATATTAATTATTTTACAGTAGGGTATGCTTTTGCGAAGACATGTGACATCTACCAAACCGCACCGGGCCCGCGTGGTGGATTACGGCCCACTCCCTCTCACAGAGAGGAGGCCTGTGTCCCAGCAGTGGGAACATTTATAGGCTGATGATGATGAGGGTATGCTTTTATGTAAAATAAACCAAGATTAGACAGCATATGCTAATTCAGCAACTCACAGAAATTAGAGAGTTTTGCCTATCTCTCTAACTCTATTTTTTACTGCAATACAGAAGTGAGTAACCAATATTTTGATATAAAGGAGTGTCCGTGAAGTTTCTTCCCCGTTCTTCTCCATAGGAACCTACTACGCTGTGGAATGGGCAACTAGCTTCATCTTTCTGACTGACCGATCGCTTAACAATTCAAAAGTACCTGTAATTGGTTTATTTGAAATGAATATTTTTTTAACTGACTTCAAAAAAAGGAGTAGGTTCTCAGTTCATCGGTTTAAAAAAAATCTTTGTTCCCCGATTACTTGAAGACGGCTGAACCGATTTGAAAAAATATTTTTATGTTTTAAAGGTTATACTTTCAAGTTGGTCCCATTGTCATTTGGTCACGATCTGATGATGGGATCTTGGACCGACTTCCAAACTACAAAGTGAAAAATGACTTTAATTTCGGAAGTCGGTGGCAAAAAACTAAAATGTTGATCCAATGACGCTGACTTCCGAAATTAAAATTAATTTTCAATTTGTAGTTTAGAAGTCGGTTGTGTTTTTTGTAAAAAAGTTTTTTTAGTGATAGCTGTTCGTCAGGAATAATCTGTAAGAATGCAATAGTCAGTGTATCATGTATTGTACCATTAGGTATTGATAGTGCCATCCACGAAGACGCGCCCCACTCCGCTCAGCTCCGTACTAAAATACAGCTTACAGTACAGTAATGGCGGAGTGGGGCGCGTCTTCGTGGATGGCATTGTCTATAGTTTATGCAGGAACGCAGGCGTTCATATCTAAGTGTTTGGTACCTAAAGGGTTTAACAAACTAGATTTATTCAGAGAAAAAGTTAAAATTAGTAAAGGATCACTTAAGACAAAATTAAAAAAACATTATACAGGATAGCAGATAAAATTAAAAACATTGTTAATATATGAGTAGTAGGTATGTGTGTAAGGTGGAGCATTGTTATGTAAAAGAGCGCCTCTCGCCATCAAACGTAAAAGTTTGGCGAGTTTAAAATTAAGTAACACCTCTGTATTATAATGTCATTAAATAAATAATTATAATAAAAAAATCACTACCTCATTTCATTAAAAACGTCTAAGGGGCCTCTGCGAGTTGGCTTCGGCCCCTCGTACGCCTTCCAAAGGTCCGGGACCCCTGGGTCTCGAGAAATGTCAAAAAATCACTAAAAACGAAAATCTTCGCAAGCGATGGGAAATTGCTACTGAAGGCGGTGGGTGTCGATCCAAGACGAGCTGCTTCTCACACGGACAACTGTGTGTCGCTTGCTCCCGAGTCACCAGTCCTGACTCTGTATATTTTGGCTGCTGAGATTAAAACTATAAACGTTGTAAACAAGGAAGATGCATAAAACGTGGCTGTTATTTTGGTATATTGTGCTAGGTATCTTACGACTTCCACGCGAACGAAGTCGCGGGCAGAAGCTGATTTGAAATAAATGGTTTGAGTTTGGATTTTACAAAACAGTACTCCAAGTCAAATCAAAACTCTGTTTTTAACCAACTTCAAAAAAGGAGGAGGTTACTCAATTCGACCGTATATTTTTTTTTTATATGTGTTCGCGGATAACTTCGTCTTTTATGAACCGATTTTGATGATTCTTTTTTTGTTAGAAAAGAGATATCTTAAGGGTGGTACCATAATAAGGAAACCAGGATCTGATGATGGCATCCCAGAGAAATCGAGGGAATTCTTCAAATATTATAAACACACCTAAAGCAATTTGGGTATTTTTTATAGTAACTCGTGCAGTTGCTCTTGAAAAGCATCATTTGGTGAAGTGGAACTGATGATGAAGACCACAGATGGCCACCAAAACTTCTCAATAGTCAATACTAAAGTATTCCACGGGTTACGATTCGATTACTTTAATAATATGGTTGCCAAGTAATTTATGCTCATTACAATGCTTGTGGAGAAGTGGAGCTTATGGTAAATTACCAGGAGAACTCCTTAAAGATTAACGTCTCTGCATCGGGAAAAGCAATATTTTGTGAAAGGGGATAAGCACTTGACATTAGGCTATTGTAACTTAGATAAATTACAAACTGACCCAATAAAAAGCGAGAAATAAAAACTTTTTACAAAAAAAACAACCGACTTCCAAAAAAACACTACAAAGTAAAAATAACATAAATTTCTGAAGTCGGTGGCAAATAACGAAAATACTAAACCAAAGACACCGACTTCCGAAATTTATGTTATTTTTCACTTAGTAGTGTTTTTTGGAAGTTGGTTGTTTTTTTTTGTAAAAAAGTTTTTATTACTGCAATATACATGAATTTTATGAAACAACACTGCAAGTTCCAGCTACACTGTCTCATATGTTACGTCAGCTGTGTAACTCTGTAAGCCAAGCCATGTGTCACAATTATATCTCCGAAACATAATGTTTGTTGGCACACACCTCATATTTCATGGATGTTGCTTTTAATTGGGATTTGTTGACGGCGTGTGTTTAATTTCAGTCTGATTGCCAGACTGATATATTATGGACTAGCATACATTTATAATTAGTGATTAATGGTTCGGATTATTTTGTTGATGCTGAAATTTGTAGAGAAATATGCTGCCCAATGTACTTTAATAGGTAAAGTCGACAAAATAAATTAAGGCAATATTTTATTGGTTTAATTGCTTGCGTAAAAACATTTAGATATAGGGCCACAGTCAGACGAGGGATGTCAGCTCACTAACAGCATATTGTGTTATTTAAAAGTAATAGTGGTGAAATAGCTGCTTGCATATTTATTTCTCATATTCATGGTGTCATGTGACCTTTGCACTAAAATCATTTGATTAAGTTTAGGTAACCAACCCATGTGATGTTGCAACCTATTTTACAATCTTTATGTTATTATATTATATTATGTTCCTGATAAAAAAGGAAATCTTACTTTGGCTTGAAAGTTATAGCTACGATGATACTGAAAATATTATCAGTAATCTCACCTAGTGGATAGACTCGGATTACACACACAAATTCACACGCCTAAACACACAAACCTTCATTCACACACCCATCATACATATCACCATGCACTTGCTAACCCCGTTTTATTTTAAAACAGAAAATGTTTTAGAGTTATTATTATTTCTTATCTTGTTAATTATTTTTTCGTCTATTTTTCATTTTATTCCAATTTTCTTTTATTAATTTTAAAAATCACTTAATTATATTTAGTCTAAGTCTTCTCATGTTGGTCCATGTAACTGGAGAAACCTCGACCCCTGTCATATAGGATGTCCTAGTTCAGGAGTCGAGACCTCGTTGATGTATGTGTACTGAAGTTTTGGAAATAAATTACTATTACTATATTATTTTTAAATAGTTATTGACGTTGTTCTTTTATTCTTGAAAATAAATTATTATTAATTGTGACTTGGTGATTGAATCAGATAAAAATACAGCCAAATAGATTTTCCATTACACCATGCAAGGAGACGACACACTTTCTCATGTGGATGTCTCATCTCGTTAAACTTTCAGACGGAAACAAACGCCTGTTTCTCACATCGCAATACGAGATCCATCAAACAAATCCGAGCAATAAATTGTAAGTTTCATAGGAAACTGTCAAAGCTGATCCAAGATTAGTGTAACGGCTTAAGGTGTGACTCCCAAAACCTGGCGAACAGCCAGCCGGAGCAAGGCGTTTCCTTTAAATTTATAGCACAACTTCGGTAGAATTTCCTTCACGATTTAGATACGAGTAAGTGCCTACTTACAAGGAAAAGGATTATCTGATAAATTACACCTGAGCTCCAGCGATTTTCGGGAATGGAATAAAATTAGATGAAAGGTTACGTTTATTTTTTTGTGAGGTTTTTGCGAATCCTCCAATGGATTATGGACTAATTCCATTATCGTTTTATTTTATTATTATTTTTCTTACGGTAATAGGGCCTTCTCTTTATATTAAGGACTCTTCATTAAAATCTATGGCAAAAAAAGCGGCTAAGTGCGAGTCGTACTCGCCCATGAAGGGTTCCGTAGCAGCAAGTAACATTGAATGAAAGGTAAATTGCGGCTTACGATTTATGACGTATTAAAAAAAACTATTTGCTAGATCTCGTTCAAACTAATTTTAGGTGGAAGTTTAAGAATATACATCATACATTTTTTTTAGTTTTATCGTTCTCTTATTTTAGAAGTTACAGTGGGACACACATTTTACCACTTTGGAAGTGTCTCTCGTGCAAACTATTCAGTTTAGAAAAAAATTATTTTAGAAACCTCAATATCATTTTTAAAAACCTATCTATACATACCCCACACGTACGGGATTGATGAAAAAAAGTATGGGGAAACCCCAAAATTTTTTGTTTTTTTTTTCTATTTTTGTGTGAAAATCTTAATGCGGTTCACAGAATACATCTTACTTACCAAGTTTCAACAGCATAGCTCATATAGTTTCGGAAAAAAGTGGCTGTGACATACGGACGGACAGACAGACATGACGAATCGATAAGGGTTCCGTTTTTTGCCATTTGGCTACGGAACCCTAAAATAAGTGGGAATACACCCACAACCTTATATCTAAGAAACTATGTATAGGATTTCGATTCGGCAATTTGGGGTCTGAAAGGAATCAAATTAAGATGAAGCTACTCGGGTCAAGGCGCTGACAGCTGGTACAAAGCGAAATGATAAGTTACCGAAACATGAAATAGGCCAAAATCTACGGCTTAGTGACAGGGTGGCTACCCTAGAACGGTTACCAAGAACGATCTTGACCTTGAATGTGCCCTGGCGGCTGAGAGTATGTCATGCTCACTCTAATGTCTCGCTGACGGTGGCGTGTGTGTTGGATCATTTAACTCCCTTCAAAATGGTTGAGCTGAATGGTACTAATCCATGCGTCATGTTCGTGAATGGGCGCTGTCAGTAGGGACTGGTCATCTCTTAACTGCCACAGCTTATTTTAATTTAATTTTTGAATTGTATTTTTTGTTTTGTTTTCTATTACGGATGCTTTTAACGTTCTGCATCGTTCTCACATGTATAACTTCAACATGAATGATGTAACCAATATTTTGTAACCATATTTTGATTTAAAAGAGTGTCCGTGGAATTTCTTGCCCGTTCTTCTCCATAGGTACCTACTACGCTTTGGAATGGGCAACTAGCTTCATCTTTCTGACTGACCGACCCCTTGACAATTCAAAAGTGCCTGTATTTGGTTTATTTGAAATAAATGGTTTGAGTTTGAGTGAGTAGGTAGATATTTTGTGAATGAGGGTCTTAATCCCAGTCACTAGAAATTATTATAAAATCCGGGAAATTAATTGTAAATAACTTATCAAATTGGAGTGGCTCGTGGCTAAATAATAGCAGTCGCTTGGATCGATCGAAGGTTAAGCAACGCTTGCCGCGGTCGGTTCGTAGATGGGTGACCATCCATTACATATTGAGACCCTCCACGCCTCAGAAAGCACGTTAAGTCGTTGGTTTATCATTCATAGATCTTTGACAGTCATTACGGGTTGTTAGAAGCCCAAAAGTCCAGTAATACCAAAGGGTATCGTGTTACCCAGTAACTGGGTTGTGTAGGTCAGATAGGTAGTCGCTACATGTAAAATACTGGTATTCAGCTGTATCTGGTTAGACTGGAAACCGACCCCAACATAGTTGGGAAAAGGCTAGGCAGACTAGACTAACTTATCAAATTGACTACCAACTTCAATTGTCCGTAAATTCAAAAGAAGAATCACATCTGTACTTCTTTGACAAACGTATAAAATGATTAATAACACGGCAAATTGAAGTACAGTGTGCCAATTTGATTAACAATTTATTTCCCTGACCGTACAAAATGTTTGTGAAAAAACTGACATCGTTAGTCAAACCGTCTACCGATACCATTTCCTTTGGTTTTGGTAATTTGCATTTGACACCCTCATAGTTGCAAAAACACTGTTTCTCAACCTCCCACGCACTAAAACAATGAGACCACTGTTTTAAAAGGTTTTTAAAAGCATGCTTGTTTTAGTAGTAATTAGCATGCTCATTAACAGTATGCTCTACGTGTGTGAAAACTAAACAAACTCTTTTCGTATACTAGGTAGCATTTGCTCAAAATTAGCATGCTTTTGTGCTACTGCATAGCATGTGTATTGCAGGCTGTTATAAATCTTCTTATCCTAGTTATACAGGAAAACCAATTTATTAACCATACAATACTGTAACACACTTACTCTATAACATACTTTATTTATCGCTGTTGGTTGCCTAAAAAAAGAAAAATAAAAAACAGTGGCACTCCGGAAAGTGAAAACTTGAAAAAAATCGGCATCGCAGTAATCAACGCGTTGATGTATTTTACTCTACTCACCGCTGTAATCAAAGCTGGTGTCGTCACAGTGTCGCGAAATCAATTGTTTAGTCCCATCTCAAAAATATCCAACGCGCCTAAAGAAGTTTTCACTTCAAAATTAAGGTTTGCAAACCTATCTTACAACAAAAATCATATTAGTAACATAACTAACAAAAATATCAAACACAACATTTCCTTTTAAACACAGATCTGCTTGAAAATTTCCATGCTTCCACAAAAGAAGCACTGTATTCGGTAATCTATTCAAATTATGTTGCACTTAGAGGCTACACAGTGGGCTGTACTTGATACGTCGGGACAAAAGTCAGCGTCGGCTTCATAGCTTTGACATGGACGCCATATTCACTGGAACCAATGAAAGACAGCCTGAGAATGAGAGGAGTAGCCACAAAGATGGCGGTTTAGTTAACTTTCAAAGTTGATTTAATTAAGCTTCTATATATACATATTATAAACTTACTTTTGCCCGCGACTTCACCCGCGTGGGTGTCGGAAAATATCCCACGGGAACGTACTGCCGAGATTACATACCTAATAGCCGAGGAAAAGGTCATTGACTCCTATCACGTCGCTCGCCGCTATCAACCATAATTGTTTCGTTACGCGTAATTTTGAATCTGTGAAATCTTTTAAAGTATTTATTTAAATGATATGTTATCAATGCATATTTTAATCTAAATTAAATACACAATTTAAATAACATATTATATTGGATAAGGATTATTATAATAACGGTCAAAATAGCTTCAGAAATAACAATGAAGTTTTTAACAAATTCTGAAAGATTAATTATTGTGAGTCATCTTTATAAGATAAACATATGCTATCGAGGACTTTTTTGTTCAACTTTTTAAGATGTACAATCCTGTGGAACATTAATTTTATGTATCTCTTACGGTTTACGCGGCGCACGTGAAGCTGCCAGTGAGCATGTTTTTTTCCTAAATCGTCAACAATAATCGTCATATTTCAACCAATTTACACAAAACCTTAATGAATGAAACCTAAACCTTCCGCATGAATCACTCCGTCCATTGATGAAAACTGTTTGAAAATCCGTTCGGTAGTTTTTCAGTTTATCCCGAACAGACTGATAGACGCGATGGGGAACTTTGTTTTAAAATATTTAAGGATATATGTGAACATTAAGTCCTAGTCCACTGAAGTATAAGTAAAATAAAATTAAAAACACCATTTCTATGGCCATACATCGCGAGAGTGTCACCCGCTCTCAGTTCCGAGATCGCACCAACTCGCTTTGATTACGCTTCTTTATCTCTGCCTACGCCAGTACCCTCCACGGACAAAAGCCTTCGCCAAATTGCCCGTAACGGTTCACAATATAATATATGACGGTACATACGCCGTCGACGAAATACGACGAATATGACCCGAAAAACGTTGGGTAGGAAAATTGTAGCAGTTTTTATTTTGCACCCGAAAATTTTGGTCAATTTTTTTTTTTAATACACAATAAGGATGATGCCAAAAACATTTTTTTTTGTCCTTCAGGTAGACTTAAAAAAAATATTTTAAGCTATTGCATAGCTTTTATCGCGTGCTTTAAGCGCGGCTACCGAATCAAGAAATTCCGTAACGTAACGAAAATAAAACCTAACACCCCCCCACTCCGCCTACATGTAATGACGGTTACAACATCACGTTGTCATGGGAACGTAATTTTTATTTTATGTCATCACGTCATCATCCCAAGTGTAGCGTTGACAAATAGGAAGTATGGAGGATACAAATGCTATGTAATAGCTTTACCGCGGCAGACCCCGAGTGCCACACGTTTTTTTTATTTTTATTTTTTTACATTAACTAAAGATTACGACGATACATTGAGTTAAAATGTGCCATGACGTCACGAGTATGTTTATTTTATACTTACTTGTGGCGTAGTGACCCCCACTCCCCAACTTTAATGCGTTTTATCTAAGTAATTTCTAATTAATATTATAAAGCAAAAAATACGTGTCTAATATTTTTTTATTATCTGACTGACGGACAAAACAGATTTTTTTTTACCCTGGCTTCATCTTTATCCACCACCACTATCACTGGTCAATTTTGATCACTCATTTTATTTATTTTGTACCTACAAATAAAAAACCGGCCAAGTGCGTGTTGACTACGCACAGGATTCTGTAGTTGGTATTGTTACAACCTGACGCTGACCTGCAAATTGAAAAAACGTAAGAAAAGAATTTCGCGGGCTACCTCTACGCATCCACCATAAGGGGGAAGGCCAATTATGTCAACTAACTTGTATGGATGTGTTCAAACTGACGGGAATAATCGCGTGACTTCTTAAACAATCGAAATGCTGTCGTGTCTCGCGCGGGGTTCGCCCCATGTGTGCCCAATTATTTTACTTATTTTCGGGTTCCGTACCTCAAATGAAAAAACCGAGTGTCCGTCTGTCACAGCCAATTTGCTCCGAATCTAATGGACCGATTTAGTTGAAATTTGGCACACATATGTATTTCTATGATCCAAACACGAACGTGTAACGTAAATAAATATCACTTTTGAGGGCAAATATGATTTTTTCATTTTTTATAAATGCCTTTAACGATATTTAAGAAAATTGAATAAAACTGACCAGTACAAACTGACATTTAAAAAAAAAATTGAGTGTGGTTATTTCCTCATACATTACAGGAAAACCTGTAAGAAGTCTACGGTCTTAAAATAACGTTGTAAATCTCTTAATATTGTACGTACAAACTTACATTTGCAGTTGGAATGTATGGGAGAACATGTTTTTCAACTACAATGTTAAGTTTGTTCTTGGGATAAATTCATCCCAACTACGGAACCCTTCATGTGCGTAGTCCAACACGCAATTGACCGGTTTTTTATTTTACTATTTCAATTTATTCACTTAGATTGTACTCAAAACCAGTGTCAAAGTTTGGTCAACGTTTATTTAGTTGCTCGATAGATGGCGTTGTGCTTTCAGACTGATTTCCTGAATCGCGCTATGGTTTCGTTCACAATCTGGAATAAAGTCGGAGCGCGGACTTGTACAGCTTGAAGAGGAGGAGAGCAACCCACTGCACTGAGAGCGGTGGGCAAGAATTCTTGAATAATTTTTGAACGGTTGGACACTCGCAAATCTGTCCAATCTTATATTACTACTAGCTGACCCGGCAAACGTTGTTTTGCCATATAAATGTTTGGGGTGGACCACCCTTATCACTTAGGGGTATAAAAAATAGATCACGACCGATTCTCAGACCTATCAAATATACATATAAAATTTCATAAAAATCGATCAAGCCGTTTCGGAGGAGTGTGGCAACTAACATTGTGACACGAGAATTTTGTATATACTGGATATTTTTTTTTCCAGTCTCCAAATTTTTACAGGATGTTCTACCCATGAATATAAACAACTTTCACTATCGGAGCAACTCTGAGATCACGAAAAAAAAATCAGGTGACAGCATTTTGGTCAAGTAGGTATTGAACTTTTGTATAAACAGCAGATTTTTTTTTTTCGTGATTTCATATTTATTTCTCTAAATATAGATAGATAGATACTACTGATTGCTGTGTCGGTAGCGATATATATTCAGACCCTGTAGGTATTGCACTTTGTATGTGACAGCAGATTTTGTTTTCATGGTGGGCTAGATCTAGACTCATGAGCTGAATTCATGCTAACAAGTTGCGCGTCGATGTCCCTTATAGGGTTGCCAACCCTACTTTATAATCTAATATGCTGCTATATTAGAGGCCAAAATACTATATTTCTAAAGGAAAAAAAATAATAAGTGAAAATAATACTAATATTTTTATTTCTATACTAGCTGCGCCCCGCGGTTTCACCCGCGTAAGTCGCGATCCTGTGAGAATATCGGGATAAAAAGTATTTTATATGTTAACCCAGGTTATAAACTATCTGTGTGCCAAATTTCATCCAAATTGGTCAAGCCGTTTGAGCGTGAAGAAGAGACAAACATACACACACACTCACAAACTTTAACCTTTATAATACAATTAGTGTGATACAAAATATCGAGATGATCGCAATAGGGCCCGTATTAATCTCATAAAAGCTGAATTAATGGTATTTTGTAACATTAATTTAGAGTACTTACCTATAAAAAACAAATTATTAAAAAAACAAAAAACCCGACTGCAAAAACTCATAACTGAAAAGAGGAAAACAAGCATTATAATCTATAGAATTTTGGTATTGCAGGCGGGACAAACCAATAACCTGAAATGATGGTGTAAATTTTGTTTGTCCCGCCTGCAATACCAAAATTCTATAGATTATAATGCTTGTTTTTCTCTTTTCAGTTATGAGTTTTTGCAGTCGGGTTTTTTGTTTTTTTAATCATTTGTTTTATTTCAAACTTTTTAGTTTTATTAATATGTATATATATTTGGAATTGACTCATTGCTAACTTTTATTTGATACCAATAATATGGGTTTTTTTTAAACATAGCCTTCCCTTTTTTTGTATTTGCAGATGCAATATATGAATATTAAATAGCCTATGTCACTCCCACTATTAAGACGAATCTAACGACACCTCATATGTTAAAATCCATCAAGCCGGTTAGGCTACAGAGCGTGCCAAAAAAGTAGACATACATACAAACATACATACATACTTCTGGGACAGTCGGGTAAAAATAGATATGAGACATTAAAAGAACCCTGTTATTATAGGTTCATTGCAGCAAAAAATATGCATTTAAAAATTTAAAAAAAAAATAAGAAAAAAAACATTACCCTCCTTCTGAGGCAATCGGGTAACTAACAATTTTTTTTATTTTCGCCTTCTGCTATATTTTTACAGGCTTCGGTAATACTATAATATTTGATATTTAAAAAAGTTAGCATCTCTTACACCGTGTTTTAATACACGGTGTAAGAGTTGCTCGTCTAGTTCGAGTGGTCGCTAGCACAACTGCTGAACGTCTGTAGTTTTCAGCAGTCACTCATTCGCCTGTTATATTTAAGCCCCATGTTATGGGGGTGGGCATATTGCCTGGTTTGACTTGTACCCGGTGACTGGCAACAAGCTCACCCCTATTATAGGGAGCTTACACCTCAACCTCCAGTATATCCCGAATGGGTTCAGAGATACTTGTTTAAAAAACTTTCAACCACTCAAGACCCTAAAACGATCGTAATATACAAGGTTTAAGCAGAAGTCGGCCAAATGGTAATTTTCGTTTATACAGTTAAAATGGAGCATCCAGAATGGATTCACTGGTTTGTTATTCAAGTAAATAATACTTTGAACTTAGTAGTTATCGTCGAGTTTGTTCAGAATGGCTTAATCTTATTTTGATTCGAATTTGTTATGGACCTTAGTAGATGAATAAAAGAGATTTGTATAGTATTCTTCGGGTGAATATTTTCTGGCTAAACTATATGACAGCTGCGCGCATAGATAGCATTAAGGCTGCGGCCCGTGAGTCGCTGACGCGACAGATCGAAATGTTGCCTTTTTAAATATTATTTCATATAAACATCATTCATCATTTCAGCCAAAAGACGTCCACTGCTGGACATAGGCCTCCCCCAAGCACCGCCACTTCGACCGATTCTGTGCTTTCGGCATCCAGCGCATTCCTGCGGCCTTCACAAGGTCATCGGTCCATCTTATGGGAGACCTTCCAACGCTACGTCTTCCATAACGCAGTCGCCACTCCAGAACCTTTCGGCCCCATCGGCCATCCGTTCTGCGAGCAATGTGCCCTGCCCATTGCCACTTAAGTTTGGCAATTCTTCGGGCTTCGTCGGTTACCTTGGTTCTCTTATGTAAACATTTAAGACTAATTATTATTGCATTATTTTATTTTTGATTTCATTACTTGTTATTTCACTGTATGCTGCACCGGTTGACGTCATCACATCAACGCCGGCTGTCGCTGAAAACCAGCGCTGTGGCTCTGTCTCGCATAGGGTCGCAGCATTATGCTGAGCGATGGCCGTTTTGCGTGGATGTGATGCATTTTTCCCCCAAATTGTTAATTTCGTGTTTTTGTTCTTTTTTTGCGTCATGTTTACCGCAAATAACCTGGCCTTTAGATACGTTCCTAAAGGATGGAGGGAAGTGAAAGTAATATTCATCCCTAAGCCAGGTAAGGGTGACTACACAAACGCCAAATCCCACCGACCAATCAGCCTGACCTCCTTTCTCCTAAAAACTCTGGAAAGGCTATGTGATAGAGAGCTGAGGGATGGCGCTCTGAAAAACATACCGCTACATGGTAATCAACACGCATACAGCTCAGGTAAGTCGACCGAATCTGCTCTCCATCTAGTGGTCAGTCAGATAGAGGACGCGATTCATCAAAAAGGCACCTGCCTGGGTACTTTCATAGACATCGAAGGAGCTTTCGACAAAACTAACTTCTCCAGCATCAGAAGCGCCCTCTCCAAGCATGGAGTAGAACAGGTACTTACGGACTGGATTACAAACATGTTAAGCAAACGGGTGGTTCGCCTTGAGGGTGAGCGGCAGTTGGCCATGATAGCCAGAGGCTGCCCCCAGGGAGGGGTTCTGTCCCCCCTTCTATGGAATCTGGTAATTAATGACCTCATTACCAAACTCAATGCCAACCGCTATTACACAATAGGGTATGCAGATGACCTCGCAATCCTTGTATCGGGGAAGGTGACGGGTACGATCTGTAACCTCACTCAGCAAGCACTACGTATCGTAGAAAGTTGGTGCAGGGAATTTGAACTGTCAGTGAACCCCACTAAAACTGAACTAGTCATGTTTACCCAAAAACGAGCATTAGGTCCTTTCCGCCTACCCAAACTGTTCGATACTGAACTTCAGTTGGCCAACGAAGTCAAGTACCTCGGGGTCATTCTAGACAGTAAGTTAAACTGGAGTAGTCATGTAGACAACAAGCTAAACAGGGCCTGCATTACCTTCTGGCAGTGCAGGAGAATGATAGGTAAGAAGTGGGGCCTATCCCCCAAAATCATACTGTGGCTGTACACAGCAGTGATCCGCCCTATGATCGCGTACGGGGCCGTGGTTTGGTGGCCCCGCACTCAGCTGGTTACAGCTTGCAACAAACTACAACGCATGCAAAGACTAGCCTGCGTGGCAACCACGGGCTGCATGAGGACTACTCCGACTGCAGCAATCGAAGCCATGCTGGGACTGCCCCCACTCCACCTGTTCATACAGCAGGAAGCGGCAATGGCGGCGGTGCGTCTTAATGCAATTGATCTCTGGGGTAAGAGAGTCACACAACACACCGCGCTGCTTGAGGGACTCAACAATGAGTTCCCTATTACGAAAGCCGTAAATGACCGGGTGCCCAAACAATTTATCTTCGATAAAAAATACAGAATCCAACTCCACGAGGACCGCAGATGCGAGGGTTTGCGCCCCGCAGAGCTGCGAATCTTCACCGACGGATCCAAAACAGGTAGTGGCACAGGTGCTGGAATCTTCTCGGAGGACTTCAACATACACATAGCCACACCATTGGGTGTCCATAACACAGTGTTCCAGGCCGAATGCATGGGTATATCTCTTGCCGCTTCAGCCATCATGGCCAGGGAAGTTAAGGACCACTCGATACGAATACTCTCAGACAGCATGGCTGTTCTGCAAGCGCTAAACAGTCACACTGTTGATTCTGGGCTGATATACGAGTGCCACCAACGCCTCAACCAGGTGGGTGACCTCAATAATATAACCATTCAATGGATCAAGGGACACAGCGGTTCGCGGGGCAATGACGCAGCCGACGAACTTGCCAGAAGGGGGTCGAGCATGGCACCAGTGGGGCCTGAACCCATCACGCCACTCCCCTTCGGGTACCTACGCTCTCTGGTAAGGAAACGAACCAGGGAACAACATCACAAAATATGGGTGGACCACGGTGAGTGCAGGCAGGCTAAGGAGGCTCTCCCTACAATCGACGGCCGCCTCACGAAACAGGTTCTCCGATTAACAAAACAGCAGCTGCGCACAGTTACAGCTGCCCTAACTGGCCATGGGTCATTTAATAAACACCTCTTTGTCATAGGAGTCACAGACAGTCCGCTGTGCAGAGCTTGCATGGAGGACGACGAGACAGCAGCCCATGTGCTGTTAAACTGCCCCGTGGTCGCCACATACAGGGCCAAGTACTTCGGTAACCCAGGTACCCTACGTGAGATTGTCAGTGACACCAAGGCGTTGCTGGCCTTCTTTGAGGAGCTGGGGTGGATCGAATAACAGATTTTCCCACCCGTACGCAAAATACGCGCTTTGACGTGGAGTTGCGGATACCAGCCCGTATTACCTATTACCTATACCGCAAATAAGCGTATTTTCTTTCTTTCTTTGTTGTCTAAGCTTTTGAAATTAGACTACATTTAGGTAGGTAAGTACTGTTGATTATTGACGAAAATGATAATGATTAATATCATTATTGGCGAAAATGATAATGATTAATATCATTATTGGCGAAAATTATAATGATTAATATCATTATTGGCGAAAATTATAATGATTAATATCATTATTAATCCCCAGAAAGAAATCAAAACGTAACTAACAATTTAAAATACAAACAATACCTACAACGCACGGTCACCACCAACAGATTCAAAGTCTTACTTTGCGTTCAACTACTCAGATTATCCGTTAACACTTAACTTAACTTTGTCGGATTGTCGGTAATCCGACACAAAGTAAACACGAAACGCACTCGCTCCATCACAGGGTTAGCCATGTTATCTGACAATTATAATGCTGCAGATATTTTAATCATAGTAGGTGATTGAAATATTTGAATACTTAAATACCATAACATACCTCGGAGGGGCAGGTAGAGACGTATGGTAGGTACAGATTTCGTTTTTTGACGTGATAACGTCTTATAAATCGATGAACGCCGGCTGCACGCACGAAAAAGTGTCACGTTCCGCCTGAGCCGAGCGTGCAAGCGAGAGCGCGGAACAAGCGATAGAGAGGCATGATCGGCCTAAGCGTTCGGCTTGTGACGTTATCACGTAAAATTATCGTCCGTAAACCAATATTACAGACAACCATTTTTTTTTAAAGTCCCATGAAAAAGCTGATCCCAATAACTTTTACCCGATCTGGGAAACGAATTCAAGGCTCAGCGCTCAGAAGTCTCACTTGTGATTACTAGGCGAAATACTTTTATCATCAAAATCTGCCTAGCCTTTTCCCAATTTTTTTGGGTCGGTTTTGGCTTTATGATATCGTTATATCTTTAAAAGTCGTATTAATTTGTATTCGGTAACCACGTCAATCAAATCAATATTTCCAATTAGTTGTGATAATTATATACTCGCAATTACTGAGACTGTTACCATCTAAGTCAATCATGTAATAATTCGAAATTCAACTCTATATAATGTTTTCTGTTTATCATAGATTGATTTGCCTTTACACATGAAATAACTTCACGCCTGTTTTCCTTGAGCGGTTAGGCAGAGGTATACAGTACCTATATTACACCCACATTTCGCCAGTTATGTTTAAGTCCCATGTGATAGGGGGCGAGCCTATTGCCATCAACAGGGCGCAAATGCAGATTCCGGATTGCTACTGTGACATCGATTTTCCTGTTATTTTTTTATGTGTAACATCTAGCCTCTCGCTTTCCTGCAATCTGGGGATGATTTCGTGAAAAGGGACGGAAGTGTGTAACAGGAAGCCGGAAAAGCGCGCGCAACCACTGAAAATCAGCGCTGTGCTGTGGGTCCCCATAGCACTGCATCATGCTGAGTGGAAGCCTTCTTGTCACAGTCATGTCGTGCAGCTGCCGCCTAAGTAATTTCTGTTCTATGCTCGTGATTTGTTATGTACTTTGTGTTGTTCTCTGATTACTCTTGTCTTTTATGTATGCACGTATTTCTGTGACAAATAAACCTATTTTTCTTTCTTTTTCTTTCTTTCTATTTGATTTGACCAATGAGCGCGCGCGGTGCTAGCGTTGGCCGTCAGAAACGACCTTGACGAGGCCCGTTTAATGTTGCTTATTACCAAGGTGAGATGTCAAATGTTACATATCATATACGACTACTGTAAGGCTTGTTCGTTTTTTTATTTATTTTCTATTTGCAAGATTTTTATGTAAAATGAATCTCAATACAAGTCCAAGCGTTTGTATAATTCTAAATTATTTAATGTGGAAATATACATTTTTTTATGGTTTCAGACTTAAGTGCCTATAGACAATGTCTGATAGTCCACACGTTCGACTCTATTACTACCATTAAAAAAAATCGAAAAAGAAAACAAGAAAACCTTTTGCGAATATCGCAAAAGGTAAAGTGATATGCTACCAATATTCTCTTATACGAATATCTTTAGTAACTCGGTTTGTCTGCGTTCTATTTATTTACCAATATCAATATCTACAATATCCAATACCAGACGTTTAATGTCAGGGTCGGTCTTCGTCAACACCTCTATTATGACGTCACAATCTCGTCTGATACAGAATGCCTATAAACTTAAATAAACTTGATATTAGCACGTAGAGTTTTTACTTAGCCAGTGACCTTAATATTGGTACACAAGGGTAGGTTATGAAAGTAATGCAAAAATTAAGGTTAGAGCAAGAAAAAGGTGCCTGTGAGTTTAGGTAAATAATTAGAGTATATTGTCTACCTAGGTTGGTGTTTTTGGAGTTATTATATAGAGATACAAGCAGTGTTTCCAATGGGATTTTCCATCGGTAATAATGACGAACTTTCATCCCCTTTATAACCCCTTTAGGCTGCCTGTCTACTAAAGCGGAGAGAGGCAGTGGAGCGGAGAAATGTGCCAATATTAACCCGGAGCTCTGAAGCGGAGTTTAGATTCCATTGGTTAATATATTGTTTTTCTATTGGTTTCTCTTCACAACCAGTTTGACCTCAGCTAGAAGGTGCTTAAGCCTCAAATTTTTTAAATAGCTGCAGTGCTTTGTACTTTTTTTTTCTTCTTGCTCTTTCACTTTTGAATTGCAAACACAAGTGGTTATTTTAATAGTTTTAACTATTATAAAATATAGTATACTAGCTGCGCCCCGCGGTTTCACCCGCATAAGTCTCGATCCCGTGGGAAAAAAAAAGTATCCTATGTTCTTTTCCAGGGTATCATCTATATATGTGCCAAATTTCATCCAAATCCGTTCAGCCGTTTTAGCGTGATGGCGTAACAAACAAACTTACTTTCGCATTTATAATATTAAGGATAGTGATATGTTGCTGCTTTTGTATGTTCACAATACAAATTCTATTATAAGTCTAAACGTGAAGACTTGTAATTGGCTTTCTGTCGACTATTGTTGCTGTAATAAATAAAGAAATAAATAAATATTGGCACATTTCTCCGCTCTGCTGCCTCGATCCGCTCCAGTGCAAGTGGACAGGCAGCCTTAGGGGATGAATTTTCAAAAATCATTCCTTTGTGCTTATATTCATTATATAAGGGACTCTTATACAAAATTTCAAGCTACTAGACACAGAGATTTAATCTGTGCTTTGTGTGACAGTGTATTTTGTTGAAAATTAAATCGCCTAAGATAAAAAAAATAGCGCGTAGCATCAGCACGTAGCAGTGTCTACGGGGTGCTACGAGCGTAGCAGTGTAAATTGGACACTGCAAATTGTTAGAGAATTTTAATTTACTAGTAGTAGATTAGATTTTAGTAGAAAGTCTTTGAGCAAAGAAAGGTTTCAAGCATGGTCTACGACAGTTGCATTTTTTATAGCCGATTGTAAATCATCTATATACAAAAAATTAAATGCTGTTCGTTGGTAAGCGCATTTCTTCAGAACAACTGGACCTATTTCTAGATTCTTAATGAAAAAAAAAATTACGGGACATGAAAAAAAGGAAAAACTGAAAGTGCATTTTCTATGGGAATTTTGTATGCATTGTTGAAATTTGAACAGGACAACGTCTGTCGGGTCAGTTAGCTACAAATAAAATGTATACCTGAAATACCAGAATAAATAAAATACGTATATACGTGTACGTAAAAATGCTTAAAAGCCAACTTGAATGGTACTTTAAAAGATTTATAACGTATTTACAAAAAAGTGTTTTTGTAAAAACATTACACAAGTGTAATCTTTTATACGAGGCGAGTACGTAATCCTAATGACTTAAATGATAAAGTTCATTTAAGAATGTATTTTATCAGCCTTTTGGTCTTTGCCTGATAGCCAAATGGGTGTGTATTGGATAAGTAATTAAAACTAAAATCTTAGCACAGGTTAAAAATTACTTATTTTCCCACCGCGGTTTTAACGCACTACTTTGGACTAGCACTCCGTTGGATTTTCAAAGCTCGGCTTAACACCGAGAGTTGAAAATCCAGTGCGCAATAAAGTTCCGCCGCGATATTTTTACGGCCGTGCGAACGTGAGCAGTCTTTGAAAGTTCCTTATCACACGTAATACTCTGAATATTTAGACCGTTACGACACTTTTGTAACGTAATAAGTGTTGTGATGGTCAAAATGTTACTTTTTTCGGCCTTGCACTCATTCGCCTAGTATACAAAATCGAAAGGAACTCCGCTCGAACCGGGTTTCCCACGACACCACTAGATAGTTTTTTTTTTTAAGTATTAACTTCTTTAGGCGCGTTGGGTATTTTTTGAGATGAAAAAGAAACAATTGAACTCGCGACACCGTTACCGACACCTAATTTTTGTAACTTGCGCGATTGTGCTCTTTATTTATATTACCATACGGATAAATGTTATATGCAAGTATTCTTACTTTAAAGGTTTTGGAAGGATTTTTTTTTGTAAACGCTATTGCACTTTTTATTTAGATAAGGTTACGGACCTATGTTCTATACAAGTATTTTTCTTCCACCAAGGCGATCTTATTCAAGTTTTCACTTCTGTCGGCACTCCCGGTTTTTTTAATTTTTACGTTGCTTCTAATTAAAATTCTTAAACTCACCTTACTAGATGATTTATGAATAAATAAATAAATAAAAATAAGTAAGTAAGTAAGTAGTTTGAGTATAAATACTTAACTACTTACTCCTTGGTACTACTTTAGGTTAAAACCCACACTTGCAACTTCTCTTTTGATTTTTTTTTTTTAAGAATGTTTCTTTTAATTTTTTGACATTTTGATCCACGTTGGTATCGAAATGACAAAAAATCTTTCATTCAAAACCTCCAGAAAAAAAATCGTTATTTTCACAGCTGACCAAGGCCAACAGAGTCTATTTGCGCACACATTTCCCTTACCTACATCAACATATCACATTTTAGCCACCGGAGGCCTCTACATCATGAGACAATAACAATAGAGACAATGGAGGCCCAATTAACCTGTGTGCCTACGTACTAACGTTACCGGCTGATCGATCCCTCGCTAGATCAGAGATAAGATGCCACCTGCCTTCTACTAGGGTACTGTATTGTTAAAGGATCAAGTGAGAAACGAGTAGTACGGTGTACATCGGCGCTTATCTTTATATATATAATTCTTCTGTGAATGTGTATGTCACTGAACTTCTCTCAAACGACTGGACCGATTTTGATGAAATTTTTTGTGTGTGTTCAAGGGGATCTGGGAATGGTTTAGATTCACAATTTTGTCCGCTGGACAATGTTTTGACAGGACAACGTCTGTCGGGTCCGCTAGTCTTTATATATATAATTCTTCTGTGAGTGTGTATGTCACTAAACTTCTCTCAAACGACTGGACCGATTTTGATGAAATTTTTTGTGTGTGTTCAAGGGGATCTGGGAATGGTTTAGATTCACAATCGGACCCGATAGGTGGCGGTATTCGGTCAGGACAACGTCTGTCAGGTCCGCTAGTAATAATATGAAACTTGTAATATGTTTTTGCTTGAATAGGTTGTGTTAAATGAAGTAGGTAGTAACGTTCCATCTTTACTTATCAAAAGTTAAGAGTAAATGTTCTAAATGACATTATAATTAACAAAACACATTAGTGTGCAAAATATTTTTTCACTCCTCTTGCTCAAAAAGGCCGTCATTGTAGAGTACTAGAGCGGGGAAAAAATAGCATTTCTTGCTCTAGGGGAAAAAATAATTTCTTTTTAATTTTTGTCTGTTCCAACGAGCCTTGAAAAACGAAAAAGTATTTATTCTCATATAGAATAATCATGATTATGGACTCTACTTATGACTGGTTCACAAAAAAAAGAAGAACATTTTATTTTTGAAAATGGAACTAAATGCGGCTATCTCTTCGATAGAATGCGTGCATTGCGTTGCGGCTACAGAAGAATGCAGAAAGGGAGAAAAGAGAATACAGAAGAGGCATTGGCGCGAAATCTTTAGAATTTGTCTCTAATTACGAATTGAATTGGTGACCGTAATATACAGTGAAAATGTCATCATCTATTGAGAACATCTTCACAGAGGACTAAGTTGCCGGAAAAAACATCACGTTAAATATATCCGGAATGGTACAAATTGTACAATATTGTATTGGATTATTTTATTTTCTCGCAATCGTAGTAAAAAGTAGAGTGTAACACACGGCGCTAAAACCCATTATAACTCGGTACCTCGTTACAATGGGTTATTTTAGCCCCTCGTATCGTAATCTACTATTCATCATCAGCCTATAAATGTTCCCACTGTTGGGACACAGGCCTCTGTGTACTAAACAATCTACTATTATAATAGTTTTATTAAAAATGCCAGTTTTCTTTGGAAAAATAACATTTCATCTCAACTGAATAGGTACTTATCTTTCTATAGTGAATTTAATAATGAAAACCTATTTTTAGTCATGTATATGGCTTTATACTTTACTCTAAAACTAAAGGTATTCCAATGCATATTCGTCAACAATAACATGACCAATAAAAATATTTCAATGTTTTGGCTTTTTGCAAAGTTAACAAAACGCGCAATGTATGTCGAATGCTCCGTTAAACTTGCTAAATGCTTGATGAGCTTAGAAATTGAGTGTACACTTGACATTTGTGATGAAGCCAACATTTCACGTGGATCTCCAAATTATATTCCAGCTAGACGTTTGCCATCGCTGTCATTAACGTTATTTCATTTAGATCCATTCAGATAATACTCTGTCGACAGTGTTTTATTGTTATATAGGATGTTTGTTTATCGCTAAAATATATTCGTTGTGCTGTAAAAGGGAACTAAGTATCGTCGGCGTAGGTGGAGAACTAAATAACTGCGATTTTGATCAAATTGACTTTTCCCTATTTTCGTAGCACCCAAATCATGCCGCATAAATAAATCGCAATTTTCTCCAAACAAGATTTTTTTTGTTATTTAGTTCTCCACCTACGCCAACGGTATTTTCTCGCAAATAGATCATTTAAATACACTCATAGACATCGATGTTAGATTATTTCAGATCTATTTTTAGACGCTACATAATATTTATAGTTATTGATGTAAAGGTCGCTTTTTCTAGTAATAAAAGCTTTAATAAGTAAAACTGGGTGGTAGTGGGTGGATGTCTTCCTGCGAACCTCAATGCATTCATTAAATTACATTCAGATTTTTTATCAATGTGCTAAACCAAAACCCAACTCAAAAAACCAAATCAGACACTAATCTACATGGTATTCATATGGCCTGACCAAGATTATGTCTGGACTTTAAAAGAGACTGCGATCTCTGAGTTTGTTTCGGCCTTTCTTCTCAGAGTAGTCAGATAGGAAACGCCGAACTCATCTAGATTATTTTTAATATATTTTAATATGACGTGTAAATATGATTCCGATATCCTATTTCCAGATTAATAGGTAGTAATTCTTATACGAGGGGCTAAAATAACCCATTCTATCGAGGTAGTTTTAATCCCGAAATTAAGCAAGGGAGTAAATAGAAACCGAGTTATAATGGGTTTTAACGCCGTGTGTTACACTCTACTTTTCACTACGATTTCGAGAAAATAAAATAATCCAATACACTATTAGTTTATTTAAAAAATATACAATTTGTTCAATCTGAATTTTTAAGGAAACTTTTTATCGGGGTATGCGGCAGTAAAAAGCTAGTTTTACGAAAGAATAAAGACTTTTTCGTTTTTGTAGGCTCGTTGGTTATAAACAAAAAATTATTTTACCCCTAGAGCAAGATATGCAATTTTTTCCCCGCTCTGGTACGCTACAATGATGGATTTCTTGAGCACAAGGAGTGAAAACAATTTAATTACATTTCAGTAGATGTTTAACACCATTTCCCAACAGAGTAGATATCGATTAATATCGAATTTCCTTCTATATCCCAAGCCTCCTCATATTCGGCGAATTCAAACTTCTGCATGCATAGGCATCGCACACAGTATTGTTTTGGAGACGCACCGCAAATTCAATTACATGTTAAAAGCTCCCAAAATTGAATTTCTAAGGTACTGTATTTGTGTGATCGAACGTTCAGTGGTAAATCTACAAACAATGAGCCTATAATATAATATATACACGTATGTCTATATAGTCGTCCACGCTTTGTCACTTATTCAGTAATGTACTAGAAAATTCGTTTTACGTTGGATTTTACAGAAAAATCTAGCCTGCAAAAGGCGAATGAAGGATTGTTTTTAGGAAAAGCAAATACATTAATAATATACTGGGTGTTTGGCAGAACGTTGAACATACGAAAATGGTGGATAGGTGGGGTCATCTGCTACTTACTCAGCCCTAATTTATTTGACCTTTGTTTTTTTTAAATTCTGGTTGAAATTAAGATTTAAGTATTTTTTACATCTTTCTGTAAGTTTGAGGACTCATAACTTTTTTCTAGCTAACCTCTGAATAAAAAAATAATTTTATAAGAATCTGTCAACATTAAAGATTAAAAAAAAACAAAATACTGCCTGTTTTACCCATTTTTAATAAAAATTACACTTTAAAGTTAAGAAAGTGGTGAAACTAGAAGAAAGCAAAAAAAAACTTTAAAAAATATCTAGAGGGCCAGGGCCAAATAAATTAGGGCTGAGCAAGTAGCAGATGACCCCACCTATCCACCATTTTCGTATGTTCAACGTTCTGCCAAACACCCTGTATTTAGGATGCTGTTGGGTCTACCGCGCTTTTGTAGCGCTTCCGAGATGTTCACCGAGGCCAGGGTTGATGGTTTTCATGCCATTATCCAGAAACGATGCGCTTCTATTCTCAGTAGAATACGTGCTAGCTCCCACAGCATCCTGAGTGTACTGTGTGATAAGTGGGACAGCCCCATGCTGGCTCACTGGATACGGCTGCACACGTAGGTGTCAGGCGTTACAATTTTGTATATAGTGTGGTTTTTACTAACATTAGGCACCTTTACTAACAACTTATGGATCTTGTAATTTGGTCTGAAATAAAATAAATATATATACATATTAATTGATGCTAAAGACAATAGAAGGGATCGTCACAGGCAGACTTGCAGTCTCGGCCACCCTAGGCCGTTTAGTAGTAAACGTTAGTAGTTTATACCTATATTATATGGGCGACGTCTGAGGGTCTTTGAGGACATAATCTAAAGTAATACGCAGTACTCGTATGTTATTTGAATACAATTTTATATTTTATAAAGATATATGCATTATTCCATAGCTTGCTTCCTTCTACTTTTCCATCAAACTAAAACATATTCCAAATATCTATACATATAAAATTCTCGTGCCACAATGTTAGTTGCCATACTCCTCCGAAACGGCTCGATCGATTTTTTTGAAATTTTATTTGTATATTTGGTAGGTCTGAGAATCGGTCGTAATCTATTTTTCATACCCCTAAGTGATAAGGGTGGTCCACCCCAAACATTTATATGAAACAACGTTTGCCGAGTCAGCTAGTTTAAATATAAAACTGTCATGCCAATTCGAATGTTGGGCTGTTTCCTTACCAGCCTACATAACTTAAGGTTGCATATAGCATAAAACCTTACAGTACCTATACAAACTAATGTAAAACATTTTAAAAGAGTAACGGTGGAGTTTCTTGCCCATTCTTCTCCATACGAAAACTACCTATTGGAAGGGGCGACTAGAATCAATTCTATTATTTTGTAAATTTTAACGTTCAAAAGTGCCACACATGGGCCTATTTGAAATAAATGATTGATTTTGACTTTGACTTTGGGGGGATACATCTTCAGCTCCACGAACGATAAGTTTTGTACTTCACCTGTATATGTTAGGTTTTCGTTTGTACATTCATACAAGGAATAACTTTGTCAACTTATGCAGACAAGCTAATAACCTAATCTAATTAAACTAGAATGCAAGAGCGACCGGTCGCGTGCTCGAAAATGTTACATTATTTGTTGGCTATTGGCTACACAGCAGTCATCTGAAAGTGATCCATTTCATAAAATTCTGAATTCTCGTTAGAACGAATAGCTGATAGAACCGAGGAGTTCTTGAATGGTGGCCCAGTAGGCCCCAATAGTTGGACCGATATCCTACTGAAGGTCGCGGAAATCCTCTGGCTGCTGGCCTGTCGATATTACGTGGTCTATATCCAGCAGTAAAAGTCTTCCAGCTGACATTTTGATGAAGTTTTTTTCATAACATCACTATAATCTCTAAATATTGAGTCAAAACTAAATAAAAAGCTCACATAAATGAGCTCCTTGAGAGGTAACTAATTTAAACGATCTTAGAATAACTCGAAACATTTTTATTACTATAGATGACGAAGTATTTTGCCAAAATAAAAATCGCTCATCTACTTACAAGAGATTTGAGTTTGTAATTAATTACTAAGTATACAATATTTCAGTCAACTGTTACGTGGAAAATCGCGATGAGAAAGGAGAATATTAACATTGAGGTACCGCTCGCTAATTTAATAAGCCAGACGTATAGCTTTTAATTAGTTCCCAAAATCTTATAGGGTATAATTACCAATTCGCAAAACATGTATATGTACACACACCTTAATGACAGTAGTGCTTGGACTTACACACGTGTCTCGAAGCATATAATATGCTCTTACATGTATATATGACGAATAAGTCCCTAGACGATACATTTAGCTAGTGTCACAAAGAGAGCTCCCTCGAAAAGAAATACTACGTGGTGCGTACCTATTCCTGTTATTTTGCCGAGTGTAATTAAAACTTCTAAGTATTTAATGTTGAATTTTTAATTTTCTACTTTGGCAAGTTTTAACCCATTCTCTTATTATTATATAAAACATAGTGGACTTTTAAATTGTTTTTCTTAAATTGTTTTTCTTAAATCTTTTTACGAGCCAGAGAAAATACGGTGTGAAAAAATTGTTGTTGATGTAGCTGTGTAGAGCATTTTAACGGAGAGTGAAAAACATGTTTACTTATTTCAAATAATTTTTAATCTTTCATCTAAATCTGACAAAAGCGTTTAGTCGCCCCCATCGAAATTGCTACTCGAAAAGGTACAAAATAAAGTTGCGATCAATCACAAAGGATGACAAACACCCTTCAAACTGTTTTATTCAGATTTGTACCGATAAGCGGTGACCGCGGACATTGGCAAACTTTGTTAAAGGGTCCAAACTCTATTACGAGTTGGCAGAGGTCAAAACAAAAGTTGTTATTCGCACATCCTGTTACCTAAGGTACTTGTGTTAGGGCTGGCGACATGAGAAAATGCAAAATACCAACTAACGTGAAATAATGATTATCTTTTAATTTGAGTCAAATTCTACCCAAGTAAATGTGTCGATTTGACAGTCATTTGTTTCAAAATATGAGAGTCAAATTGTCACTCTGCCGTCCTTCCGTTTTTAGGGTTCCGTAGTAAACAAGGAACCCTTATAGTTTCGTCATGTCCGTCTGTCTGTCTGTCCGTCTGTCTGTCTATCTGTCTGTCCGCGGCTTAGATCAGAGACGCTTAGTACTAGAAAGCTGTAATTTGGCATGGGTATACATATTAATCACGCAGACAAAGTGGTAAAATAAAATCCTCTCCTCCCCTAGACGTAAAGTGAGGATGATTTTTTTCTCTCAATAATCCCATAGTGTTGGGTGTCGTTGGAAAGGTCGTTCAAAAATATTGTGAGTTTGCCAAGACCATTTTTGGATTTAGAGATCCGATTTCGAAATATTAAGCTTTAAAGTGCTAATTTTTGTTAGAGTCAAGTGTCCCCCCCTGCAAGTTTAATGGTTGGTTTTGGGTATGTGAAAAAATTCACAGCAGTTGCATATAATATAACGAAATTAAAAGGAAAACTATCACAGCTAAGTAGGCTCTACAAGTTAACGAGTAATAATCGACCAACTTACATTTGCGTGGTCGTCCATTTCTCTTATGTGTAGTGTACATAAAGCCTAGTGCCAATGATGAAGAATATATGCGTTGGTTCTGTATGGTTGAAAGTTTTGTGCACAGTTATACAGGATCGATAATTATTATGGGTGATATTAATCTTAATAGTGCTTCAACTTGTGTTAAAAATTATTATTGCTATTTTGTATCTTTTTGTGCGCTTGTTGATAAAAATGTAATCCTTAACAGCCACGGAGGAATGTTAGATATAGTATTAGTCCGGGATGGCAACCAAGACGCGATTGTTAATAGTGTAGATGGACTTGTCCCACCCGACGCGTATCATCCTCCGTTAAACATTGAGATAACGGTCGAGTCAGCTCATGGATCAGATCTCATTGAGTCGAGTAACATAAATCCAGCTAAGGACTGGAATTTTAACAAATGTGATGTCGAACGACTTTACCTGTCCCTATCCGAAATTTCCTGGGAAACTGTTTTACAGACAGGTGACGTTGGAGTTGCGGTAAGTACATTTTATAGTAACATCTACAAAATATTCGATGACTGCATGCCTAAAAAACATCGTGCCAAAGTCACTTGCAAACGATATCCAGTTTGGTTTACTTCTGAAATAATTAATGATATCAAACTAAAACTAAAACTGCATGCAAGCTGGAAGCGGACCAATTGCAGCGATGAGTATAAGAGTTTTGCGGACCTCAGGAACTCCTTAAAGCATCGTACTGCAGAAGCCTACAGTTTGTATATAAGGCGCATTGAAAATAATATTAAAAGAAACCCACTTGAATTTTGGCGACACGTTAACAGCTTACGATCGAAAGGGGGTTTTGAGCCTAGCGTTAGCTATAGTGGCGACTGTTTCTCAGGAGCAGCAGCCGCTGAAGCTTTTGCCAAATTTTTTGCAAGCGTATTTCTGCCTGAAATGCCACAATTAAATCCAGCATGTGTCAATAATCGCGAAACCGATTCCAATAGTAATTACATAAATATTTTCCAATTCACTGTCGATGATGTCCAGTACGGTATTGATAAATTAAAACCCAGAAGTTCCATAGGACCTGACAGTATTCCACCTTTTATTTTAAAAAATTTAAAAGAACTTTTTTCCGTTCCTCTATGTCACATTTTTAATTTGTCATTAAAGACAGGCATATATCCATACCACTGGAAAATCTCACGAGTGACGCCCATACCTAAGACGGCCAATAAATCAACTGTTGAAGATTATCGACCTATCGCTATATTGTCATCTCCAGCCAAGATATTCGAAAATGTTCTTCATAAACTTATTTACTCCCAGGTTGAAAAATTTCTGAGTAACAGCCAGCACGGTTTTAGACGCAAGAGGTCTGTTGATTCCAATCTGCAGACAATTACGGAGTACATATCAAAGCATCTTGACAAGAAGCGACAGGTGGATGTAATTTATTTTGATTTTTGTAAAGCTTTCGACAGAGTTAATAATGATATCTTGCTTCAGAAACTTAGCGCCATTGGTGTCTGTCCAAACTTACTTCGACTCTTAGCTGACTATCTCCGGGACCGCCAGCAGTTTGTAAGGCTGGGTATTTACGTATCTCGTCCCTACCATACACGCTCTGGTGTAAGTCAAGGGTCAATACTCGGGCCTCTGCTATTTCTACTCATGGTAAATGACTTACCAGCTGTTGCAAAATTTGCTGAGTGTCTTCTTTACGCAGATGACCTCAAACTTTATACTGCTGTCAACACCGTATCGGATTGCGAAGCTATGCAAAACGATATAAACGCCATACATGAATGGGGAGTTAAAAATAAAATGGAGTTCAATTCTTCCAAATGTTATGTAATGACCTTTGGTCGAATGCGACACCCGATTGATTTTGAATACAAAATGAATGGTACTAAAATAACTAGATCAACGAACATGAAGGACTTGGGTGTCACATTTGACCAGAAGCTTACTTTTCATGATCACATTTCTACAGTTGCCAAAGAATCTTTTAAAAGGCTAGGGTTTGTTCTCCGAAATGCTCGTGATTTTCACAACGAGCATGTAATAAGGCTCTTATACAGCACACTTGTCCGAACCAAGCTAGAAGCTAGTTCTTCTGTATGGAATCCGCACGAAGCAAAGTATGCACTTCTTTTAGAAAAAGTGCAAAAAGCATTCCTGCGTTTTCTTTACAGAAGAGCTCTCGGTTACTATCCCTACCTCTATCCTACCAAGTTCCTCTTAGGGTGTCTGGGATATCATACGCTGGAGAGCAGAAGGGCATGTGGCCAGGTAGGCGTTATGCTCAAGGTGTGGAAGGGTATGATGGATGCGCCTGATATCCATAATGAGCTGATTCGACTATACACACCGAATAATTATCTCCGTGGTAGAAAACATCGACTGCTAGGCGTGCCTTCGTGTCGGACAGCAGCCCGTGCTGCGTCTCCCCTACCGCGCGTGTTGACCGCACTAAATAAGCTCGTGGAAGCCAACCCGGACTGTGATCTGTTCGATGATAAATTCGACAATTTAATGGTTATGTGCCTACATTTTTGTGATTATAATTGTATTTAATTGTTGTTATTCGTTTATGTGTTATGTTTGTTTGTACTTAAATATACTTTGATTTATGTAATTGGTATCTTAAGCCGTGTAAATCAAATAAATAAATAAATTAATTAAAATTAATTAATTAATTGCGTTTGCAAAAACATGTTCTCCCGTACATTCTGTATTTTTCAACTACAAAGTTAAGTTTGTTCTTGGGATAAATTCCTCTCAACTACGGAACCCTTCATTGTGCGTGGTCCAGCACGCACTTGGCCGGTTTTTGAAAATAGTATCTTGCATCACTCTCAGACAGCTTCGAAAAGATGTATATATACATACATTGACAAGAATTCATTTGATCGCCTACGCAATAATTAAGCACCTAATATTGCCCAATATTATACTGATACCATATTATGGAACAAAGAATACAGACAATTTTAAATGAATGATTGTCGATGTATACGTCTTTTTGAGGTTGACTGTACCTACCTACTAAAGTACCGTAAACAATCATGAATATGAATATATTGCAAAAGTTTTAACATAAACTTGGATGAGATCCCCCGAATCTTGGATGCTGCCTGGGGCCACTCTGAGATGATATGCATCATTATCGTTATTTTGATTCTCTGATAGTAGGAACACGCCATTCTCAAAGTCACATTTTACATTCTTGTATTCTACTTTTTACTAATATTTCCATTTGTGCTCTTTGTATAGTATTTAATGAATTTGGTACTTGTGGTGCACATAATAGGGATGATGACTAAAATTTTTTTTGTCTGTCAGAAAGATTATAAAAAAATATTGGACACGTATTTTTTCTTTTTTTACGTAATCAAAAAATTACGGCGATACATTGCGTTAAAATGTGCCATGACGTCACTTGTATGTAGGTAGATTTTATACTTACTTGTGACGTAGCGATCCCCACTCCCCAACTTTAATGCGTTTTATCTAAGTGTTTTTTTTTTTTAAAGTTATATGATAAAGCAAAAAATACGTGTCTAATATTTTTTTATTATCGACTGACGGACTAAAGAGTTTTTTTTTTTTACCCTGGAGTCATCCCTATTCCTGTTTTATATCTTCCTGTTTTATAGTAATGTTAACTCCATCTACATTCTACATATGCCAAAGCACAATCAATAGTACTGAAAACAATCGATCCGGAAATACAGACAAACAACAAATTCTCCCCGTAAAGATTTCATTTTTAGGGTTCCGTTGCCAAATGGCAAAAAACGGAACCCTTATAGATTCGTCATGTCTGTTTGTCTGTCTGTCTGTCCGTCCGTATGTCACAGCCACTTTTTTCCGAAACTATAAGAGCTATGCTGTTGAAACTTGGTAAATAGATGTATTCTGTGAACCGCATTAAGATTTTCACACAAAAATAGAAAAAAAAACAAATAATTTTGGAGTTCCCCATACTTAGAACTGAAACTCAAATTTTTTTTTCATCAATCCCATACTTGTGGGGTGTCTATGGATAGGTCTTCAAAAATGATATGGAAGTTTCTAAAATCATTTTTTTCTAAACTGAATAGTTTGCGCGAGAGACACTTCCAAAGTGGTAAAATGTGTGTCCCCCCCCCCTGTAACTTCTAAAATAAGAGAATGATAAAACTAAAAAAAATATATGATGTACATTACCATATAAACTTCCACCGAAAATTAGTTTGAATGAGATCTAGCAAGTAGTTTTTTTTTTATTACGTCATAAATCGTAAACCGCAATTTACCTTTCATTCAATGTTACTTGCTGCTACGGAACCCTTCATGGGCGAGTACGACTCGCACTTGGCCGCTTTTTTTATAATAGTATATTGTACTTAACTATTGCATTAGGGTAACCTGTAAAGATAGATTTAAGGGTTGTTTAATAAGTAAATAAATAACATTTAGACCCTTTCTACAAAGTCCTAAAAAACTTAGCGCCCACAGCCCTATAGGCCGATGTAACCGAGATACACTAACTAAATGATAGCCAACTAGTCACTACGTAGATAATGGCTGCCCGTGACGTCATCGCCACTTCACACTGGAGGAAACACTGGCACAGTTTGCGATCGAACGCAGTTTGATAACACTGTTCAGTGAACTACATAATGATCTAGAATCTATAATGGAGGGAGGGGATTGTTTCAGCAGGATATGATAAACAACAACGAAGATTTAAAGAATGGAAACAATTCGAGAAACTGGCTGTATCTGTTGCGTAAATCTAACGAGCGCAAGCCAGAAATATAAAACAGAAAAATATTTTATCTACTCTCATAGCGTAATATTCGAATTATGAACTTCAAAACGAGTTTATATTGACATACTTTATAAACAGAATACTGAAATTTAAAAATAGAATCATATTATAACACTTTTTCTCTAACAAAATAATACTATAAAACAATTTTTTTTTCTATTACGATAAAGCGCTAATCCAAGAAGTTAATATCACCAAAGAGTTTCCATCAACTTTGTGCGGTGATGTGCTGGTGCAGGCGACATTCATTTGTTTTGTAATACTTACTGAATTTCGTGGGATTTTTTAATTTATTCTTGATCTTTAACTTTGATCTTTTATTTAGTATTTGTTTCAATCCCAATGTTTGAGAGTAGATAAAGTAGTGTATGAAACTGCACATAACTAGGTATTAAAACATTCGTGTGATACTATTAAAAACCTCGACTACGGCTCGGTTTTTAAACACACACTCATGTTTTAATACCCCTTATTATGCAACAGTTTCATAAGCTACTATTACAAGTAACAGTATTTTATCACATTACTGTTAGATATAGGCAAAAAATAGTATTAAAAAAATATTGTGCGATACAGTTACGACTAAAAAATATGGCACTTCTTTTTATTCCAACCAGAATCAACGGTCGCCTTGAGAATTTCTATGAAATCACGAAAGAAAATACTACGACATTTTTTGAAATGATATTATATCTCACCCATCTTTATTTGAACACAATATTGTTATTTTTTTTTTTTTTTAATCTTTATTTATTTACAGGGTTTTTTCTATAAAGAATATGTCACCCCGATTATTGAATACAATAGGTATTTATAATAAACTAGCCTACCCGCAACCTTGTACCCATAATAATAATATGATAAAGTGTTCTGGCCTCATCTGACAATGGTGAGGCCAGAATGCTATTATAGAAGCCTACATTAAAATTGTTGCCAAAAGCTTGACGTCTTTGGACCCCAATACGACCACATTCCGTCAAGATGTGATGCACATCTTCTATGACTCCACATACAGCACAATTGGGAGAATCAACTTTGCGCATCATAAAACCAAAACTATTAAGAGGAACGTGGCCGGATCGCAGTCTCAAAGCCATCACAACTTCTTGCCTATTCATCCTGCCCTCGCTGAACCAAAGTACAATATTGTTATTCTCAGAATATTATTTTCTTTATTCTTATTTTAAACATGACTTTTGCACTTACCACAGATTAGAGATTAAAACAAAAAAAACCGGTCAAGTGCGTGACGGACTACGCACAATGAAGGGTTCCGTAGTCGGGATGAATTTATCCTAAGAGTAAAATTAACATTGTAGTTGAAAAACATGTTCTCCGGTACATTCCAACTGCAAATGTAAGTTTGTACGTACAATAATGAGAGATTTACCATGTTATTTTAAGACCATAGACTTCTTATAGATTTTCCTGTAATCTATGAGTATTATATTTTTCAATTATTTTGGCTCAGTAGTTTCGGAGATAAGGGGGGGAATGGTTAATTTTTATCTATTTTCTTAAATATCTTTAAAAGTATTTATTTTAAACGTATTTAAAAAAAATTGAATTCCTCGCAACAATTTTGATAAATTAAATATATTTGATATGTCGCACAGTACTTACAGTTTGCAAAACTTTTTTATTTGAACCAGTACGCAAACTTAAACACGTGACTTTACTCATCATTATGAACAACTTTTACAACGGGACCAAACCTGAAATCGCGAAAAAAAATCAGCTGTTCCCAACATTTTGACGAGTTATGCGAACATAAATGTAGGGAACAGCAGTTTTTTGTTGTTGTTTGCGCACTGGTTAAAAACTTACCCTGTATAAATAATACTTGAATCGAAAATTGGAATGTTCTCAAAATTACACAAGTGCAAAATTCGCGAAGTCAGCAAATATGTCACGTTAAATGTTTATTTAATTTCTTCCTTTAGCACACATTTTACAATATTCCCAGAGAAACCCCTGTCCTGTCCTTTGTTTCCAGAATAATATTTACGACGGGATTAGCTGTGTTTACATAAACATTACATCACATAAATGTTAAATACATTTACGTAACTCTAATTTGTTACCGGCTGTACAGTCGACCTCGTAATTACTATACCACCCTTACGTTGAATGCATTTGCACGTCCCGAAACAACAAGGTACGAGTATTATAGTTGTCTATATGACACTAAGTGCCGAAGCGCACTATGCCGAAGATACGCGACCGAACGTCGGCGTGATTGCATCTGCAATTCTATTTCAATTACTAACAACTCATTTGCCGAAATTACGTCACGTTTTGGCGTACAACCGAACTTCGGCGGCAACGTATTCTAAATAGGAACACACTATACGCAACGGAAGTTCGAAGTTTTCGTGTGGTTAGTGACTAACCTGGTGTCAGAGTTTTAAAGCCGCCCATGGGCCTCTGACTTGGCTTCACATGCCGTCGAGAAATATCTCTCAGGCATCTCCTTCACCGTTTTTGAAGCAACTGATAATTATACAATACGCACATGAATCCGAAAACGATCGAGTTCGATTGTTACTGATGAGAAATAACAGTTCGTCAAATGACTGTATTGTCATGCGAAAATACATATTTTATACGCACAAATTGACGGGAAAGGCGATGTAATTTGCATAACATTGAAACTGGCCATCTTGTAGTCAGCTAGAATTCAATGGGTGTACCGATAATTCTTTTTTGTAGTTGTCCTCTTCTAAAGCCTCTGCATTCGCTATTACTGTAAAATGATAAAAAAAATAACAACATGACACGACACCATGACAGCGCTCGAGACACTGAATTCACACAATGTTGCGCAACCGAATTTTTGTCGCGTAATTGTCACTTGTGGTGAGTCATAATTATCAGCCAAATACGTCGGAACGTAAAATCAGCCGCGGAACTTCAGTAGCGTACCTTCAGCATAGTGTGCTTAGATACTAAGATAGTTTCAACCTTACTGAAGTTTCAATTTACTGGGAATTGGTGTCAAACGTGATAAAGCAATTACGAGGTCGACTATACTATTGCTAAGCAGTAAGCCTCTTTTGTCTGTGGTTCTTAAAAATAAATGAAACACAACAAACAAGATCACACAGAAATGTTCTTACCGTAACAAAATATGTGCTCTCTCCTAATAAATATTTTTTTTCAATTTTACTTAAAGCAAATCGGATGAGCAGTGGTGGCCCAGTGGTAACGGTCGCGACTTACTTTGTATACATTATTTCATCACCACTGCTCTAAAAACGGTGAAGGAAAACATCGTGAGGAAACCGGCATGTCCTAGAACCAAAAAATCGAAGACGTGTGACATCTACCAACCCGCACTGGGCCCGCGTGGTGGATTACGGCCCACTCCCTCTCACCGAGAGGACGCCTGTGTCCCAGCAGTGGGAATATTATAGGCTGATTATGTAAATCAGCCTGTAGCATGTGTATCTGTATTTAAATATTATATTTCATATGAAAACATGTAGAATGATTGTACATTTATTTTTATATCTTATTTATATCTCATTGTATGCTGCTCCGGTCGACGTCATCATGTCAACGCCGGCTGTCGCTGAAAACCAGCGCTGGGGCTCTGTCTCGCATGGGGTCGCAGCATTATGCTGAGCGATGGCCATTTTGCGTGGATGTGGCGCATATTTTCCCTCAACTTGTTCTTTTTTGTTTTATGTTCTTTCTTTGCGTCATGTTTACCGCAAATAAACATATTTTCTTTCTTTCTTTGATATAGAGATAGAGGCAAGCTAAGCTCGTAATTTTAATAAGTCCCATAATCTAGGTAGGTACCTACTTAAATTAACTTTACAGCTTTTTTTCAAACAATGTCGACCATAGAATGACCTACCTTATTTTTTAAATTAATTTTGTAATTATTAACATAGAAAAGTACAAAAAGATTTTTTTCAAAAACGATAAATACAACCCCGTCCCCATTCAAAGCTTTATTTCATTACAGTTTCAATTTCAATAGACGTTTCCTCAACAATCTCATGTTCCCATTTCATGTGCTGTGATGAATAGGCATCTCTCCGTAATAAAGAGCGCCATGAATACCCCATGTGTGTCCGCGCCACGACACGTTAAGAGTCTATAATACCTCAAATTACTTAGCACGATCCTTCATTATATCGAAAATACTGCAGTATTAGTTTTTTGTTTTGTTCTGTTTTAGATGTAAGTCAAAGCTGTTTTTTTAATGATTTTATTTTATTTTGTTTTAATTTTAATTAATATTTTAATTTTATGTAATTTAAGAAGGTTGCTTTGTTTTATGTGAATGTCGTGTACATCTGTAATTGAAATGTATAAGAGCCCATACCTGTTAACTTTTGTTATTATTGTACATTAAGTACAATACAGTGTGATTCTTTATAATGTGCACATATCGAAATGAGGGAATCAATGCTTAATTTTAACGACAGAAAAAATATTTAAAAAAATCTATTTTTATTTTTTAATACTTCATATTTTATATGGAATTTTAAAAATGTAACAATCATCTATCGCGATGAAACAAACTCCATAATGATTGGAAGTAATTAGGCGTCCTCATAAAATGAAAATTTGAAAAAAAAACTACCCTCCATTGAAAATAAACATGTTTTTTTTAGCAAAAATCAGTATTATTTTCATCAATTTTTACAGTAATTGTAAAAGTATCTACTATTTTTGATGAAAACACATCAATCTGCCTAGCCTTTTCCCAACTATATTGGGGTCGGCTTCCAGTCTAACCGGATGCAGCTGAATACCAGTATTTTACATGGAGCGACTGCCTATCTGACCTCCACAACCCAGTAACTGGGTAACACGATACCCCTTGGTAAGACTGGATGTCAGACTTTTGGACTTCTGACGACCCGTAACGACTGTCAAAGATCCACGAATGACAACCGGGACCAACGGCTTAACGTGCTTTCCGAAGCACGGAGGAGTCTTGGTATGTAAAGATGGTCACCCATCCACGGACCAACCCCTGCAAGCGTAGCTTAACCTGATTGATCGACCCGTGCGGCTGTTATTACTTAGCCACGAGCTCCTATTTTTGACGAAAACAAGATTCTATAAAAAAATTACAAAGTTACCTCCAAACCGAACAATAAACCACTAGTGTTAAAAAAAGATCATGAAACTTTGTATAACTGAACAAAATATAAAGCAGATACTATGTTTTTTATTTGTGATCATTTCTCTCGCTTTCCTACAGTTAAAATCTAAACCTAAATCTAAATAATGAAATCTGTGGGAATTATTTCGTGGAAAGGGACGGGCACAGGAAGCCGGGGAAACGCGCGCTATTTGATTTGACTAATAAGGGCGCTCGGTGCTGGAGTTGGCCGTCAGAAACGACTTTGACAAAGCTTATTACCAAGGTGAGTTGTCAGATGTTACACATCATATGCGACTACTGTAAGGCTCTCTCGTTATTTTTAATTAACATTATTTTCACCGTGAAAAGAAATTAAACTATTGGCGCGTTGGAGCCGCCAGCACCCCACTCAGTCTCGCTCTCTCAATCAGTCAGTGCGCAAGTAGTATGGTGCGAGCGAGATAAAAGAGAATTTCAGCTGAGGTATTATGGACTCTTAATGATCATACTTGTGTTACATCATGTACGGAAATGAGAAGTGGTTCTGTTGTTAGTTACAGTGCTTCGGTGAGGTAGGTATTAATTAATTTAATACTTTAAGCACACAAATGTACAGAGGCAGACTTAATGCCACAGGCATTTTCTACCAGTCACAAAAAAACTCACTCAGTCACTATCATAACCAGCGAACAGAGCCTGCTTCGCACGGATTTTAAGACTGGACAAATTTCGTCGAAATTTCTTTAATAAACGTAAGTTTAACATTAACGTTTTATACCCATAAACCTTCCAGAATGAATTCTTCAAATGTTGTTGAAATCACATCAATATCCGTTTCGTAGTTTTGAAAAATAACGCGGATACACAAACAGACACGAAAAGCGACTTTGAATTTATTAAAAATATATTATATAGATAGGTAGGCAGATGTTACATGAAATGTATGTACATGTCGTGGCCAGATCTTAGAATTTATCGTTTCATGAAATGACCAGCTAAAATTGACCATATCATTTAAACGCCAACGTTTAATGATATGTTAATCGACGTTTGGCCATATCATGAAATAAGTATCCATTCAAATATTACTGGCATTAATTAACTTTTAGTAATCTGAGTCGATGAATAAATAAAACATTTTTAAATAGCTTTCATTCCAGAAGAACAATAATAATTAATAAGATTGAATAGTTAAATACGTAACCTGTGAAATACGTTCCCAACTCCATGGATTTTTAACGTTGCGGTCATTTTTCGAGGAACTTTCATAAAAGTCACGTAGCTTGGTATAATAACGATACTTCACTGCAATTTTATCTTCTATTTGCATATTTATAATTGCTTTTCCAATCGAATTATCGTCCGCTGCCATGTGCACAACAAAAACAACGCCTCTACTTGTGGATAATCTGTTTTACGATATGATCACTAATGTTTGGCCACATCATGAAGTAGTCGTGCATTTCAAGGGGATCAAATGTAATCCGAGATACAGGTTTACCACCTAGTTCGGATGCAGATAGTCCTAAACTTTGTATATTACAAACTTTAAGCCATTATTTACTGTATATTGTCATTGTCAAATATTAAATTTTTGTAATACGTGTTCTTATTTTGGTGAATAAATTAAATTAAATTAATTTAACTGTGTATATCGTCAAACGTTGAGTATTCAATGATCTGGCCAGACCACATCATGATGTAGCCAGCGCGCAGCGGTCGATGTTCTATTTCATGAAATGGTCGATCATTTCATGAAATGATCAATTCTAAGATCTGGCCACGACATAGACACGGGCAATTTTCAAAAGGGATCATAACGAAACATTTTTTTTTTCCGTCATGTAGATAATCAAAAAATATTGGACACGTATTTTTTCTTTTTTTACGTAATCAAAAGATTACGGCAATACATTGAGTTGAAATGTGCCATGACGTCACATAAATTTTATATTTGTAACGCAGCGACTCCCACTCCCCAACTTTAATGCGTTTTATCAAGTAATTTTTACAAGCTTTTTTATTAATATGATAAAGCAAAAAATACGTGTCTAATATTTTTTATTATCTGACTGACGGACTTAATAGAATTTTGTTTTTTTTACCCAGACATCATCCCTATTAAACCCACGCATAGATGGAACGTTTTGTCAAAAAATATTTTTGTAAATATTAAGGGCAGAACAGTGGTGGCCCAGTGGTAACGGCCGCGACTTACGTGTTGTAGGTCGTAGGTTCGAACCCAGACAGGCGCTTTACTTTGTGTAAATTATTTCATCACCACTGCTCTCAAAACGGTGAAGGAAAACATCGTGAGGAAACCGGCATGTCCTAGAACCAAAAATTCGAATATATGACATCTATCAACGTGCACTGGGCCCGCGTGGTGGATTACGCCCCACTCCCTCTCACTGAGAGGAGGCCTGTGTCCCGGCAGTGGGAAAGTTTAGGCTGATTATGCTTGTGCTTTGGACACAACGAGAGTTTCTCGCTGATGGTGGCGCGTGTGTTGGATCATTTAGCTCCTTTCAAAATGGTTGAGCTGAATTATTCTAATCCATGCGTCATGTTTGTGAACGGACGCCGTCAGTAGAGACTGGTCATCTCTTAACTGCTTATTTTACTGGCTTATTTTAATTTAATTTTTATTTTTGAATTGATCATTGTTTTATTTTTTTAGTACGGACGCTTCTAACGTCTTTCTACATTGTTCTCACATGTATAATTTCAACATGAATGATGTGATGTAACCAATATTTTGTAACAATTTTTATTTAAAAGAGTGTCCGTGGAGTTTCTTGCCCGTTCTTCTTTATAACTACCTACCTACTACGCTTTGGAATTGGCAACTAGCTACATATTTCTGACTGACCGATTCCTTGACAATTCAAAAGTGCCTGTAAGTAAATCGTTTAATTGAAATAAATGTTTTGAGTTTTGAGTTTGAGAAATTAATTGTTGAAAAGGGCAATGAACTGCATTGAGTACTATCTTGCTGATTATGCTTATTCTAAGTATTTATGCACCTTTTCAGAAGAACCTCTTTGTAAATGTTATCTAAATGGTCTGAATGTCATCAATAAGATTAGTAGAATACTCAAATATCATTCAGTTCTAGGAGACATTTCGATTAAGTTCTTTTCAGAGGATTATTACCAATTTAATCAGTTTGCAGACACCAGACACCTGTTTCAAATCTTAGATATTTGTGAATTCGATGAATCCTCACAGATTGAACTCTCAGTCAAAATATTAGGTACTTAGGTAAAGCTTAAGAAATTCTATACTTAATAACTAAATCGTTATCTTGCGTTTTAGTCATGAAATGGTTTCTATTTACAAAACTCATTAACATTCATTGAAATCAAACTTTTTGTTCGTATATCTCATAAAATGTGCGCCTGGCTCTTGCTTACAATATTTCCAAGCAAAGAGGTTTAACATTGCATCCTAACTAAAATTATAAATGTGAAAGTGAGTTTGTTTGTTTGTTACGCTTTGAACAGATTTGGAAGAAATTTTGCACATGAGTAGACCATGACCTGGATTAGGACATAGGATACTTTTTATCCCGATATTCCCACGGGATCGAGACTTATGCGGGTGAAACCGCGGGGTGCAGTTTCTAATAAAATAAAGTAAAACCTCTGGCTGGTGTGCACGAAAAATGTTTTAAAATACCTTTGAAAAATGAAAAAATACCGATTTATTTTTAAATTAAATTTTGTTGGCAACCAAAAATAGCCAGTTTATTAAATTCGACTTTCAAAAAAAAGGTCGGTCCGAGGTTCGACTTTCTTACTATTTTCTTCTTCATAATACCGACGAAATTGACTGTACACCTACCGAATTTTCTTAATTAACTAAGAAACCGCAATTTAAACAGCTTCAAACTAAATCTAATCTTGGCCAACATAGTTGAGCGTCCACGTTTGAATTTGTGTAATACTGGGCCCGCCTAAACCATGTTGGCACCTTGTAATGTAAACTAGTGAATCCCTGTGCCTCGTTCACACAACTTGCTAATTGCCTCGCTGCCGATTAATTAAGAACCTAGGTGCGTCTTTAATGTTTAAAAGTCTTTGCCGTGGTTTTGACGTTCTTAGAAGTTGCCTTTAATTAGGCGTTTGTAAGTTTAAGTTTTGTTTAGATATAGTCATAAGTAGGTATCTCAGCTTTGGCGTTTTGTCATGGCCACAACGCAGACTTTACTATAAGTTAAAATTAGAGGCTCGTGTAGATGGCACCACAGCCGCGTCGAAACCGCGTCGCTTAACCATGTAGACCAAGATGTAGACTGAACGCTGAAACGCCGCCGCCGCCGCCGCAGCTGCGCCTCCGCCGTCTTCACTTGATTTTGCCATAATTATCACTTTAAAATCCGCGGCAACGGCGCGACGGTGGCGCAGCAACGGCGCGACGGTGGTGGCGCGCCAGCGGCCAGGCAACGTTGCGTATGCACAGTTTAGAGAAGCGGCGGCGCGCAGCGTGGTGGCGGCGGCGGGCTCGGCGACGGCGTCGTCGTCTCCCGGAGCACTAAAGTGCCTGCTACACGGTTGCCAAGTGCGTCCCCGACATAGGTGACCCTAGTTGTCGACCGGCAGAGCTGTTTTAAATTTGGTCGTAATCCACCATCTACACGGTTGTAAACCACCAAGGTCATCTTTTTCGGGACGCGGTTGGCGACCGTGTAGCAGGCACTTATTGTTAACCGAATAACTTTAATTTAATCAGAATCCACAGTATAGTGTTCATAAAAAAGCAATTAAAATAGGTATGTATGTACAATTTCGTTTTAGGGTCGGCCTCTATAAAGATAACGTGTATGTGACCAAAATAAATATTGAAAGGCCTGTAACAAGGAATCGCTTGATATTTCTGAATAAGTTTTGGAAAAATTACAAAAAGGAAATAGGTTACATAAAAAAAAGATAGGATTTATTGGTTTAAAATGTATTTCGGTCGGTTTTATTTCCGAAAGGTAAGTACAAATTAATTCTCCCTACAGAAAAAATAATCAGTCAATTGGACCCTGAAGTAATTTTCAAAACATTATGAAACAAATTGCTGATTTCACGATGTTAACATTTTTTCACTAAATTTTGTTTTGCGAAACCATTACTTATTTCTTGGCCAACAATAGCCTTAATAGTTTACAATCTAGACTGCCTGTCCACTGGAGCGGAGCGAGGCAGTGGAGCGGAGAAATGTGCCAATATTAACCAATAGGAGCGGAGCTCTGAAGCGGAGTTTACATTCTATTGGTTAATATTGGCGAAGATACTGGCACATTTCTCCGCTCCGCTGCCTCGCACCGCTCCAGTGGACAGCAATAATAAAACAGTTCTATCAAACCGAAAAAAACTACAAACATTATTTCTACGTAGAACTCAAAAAATTTAACTTTGTTCCTCTGAAAATCTTCTCACTTAAAGTTGGGAACTAATAATTCGTTTTGCCAAACTTAAGTTAGTTGTCACTTGTCAGCTAGTGATAAAAGTTAGTAACGAAATAAAATGTATTCTCTCCCTAAGGGCTGGCACTGTTCACAACTTGTAGAGACAAATGTTTTACGAAGCGAAATGAACTGAGGGAGTTGGAAATAATATTTGAGAGCATTTTTGATTTGGAATAAGGAGAATGAGTTCTGCATCATCTTAATAAAAGTGACAACTATTATAATAATCAGAAAAATAAAAATAATATTTCACATAATCCTACATGGGCACTTATGAAACGTCAGAAGTTAGGTGCACAGTTCCAATTGGTCGCTTCCTATGGAGAAGAGCCGGCAAGAAACCCCACGGTTACTCTTTTAAAAATAATTGGCTTTTACAATACTTTCAAATAACAGTGTTACTAGTTATGGGAGGATGGTAGATGTGAAATGTCTTCAAATTTTTTGTTCTAGGACATGCCGGTTTCCATTTTGAAAGCAGTGGTGATTAAATTAAATTCTAAAGTAAGTAAAGTGCTTGTCTGGGTGCGAACTCACGATCTACAACTCGTAAATCGGGGCGGATACCACTGGACCACCACTGCTCTGAGAATGAGTTCTGCATCATCTTACCAAAGATGACAACTATTGGTCACACATCATCATCATTATCATTTCAGCCGAAAGACGTCCACTGCTGGACATAGGCCTCCCCCAAGCACCGCCATCACATCCCTAACTTCTATTGTTTTTGTTATACCTACGATGACAACCAGCAGTGTCGGTAGCTCTGCGCTCTGACTGATCTAGTTCATCGAACTTACCTACGCCCAGTTACTGGAAAATTAACACAAAAATCAGCTAAGTGACAAATTATCAACCGCATGTCAACCGCTGTGATTGGTTGAATTATCAACTGTCAATATAATCACTTGAGATAATTTATTTTGACACGTTGCTGTCAAGTATGCATGACTTCAAAATGCCGCACCTAAGTAGCCTCAGGGCGCGTACCCACTATGTCGTGACGACAGATTATCGTGTCGTTTGAAGTGTCATGGCTTGTGTATTTAAATGGAGGTATTCAAATATAGGACGACACGATTAACTTACTAACTTTTCCAACGATAAATTAATCGTCACGACATAGTCGGAACGCGCCCTTAGACCGTAATATAATTATATCTATTACTAGCTTTTGCCCGCGGCTTCGCACGTGCAAAGGTCGGAAAATATCCCACAGGAACGTACTACCGATATTCAGAGTACTTATCAAATGTCCTAACCCAGGTCATGGCCTATCCGTATACCATTCATCTAAATCTATTCAGCCGTTACGGCATGAAAAGGTAACAAATAGATAGATAGGTAGTAAATCTGTTTTAGGGTTCCGTATCTCAAAATGAAAAATGGAAACCCTTAAAGGATGACATCGTTGCCTGTCAAGACACTTTTTCTCAGAAACGCGTGGAAGTATCAAGTTGAAATAGATAGGTATTAAAAACTTAGGCTATGCGCGCACTACGGATTTTGATCGTTGCGGATAATATTTCGTATTTTATTTTATTTTTAGTCATAGGTCTGCATAAATAAATAATCTTGTAAAAAATAAATAACAATACTAACCTATTTATTTAAGCATCATTGTTACTAACACCAATATACTAACAAAATTATGGACCTTAGTCTGAAATAAAGTTTTATTTAATTTAATTTAATTTATCTCCTCTCAGGCTCATTTTCTACGAAATGTATGGAAAGTTTTTTGCAATTTTTGAATTTTCTCGTACTTGAGTACGAGAAAATTCAAAAATTCGCCCTCCGTTGGCCCGATATTTTTTTTGACGCTAGTAATAAGAAATAGGATCGACAGGCATCAAAAAAGTTTTTGTGAAAATTACCCATGTTCTTGCTGACTGTACAATTTTTTCAAAATCTGTGAATGCAGATCAAAAAGTTAAGGACAGTCTCCTAAGACCGTTTTCTTGTAGCGACAACGTACCTGCCCTTATTGCCCCATATCAACATCCACCCTGTATATGTTATGATTGACTATTTAGCTCCATAAAGGTATAGCGTGATGATAATGTTTTAAAAGGTTAAATCCGTAATTATCTGCAATATTCTAACCTTTTGGATAGTCTTTTTACAGTTTGCGGTAAACTATAGAAGAATACGAACATAATGCAATATTGCTCATCCCCCATAGCAAATAGCGTAATAATAATTTTTGAAAAGTCTATCGTGACGTTTCCATTATTTGACATAGATTATTTATACAAATTTTCAAGTTAATCAAGCCAAACAGTAAAATCCTCCCCTGTAAAAATAAATACCCCTTTTCACCCCGTCAGGGGTAGATTTTCAAAAAACCTTGATATACGTTTTTATTTGTTTTCAGTCTTAAGTATAAATACTGAGTTTTGAGTTAATCAGACCGCGCGTTAAAATTCTTCCATACAAACTATGACACCCCCCAATCCTCCCTTAGGGGGTAGTTTAGAAAAACTAAAAATGGCAAACTTTATAATTTACATACTGTAGCGTTGTGTGAGGTCTCAACTGTAATTAATCACAATTAGTAAGTTACTAACCACACATCACTAGAAACGTGGCACAACACTAATTTCCTAAGGACGCTCTGCCATTTCGACTTCCGCTGGCTTACATAAAGGAAGGTATTCCTTGATTATCAGGATTACTTGTGCCCCGACCTAGGGGCTCTTTGTACGGGTGGAAGACACCTCCTACCCAATTCTGCACGTTGCTCGCATGTGTGGCTAACTGCACGCTACTGAGGTCCGACGTCCGGCCTGCCTGCCTGCAGCCTACCGCTGGGAGCCTGAGCTGTCAGGCGACCTCCACGGCTACTGACTACGTGCTACCACGTGCCAGGGCCGTCCGGCCTGCTACGGAGCCTGTGCTGACCAAGCGCCCGAATCTACCACGTGCTACCAAGGACGGTACCCTTCCCCTTTTACTGTGTTAGTGCTCAGAACAAATCAGTGTGACCTTACCGCGACCTAGCCGTGTACATTCTAGTGTTAAAAATATATGTATTAACTTGTCTAGCTGTTTTACTAACTACTACCTAAACCGTTAACGGCCTGCGCAGCCTACCCTGCGCAGCCCTAGCCGTTACAATAGATAAGTATTCGTGCCAATTTTCAAGTTTATTAACTCAAGGAATAAAATTTTTCATACAAACAAAATCCCCCCTTTTCACCCCCTTAAAGGTCGATTTTCCAAAAACCCTTTCTTAGTGGATGCCTACGTCATATTATCTACCTGTGTGCCAAATTTCAGCCCAATCCGTTCAGTGGTTTGAGCTGTGCGTTGATATATCACCCAGTCAGTCAGTCAGTCAGTTTACCATTTTATATATACAGATTTTGTTAATTTATACGCATTGTTAATGAAGATGAGATTAAATTCTACGTTTATTATTCGAGCACTACTAATAAAGTTTTAATTAATGCAATCTGCGAATATTGGAAAAATATCGGTAAATACATTTCGCGAGTAATGAAAGAGATTTACTCCAGTATTTCATTATTAAAAACCTTTTAAAACCGCGCTCAATGGTATAATGCTTCCATAATATTAATATAGAAGCATTCCTCATGAAATTCATACATAGATCGTTGACATTTCACAAATTAAATCACTTACAGCTCGCTGCAATATCAACTGTATTGAATTAAAGAATCTCAATCACTCTACACTCGATTTTGCAGCTAGTTTTTCTGCACAAATAGAAAAAAAATCCTAATGGAAAAAACCCAATAACTCTGCCCGACCCGGGAATCGAATCCAGAACCGGCTCAGCAGTCGCGCTTCCGACCACGAAACCAACGGAGTAGTCCAGAAAAATGATAAAGGATGTAAATAATAAGGGGATCAGACCCTATCAGTAATAATGACATTACATTCAAGTAATATCATTTTACTCAAAAATGCATGTAATGTGGTCATTATTTTGACAACCTTGTTTGAGCAAAGTCGATCTTGCCGTTCTGTTTTAAGGAGCGGCCGGCAAAGCTTTGCTGGTCGCTCTAACAGGCCGGCAAAACATTGCCGGCCGCTATTTTGACGTTTCAACGTTTTAAAAAATCAAATGCAAAAAGATTTGATTTAAAACACAGCTGTTTGTATTTATAGAGATAGGTACAAAAAGATTTTATTCCATATTTGGCTGTATAGTTCCAACTACCATTGTTAAAAAAAAACAAAGAAGTAACAAAAGCGCGGTTCAGCGAAAATTTTATTTTTATTTAGTGACTTTTTTGCTAAAAATGAGCTCTCAAAGCGAAAATTCATTCGATTCGATGTGTTTAACACCGCCAGACATTAAAGATGAAGCTAAATTAGTAGTTGAAAATTTAATACCGCGAAACTCAAAGGAAAAATATAAGCTTGCATATGAAAAGTTTGTGCAGTGGAAAATCAGTAAGAAATCTAAATCTTTACTTGCTGGTTTTATTTAGATTAGGTACTTGCATTTTTGAGTAAAGCACTATACAAGCCTTTGCCCACTATGACTACTTCGCTGGTCACGCTATGATTGCCTCGAGCTAGCCTAGCTACGCTCTAGGCCTTCCAGCTTGGCCATCATTGCAGCCCTTGCTGTCCTCGCTGTAAAGGCCTCGACCTACGGCCTCGGCCTTTATCTCAGCTCGTCCATCAAGTGCTGCACGCGCTACGCTGCGCTGTCGGCCATCATCAGCGCGACCAGCAAAGTAGTCATTATAGACCGCTGCAGTAATGTACTAACTCCTGACAGTGTGGTGGTTGGAATGATGATGTGATCTAAATATTTTAATAGTTTTACGTCAATATTGGAAGGAATGACAGTAATATTAATGTCATTATTACCGATAGTGTCAGGACCCCGTAATCCACGCAGACGAAAGACTTGATATTTTCGAATTAACAAACAGAATGATTTACTTGTAAACATAGGTGGAATAACTGTAGTGAATCCTTTGATAGGTATCTCGAAACTTTGACATTTCTCCGAAACCAATCGACATTATCATAGCTTCCATTACAAAACTCCATTTAAACTTGGAACACCGAGTGACAGTTTATTTAAATGTCATCTTCAATTCAAAGTTGTAACGGTTTGTTATATTTTGGACATCCTCGTAATGCCAAAGCATTCGTACAAAAGTTTAACTTATTTAGAGTTCATGTAACTTTATTGGTTTCTTCCGCTTAGGCTGCGTTTCCACCAGAGATGTGCGAGGTAGCTGAGCGGTGCGAGGATGCGTAACGAAGCAGTGAAACAATGTGAGCGTTTCCACCGGAGATGTGCTAGGCCGCTGAGCGGTGCGAGGATGTGTAGCGACGCTGTGAAACGGTCCGCAGATGAGCGCTGCGAGGATGTGTAGCGGGCTCTTTTCATTTTAGATACGATTTCTCACTCGCATCCATCCCAATAACAAACATCCCTCGCATACATCTCTCGCACACATCCCTCACACCCATCCCTGACTTGTTTTTAACCGACTTCGAAAAAGGAGGAGGTTATATGTTCGTAGCGTATGTTTGTTTTTTTTATGTAAGTATGTCCGCCGATTCCTCCATTATTTGTGGACCGATTTTGAAAATTATTTTTTTGTAAAAAGGGTATGCTCTCAAATTGGTCTCATATAAATTTTATTAACTTTGCTTGGGTAGTTTTTGAGTTAGCTACAAAATACGTATTTTTTTCCCACTTAGTATGTAGATGATAAGTTCCTGTTACTGGTAGCAGATAGTGGTATTCGAATGTCTGTGGGGTAGGTACCATAACTAAAAAGTGAAAAATATAAACTTTTTACAAAAAAAAACAACAATATTTTTCACTTTGTAGTGTTTTTTTTTTTTTGGAAGTCGGTTGTTTTTTTTTGTAAAAAGTTATTGTACGTACAAAAACCTCGCACTCGCACCGCTAAGCCTTTTCCACCGGAGCTGCGCTCGGCGAGGCTAGGTAAATGAAGCGATTCTATTGGTTCTTAACAAACACATCCCTCGCTACGCATCCTCGCACATCTCTGGCAGTAAAGCAGCCTTACTGAACAAAACAGACACATCTGGCGAAAAATAACGAGAGCCGACTTCAAATAAAATGCTGGGATTGCTAAGGCTAGGCACAGAGAGTTCTTTAGTTCAGCCTAATAATAGGTAATCCAGAGAGCAGGCAAATATACTTAGACTGGTTTCACAGCTGTTCGGGAGATCCGCACGTGCCGCCCCCACACGGGAGACCCGTACGGGTAGCGCCCGCTAGTACGATATAGGGAGTTAGTACGATACGGTTGCTAGCGTTATACGGGCTCGGGTTAAACAATGTTCTAGCCGGTCAGCAGGGATACCGAATGCGGGAAGGTTACCCAACAGACTTGCATGCCAGAACCAGTCAAAAGCGTTTGATAGTATATTTATCTATCTAGCGCCTCACGTATGTCTCCGTTCCGGGAACCCGTACGGGCGGCCTGCACGGGTCTCCCGTACAGCTGTAAAGCCAGCCTAAGTAATATTTGACGGCGTTCCTGCGAACCATTTTTTTTTTAAATTGTATAGTTAGCAGTAAGGAGGCGATGTTTTCCTTTTACAATTTAAGTAAGGCCTCGTAATACATTTCCGTGACGTCACCTTGACGTAGCATGGCAGTTACTCCGGATGGGTCATTAACTTCTATTTGTTCGCAATTAACGTACCAAAACGTCCACATTCTCATTTTCCGTTACATTTGCATAATGTGACATTCCAGTCTGATCTTTGCAAGAGATACCTATAAAGATCCATCTTGTTACAGTTGTTCATCAAAAATTAACTAAATTGGAGGACTTGACACTTTCGACTCCACTCACTTTTCATAGAACTCATACGCCATGTTGCCATACATATTAGAAGTGAAACCTCCGGGAGGGTTACCGCCATTACGTTTGCGCTAAAGTTAACCATCGCGCACAGTCAACGTTATTAGGTTTAAAACCGTGTTATAAAACACTGTAAAACTTAGTAAAATAGTGTTTTCAGGGGGTCTTGTATCTATACGTAGTATCCAACCTTTTAAATTTTTTGTGAATATTTATGTAACCGTGAACAAAAAAAATATAAAGAAATGCTTGAATTTTAAAACCAATGCATGTACTAATAAATCTTGTTAAAATATACATCAAATTCTATTTTCACGGTTTATAATGCTGTATTTGCTAAGAAAAACCTACATTTAAAATGAGCCCTCCGTGAGGGCTCCCGGCTTCCCATATGCGACTAGGTGAACCCTCCAGGAGGGCTCCCGGCACGTCTCATCTAAATGAATGCCACAAAAAATGCGCTGTTGGATTTTCAATGCACATCTCAGCGCCTAAAATTAAAAATCCAATAGCACACACTTTATTTTCGGCATTAATTTAGGTGTTGCCTAGTTTTAGTGAAAATGGGCATCAATCTCATAGAGCGTGATCATCTAAGCCTTAGAATTGCCTAGCTGCCTAATTTAGACTTGCAATAGGCCTGTGTCCAAAAATTTTTTTTTGTCCCTCTTGTAGATTATTAAAAAATATTGAACACGTATTTTTTTCTTTTTTGACGTAATCAAAAGATTACGGCGATACATTGAGTTAAAATGTGGCATGACGTCACGCCTTGCTAGATTTAATACAACGTTCTGACGTAGCGATCCCCCACTCCCCAACTTTAATGCGTGTTTTCTAAGTTATTTTTGATTAATATGATAAAGCAAAAAATACGTGTCTAATATTTTTTTATTATCTGAAAGACGGACGATTTTTTTTTTATTACGTAATCAACTATCGTATTCAAAAACTTCTTTCTCTCATTGTTGGTCGTCAAACTATTTACTAAGTAGGTACCTCATTCTGCAAATCAGAACACAGATTTTACATTCTGTGATTACTTCCTCACGCACTGACTTATTAATTATAAAATTTTAGGAAAATCGTCTACTATTACAATGTTTGTAAATATGTGAGCACCATTTGTCCATCACATAATAACATTATTTGTCGTTGCTTAATTTTTAATTATTTTTACCAATTGTAGTATAGTAATTTTATTCTAGGTGCATCGTCTTCACATATTATTATTTAACTAATGTAGGTAAATATTGTAAAACATTTTAAAAGACGGTGGACGGTGGAGTTTCTTGCCCATTCTTCTCCATACGAAAACTATCTTTTGGAAGTGGCGACTAGAATCAATTCTATTATTTTGTAAATTTTGACGTTCAAAAGTGCCATACAAGGGTTTATATGAAATAAATTATTTGACTTTGAATTTTACTTTGAACAGAGTTTTCGTATAAACCAGAGAATAAACTTAACCTTTTAGGGGTATGACGAACAGGGTGTAAAGTTCACACATCCACCATAGAAAAGAGAAAAGGGAGGATCCTCCGACCAGACGGGTGTTGTATCTGGCGGGCAACTGCCCATCGGTTTGAAGTTGAAATCTTGTATGTATGTTGATCACTCGGTAAACTCTAACTGCGCGATGCAGGATTTGTGTGACGTCATGTCTATGATGCGTAGTTCGTATGTGGCGGTGTAACCGCTACATCACTCCCTTCCGGAGACCGGAGGTCGATAGTGGGCTGAATCTTGCGATGCTTCACGGTGCCAGCTGTGGTTCCAGTGAGTCGGAACCGGGTGCCACATAGTTCGCGGTGAGTCGGAACTGTCTGTGGTGATTCCCCAGTGAGCTGGGGTGATTGAGGTGGTTCCCCAGTGAGTCGGGGTGACTGCGGTGATTCCCCAGTGAGTCGAGGTGATGAGCCTGAGGGTGATGACCAGGAATGCGCGTTCGCTGCATACTGGTGGTCAAGATACCCGTCGAAGCCGTGGATGCTGGCCGGCTGTGTGAGTCGCCTCATGAAAACTTGCGGGAGTGATGATGATGATTACGTCACGCCGAAGTATATGCACGAAGGCTGCGTTGATGTATCACGTCGGGGTCACCAATTTAGGGGCATGAGGAACAGGGTGTAAAGTTCACTCATCCACCACAGAAAAGGATCCTCCGACCAGACTGGTGTTGTGTCTGGCGGGCAACTGCCCATCGGTTTGAAGTTGAAATCTTGTATGTACCTATGTCGATCGCTCGGTAAACTCTAACTGCGCGATGCAGGATTTGTGTGACGTCATGTCTATGATCCGTAGTTCGTATGTGGCGGTGTAACCGCTACAACCTCATCGTATAAAGATATAATAGTGCCCATAAACTTATAGCCTATCTATTATATGAGTTAGCCCAGTTATAACCAGTTGTAATATTTACAACATCGCAGAAGGTAGCTCTTTATCTGGAAGAGCACGACGGTAAAGGGCTTAGCTTACATAGCGAACATCTAGCGCCACAGGGCAAAACTTGCTGTAAAATCAGTCACTGGAAGCGGCCTCTTGTTCTTACTAAGAACAAGATTCTTAGCACTTATAAAACAGTCATAGAAAAAGTAGGCTAAGTAATAATAGCCGTACGTGTCGATCTATCAGGTTAAGCTACGCTTGCCGGGATTGGTCCGTAGATTGGTGACCATCTTTACATACCGAGACTCCTCCGTGCCTCGGAAAGCACGTTAAGCCGTTAGACACGGCTGACATTCGTGAACCTTTGACAGTCGTTACAGATCGTCAGAAGCCCGAAAGTTTGACAACCAGTCTTACCAAGGAAAATCGTATTACCCAGTTACTGGGTTGTGGAGATCAGATAGGCAGTCGCTCCATGTAAAATACTGGTATTCAGCTGCATCCGGTTAGACTGGAAGCCGACCCCGACATAGTTGGGAAAAGGCTAGGCAGATTGATTGGAAAAAGTAGGCAAACCGAGTTTTTAATCAAAATCTAAAGTTCGTTTTTTAACCCCGAGAGTAATTTGACAGATGCAAATGTCAAACACCAAAGTGATAAAACAAACAACAAATATTTGAAATGTCAAATTACTATCTGGGATTAAAAAACGAACTTTACGTAGAATGAAACATGATGCTGAACATAAGTCTCACAATGAATGCTGAAATGTCGAGAAATGAACTGTCAAAACTTAATGATCGATCATAAATCAAGGTGCCACAATTTGTAGTTTGGGTACCGTATAGGAACGTTGCCGCCAATTATTTCCAATTTTAATCGATCTACATCTCCTATACATTTACTAAATATTTTAAAATAATTTCGCCTTCCGGGAATATCGCGTTTCACTTTGTTAACCACACACAGACACACACACACACTCTCGGGCAAGTAGGTGCTCGCGCACAGTGCTCTTCGTGGGGGCTGGGCGCTAGGACTTATATTGCACTCACGGACACACAACCTCCAAGACACACATAGCACATCTTTTGTTTTTAAATTAATTCCCTTCCTCTCATTACTTGGAGCTTTAATATTGTATGTAGTACGTAAGTGCAATTTAATGTTGTAATTTTAAGAGTGTGAGCCTGGAGATCTGTCATACAGGTCCCGAACCCAGTATAGACTCCAGCTCTCACAAAGGTTTGAATCTGCCTGTAACCTAGTATACCATGTACCGAATTTGTAGCTTTTTGAGAGAAATAAAATTACTATTACTTACTATTGGTACATTCAAATACACTGCTCCCAAACAACCTAAGATCTATTCATAATCTTGTTTCCAATGGATACTATTACCACATAAACAAACATCAACTTTATATGAGTGTAAATAAAGTTGATATTAGACTGACTAGTACTGCTAACAAATTCATAAAAAATATGAAGTAGTAGCGCAAACTGAACCTTATATGTAGGCTTTACAGTTGTTTTTCCTAATACTCGTGTTTCGGCCCGTCTTGTCAGGCCAATTCAGTGAGTATAACGTAGAAGATTGAAGAGTTACTCGATAGAAAGAGAGGCTACTTCTAGGTGAATATCATACATAATTAGCGCTGTGCGACCTGAATTGCACTTTATTGTATCGTTGCAAGAGTCGCTTTTTATTTAAATGATTTATCGGAGTGAACCATCTGTGCCGTGACTATACTTCTGTGTCCGTACATTCCAATACATTGCTGACTAGTGCTGACAAACCACGTCCTACTCCTAGACCTCACGAATCTACTGCAAGCTCTTCAATGGCTACCTCCATTTCAATTTCCATCGTGTCTATACATCTGTGTCCCCCGTACATTCCAGGCGGGCAGCTTCCGCCGCCGCTATCGTAAGCATCTCAGCGCGACACTATTCTCTAAATGAATGCCTTTGCAAACTGACGGCGTTGTTCGGATGCTGTTTTGAATGTGAATAGTTTTAGAAATGTTACTCGTTCACTTTTGTTGTGGAGGAGTTGTTTGGAAGTATTGTGCTTTAATATTACGTATCTATCTTCAAACAAAATGGTATTGGGGGGTTCCGTAGTTGATATGAATTTATCCCAAAAACTGGGACCGATTCCCGGGTCGAGCAAAGTGTTACTGGGTTTTTCCTTCTGGAATTTCTCATTAGCAGCCCGGAGTCTGGATTTGTGCCCGGTTGATGGCAATAGGCTCGCCCCTTATTACATGGGACTTAAACATAACTGGCGAAATGTGGGTGTATAGTACACCTCTGCCTAACCCTTCGGGGATTACGGGCGTGATGTTATGTTTATGTTTGTATCCCAAAAACAAACTTAACTTTGTAGTTGAAAAACATGTTCTCCGATACATTGATATACTTCACGGTCAATTCTCCAACTGTAAATGTAAGTTTGTAATCGCATTTTTTAAAAATAAAATTTCAAATTAACTATTTTCGGACTTTTTCCTTTACATGTGCTGTGAGACCTTCCTGCAAAATTTCATGATTCTAGGTCAACAGGAAGTACCCTGTAGGTTTTGATTTATTTGCGAGTATCAAAATAATTTTTTTTTTTTTCTTTCTTTTTCCTGCAATCTGTTCCATGTGAACATTCAGCATATGGTTAGGAGTTTATTCATTGTCTTGAAGGGCAGTCAGTCCAGCGACATGCGCCCTTTACGTATCATATTCCCTATAAATCTCTAGGGACTTTCGTTTTAGCCTTTTAAATGTTGAATTATTATTCATTAAGTGCGTAACTAGTAAGTTTGGATGCTTGTCCAGTCTGTTCCTGTACGATTTAATTGAGTGTTTAATCTCTTCTTGAACTGTTCTGATTTCAAGGTCGTGGTGTAATTGTTGGTTTGTTATGAACCAAGGAGCATTAGTAATTATCCTCAGCATTTTGGACTGGAACCTCTGGAGTATTTCTAAGTTTGAGTTGGAGGCTGTTCCCCAGAGTTGGACTCCGTAAATCCAGATAGGTTTCAAGATACATTTGTATAAAAGCAGTTTGTTTCCCAGCGACAACTGCGATTTTTTGCCAAGTAACCAGTACAATTTCCTAAGTTGGATCCCCAGTGCTTTTCGTTTTGTGAAAATATGTTTTTTCCAGGTTAGACGACGATCTAAATAAAGTCCAAGGTATCTGGCTTCATTTGCTTGGGGTAACTGAACCCTGTTAAGCGACACAGGGGGACATGTTTCGCGTCGCGTTGTAAAGGTCACCTGTACTGACTTCGTCTCATTTGCTTTTATCCGCCAGGTAGTTAGCCATTCCGTGATGTTGTCTAGGGAGCGTTGAAGCATGTTACTTGCTTGTGCCGGTTCATCATGGGCAGTCAAGGCTGCTGTGTCATCAGCAAAAGTTCCGATCACGACCCCGTCTGTCATGGGCAAGTCTGAAGTAAAAATCAGATAGAGTATCAAAATATGTCACATAAATGACCGTATTTTTTTATTGCGTTGACTTAGAAGCTTGATTTTGTAGAGCTCCAAGGGACCATAGACCTACGTATTTGATATTAGTTTCAACTTGTTTCTACCTTCACGCGTTTATGAGAAAATGTGTCTTGAAAGACAGACGGACGGACAACGAAGTGATCCTATAAGGGTAACGTTTTTTCCTTTTGAGGTACGGAACCCTAAAAACAAGTGCTCCAAGCATAATTTAATTTACAAAAGAAGCTTTCTCCGTTTCCGTTTTATCAAGCATGATCATTGAAAAAGTTAACCAAATACAAACAAACTAAGGAAGAATACAAATTTTAAATACCGCCGGAAAATCTTCAACCACCTTGAACTTCGCAAAAGTAACATAATGGGCTATTAAATCTAATATTCCAAGACTTTCATGGAAAACACAAAACATAAGAATAATGTGCCAAGTTGAATGTCCGTATTACAAAGTTCCGTAATCTTTATTTAAGAAAAAGTGCCATAAAAGTTAAGGGGAGTTCCATTGTGGTTTGTTCAAAGTTTCTTTGCGCGGTTAACTTCGACCATTTGTTTACAATAAATATTTTAGAAGCCAAAGCGATATTTTGAACGCTGGTCTTCCTTGACGGTATTTGTTTCAAAACAAAGTTCTATTTATTTTCAACAAAGTAATTTTTTCGGTATAAAAATGGGATCGTCTTTGAAAGAGCCTCATTAACGAACATCGAGGCTTTCAATATAAGCGCTTTAAGTTGTTTAACAACTTCCAATAAATAATTATCTCAATTAATTGGGACTGTCCTCCCCTCGTGAAAATAAAGATATTTTCTTGCTTTCTCTATCTAGTGACGTCATTAACTTAACCAGTATTTTTGCAAAAAAACGCTACACGTGTTAACTTTTTAGTGCCATTTCAAGCATTCACTAAAACATTTCTAAACACAACAAAAACAAACATTAAAAAAAAATTGAGAATCTCGTGGCTAAGTAATTACAGCCGCACGGATCGATCCTTTAAGCCATTATTCTTGCCGGGGTTGGTCCATGGATGGGTGACCATTTCTACATACCGCAACTCCTCCGTGCCTCGGAAATCACGTTAAGCCATCGGTCCCGGCTGTCATTCGTGGATCTTTGACAGTCGTTAAATACGGGTCGTCAGAAGCCCAAAAGTCTGACAACCAGCCTTACCAAGGGGTATCGTTTTACCTAGTTAGGTTGTGAAGGTCAGATAGGCTGTCGCTCCATGTAAAATACTGGTATTCAGCTGCATCCGAGTAGACTGGAAGCCGACCCCAACATAGTTGGGAAAAGGCTAGGCAGATTGATTTGACTAAAACATTTCATTAAGTGCTAAGGTTTCCGTTCCCTTTCCCTACGGAGCATAACTAAGTTGTGGTCGGATTGTATATTCGCCACAATGCAGCCGACTGACTCGGGGTCTGCCCACAACGGTGCCAACAAACGTAGGTACCTATTGGCTGGTAGGTATGTGCGTCAACTGTGCGTCTGACTTGAATGTCCCGGGTATGTTAGTGTTACCTTTAACTGTCCCGATTTCTAAAAACAATCAAATCACATGCATGAAAATTACATGTGAAAACACGATTGCCCAAAAACACCCATTTTAATTAACAGTTTAGCGTAAATGGGTGACAATTAAAATTAGTAAAAGTGCGTGTCGGGACAACGCACAATGAAGAGTTCCGTAACTGGAATGAATTTATCCCAAGAACAAACTTAACATTGTAGTTGAAAAACATGTTACATACATTCCAACTGCAAATGTAAGTTTGTACGCACAATATTAAATGATTTGCCATGTTATTTTAAGACCATAGACTTCTTATAGGTTTTCTTTTAATCTATAAGCATAGAATATTGTCTGATTTTTTTTTCAAAATTGTAGGCTCAGTAGTTTCGGAAATAAGGTATGGTAGGTACGGAAATGGTAAATTTTCATTTATTTTCTTAAATATCGTTAAAATTATTTATTTTGAAATTATAAAAAAATGTATTTGAAATCCTCGCAATAAGTCCTTTCATTTGATATGTCACACGGTACAGTTCGCAAAACTTTTTTTTTTTATTTCTTCTTTTCCCTCCAAAAGTTACCTCATATTCAAAATTCATTTATTTACGTTACACGTCCGTGTTTGCACAGAAATACATACGTGTACTTAATTCAACTTAATCGGTCCATTAGATTCGGAGCCAATTGGCTGTGACAGACGGACAGACAGACACGAGTGATCTTATATTAATAATAATAATAACCCCACCGCCGTATCTCTACGTTGACGTCGTGGTGGGGCTTGCGCGCTCCGAACTCTAGGTCTGTGCCGGTAGAGTTTACTTTGCCGGAACGGGTCTAGGATAAGGAGCCAGACCAAGAGAGATACAAAAACCCGCAGGGCAGCTTGTGGCGAGCTGTTGGGCAGTAGCGACCCCACGGACTCTATCTCCCGGGAGAAGTCTTGTTCCTCACCTCTGGCTTGCCTTCATTGGCCGGCTGGAGTGAACACTGACGAGGAACAGAGCTCCCATCTCATTCTTGCCTTAATTGGCCGGCTTGAGTGGAGATTCGCAAGAGCAAACGTGCTTGGAGGAAGGAAGTATTCCAGTAAGTGCTCGTAGGGATCTTGACCATCTTCCGGGCTCTGGGATTGTTCTGAAAGCCGTGGAATACCTCTCCACTCCTCTAGCACCTCAGGACATGTTGCCCCCTTGTCGCTACGACACTTTGTGCTAGCGACCGTTTTCGGGGGCCCATTATTGAGTGTGCAAGTCACCCCCTGCCATTTTATCCGTGTGCATTTAAAACATTGATCAGGCAGGGGCCATAGTCTTTCCATAGTCCTAGATAACCAGTTCACTTTAGCCATCAAAACCCATAACCTAATATCTTTGTTTCCATATCCTGCAATAGTCCTACACCAACCGGGGGTTGTCCTTGGATGCACTTACGTAGTGCGGACAGGGATAATCGTCGGTTGGTGCCTCATTTCATTAAAAATGTCTAACGGGCCTCTGCGAGTTGGCTTCGGCCCCTCGTACGCCTTCCAAAGGTCCGGGACCCCAGGGTCCCGAGAATAGTTAAAAACTAAAAATAATAATAATAATATGCTGGCAACCCCGTGTCAACACAACATCTCGTTTCCGTAATTTTAATAACTATATTAATTTTGACGCACTACTACAAGAATTTTCCCTTGAATACTAAACTTGAAACCAGAAAATCATAAAAAATACCAATAAAGAGATTTTATTCCGCCAAAATGCAATAGAATTCCATCATAAACTACCGAAGCTGAGGTGACATGACAGATGTCACCTCCAGACAACAATAATGAACAGAAAATAAGAACACAAAGATGAAATGATGAAATGTTGACAAGATCGGCCGCACGCCTAGCACGCCCACCACCTCCGGACTCGTCGCTCAGCTCCGCCTCGCCGCCACCGGTACCCAGCCCCACTAGGAGTGCTGTGACAACACCGGCCGCGGTAGTTGCGTCGAGCTCGAGCGACGAGTATTTCTCTCCGCCCACGACGCCACCACCTGCTCGTAGACGGGGAGGACGCCGGCCGCCGGACGGTTTAGGACCTCGAGGCCCACCGGCCTCTGATAGGGTCCCAGCTCCCGGCGGAAGTGTGCAGCGCATGAGATGGACACGCTCCATCAATGAAAACGTCATGCGCTCATACTATGGGGCTACAGATGGGGGAAATAATCTGACCGCGTACCGTGTTCGGATGCTCTCTCTTTTTCAGGTGCTTGAGCCAGCTATCAACGTTTCGGCACAACGACTATCGGATCAGGTGCGGGTCATCCAGCGCAATCATATGCTGGACGACACTGCACTTGATCGCCTACGAGTTGAAATGCAGAGTAGCCATGTCGTTGCTCTCCCGTCGCAGACTGTTGTAGTAACACCACGGTCCAACACAAGCCAAGCTGACGAGGGGAGTGACGACAGAGCTACAATCGTAAGTACCCAATGCAATGAGGAATTGAGGAGTGCTTTGGAAGGTGCGATTCAGGAATATCGATATATGTCGCCTGAACTAAGGCCACGCTTACCTCGTTTGCCCATGCATAACAAAAATAGGGCGCTGGTGGCGGTTCTGGATTCGCAGTTATCAAACTATTTTGATGACTGCGAAGACCTCACTGATACTCACTCAATTTTGTACTGCGCGGCTGTAGCGGCATGTCGTGTAGCTCACGTCAAATTTGCTAATAGTTCTAGAGCTACACGACCAAAACCAGCCGTACCAGCTTGGCAGTGCAGAATTGAGCGCCGTATTGGTGAGGCCAGAGCGCTCATCGGCAAACTAATCTGCTTCAGGGAGGGCAATACTCGCCCTAGAGTGATGCGCTTTGTGAGGCGGGCGTTCTCAGGGACTGATATCAGCCCTGAGGGCTATATGTCCCGTGTCACAGAGCGCATCGACTTCCTGAAGCAGAAAGTGTATGCATGGGCAAACCGTATTCGTAGATACAAGCGGCGAGTAGATCGATACACTCAGAATCGCACCTTCCAGAACGATGAAAGGTGGGTTTATAGGGCTTGGGAGCGACCGAACCAAGGTGTGGCTGACACGCATCTGCCAGACGATGATGCCATGTGCTCTTTCTGGCGCAGCATTTGGTCGGTGCCTGTCAGACACACCGAAGGAGATTGGACTCGGGAAGTCGAGCGAGCCTGCGATCCAATACCAGAAATGGGGGCCATTACCATCTGCCCCCAAGATGTGGCTCGTGCAGTCCGTCCGTTGCCTAACTGGAAGTCTCCAGGGCCGGACGGGCTGCACAATTTCTGGATTAAATGGTTTGTAAGATCGCACGCTCGCTTGGCGGCTCAGTACCAGACTGCTTTAGAGTCTGGGTCGCTACCCCAGTTCCTAACGACAGGAGTTACCCACCTGCTCCATAAATCTGGTAGCACCGCGGAACCCAAGAATTATAGGCCGATCACGTGTTTACCGACGGTCTATAAAGTTCTTACATCCATTTTGAGAGCTAAAATCACCAAACATATAGACACCAACTCCATCATGTCTGCCTCTCAAAATGGATGTAGGAATGGGTCCCGCGGTACTAAGGAGCAACTCCTCATTGATATGGCCATTAGCCAACAAGTTCGCCATTCCCGAAAGGATCTGTCAACATGCTGGATAGACTACAAGAAGGCCTATGACTCGGTGCCACATACATGGCTCATGAGGGTGCTGGAGTTGTATAAGGTAGATACAACTCTGCGCACCTTCCTGATGTCGTGTATGAGGCAATGGAGGACGGTCCTTCGCTATCCAGGATGTCGAAATATCCAGAGGAATAGTGAGCCGATAAGGATTGAGCGAGGTATATTCCAGGGAGACAGTTTGAGTCCGCTCTGGTTCTGCTTAGCCCTGAATCCCCTAAGCACACTGCTGGAGGATTCAGGTCTTGGCTATCGGTTGAGGAGAGGTGGTCAGGTTATATCTCACCTCCTCTACATGGATGACCTAAAACTTTTTGCCCCCAACAATTTGCAACTGATGGAGCTACTGAAAGTAACTGAAACTTTCAGTAGCGCCATCAGGATGGAATTTGGTGTGGACAAATGTGCGGTCATGCATGTAAAGCGAGGGAAGATTGTGGAATCCGTGGGAACCCAACTCTCGGATTCCACAAACCTTAGAGCCCTCTCCGCATCCGAAACCTATAAGTATTTGGGTATGTCGGAAGCGTTGGGCATCAATGTTACTGACATGAAGCAATCGTTGAAGGAGCGCTTCTTTGGCCGCCTGAAGAAAGTATTTAATAGTCTTCTATCAGGCGGAAACAAGGTGCGCGCCTTCAACGGTTGGGTCATGCCGGTTTTGATGTACTCTTTCGGCATACTCAAATGGACTCAGACCGAACTAGACGCCCTGGATAGGAGGGTCCGTACGCTGCTGACTGCATATCGAATGCATCACCCACGGTCTTCGATAATGAGACTGTATATCCCGCGAAAGTGTGGAGGTCGAGGCTTTTTAAACGCTAAGACCCTCCACAATCGCGAGATATGCAGTCTTAGGGAATATTTCTTAGAAGCCGACGTGAGGATGCATCGAGATGTGGTCGCGGTGGACAAGGGTCTTACCCCGCTCTCCTTGGCTAAAGAGAACTGGCGCAAACCTGTAGTGCTTGACACTAACGATCGCAGGGAGGTATGGCAGAGTAAGGAGCTTCACGGACGCTTTTTCCGGGCCCTACATGGACCCGATGTAGATTTACTGGCGTCTGTGACCTGGCTACGTTTTGGTGACCTCTTCGGGGAGACCGAAGGTTTTATCTGTGCAATTATGGATGAAGTTATCATGACGAACAATTACCGGAGATTTATTGTGAAGGATGGCACGGTTGACATCTGTCGGGCATGCCACCGTCCGGGAGAATCAATCCGACACATTATCTCCGGGTGTTCTCGTCTAGCTAACGAAGAGTACTTGCATAGACACAACCTTGTAGCCAGGATTATCCATCAGCAACTTGCTCTGAAATACGGCCTTGTGGAATCGGAAGTGCCATACTACAGGTATGTGCCCGACCCAGTTCTCGAAAATGGAAATATCACATTGTACTGGGATCGATCCATCATCACTGACAGGACTATTGTTGCCAATAAACCTGATATAGTGGTGGTGGATCGAGTAGAGCGGCGCACAATGATTATTGACATAACAGTCCCGCATGACGGGAACCTCGTGAAAGCCGAGAAAGACAAACAAATCAAGTATCTTGACTTGGCTCACGAGATTGTCGACATGTGGGATGTGGACTCAGCGATCATTGTGCCGATAGTCGTATCAGCCAATGGCTTAATTGCCAAGAGCCTCGACCAACACCTAAGGAGGCTCTCGTTGGGCAGCTGGATCAAGGGCTTGATTCAGAAAGCGGTACTCCTGGACACGGCTCGCATTGTCAGGAGGTTCCTCTCTCTGGAGCCCTGACCGCCGGTAGCTTGGACCCTGTTCCCGATACCGGTGGGCTACTATTTTTTATATTTTTAAATGTTCTTATATTGTTTATATTCTAATATTTAAAAATGTAATTTATAAGTATTTTAATGAAATAAAGGAAATAATAATAATAACCCCACCGCCGTATCTCTACGTTGACGTCGTGGTGGGGCTTGCGCGCTCCGAACTCTAGGCCTGTGCCGGTAGAGTTTACTTTGCCGGAACAGGTCTAGGATGAGGAGCCAGACCAAAAGAGATACAAAAACCCGCAGGGCAGCATGTGGCGAGCTGTTGGGCAGTAGCGACCCCACGGACCCTATCTCCCGGGAGAAGTCTTGTTCCTCACCTCTGGCTTGCCTTTATTGGCCGGCTGGAGTGAACACTGACGAGGAACGGCGCTCCCGCCTCATTCTTGCCTTAATTGGCCGGCTTGAGTGGAGATTCGCAAGAGCAAACGTGCTCGGAGGAAGGAAGTATTCCAGTAAGTGCTCGTAGGGATCTTGACCATCTTCCGGGCTCTGGGATTGTTCTGAAAGCCGTGGAATACCTCTCCACTCCTCAAGCACCTCAGGACATGTTGCCCCCTTGTTGCTACGTCACTATGTGCTAGCGACCGTTTCTGGGGGCCCATTATTGAGTGTGCGAGTTACCCCCTGCCATTTTATCCGTGTAAATATAAAACATTGATCAGGCAGGGGCTATAGTCTTACCATAGTTCCAGGTAACCAGTCCACTTTAGATACCCAAACCCATAATCCAATGTTTTGTTTCCATGTACTGCAATAGTCCTACACCAACCGGGGGTTGTCCTTTGGTGCACTTGTATAGTGCATACAGGGATAATCGTCGGTTGGTGCCTCATTTCTTTAATAGCGTCTAACGGGCCTCTACGAGTTGGCTTCGGCCCCTCGTACGCCTTCCAAAGGACCGGGATCCATGGTCCCGAGAATAGTTAAAAAACTAAAAATAATAATAATAAATATTTATTTACTCAAAAACAAAGAATTGTAGTACACGTTAAAAAAAAAAAACTGTTTCACAAAATAAGTACTATTTCTACAACGTGTGGGTGAGCACTGCTCTCCTAGCTAGGTTTTGAAAACCTGTGTTAAGGAGAAGCAGTCCGGTCCCCTAAGGTATAATGACGTAAAGGTTACATAGTGCTTCTGATGTTACTGTTACAATTTTGGAGTATTGTGTTAGACAATTAAAATTTAAATATACGTTTTATTAAACATGAAATAAAATAATTTTAATTTTAAGGTAAGTAGATGCATGTGTGTGTATGAATGAGAGGGTGTGTGTGTGCGTGTGTGTGTGGGGGTGTGTATGGGAGTGTGGGGGCGTGTGTGTGGGGGTGTATGTGTGTGTGTCTGTATTTGCTTGTCCATGTTGATTATGTTAAGATAAGATTTTTTCTGTTTCATCATATGACTTATTTTGGAGGTACGATTGCACAATCTTTTTACATTTGCAATACGGTAGTCCGTAGATTTGACACTCTTCGTTTATTTTATTATATAGGAACGGACCGAGAAAATTAAAAAATCTTTTCACAAAAGTTGAGCGTACTCGCGGGAGGGTGCATATCCCATCTTTTCGACGTTTACTACGTTTTTATATTGGTTCCGTTGTTTCCTTTTGAGGTACAGAACCCTAAATGGGAGTTTTATGTTTTCAGGGTTCTTGTATGTTGGTAGATGTGTGTCAGTCTATTTATTCCCCGATTAAGGTCAAGCGTTTACAAGTTATCGTGGTTTAAAAAAAATGTTTTTTGTACAGTCGTGTTAAATACAAACTGCAGTCCTTTTTCAACACACATATTCCCCATTGTACATGCACCAATCTGCCCTTCTAATTTTACGAAGCCTTGAGAATATTCGGCACTCACTCACCTCCCGCTCTTTGGCTCCCATATTTCATAGATGTAGGGCTTGTTCCGAGGTAATTTGTGAAGATTCGTTGTTTTTTAACCGACTTTTAAAAGGAGGAGGTTCTCAATTCGACTGTATGTTCTTTTTTTCTTGTATGTTTGTTACGTGATTAGTCCGTCAATTATGAATTGATTTTGATGATTCTTTTTTTGTTTGGTAGATCATATTTCAGAGGTGGTCCCATATAAATTTTATTAACTTAACTTGGGTAGTTTTTGAGTTAGCTTCATTAATACGTATTTTTACCTCACTTAGTATGTGGATGATATTATGATAACTTCCTGTCACTGTTATTTACATAGCAGGTATTCAAATTTGTGTCAGTATTCGAATTTGTGTGGGGTAGGTATCACAACTAAAAAGTGAAAAATAAAAACTTTTTACAAAAAAAAAACAACCGACTTCAAAAAAAACACTACAAAGTGAAAAATAACTTTAATTTCGGAAGTCGGTGACAAAGAACGAAAATTCAAAACCAAAGACACCGACTTCCGAAATTAAAGTTATTTTTCACTTTGTAGTGTTTTTTTTTTTGAAGTTTTTTTTTTGTAAAAAGTTTTTTATTTTGTCGGATTCAAACTGTTGCTGGTTTGATTGGTTTCTGATAAATTAGTGACGAATGAGATTGCTGGCAGCGTTTTTATATTAAAATTTGGATACACACCGTTTTCCGATTCTGGGTTAGTTAGCGGTTCCATGCTACAGGAGACATTTCTAGGATAGGGCATCGAATTATTTAGGAAAGTTAAATACACCACTAAAGTTGTGAGTTGCTGGACACAAGTAGTGGATCTCTGATAATCTGATAGAAATAATTATAATTAATTTAATTCAGGAATTAATATAAAATTCACAACAGATTAAAAATTCAATTAATCTATACTAATATTATAAAGAGCGCAGCAGAGCGAAAGCAGGGTGGCCCAGTGGTAACGGCCGCGACTTACGAGTTGTACGTCGTAGGTTCGAACCCAGACAGGCGCTTTACTTTGTGTAAATTATTTCATCACCACTGCTCTCAAAACGGTGAAGGAAAACATCGTGAGGAAACCGGCATGTCCTAGAACCGAAAATTCGAAGACATGTGACATCTACCAACCCGCACTGGGCCCGCGTGGTGTTTTACGGCCCACTCCCTCTCACAGAGAGGAGCCCTGTGTCCCAGCAGTGGGAACATTTATAGGCTGATGATGATGATGAATATTATAAAGAGAAAAGATTTGTATTTCAGTATGTAACGAATAAACTTAAAAACTACTGGACCGATTTGAAAAATTCTTTCAGCAATGGGTAGGTACAATAACAGCGAGTAACATAGGCTATACATATTTTATCCCCGTACTCCCACGTTAACGGGAACTATGCGGGTGAAACCGCGTGACGTCCGCTAGTTAATTATAAATTATGACAAAACAATCAATATTATTTTTACAAAGCATAAGTATTATTTTAGCTGGAATATTAATTGACATATACGAAGAAATAATTAACCTCGTATAAGGCCCTCAATATTCCATTGTCAGATTTATGTATTCGTTTATGTAGGTACTATTATTCTTAATAACTTGCTGAACCAAGTAATTCGTTGCTGTATAACTTGTTCTAATTGACTATTTGAAGGTTAAAATTTGTGTCTAATCTAAACATCCACATAGTTTATAACCGAAATTCCGTTGATTAAATGTTGTTTATTTATATTTTGAATGTTGATCTTGTGCGATAGATAATTAGTTCGGTACTAAGTAGGCTAGGTTTCTAACATTTACATTGCTAATAAGTTCCATTCGAAATCAACTAATAACTATCGTTTCCACACGTTTGCGATTACGTGAAGTTATCGACATTTAGTGTCAATAAACTTAAGTTTACACTAAAATCGAGTTGCTTACATCCCATAAAGGTAGAGTCGGAGCTGTCGTAAACTAAAGACAAGATAACCCCATAGACTGTGCTCTGTGCACACTACCGACTGTACTTGATCGGAAATTCGAACAGACATTTTATTGAAGTGAAAACTTCTTTAGGCGCGTTGGGCATTTTTGAGATGGGACTAAACCATTGATTTCGCGACACCATGACGACACCTCATTTTTGTAAACGCGGTTGTGCTCTTTATTTATATTTCATTACGGATCAATGTTCCATGCAAGTACTTTTACTTTAAAGGTTTTGTAAACGCGATTATGCTCTTTATTTATATTATGTTACAGATCAATGTTCTATGCAAGTATTTTTACTTTAAAGGTTTCGGAAGTATTATTTTTTGTGACGCGATTGTTACCAGAGGTTCTGGAGGGGCGACCGCGTACCGGAAGACGTAGCGTTGGAAGGTCTCCCACAAAATGGACCAATGACCTTGTAAAGGCCACAGGAATCCGCTGGATGCGGAAAGCACAGAATCGGTCGAAGTGGAGGTGCTTGGGGGAGACCTATCTCCAGCAGTAGACGTCTTTCAGCTGAAATGATGATGATGATGATGAAACGCGATTGCGCTCGTTATTTAGTTAAGGTTACGGACCAATATTCTATACAAGTATTTTTCTTTCAACAAGGCGATCTTGTTCAAGTTTTCACTTCTGTCGGCACTCCCGGAGTGCCACCACTTTTTTTTTGTTTTTTCTTACCTACACTGACCCACTTCTAAGCAAAGGCCTCCCCCAAATCCTTCCAACTATCCTTTTCCAGGGCCATCTCGATCCAACCCTTGCGGTACGCGTCTAGGTCGTCTCGCCACCTCTTCCTGGGCCTTGGCGCCGCCGTCCATCCTCAGGCACTCACCGTATGGAGACTATTGCCCAGCGGTCACTATGCATGCGGCTGACATGTGCCCAGTCCCATTGTAGCTTGGCAGCCTTTATGCCTACGTCTAGGATCCCCGTTTTGGAGCGTTGCGTGGTGTTTCGTATTCAGACAGACAATATAATCGATAGAAATTTACCATCTGATCCAAATCTAACGATTTTCCAACGAAACGACCTCTCTTCTTTCGAGTTAAAATCATGCATTTAAAATTCTTACATCAAGCAGTTTTCAAGAAAAAGGTCTTTAATAAAAAGGTAAAGTATACCTAAATATTATAGCAGCGTCGCTGTTTTCCGCTTCCGGTTTGAAATGTATGGATGCCATTTACACTCATGCCTCATGCATGAGACATTTCAGTTTTCTGTTGTCTATGGAACGACAGTGCACCTGCGATACTTGCCACTGACCAACCTATCTATTTTGTAAGCATCTCAACGTAAAAATGTTGGTAAAGTGAGCTTTTTTATCTGCTGTTAATTATATTGTGTGCTTTTTGGTCTGTGCTAAATAAATGTATTTTCTTTATTTTTTTCTTAAAGTGTGCTGTCAATAGTGTCAATCAGACCTGAATAGGCCCCCAGACACTATCAGTATTATTGACAGTAATATTACTATCATTCCTTCCAATATTAACGTAAAATTATTAAAATATTTAGATCATCTCATCGTTCCAATCACCACACTGTCAGTAGTATAACAACAATACAATATTTCTATTTTCTTAATGTCCCTCGGGAATCATCGCATTTCCGAATACAAACGAATGCTAATATGCATGTCCATCAATTATTAGATTTATCTTGTATAATAATTTGAATTCAGAACTAAGTACTTTAACCATTTACTTTATTGTTGTTTTGTTTTGATTTTCGTGTGAACTTTAAAGAGCTATAAAACTGTTTTCCTTTCTGTCGTGCCTGCGACTTTAGTGGCTTTCCTTCCATTTTTTAAATAAATTACATTAAGTTAAAAGAGTATTATCAACTACATATACTTCCAAGTCGATTGAGAGCGTCCGCTCTGCACCAATTGCAAAGGGCAACTGATGGAAATCCGACAACTGCCGAAACACGAAGTTTGCCGAGGAACATTAAGCAAATAGAAATACACTAATTTACTGACAGTGTCTGGACCGCTACGGACAGCTCACTTGAAGTTCACTTCACCTAAATTTTTACGGATTGATTTTTGCAAGTGTCCTGTCTGATTGTTCGCTCTAAGGAAAACCGAATAAAAGCGTTCATCTGCGTCTTGACTTACCTACTACTACTTACGTAACCACGACCATCAAACAGAACTGACGTTTTATAGCGTCTCAAACTGCAGGTGTAAAAGCAATCTGTATTTATTAGCCAAATAGCTAGCAATAGGTATTGAAACACTATTTACTTAAGAACCTGGATTACCTACTTGATTCAATTACTAGCCCGGCGTGGGCGGTTTTATGTACAGGCTTAGATTCAATTAACAATATTGTATCTACCTATTGGTTAAAAAGGTTTTCCTGCCATTCTAATAACTTACGCACACTATCAGGGCCGTCTTAACCATATTGGGCGCCGGGGTGCGAAAATCAGCCTGCGCCCCTAACCAACGAAAAAAAAAAACATATTTTCAATAATTAAATAGTAATAACAATTTAATTATTAATATTAATTATAAATTATTTTATGTTTCATTTTATTATTTAGTAAAATTAGGTAAGTACATTTTTAAACATCAAATTAAATTTTTCTGGCTTTTAAGTTGGTAAACTTTTTACGATTTCGTCTGTTTTGAAATCTACTTTCAATTTGATACTTATTAAGGCCAATTTGTCAATCTATCTTGGGTCATGGTTGATCGTAAGTAGTTTTTTATTATTTTCAAAAAACTTTTTCCAAAAAGCACATCCGGCTTCCAAACAACAAAGTGAAAAATTATTTTAATTTCGGAAGTCGATGTCTTTGGATCAGTATTTTAGTTTTTTGCCACCGACTTACCTTGACTACGTTATATTAATTTCCACAAAACAATTTTACACACTCCTTGCACAAAATTTGCATTTCACTACACGAATTAAATAACTTTTTTTCAATACAAATAAATACAAAATAAGTAGAAACTTATGCCAAACGTTACGTTGTACAGTCACTTACTATGGCCATCGGAAATTTAATGGTAATTCTAACTCAATACAAATAAAATCACTACGAAAGCATTACATTTTTGCTGACACAATTTGTGTTGGTGACTAGATACTAGATAAGCGGGCGGCATTAGATCAAAAAGCGGGCGTCACATGTCAAAGGGCGTGCGCCCGCACTTGTAGCCATAAGCTCTCTTTGAATTCGCCGTGTGTGTTTGTTGGAATATACATTTAATTGTTGCAGTTATAAGATCTAAATTGGCTTGCATAACGCAAGTCGCAAGGTGAGTCAGCCGAAAGCTTCAGAGGCGTTTTTTTGTAAACAATATAGGTGCCTATATTTTTAGTATAATGATTATTAGTTTGATGTTGTGAAAGATGTTATTTAAAAAAATTGTGATTACGCATGGTATATGTAGGTATAAGGCGGTCGGCTTGCGCCTCCTAAGACCCTGCGCCCGGGTGCCACGCACCCCTTGCACCCCCGGGTAAAGACGGCCCTGCACACTATCAATGATGCTAGATTTTTTTCTTGTTGTTTAGAAATTGGTCCGTTTTCAGTCGGTAACAACACTAAGCCTCATGTATTTTGAGGCCACTTTATAGCAATCAGTGTGGCAAGAAAGAGAGTAGGCCTTTACCCTTAAATAATTTCCTAAAGTTTTTTTGGAACGAAGTTCTTTTAACGCGGCTTGTAAACTTTCAAAAATCGTCACGCTAAAAAGTGTTAATACTTGCGACTGTCTTCTTCTAATTCAAAAAGAAAGAAAGAGAGAGAGAGATCGCCGACAGAAAAAAACAAAACAAAAGAGTAAAGGATTAGTGTCGTAGGATAAAATTGTACACATCGGCCTGAGTACACTGCATACACACGCACTGTACGCGAGAGAGAGAGTGTAAATTTAGTCAAAGTGAAAATCCAAGATGGCGGCTCTGAAAATTACTAATATTTCATCGTGGTTATCGTTTTTATAGTTTTCGAGGGTGTTAAAGCCGATAGTGGGGTCGAAATATAAATCCAAGATGGCGGCTGCAAAAATTTTGTTTTAATTTTAAATCATACGTGAGAAGGAACATCGTTTATGACGGGGGTCTCCCGACCGCGCACGTTTTTTATTTTACTTTGTAATTTTTTTTAATTAAGGAATACTAGGCTGGTCAAAAAGTTATGAGACTCGGTTCATATTTTCTATACTAATAATAAAGCTGAAGAGTTTTGTTTGTATATTTGAACGTGCTAATCTCGGGAACTACCAGTCGGATTTGAAAAAATCTTTTTGCTTTTGATAGGCTATTTAATATCACGCTAAGAGAAATAGGTGCCGAGCAAAAAAAAAGTAAGTAACCAATTATCATTAATTTTTATCAGCCCTAGTAAGGAGGATTTATTGCAATAGCAATAAACTCAGCCTATCGCAGTCCACAGCTAAACAATAGGCCTCCCCCAAGCTGCGGCACAACACCTGGTTTTCAATCTTCCGCATCCAATCTGTCCCAGCAGCCTTTTTAAGGTGGTCGTCGGTCCATCTAGCTCCACCAGCTAGATGAACAATACCGTAGAACATAAATTTTATCTATCTTTTGCGGTTTACGGAGCGCACGCCAGTAAAGCTCCCAGTGTTTTTTTCCGACTTCTTCAACAATCATCGTTAAATTTTAGCCAATTTATACAAAACCGTAATGAATTATACACTAAAACCTTCCGCATGAATCACTCCGTCTTTAATGGTATGAGGAACAGGGTGTAAAGTTCACTCATCCACAATAGAAAAGGGAGGATCCTCCGACCAGAAGGATGTTTTGTCTGGCGGACAACTGTCCATCAGTTTGAAGTTGGTAAAATCTAATTGCACGATACAGGATTTGTGTGACGTCATGTCTATGATGCGTAGTTGTGGCGATGTAACCGCTACACGTCCATTGGTGAAAACCGTTTGAAAATCCGTTCGGCAGTTTTTGAGTTTATCGCGTTTAGACAGACAGACAGACAGACGCGGCGAGGGACTTTGTTTTATAATATGTAAGGAAGGATAAGGATTTTCTATTTCATAAATGTGTGACTGCCTCGTTAGTCTAGTGGTCGCAAGCGCTACTGCTGAGTATGAGGTCCTGGGTTCGATTCCCGGGTCGGGCAAAGTGTTATTGGGTTTTTCCATCTGGAATTTCTCAGTAGCAGCCCGGAGTCTGGATTTGTGCCCGGTAAATGGCAATAGGCTCGCCCCCTATTACATGGGACTTATACATAACTGGCGAAATGTGGGTGTACTATAGGTGCACCTCTGCCTAACCCTTCGGGGATTACAGGCGTGATGTTATGTATGTATGTATGTAAATGTGAGAACGCTGTAGGCTTAGTGAACTGTAGATTTGTTGACCATTTTCTATTTTGTTAAGTACTTAGTACATGCTGAAAGACCTACACTGTCCTCCCATACCTATCAACACTGTTATTTGAAAATATTGTAAAAGCCAACTATTTTTAAAAGAGTAACCGTGGTGTTTCTTGCCAGCTCTTCTCCTTAAGAAACGACCAATTGGAACCGTGCACCTAGCTTCTGACGTTTCATAAGTGCCCTTGTAGGTTTATGTGAAATAAAATATTTTGAATTTGAGACTTACCAGGGAGTGAAACGAGAGGAGTGGGAGTGGGATTTCTCGACAGTATGTGAAGCAAAGTCAGAAGCCCATGGGCGGCTTTAAAACTCTGATGCCAGGTTAGTCACTAACCACACGAAAAAGAAGAAGGGAGTGAAACATAACTAGGATAAGTTTAGAAAACTTTTTACCAAAAAAACAACCGACTTCCAAAAAAACCACTACAAAGTGAAAAATAACTTTAATTCCGTAAGTCGGTGTCTTTAAAGTTATTTTTCACTTCGTAGTGTTTTTTTTCGAAAGTTGGTTGTTTTTTTTTGTAAAAAGTTTTTATTTTTCACTTTGTAGTTGTGGTACCTACCCCACACAAATTCGAAAACCACTACCTGCTAACAGTGACTGGAACTTATCATATCATCCACATACTAAGTGGGAAAAAGTACGTATTATTGAAGCTAACTCAAAAACTATCGAAGCAAAGTTAATAAAATTTATATGGGACCACCTCGAGAGCATACCCTTTCAAACAAAAAAGAATTTTCAAAATCGGTTCACAATTAACTGAGAAATCGGTGGAAATACATAAAAAAAAAAACAAACGCAACGAACATATAACCTCCTCTTTTTTGGAAGTCGGTTAAAAACTAAAACCCGAATACTGAAAAATGACGCTCTAAAAAGTATGAAACAAGAAAATATTTCAGACAAATCAAGACAGGTACAAAAATGGTCAAAGTAAAGCTGTGGTCGCATGCCATTATAACTTTGTAGGTGTACAGGCATGTGACCACGGCTTTACCTTATTATAATAGCCTGTAACCAGCAGATGAATAAGACGCTTCCAATGATATTTATTTGTCAAATTATGATCGGTAGTTTAGAAGTTATGAGGTAACAGAAACATAACATAACCCTCCTTTTTGCTTCGCCGTAGTCGGGTAAAAATATCGGTGAACACGATTACATAACTCTGCTTACACCTTTTTTTTTGCGAGTAATTATCAAATAACTTCTCCCGCTCTGGGCGGAGCGGGAGGGCGTGTCAGACTCTTACTGACTAAAACCCACCCGTGTTCCTTCGGTTGCCCTGTTGCCGGGGGCCACGATTTCCCTATCGGTTTTCTTCGCACCCCCGGCAGGTATTGGCCCTAGCGGACCCCGTCAATTCTGCTGACATCTCTTTGAGGCGCGCGTGGAACACAACGCACCGTCGACCCGGGCCTGGTCCTTATCGGACGGCAAGCTACCCATTGCTCACCGTCCGCAAGCCCGCGCCTACGGTGGCCGGAAATCAGCTCTCGATTCCCGACGCCCAGGGCGTCTCCTCCTGCGGCGGTTAGGTGCGTGAGGGCGCGAAGTTTGCCTCTCCCTCACGCGTTCCGCCTCCTCCTTCGCGAGCATTACGGCTTCGCAGAAGGAGGTGACGGCCTGCCATTTCCTCTCGCTCCGTACCATGGCCTGAACCAGGGCCGGATCTGCTTAGCCCTTTAGGGGATTATAGGCGTAATGTTATGATTTATATTAAACAACCAACATAACGAAGTCAACAATAGAGGACGTTCTCAAATTAACTGTAAATACTGTTATCACAATTGGCACAAACAACTCTGCTGCACTGCACACAACGCCACGTTAATTAACATCCGTACAGATCTTAACCAGTAGGTAGTACGTTATTTAAATTATAATTAAAACCCGTCTACACAAAGCCAACAGTGTTGTGTTAAAATTACCTACCCATGAATCTCAGACGAACCTCGGAGGGTTGTATCTACGGATTCCGCAAACTAGAAATTACTTCTAATTCTGAACTAGGTCCCATCATTTTCATCATCATTCTCTTGCCAATATCCCAATTTATTTGGGTCGGTGCAACATGTTTTTTCCATGAGTAGTCACCCCTTAAAAATAAAGGTAAACAAAAAAAACCACGTGACGAGACAGCTGTCAAGTAACCGACTAAACGTAATACCAGTCACTTCAGTTGTCACGCTACGTCACAGTTGTACTCTTCAATTTAGCAACGTTATAATTCGTTGACCTTTAGAGATTACAAAATATTTCAATATTATTAAAAATCCAACAAAAGCAGTTAGTTAATCTACGAAGAGTAGTTTAAAAATAAATTATAAAATTTATCATAGGTACATTATTTTATGAGGAAACTATTGTAAAAATCTAAAATAAATTTAATTTGGTTATAACATATTTTTAAACAAGAAAGTGTCATCTTTAAAAACCCTTTTTACTAAACCTGAGTATAGGTCCCATCTATTCCTATTATCATCGTTGTAACAGTGAATCAGTTTTCACGCCTACTGCGTTGAAATTTTTCGTCGGTTTAAAAAAAAAAATTGCTTTTCCATACATTTTGACCGCGTAGGTGCACTTATAATTTCAACGCAGGGGGTTCAGAATCATGTACTGAATCCATGGTAACAGTTTTCGCGTCGATGTCCCTGCCACCCTGTATATATAATTTTCCGACATCTATCGTTGGGCTGCCAGACGCGACACCCATCTAGTCGGAGGATCCTCCCTTTTCTATAGAGGATGAGTGAACTTTACACCCTGTTCCTCATACCTCGATAGAGGCAGTAGGTACTCGTAGAATTTAACTCGGTAACTAAAAATTACTTCTAATCTAAAGTAGGTAGATACCTAAATATACTTTAATTAGTGTAGTTTGACTCGGTAAGTAGACGTTTTATATTAAAATAGTTGAACAAACAGACGCGAATATGTAAATAGGGACTAGGATATCCAGGGTCGTACGCAAAGTTTTGGGACCGGCCCATCAGTTTGCAAAATGACAGCTTAGGATTAGAGCATAGATAAAGGTCAGTCCTATTAAAAAAAAGCATTGGATTGTTTGTTTTTTTTTTTATTATGTCAACACGCAAAGATAAGATAAGATAAGATCATTTATTTGTCCAAAACATAAATATACACAGATGGCATGCAAGATGTTACATAAGATTATAGCACAGTCATGTTTTGCCTTAACGGCGTACAAATATAAACACGTTGGTTATTTTTATTAATTAAACATCAAATAGTTATAAATTTGTCCATTATTCAAAACAATTAACATTTATTAAATTAAAACATCAATCAATCAAATTATAATAAATATACTAATACTACCCATAGTTATTATTAGTGATAGCAACATATTGCTACACCGATATAGGGGGCGGACGGGCAAGAAGGAGATGTCGGGCAAGAAGAATAAAACCATCAAATCGCTGCTTGATCGATAAAAAGAAACAGCGTTAGTACTGCTCAACGCGTCCCACAGACGCGCTAACCGACAGTGGTCCGCCGACCACTTGGAAGTGTAACTTTAAATTCTGTGCGATAAATTACAATTTCGAAGAAAAATTTTGTAAAAAACAGCTGTAAGAACATCGTGTTGGTTTTATTACATTCTTGGATGTCTAAATTATGATATTTTCACAAAAGTCTGTTAATATTAGACGTGTCAATGCCGTACTTTCCTTTTGTTGGTTGCGTCATCTTTTCTAATTATAGGTACCTATAATAAGTAAATATATAATAGGTAAATATGTAACCATTTTACCCGCCCTGGTCGGGCAAAACGGATTATGACAGTTTTTTTTTTAAATGATCTGAGTAGGAGATGGCTTATTTTTTTCTTATGTTTGATCTCAAATAACAAAGCTAAATGTCCAAAGATTATAATAATAAGTAACTGATAAATATAAATTATGTTACACTAGTTTTTCTTTTTATCCAAAGTTAGAATATCCTTCTTGCCCGTCCGTCCCCTAGGTTAGTTAGTACACGTAGCTCGGTTTCGTGTTTTTCGTCGTTAAATCGCAAAAAACAAATTCGAAATTCTGTTTAGTTTTAAATAACGTGGTGACACTACCATATAATAATATCTCGTTACAAAATGCTGAAGTTTGAGTTTTAAATTTCGAATGGAACGAGCTGTGGTGGAGATTCGAAACGGCTACCGTTTTGAAATTGGAAGATTGTCGCCTGTTCTAACCGTTTCAACTATGATTTAGAATCATTGCCTGTAGTCTAGACTAGGGCTTTGTTGCTGATATTGCAGATAGTTCGACGTGGAAACTTGTAGTGCAATGAACTTCTGCAATAATGAAACTGTCTATTTTTAGTTATCAATAATCAAGTCTGGTTTGAATGGGTTTCTTCTTTTTTACGAAGCATCAAGCACGATTAACGACCGTCCACCGAGCTTTAACACTTTGAATAACTTTAGACGAGGGATGTTACGAAAGTCGTTTTACCGGAACCGGAACCGAAATCGGATGTTTTAAATTTGATTGATCGGAATCGGAACCGTTGTCGGAAACGGAATCGGAACCGGAAGTTGGAAGTAGGAGAAAGATGTGTTAAGGGAAGGCTTAATGAAACAATTGAAATATAATTCAGTCTCTTTGATCAGTCCAATATTAGCGATAACATCCACAAACAAAACAATAAACTAAGACTTAAAATAAACTAAAATTACACTGGCGACGAGTTAAAACTTGTTTGTACGGGCTCTAGTCACGTTTATCGCTGCGTTTCGAACTTCGGTATAACTCCGATTTAAAATAATCGGAACCGAAGTCAGAATCGGAAGTTCCAACCTTTCGAAACCGGAACCGAAGCTCCGTAGCATCCCTGCTTTAGACACCACAACAAAGACCACTTTAAGTACCTACTCTTTTAAAAAATAATATTGCTACATGCCAGTCATTAGGTAGGTACAGAACCCACACGGTAACCACTCCAAAACGTGAATAGCCGGAATCATGCTGAATGTTTAACTGAAAGTGGAGCCTTCATTAAAAAAATACTTCGTCCGTTCTGAATACGGGATGAATGCTTTCTCAGTAAAGACATGATAAACACCGCTTATAACCCCACTCCACATATTAATGAGGATTTAACTCGACTGTGCTACAAGTGGGATTCAGAAAACATGAAGAAGACTTTGGGAAGGCCGCGCGCCCATACAATATTTTTACATTTAAAAATATGTTGTTAGGTGGTAGCAGCGTTGCCAGATTTTTTAAGTGAAAACTTCTTCAGGCGCGTTGGGCATTTTTGAGATGGTAAATACAATTGAAGTCGCGACACCGTTACTGACACCTCATTTTTATAAACGCGATTGTGCTCTCTATTTAGACAAGGTTACGGACCAATGTTCTATACAAGTATTTTTCTTCCACCAAAGCGATCTTGTTCAAGTTTTCACTTCTGTCGGCACTCTCGGAGTACCACTGTTTTTTTTTTTCGGGAGAAGCGGAGTTTTGAAACCTTTTGTTTTGAGTAAAAAAATTAACCAATCCGAGTCGGAGTCGCACACGAAGGGTTCGTAATATTTTACTTTAGTAAAAACTAATCGACCAAGTGTAAGTCCGACTCGGGCAGGAAGAGTTCCGTACAAAAAAAACACGTTTCTTGTACGGGGACCCACTTAATTTTTAACTTTATTTAATTTTTATAATTTGTTGATATACGGGCAATAAAGATACACAATCTGTGAAAATTTCAACTGTCTACCTATTACAGTTCACGAGATACAGCCCGCTGACAGACAGACGGACAGCAGAGGCTTAGTAGTGGGGTCCCGTTTAGTACCCCAACAATAGCTTTTGGGTTTGTCGAGTAATCCCCGAAAAGAGAGACTGCGCCTGTCCCTTTTAATTTTGGGCTAAAAATCGGAACGTCCCGCCAAAATTGAGACGTCTGGCAACGCTGGTTAGTAGGTAGTTAGTAGGCGAGGGCACCTATCGACCAAAATATGAACCCAACTTTCCAATCAAATCAATCTGCCTAGCCCTTTCCCAACTATGTTGGTGTCGGCTTCCAGCCTAATCGGATGGAGCTGAATACCAGTATTTTACATGGAGCGACTGCCTATCTAACCTCCACAACTCAGTTACTGGATAATACGATACACCTTGGTAAGACTGGTTGTCAAACTTTCGGGCTTCTGACGCCCCGTAACGACTGTCAAAGATCCACGAATGACAGCCGGGACCAACGGCTTTGCGTGCTTTCCGAGACACGGAGGAGTCTCGGTATGTAAAGTCACTCATCCACGGACTGACCCCGGCAAGCGTAGCTTAACCTTATGGATCGACCCGTGCGGCTGTTATTAGAAAGAAAGAAAAATAAGTTTAATTGTCACAGAAACACGTGCATAAAAAAAGAAAACAATACAATAAAATAAAACAATAGATTTTAATATAATCACGAGCACAAACAGAAATATGCGGCAGCTGCTGGCACGTCATGACTGTGACAAGAAGGCTTCCACTCTGCATGATGCTGTGCTATGGGGACCGCGCTGATTTTCAGTGGTCACCCGATATATTATTACTTATCTATCTTCTACTTATCTATTACTTAGCCACGAGCTCGTCCAAATAAAATAGTTTCTAGTTCTCTTCAAATAAAGGCTCGTGCAGATCAACGCGATATCGCGGGCACGACATGCGACAGGCAGCGCGACCCGTGTCTGTACGAGCCTTAAAAAAAGGTCATAAAATATTTTCTGTCATTACCTATTAGGTCCTGTTCGTACATGTCAATGGTGCCGATTCCCTTGTTCACAATCTAAACTAAATTTAAGTTCAGTGCAACTTATTCTTTCTATTTCATTAAGAAAAGGACAGAAGATAAATTTTAGTTTAGTCCTGTCAAATTAATCAGCGCCTGTCACTACTCCATACAAGTTTAGACGTGATTAAAAACTTTCCTACTAAAATTACGTCAATTTACGTCAAGCACTGGTGCCGATTCTCTTGTCACAAATGCCTCTAAACTAAACTAAAAATCACCAAAATTTAGTTTATTCCTGTCAAAAGACGATTTCCTATTCTGAAATAGACTAAAGTGACACAACTTAACTATATTTTAGTTTGACAGCACTAAGATGGCACTGAGATATTAGTTTAGTGAAGATGGCAAGTTTGCTATTCTGAATTTGACGTTTTTAACCTATAATTTAGATTTTCTAACTAAATATGACTATTTTTAATCGCGACTAAAAACATGTGGAATAAAATTGGTTGTCATGAACTAAAATTCACACCAACACCTCGACTTCAGATGAAAAAACAGTACTGAATTATTTTTTTTCTTTTGCTTATATCTCGAAAACGGTGTGTCCAATCGCAAAAATAATGGAAATTTCGACACCCTTTATGAATCCCTTAAACCCCTAACACTCTACATGTAGGTAATATTTTTTCTTATTTTCCACACAAAAAGTGAAAAATCCATATAAAACACGTCGAGGCTGCCCCCCCTGCGCGCCTCCGTCTCTAAAAAGATTCACGTGGTTAGGTATCACGTGTGGAGTCGCGGTTGTCAAATTCGATTTAGATGTGTCAAAATTATTTTTAAATTTAGAGAATTTATTTTGCAGAATAGCTTTGAGATTCTCATAGTCAAAAGTTAGGAATTTTAGTGATAGTTTAGTTAGTTTAGTTCGCTGTACAAGAGAATCGGCACCACTGACAAATTTGACAGGACTAAACTAAAATTCACCTTCTGTCCTTTTCTTAATGAAATAGAAAGAAAAAGATGCACTGAACTTAAATTTAATTTAGTTTGTGAACAAGAGAATCGGCACCATTATCTTATTATCGTGGTATTATCACATACGATTAACATTTATTTGGACAGCCATCACATAAAGCACGTGCAATTTTCGCGCTCATTTATCCGAGGAATAAATCCGGTCGATTTGGTGCGGCTATCGGGGGCCCGCAGGCTACACATCGGCTAACATCCACTGCAAACAGTTTAAATTGCTCCCAAATTATTTATGGGCGAATTTAGTTTTATTTATTACTAAGGTTTGGGAGATGGGGCGAAAAACGCCGTTCTTGTTGTTAGGTGTAGGTAAGTAAATACTTAGTTGTGCGTTTGTTAGATAAGGTTTTATGGTACATACGACTTATAATTAATTACTAGCGATCTAAGGAAAGACAAATGTCTTATTGGAATTAAATGAATGAAAATTTAAAACTCATATTGAAAGTACCTACACTTTGTAAACAACCATATTTAAAATAAGAGGATTATAGCCAAGATAAAAGTGTTCGGAAACATCATACAGGGGGCCTACCACCAGCTCATAAAGCAGTATTATTTTAATATTACTTCAGTGGGAGAAAGAGATGGAGCTATACGTCCTGTAGAGCTTCGTCTCTTTCCCACACTGAAGTAATATTAAAATAATACTGCTTTATGAGCTGGTGGTAGGCTCTCTGGTCCTGCTCCATAGGACAATTTAGAATCAAGATAAAATCAAACTGGTTGCCAATTCAATTGTACAATTTATTATTTTTTGTTATGACATTGATTTTACATTCTGTGTTTACTTCCTCACACACTGACTTATTAATTAAGTATAAAATATTAGGAAAATCGTATATTTTTACAATGATTGTAAATATGTGAGCACCATGTAGGTATCACATAATTAAATTATCTGTCGTTGCTTAATTTTCAATTCTTTTTACCTGTTGTGGTATAGTAATATTATTCTAGGTGCATCGTCTTCTTCACCTTTACAAAATATTGTAAAATATTTTAAAAGAGTAACGGTGGAGTTTCTTGCCCATTCATCTCCATACGAAAACTACCTTTTGGAAGGGACGACTAGAATCAATCCTATCATTTTGTCAATTATGACGTTCAAAAGTGCCATACAAGGGCCTATTTGAAATAAAAATTTTGACTTTGACTTTGTCTAAAATCTGAAAAATAACCTTCCTTTTTTTCAAGTCGGTAATAAGTACAATACGGCTGAGATAACTGCGCAGGTTGAATCTGAACATAGGTAGGCACTACGAACTTTCGCCATGTTCTCTCACTCACACTCGCCTCATGTCACCATTTAGTTCCTAAAAAACATAATTTCGCAGTTTTCTATGCGAAGTTCGAAACTGGCAGGATATATCGGCCATATTGTACCCCATCAGCAAATACACAACAAAATTGTTTTACAGGCTAGTTATTTTTAACTATACAAGCGATTGGAACAGGATTGATACCTTTTTGTTTGGGTGTGAAATTGTCAAATAACATCTCTCGCTCTGGGTGGAGTGGGAGGGTGTATCAGACTTGACTAAAACCCACCCGTGTTCCTTCGGTTGCCATGTTGCCGGGGCCACGGTATCCCTTGCCAGGGGCCACGGTAAGGAAGTGATACCTTTATCCTCAATGCCTAAAATCACAGTAGAACCTGCACTCTGAATTATATTTCGTTAATTCTTTTATTTTATTAAAGGAGCGAACTCAACGCGACTTACTCTGAGCGCCATCTAGTGTACTTCTCGGTAAGTAAGTTACACGGTTGTAATTTGGGCTTGAAAATGATGAAGCTATCTTATTTTTCTTTACTAAGCAGTTTTAATAAATACTCACGTAGTGGTAGGAGATTAATTAAAAGCACAGCGCAATAGCAGCGCCGGTTTTAAAGAAAACCACATAGTTTATTCCCAAACTTTATTGCAAAACCTATATCTTTAATAATATTTTTTTATAATTATATATATACTTAGATCTTTCAAACGTTTTGCTTATCAACAAGTCAATGAAAGGCGTTTTGGTTGTGGTATTATATTAGTTCTAAATCTATTCAGTACTTAGTATGGCTGAGAAAGATGTTGATTTAAAACATTACAAGCTTTATAAGCCTTTTCGGAGGTCTTCTAGCACTCTTAAAACATACAAACAACGCTTTTTATTAACAAATAATTCTTTGTTACACCCTGTAACTTTATTATTCCATTCCAATAATAAATTTCTAGTTCGGTCATTCATCAGTACATCTTCTTCATTACGTTTCGATGGTACTGTTCTTCGATCTACGATCAACATCGAAAGTAAATTAGTAACTGTTATTTTTACAAAACGTCTAAATTGACACAGTAATTTGCTACAGTGCGTCTCAGCACCTTACGTTATAGTCAATACATAGTTTGTGTTATTCGAATGTCTACGATGACCGCATTCCGAGTTAATATAAAAGTGATAATATCGCGAATCCGACCAAATTTAATAGTCACAAATATAAGGGCTATTGAGTAATAATTGTGACTATAAAATTTAGTCGGATTCGCGATATTATCACTTTTAGCGTAACACGGAATGCAGGGTAAAACTCCATGTTACAAATCAGATAGGCTATCTACATTAGCTATTTAAAAAAAATGGGTGCTCTGCTCACACTAGCATACCTGCCTACCTACTAAAATCAATCATTTATAATAATCTTATCTACTATTCAAACAAGATATAAAAACAAACCCCATGGGAAAAAGCATGAGTTTATGTATACATGGTCAAATTAAATGAACTAGGAAAACTCCGCAAATGTCATGGATATCGATATCTAAATTCGATAAAAGAAAACAAAAAGGATTAATTATTTTTTATGTCTAACATCTTTCCTCTGACTTTCCTGCAATCTGTGGGAGTGCTTTCGTGAAAAGGGACGGAAGTGTGTAACAGGAAGCCGGGAAGCGCGCGCTATTTGTTTTGGCCAATGAGCGCTCGCGGTGCTAGAGTTGGCCGTCAGAAACGTCCTTGACGAGACCCCGCCCCTTTAATGTTGCTTATCACCAAGGTGAATGTCAGATATTAGACATCATATGCGACTACTGTAAGGCTAGATCGTTTTATTTTTGGGGTCGTAGATTGTAGTTACTTGAAATATCAGTTTCAAAATCAGTCGTCAGTTCAAAGTCAATCATCTTTGTTTTATCGTGTTTAGATATCGATCGTTACACATCACGTCTGCCGACATTCGCTAGGTAATTAAAATTGACCCTGTATACAAACAAAAACCTACTACAATACGAACAATCTTTTGCCTTAAATCAACATCTTATTGGCAACATTTTGCATCAATTCAAAAAGAATTTCGTTATTTTTTCGATACTTATCGAAAAATTGAGTTTTCTTCTCCTTAAGATTGAAAATTTTGAAAAGAAACCTTTTTATTGGAAGCGGATTTAAATCACAGTTTATTTTGCAGTTTGACGAAGGCGTTACTCCTTGGATACTTAAAAAAGTTGGCAAACCTCCACAATAATGCACTTATAAAAATGGCTGAAGTTCTTTTGTATGAAATTTTAGATCATATTATATCGTCATAGCTTATAGTTTAGGTAGATAATTATTTGTATAATCTAAAATATAGACTCACCCTTTATCTATAAACATTTCAAAGTCTTATCATAATATTGCCATCTTGTATAAATGATATTGAGAGTGTGCATTCTGAAAGTGGGCAAAGTTGCAAATAGCAGTCAAATATTTCGCTGTTTTAACTAATTTGGCAATATACTGTATGGAAATATGAAATATCGCTAACTCTTGAACTAAAATATAGATTATGAAATGCAATAATTAATATCGTAACACCGAATATTTAGTTTTAGATGTAAAAAAAAGTATTTGGAAACTTACTAAATGCCCGTTATACACCTAAAACAGTTACAACTTCAAATTCAGTGTTATAATTGCAATTCATTGTTAATATTTTAGGTCACTAGTTAGCGATATTTCATATTTCCAATCCATACAATAGGGGAGACTGAGGACACTTGATCCATTCGGGAGATAAGGTACACGATATTTTCATAATTTCTAAAAGCATTGAATAATCTTCGACTGGCAACACTTGTTGTTTATGATACCCAAAAACTTTCTAAAGCAGTGTCATCCGTCAAACTTGACAGCTTTTCAAATGGCAGATTGTTTGGTGTTTGGAACGGTCCTGTACTACTTTTCGTAAGTTTTAATTTTGTTTATTCAATTGTTTGTGAAGGTTGTTCGAAGTGGTTAAGTGTTTTAACACGAGTGATTGTCGATGTCGTCGTCATCTAAACACAGAAAAACAGCGAAGACTAAATAGATTTTTTGTGTACAATCATTTCTTAACGTGTACTGGTTAGGGGACACTTGGTACACATTCCTAAGGGAGAGTTGATCCTCCTGGATCAAGTGTCCCTCAGTTTAAGCTATTCTTTTTCTTTCAGATTTCATTATGCCGAGGAAGTACAAAACTAGAGAAGGTGCTCGAAAGAGAATACCTCTCAATAAAGAAACCTTGGAGTCCGCTGTCCAAGAAGTTTTGGGAGGCCGAAGTATTCGTGGAACTGCAAAAGCTCACGGAATAGCAGTCATGACATTAAAAAGGTATGTTCGGAAAACAAGAAATGTTGCAGAGGATGAACAAATTGAATATGCTCCAAATTATCGACAATCACAGGTGTTTACAAACGTGGAGGAAAATCAGTTAGTGGAGTATCTAATGATGGCTAGCAAACTATATCACGGGTTGACACCAAAGACTGTTCGACAACTTGCCTACCAATATGCTTGTAAGAACAAAAAAAAGTATTCACCAAAGTGGGCAGAACATGAATCAGCGACATATGATTGGTTCTATGGGTTTATGAACCGCCATAAGGAACTATCCCTGCGAGTTCCTGAAGCTACGAGTTTGTCTCGCGCCACTGCATTCAATAAACACAATGTTGGCCAGTTTTTTGAAAATTTAAGAAGTTTGTACAACAGATATAATTTTCGTCCAGATTAAATATGGAATATTGACGAAACGGGCATTACTACTGTCCACATACCGAAAAAAATTGTTGCATGCAGAGGTCTTAAGCAAGTATCCAAAGTAACTTCAGGGGAGCGTGGCCAGCTTGTTACTGTATGTGCAGCTATAAACGCTCTGGGAAATCATTTGCCCCCGTTTATGATATTCCCTCGTAAAAACTGGCAACAAAGAATGATAGATGGGGGACCACCAGGAACGGAAGGAGCTCCACATCCTAGTGGATGGATGACTGGACCAAACTTTTTGCTGTACTTGAAATTCTTTCTGAAGCACGTGAGATGTTCAAAGGATAGTCCATGTCTTATTATATTTGACAACCACGAGTCTCACTTAACGGTGGAGTCTATAACTTTCAGCAAAGAAAATGGAATTCACCTATTAACAATACCTCCCCACACATCCCAAAAACTGCAACCACTGGACCGGATATTATTTGGGACGATGAAATCGTAATATAATACTGCGTGTGATAACTGGATGGTCAGTCACCCTGGGCGGCCATTAACAATATACGACTTGGCTGGATGCCTAGGCAATGCCTATCCAAATGCGATGCCTCCCAGAAACATACAGAAAAGTTTTTCGATTACTGGAATTTCCCCCTTCAATCCTGATATATTCACAGAAGATGAATTTTTAAGTTCGTACGTAACAGATAGGCCGGACGGAGAGAATCAGGACATAGGAATTATTTCGTCTGCATTGATTGTTGAACCATAATGCAGGATGAAGACGAAGAAATAATCCCACGAGATGCTTCGCCATCTTTGCTTTCCGGTCCCTCTTCTGATGCTGCTGTGCTTGTGCTTCCAACTAATTATGAAGAATTCGTCTTTGCCACTGAGTCTCTGCCTACAGTGAATGCTGAAGCCTCTTTGTCTGCCACAACAATACCAGCAGCAAATAATGAAAAATCTACGAGTATTTCAACTGCTGAGTGGCAGCTTGCAACGAATTCTGTTACCGCTTCAAATGCTATATCGGCCACGGCCCCAGTAACAAATGATGATGTGACACCTGATATTTCGGATGGTGAAATATTCAATGATACAACCATATCTCAACCCGTAAATAATACCGCTTCTTGTTTTATTTTGACAAATATTACTGCTGCAACAGCTAATCTTGAATCTTCTCCCGATAATAGACCAATATCGTCTGCTACACTTCAAACACCAACCCTTAAAAATCCATTAAACCAACCTTTAAAGTCTTTGCTGGTTCCTTCTACGTCAGGATTTGTAAGTCCTGAAGTTATTAGACCTCATCCGAAAGCAGGACCGAGAAAAGGCTCCGGAAAAGGAAGAAAGAGAGGCAGTACCAAGATTTTGACTGACACACCCGAAAAACTGGCTATCGAAAATGAGTGGGTAGCTAGACAACAAAAGAAACAGAAGAAGATTCGCAAAATCAAAGCCTTGAAAGTAAAACGTAACTTAAATTCACAAGATGAAGAACTCACAACGTCAGAAGATGAGCAAGTACCACCATCGCCAGAATCAGACTTGAGCCCTTTTAGTGAAAGTGATGTTTCTTCAAGCGAATCGGAAAATACAGACGTCACCAATACAATAGTCAACTGTTTTGACTGGGTTATTGTGAATTTAGTGTCTGAAAAGAATCTTGTCCATAGATATGTTGGACAGATCATTAAAAAATCACAAGCAGGGTATGACATAAAATTCGCTAAGAAGATAAACGACAAGTGTTTCAAGTGGCCCGTTAAAGATGATATTGGTGCAGTTGCAAAATATCAAATAGTGAAGAAGCTACCGAATCCAAAGCAGAAATCATCGTCAAGAAGAGTTATCAGCATCGAGTTCCCAAAATCCCTGAGAAAGTTTAATATCAATTAAGTCGATACGATTACGCAAATGAATCTCAGTTGAAATGAAAAGACTTGATTACCTTTAAGATTAAAGAAAATATTGTTTGTTGATTGTTTATTAGATAGGGTACCTATTGATATTGCAATATTAGATATGGTAGATACTACCCACACATGCTCGTTGTGTTTTGATATAATAAGTATATGACTGAGTTAGAAGTTTATTTTTTGTTAAGATGACAATAAAAGTGATTTAAGTAGTAATATCAGTATCTTTTTATTTCAACAAAAATACATAGTCCTGAAAACGGAGCATTAGTACCTTGTGTCCCTTACTTATGGGAGATTTGATCCCCCCCGGATCGAGTCATCCATAGGAGACAATCAAGTCACCCATAGATAAGGGACACTTGATACCATTGACTTCTTTTAGTTTTGGTAGGATGTTCATATTATTTATAAGTGGAGGTTAATGGTATATATAGCAATTATTTCAAATGAAATTTCGCGTCTGTTAATACAAACACATTAAAAATACGATGATAAACGAGGATACTACGGACCAAAAACAAAAGGGGGGATCAAGTGTCCCCAGTCTCCCCTATGTAATATTAACAAATTAATAAAAACAGGTAAATATTTGACAGCTATTTGCGACGTTGCCAACTTTTAGAGTGAACGCTCTTAAAAGGACTGCTAGCACTTTTCAAACGTTTATAAACAAAAGGGTATGTAGTGTAACCAATAACATAAAAAAATAAAAATTATAATTGCTTAACTTTAGAACAGCTCAAGTAAAAATAATTTTCTAGAAACCTAGCATCTAGATGATGTAATAAATGAAAGTATTGGCTTTAAAATAAAATGATAACAGTAATATTGAAAACTCTTATGGTATAGTATAAAATACTTATCAATAGCTGGGGACGCGAAAAAGAGATGGGAGCTATATAGGACGACTAGCGCCATCTGTTTTTCGCACTGGAACATTGCCCCTGCATAATTGCCTAGATGCTTTACTTTATTGTTTATTGCTTGCGTTTTCCAATACAGCAAAATGGTTTTAGCGAATAAAAATATTTTTATTGACGGTTGCAAAGACGTTTTAACAAATACCAAGTAAAACCAATTAAAGTAAATCATCAAAGCAAGATTATTTAGCAATGGCACTGATGTATGCCAAATGTTCATGTGATGTCTCTTTTCCTCAACTTAGCTACAACGATACAAGAATCTTTTGACGCGTGGCCAATATTGGAACTAACGCCACCATCTTGAATTCTCAATACAATTTCTGGGAAAATTTCACCAATACTTACGAACAACGCCCCCCTGTCAGTGTCATACAGGCGCCAAAAGATCCTTATAGCACTCTAACAATACAATACCTATTGTGAAATAACAAGTCATATCAAATACTGCTGAGTGCCAGCAATAAATAATAATTGGCTATGGCATATATTTTTTTTTTTAGTTACATCGTCATTATTTAAACTTAAAATATGATATGATACTGAATAATTGAATAAAAATACTACATACAATCATGTCCTATAATAATTATCATACACATTCCTTTCAACTTTTTAAACATACAAATATAATTATGTATAATTTATGGAAATCAATAAAGGGCCAATGAGGCAATCAATTTTGTGAGTTTCAATTTCAAATCTTTAAGTCAATTTTTTTACTTTCAAGCAAAAATAAACAGTTTCACGAGAGCAATCAACAACATTACTGTCAAATATTTCGTTTTATTATAATAAATTTAAAAAATGTCTTTAAAATTATATTTTCGAAAACCTATTAAATAATAATGCTTGAAAATGAATTTGAAATTAGCATAATAACCGCTAATCATAGTAATCATCTTTTCATTTGTTTTTATAACAATTGGATGGTCAGTTAATTTTAAATTATTTGCAAAAAAAGATTATTTAATTTAGAGACAAAAAAAAACTTGTTTTTTCAAACAAAAATATTGTCTTTTATGGCAACACTGAATGATTTAAACTTGTTTTACTTTAGACCAATTTTTTTTACAAGTGCTGTTTATTAATCAACTTTTTAACAAACTAACTAACTAATGACTAACACAATTAGTTAATAAGTTTCTTTATCTCTGATAATCATATTGTATGCTGGTTACTGTAATCTAGAGTTTTCTAGAGTTAGGTACTCGAAAATACTAGCACAATTGTACCAGCATAATTAAATTGAGTTAAATTCTGACATCTAAATACAGGTAAAAAAAAAATATGTTTTCCTATTACGCCAAACAATACATATTTCTTATATAACTATTATTTTTATATATGATTCACTGCAATGGTTTAACTTCGCGGTCAATTAAGTTTTTAAAATACTCCCAAATGGATATTTTTATGTCAAATGTATAATGGTGTCGATTCCCTTGTTCACAAACTAAACTATCCTTTCAACTGTCATTAACGAGACACAATAGAATTTTAATTGTTATCCACCTCAATGAGGCGTCGTAACAGATGATGGGTTAAGTTCATTGCATCTTTTTCTTTCTATTTCATTAGAAAAAAGGACAGAAGATAAATTTTAGTTTAGTCCTGTCAAATTAATCAGCGCTTGTCAGTCTCCATACAAGTTTAGACGTGATTAAAAACTTGCCAACTAAAATTACGTCAATTTACGTCAAGCGCTGATTAATTTGACAAGACTAAACTAAAATTTATCTTCTGTCCTTTTCTTAATGAAATAGAAAGAAAAAGATGCACTGAACTTAATTTAGTTTAGTTTGTGAACAAGGGAATCGGCACCATTATCTAGTAATTCTAACAACTATTTGGATTGTTTATTGATTTAATTAAGGGAGTAATATTTGCTTAGTTAAGACAATATGTTTTATTACAGCTGTATACAAAATTATATTGATATAAAATGTAAACGAAAACAGTTTTTCGTACACTATTCCATTGATAATATAAAAGAAAATCAATAATTACTGTTTTGTAGGGAAGTACAACAACACTGATTTCTTTTTTGTTTCCTTCTTAACTCCTTAGCATTGAAGTTCCTAACTAACTGTCGGTCATGGAACAAATAATTAATAATCAATTTATAATTTTGTAGATATCCATTACGTACACGAAAATACTTTAAAAACTTGCAAAATCAGGAATAGAAAGTATTTTATGTAAATGCTTTGTTTTGTACTGGTTGAAATTCACCTTGAAGTGCATTCATTGATAAATTATATGAGTTGACCGACAGTTAGTTACACAGTACAAAAATAAAAATTGACCCTGCTCATGTTAAAACACAGCATGTTCATTGTTTTTTTTTACCTTATACATCAAAAGAAAGCTTCTCGATAACTTTTCCCTTTGTTTGCAATTCTGAAGTGCATAACACCATATTTTAACGTAAACAACTTAGTTAACATTAAACAGTAACCTTACATTCATAAACCTTTCAATATTCAACATTTCCTAATCAAAACATTTAACAAGGCTTGTCACGGTGTCTATCCAAACAGGGCTCCGCAATTCGAGCATCTTCTGTTTTTAAGAGCGAGACAACATAAGATACCCAGTGGGAAGAAGAGGATAGCACATAGGATTCCTAGACATGTGAAGTCGTCTTCAAGAATTCCGACGCGACAGGCCGGACATGCCCCCACGGCGATAATAGGGGGTGGTATAATAATGTTTGTAGCTCCATAGTTAGGCACAAAGCCTGTACCTGGTGGTGGTACTCCATACGGAGTGTACCCTGGCGGAGGAGGCGGGTACGGTGAGGTCGGAGCGCCAGCCGGCTGAGGCTGCGGCGTAGGAACTGTAATTATCATATTCACAAATTACATACCAATTTTGGATTCTTGTTTACCAAACAACTAAGGAAACAACTGTCGTTCATAAACGTTGGGTGCTGAATACTTAAGCTTTTCATCGGTAATTAAACATAAAAACGCTAAGTTGCTACATTACGCAGTTTAATCGAACAGCTTATCTTTATTGTGATTCATTCACACTAATATAAGGTTTCTTAAAAACAAACTTATTTGGGGCTTACGTGGGAAAACTGTAGCCGAATAAGGCGGTGGCTGTTCAGTAACTGTTGGTTTTTCCATATTATTCACTGTTTGACGCCTCAGGATTTCTTTTAGAACAATGTGTTGGAAGAAACTATTGCACAAAAAGTAACAAAACTGAGCAATTGAGTTCACAATGGCAGCTGTCAAAAGTTATGTTGCCAGCACAGCAAAGGTACGAATTAAATATTACCTGTCACCCACCACCTCTTTTTTTATTCGCCGTTACGGGCTTTATGTATATTCAATAGTCTTATATTGAAGACTATGTGCTACATCGTCAGATCTTATTACTGTAATTCTATCAAACTTTAAGAAGTGTTTAGAAAATCTTTAATTTTTTCAACTAGTAACGTAAATCGCCAGCCTAAAAATATATTACAGTAATTTTGAAGGTGGGCAAACTCAATGCATCAACAACGTCAAGAGAGGAATGAATGACAACAAAAATATTGGCGGGATCGGGAGTTCTGAATTTCTGCCAAGAATTTCCTTAGCGATTCCTTTAAACTTTGAAACTACACTTCACTTCTTTCTCAAAATTATATTATCTGTGTCAAAAGTAAATAAGTATATTCAGAATCTTGTTTTACTCGAAAATTTGTTTTTGTGAACCCTTTGTTTTTTCTGAATTTTTTTTTTTTTTTACGTCTTTGACATTTCTCGGGACCCAGGGGTCCCGGACCTTTGGAAGGCGTACGAGGAGCCGAAGCCAACTCGCAGAGGCCCCTTAGACGTTTTTAATTAAATGAGCTACCAGCCGACGATTATCCCTGTTCGCACTATGCAAGTGCAGCTAAGGACAACCCCCAGTTGGTGTAGGGCTATTGTAAAATATGGAAACAAAGATATCGGACTATGGGTTTGGGTTGCTAAAGTGGACTGGTCACCTGGAACTATGGAAGGACTATGGCCCCTGCCTGATCTATGTTTTATATGCACACGGATAAAATGGCAGGGGGTGACTTGCACACTCAATAATGGGCCCCCGAAAATGGTCGCTAGCACATAGTGTCGTAGCGACAAGGGGGCAACACGTCCTGAGGTGCTTATGAGGAGTGGAGAGGTATTCCACGGCTATCAGGACAATCCCGGAAGTACGGTCAAGATCCCTACCAGCATCTTACTGGAATACTTCCTTCCACCGAAATTTATTATTATTATTAATTTAATTCCTGATTATTTTTCCTTACGTTTTTAAGTTACTTTTTTATGCTGATATTTCGAAGACGGAAATTAACATAATGGATCATTACATCATCATTACCTACTTGTACCGTGTTTTGTCACTAATAGTAATTGGATTTATATTATTTTTCTTTTAGTAATGCATGTAATTTTACTGGGTATTAGGGTCTCGCCCTGTTACATGGGACTTAAAACACAAATGGCAAAATGCGGGGGGTACCTCTGCCTAACCAGGCGTGATGTTATGTTATGCAATTTTACTGTTTTGAAAAGAAAATTATATTAAGGAGAATTAAAACAGACACAAGAATCTTTTGAACTTTCAATATATTCATAATATTTCACAAAACAATAACTAATAACGTCATCTAACTATATCTAATTGATCACTATAATATTTACAACATAACTTGTTCTCTGACATTTTTCAATCTATTTCATAAATTCATTATTCCTGCCGTATACCTAAAAGGCAAGAAGAATAGACATTAAAATTATAATCTAAACTGGAAGTAAATAAAACGAAAATGACAAAATATACAATTATCATAACTTAATAACATTATCATTTTCATATTTACATACAAAAGTAAGAACTGGCAACTTTCTGGAGAACTACAATAATTGAATAGGTTCTATACTAGTTCTATTTAAAAATTACGCCATTTATAAACAGTCCTACTCTTTATAGTTTAGTTCAACAGCTACTGAATTCATTGGGCCCAACAATATAAATATGTACACACAGCTACACATTTCCAGTATAAGCTGAACTCGCATTCTACGGAAATCCTATACGATGCGAGACAGCTTATACTGGAAATGTATAGCTTGATGTGTAGCCGTGTGTACACAAGAAATACAGTATCCTCATAAATTCAATGAATAAGAGTTATTTATAAGATATTGTTGACACCAACGCAAGAAGCTGGCAAAATCTTTACTTTTGTTCATAAATACAAATGAAATAACACGGCTCAATTATCACAATAAAACAAAATTTGTTTACATGTCCAAAACAAAACATCTTTGAGAAGCTTAAAACACATAACATGAGTCATTTATTAATCACTCCAGAACTATTAATTATACAATTTTTATTTCAGTTCAAATTAATTCCTTTACTTTTTATTTTACACACGTTTGCTTTTTTTTTGGTACTTAAAATGATCGAAATATGTGGAGATTTTGATTTTCACTATCTTGCTAAAAAAGAATATTATATTATAAAAATAAATTACTAGCACTGGGATTAAAGTGAATGATATTTTATAAATTAATTATTTTATTTAATGTTGTGGTAATATGGCAACCCTGTAGCAATCTTGTCAACATTAAAAAGAGGGGATTTTATTTAAACGAGGGATAAAAGCGATAACACTGTCATGGAATGCATAAAGAAGCGACAATTTTTTTTTTATCCGATCCAACCTGTCCCTTGCTGCCCTCCCCCAGCGACGCCCTAAGGTTCGTACCCCACAGGGAGTGCCCTTAGCATGTAGTCGCTTAGTTTATAAGTTTTATGCCCTGGTTGGAGGCCTTAATTTATTAAGGCATCCACAGGATAGCCCAGTTAAGCAGCCTGCGAGATGCCATAAACAAAAAAATAATAATTATAGAAGCGTAAACACATCCATAAAATGGTCTACAGTCCTTTTACAGTTATTTTTACCTGACAACAACTGAAGCTGCAACCTACCAGCAACCTTATAACAACGAGGATAAAAACCACTGTGAGTTTGACTGTGATGCAATATCAAGACGTAAAATAACTGAAAGGACTGTGTAGAATACGGCCAATGAATCATGGCCGGTCCGAAGTTCGCGCAGAAGGCTGCGCAGTATTTTTTTGAAGTGAAAACTTCTTTAGCATCGTTGTGATTTGAAAGTCGATGAAACGAAAAAGCGACAGTAAAAAGAGACAGACACATAAATTCATAAGATTTAATGTGGGCGAAAATGAGATAGGAAGCATTATGCAGTGTTTCTTATGTTCCTGGTTCTCTTTGTGCTCTGCTTCGTACCCCCTCCACTCGTGTTTACCAAGGCATTGTGGGTTTGCTTAGGCCTCAGCGTTGTACGTGTGTTAGTACGTGTTTGTGCGCGAACAAAAAAAAAAATTTTTTTGAAGGTTTCACTTCTACCACGTGTGAATTGCACACATGTTTTTTTTTTAGGAATGAGGCGCGTTTGAGTGAGAGAACATGCGCAAAAATTCGTAGAGCCTATGTTAAGACCAGCCATGATTCATAGTAAAAGTGATTTATACGCAGTCTAAACTTGGACGTTTGTCATTGAATAATGCAGCCCAAACAACGTATTTTGTATTACTTCGCGTGCTGTAAGGTGCTTTATCTACCTACAGTCTATTGAATTGTACAAAAGTCTGAATGAGTAGTCAGTTGCTCCATCAAAATTCCATTCTTGTTTGCAAGAAACGCCAACTAAAGAGGTCGTATTTAAGAAAAGATTTTATTACGTAGTTCAGGTTGTTTAACTAGTTTAATATAATAATTATTTGATTCAGGCGTGACCTTGCGGAAATCTATTATAAAATACAATAGACGTGGATATTAAAGGCAGACAGCGTGCCGTGTTTCTGCGTTCAGCGCTCGGTGTGGCAACACGCCGTGTTCGGGTTTGTGACAAGTCAATCGTCATCCTGAGGATGCCTCGTTGAGAGGTAATACACGTGTTGATTTTTTTCAGTTTTTTATGGTTCTTTAGAAATAGCTAAGCGAAACAGGTTACTAAATATATCCACGTCTGCTGTATTTTAGTTTTATATCAGAAAAAAACTATTGATCACTACATCATAATTTTGACACCCACTTTCTTATAATCATGTCTTTTTATTCTGGTGGTCATTTTATAGTGGGTAGTCGTGAAAGTAAAGAAATACTGCTGATATTTTTATCCTCTGTGTCAGTGCATTATCCACAAAATTTTTAGGGCGAATTTCGACAATGAAACTAAACGTGATCAGCCATCTTAACCGCGTCAAGAACTGTCAATGTCAATTCCAAAACAATGCTGATCGCGTTCAATTTTACTGGCGAAATTAGCCCTTAAAGTGTATTTCGTCGAAGCTATAGTACGGAGACAACGATGCTCATTTGTTCTCGACGTATTTGTATCATCAGCATTTTTCTTGGTCGTGTTTTCGGTTGTTTAGAAGCGCATGGGCACCCAGCAACCAGACTGCTCGTCGCGGCGGTAGTAGTGCGCGCGGTTGTCCGGGAACACTGTCACAGCCGGGAATGGATGCTGCTGGATGAACTTCAGGGTTACGCGGATCTGGAATGTTAAAATTACATGTTACTTTGACTGCACGACAAAGCACTTTATTGAATTTTAAGTAGAACTAGCTTTTGCACGCGGATTGGACCACGTGGATGTCGAAAAAAACCGTTTAAAAATCTTCTCCATGCAAAAATACATTGTGCCAACTTTCATGGTGATCGACTATTAAAACAACTCAACTATTAAAAAAAATCTGCTGTTTCATAGAAAAGTGCAATACCTAAGCGATCAAAATGTATGGAACAGCAGATTTTTTTAGGTGGCTAGGTAATTTAATTTGACCCTGTATATTTAAATCGTGATTCATACTCTGGCCGACACTAGCAATAGACAGAATTGTGTGGAAAAGGGAGATCCCAGCCTTTGCCCTGCAGTGCAGTGACACAATACAGGTTAAGTCCCCCACCGCGTCTGTCTGTCTATCTGAACGCGATAAACTCAAAAACTACCGAAACGGATTTTCAAACGGTTTTCACCAATGGACGGAGTGATTCATGCGGAAGGTTTTAATGTATAATTCATTAAGGTTTTGTATAAATTAACTGAAATATGACGATTACTGTTGAAGAAGTTGGAAAAAATCATGCCGACTGGGAGCTTTACTGGCGTGCGCTGCGTTAACCGGAAAAGATACATCCAATTTATGTTCTACGGTATTGTTCATCTTAAAAAGTTCAACGAAAAGGTCCCCGATGACATGTGTCTATCTTCTAAGGATGACCCACAATAACCATTTTTATCTTTCAGAATTTGATAAAAATGTAATTGTTATTTCCCAAGCTTTTTTGACGGGTATTCATTCTTATCCAAAAAAAAATATGTTATTTAAATTGGGTATTTAATTTAGATTAAAATATGCCTCATATCATATCATTTAAACGAATAGTTTAAAAGATATCACAGTTTCAAAATTATGCGGAGCAACGCGGGCGCAGCGGTAGGAGTCAATGACGTTTTCCTCTGTTATTAGGTATGAAATCTCGGTAGTACGTTCCCTTGGGATATTTTCCGACATCCACGCGGGCGAAGCCGCGGGCAAAAGCTAGTACTCTATAGTACGGGAATTAGATTGCTTGTAACAGGTACTCTCGGAGGTATCGATATTGATTTTGATGATAACAGTTATCTGTAAAATCAATATCAGTACAAACAAGCGAGATTCTGATGAAGTGACCGAGAGGCGGTGGCCTAAACAAATAATTCGCCACTTATATTTACAAAATTCTTGGAACTCTCAGACAGTAGCGTCACCAGGTCGATAACACAGACTCGACAGTGACTATCTGCCCTTCAAATGTGACTAATAGTGATAAACAGGCACAGGTAGGTGGCGTGGTCTTTACTCCCGAACAATGATTTTGTTTTTGTAATGTTATATTTATTTATACAATTAAATAAAATTGACGTGTCTGTTTGTGATGTCAAAATAACAGCTTTTTAAATACATATGAAAGTATATACGGTACTTACAACAAAAAAAACAAATTTTGTTTTTTTTTGTCTGTCTGTCTGTGTTCTCTGTTCCGGCTAATCTACGAAAACATCTGGACCGATTTTGACGAGACTTACTAGCAGATAGCTAATGTTATAAGGAGTAACTAAGGCAAATTTATTTCCTGTAACTTCATAATTTCAGCCGAAAGACGTCCACTGCTGGACATAGGCCTCCCCCAAGCACCGCCACTTCGACCAATTCTGTGCTTTCCGCATCCAGCGGATTCCTGCGGCCTTCACAAGGCCATCGGTCCATCTTGTAGGAGACCTTCCAACGCTACGTCTTGTAACTTGTATGCTGTGTATTTATGATCAGTAAATATTTGCTTTCTATCATCTGCTTGAAAGAAGCTGTCAATCTAGGACCAGTACGCGGACGTAAGTACAGCACATCCAGCTTTTAAAAAAGTTTGGGAAGTATTGGGAACCCGTCGTTCTTGCAAATCATACCCAGTTCGGCAGTTACTTTTTGAATCTTGATATGCTATACTAAAGCCGGAAATACACATGCCTGTAACTTGCACAAAAGTATGCGAGTAGCTTGCATGCCATTGAGCCATAACAAGTTCTGATTGGTGAATGTGACGATGGCATGCAAGCTACTTGCTTTTTTTTTGTGCCAGTTACAGGCATGTGTATTACGCGCTTCACAGTCGGTTACTGTATGGAGTATTCATGATTTTTTTTTCTTTAGGATTTGGAGGAGGCCTTTGCCCAGCAGTGAAGCAGTATACATATAATGTTCCCACTGCTGGGACACAGGCCTCCTCTCTGTGAAAGGGAGTGGGCCGTAATCCACCACGCGGGCCCAGTGCGGGTTGGTGGATATCACATGCCTTCGATTTTTTTAGTTCTATTTCTAAGACAATGGTGCCGATTCCCTTGTTCACAAACTAAACTAAATTTAAGTTCAGTGCATCTTTTTATTTCTATTTCATTATGAAAAGGACCGAACATAAATTTTAGTTTAGTCCTGTCAAATTAATCAGCGCCTGTCACTCTCCATACAAGTTTAGACGTGATTAAAAACTTGCCGACTAAAATTACGTCAATTTACGTCAAGCGCTGATTAATTTGACAGGATTAAACTAAAATTTATCTTCTGTCCTTTTCGTAATGAAATAGAAAGAAAAAGATGCACAGAACTTAAATTTAGTTTAGTTTGTGAACAAGGGAATCGGCACCATTGCCGGTTTTCTCATGATGTTTTCCTTCACCGTTTTGAGAGCAGTGGTGATGAAATTAAATTCATAAAGAGCCTGTCTGGGTTCGGTGGGACAGAATGAGATAAAAACCTTACAGTCGTGGCATATGATGTGTAGTATCTGACATTTCACCTTGGTAATTAGCAACATTAAAGGGGCGGGGCCTTGTCAAGGTCGTTTCTGACGGCCAACTCTAGCACCGTCACGTTCATTCGTCAAATTAAATAACGCGCGCTTCCCCGGCTTCCTGTTACACACTTCCGTCCCTTTTCACGAAATCACTCCCACAGATTGCAGGAAAGCAAGAGGAATGATGTTACACTTAAAAAAACTTAGTCCAACTGAATATGTTAACCACTTACATTGTGAACAAAGTGTGGCCCTTCAACAGCAGGCGTGGTGCTGAGGTGTTGCAGGATGAAGTCATCGGACTGCTCCAGCCACAGATCGACGCCTCGCAGCGGCTCGTAGTTGAACGGCCCGATGCGGAGCATGCCCACCGTGTTGTCGTATATGTCTAGCACCTGGATAGATAAATACTTGAATTAAGAACGAGTAAAAGAACATGAAAGCAGTAGTATGCATTCACTGCTACAAGGATCTTTTGGCGCTCGAATGACGTTGATAAGAGGGCGCTGATGGTAAATATTTGTGCAATTGTTTTGTGAAATATATTTAAAAACAAGATGGCGTTAGTTTTGATTTTGGCCGCGCGCCGAAAGATCCTTGTACAGCTATACACACGAAGGCCGCATTCCGAGTTACGCCAAAAGTGATAATATCGCGAATCCGACCAAAGTCCAAAGTCACAATTATTACTCAATAACCCTTATATTTTGTGACTATTAAATTTGGTCGGATTCGCGATATTATCACTTTTGGCGTAACTCGGAATGTGGCCGAAGTTTCATTGGAGTCTAGTGCTACTTCCTGCGACCTTCATTCAAGAATGTGGTGTAGAACAAATCCGATGATAGATTGCAACGTTTTTTTGACATGACAACGTCTTATAAATCGATGAACATAACACCAACTTTGTCGGATTGTCGTTAATCCGACATAAAGTAAACGCGAAACGCACTCGCTCTATCACAGGGTTAGCCATGTTATCTGACAATTATAATGCTGCAGATATTTTAATCATAGTAGGTGATTGAAATATTTGAATACTTAAATACCATAACATACCTCGGTGGGGCAGGTAGAGACGTATGGTAGGTACAGATTTGGTTTTTTGACGTGATAACGTCTTATAAATCGATGAACACCGGCTGCACGCACGAAAAAGTATCACGTTCCGCCCGAGCCTAAGCGTTCGGCTTGTGACGTATCATGTAAAATTATCGTCCGTAAACCGAATTTACAGACAACCAATTTTTTTTACCGTGCTCATCCTCAACTGCCCGCCAAAATCTGTCCCATGGACATAATCACATGTTTTCAAAGTTGTTTTTTTTACAGGGTATTTGTTCAGTTTTTATTTATCCAATACAAGTTGTGCTTTTTCCCAGACTGCGACGAGAATGCCTTCCAATGCCCTGAAATCCTCATCCATTGAACTTCTGATACGTTAACATATTTTTCAAGTTGTCACTCCTCACCTGTCCTGAATGTGGTCCAGTAGTAATCGTCCTGGCTCCCCTTAACGGTAGCTCTGGTCCCTTATCAGGGAATGTGGCAGGGAACAGGTCACCAGCGCGGATGTCCACACCGACGCCGGTTACTAATGGCGCGGCCGACCCTCCTCCGAGGGCCGTGTTTAACTCGCAACAGCAGGCCAGCGTGAGGTCGATCTCTACTGAGAGACGGTGGAAAGATACTGTAAAGGGAAAATTATGATTTATTGTACTATTGTCTGGTAATTAAGTATCTGTTTCGAATGACGTAATTGGTGTAACAATAAAACTTTAACAAAGTTTATAAAATCTATCTTCTGTACAAATAAATACAATTGAAGTGTCTGTTTGTCATGTCAAAATAACAGCTTTTTACTAAATGCATTTAGTGGTATGAGGAACTAGGTGTAAAGTTCACTCATCCACCATAAAAAAGGGAGGATCCTCCGACCAGACGGGTGTTGTGTCTGGCGGGCAACTGCCCAACAACGGTTTGAAGTTGAAATCTTGTATACATGTCGATCGCTCGGTAAACTCTAATTGCGCGATGCAGGATTTATGTGACGTCATGTCTTTGATGCGTAGTTTGTAAGTGGCGATGTAACCGCTACATGCATATGAAAGTATATATGGTACATACAACAAAAACCCATTTTTTTATTTTTTGTCTGTCTGTCTGTTTGTTCCGGCTAATCTCCGAAACGGCTGGACCGATTTTGACGGGACTTTCACTGGCAAATAGCTGATGTTATAAGGACTAACTTAGGCTACTTTTGTTTTAGGAAACTACACAAATAAATAAAATTGATGTATAGAATTCCACGCGGACGAAGTCGCGAGTAACAGCTAGTTATTAAAATAAAACTGAAACTGTACAGAGTTTACTCTTATATCTAACAGTTTAATATTCAGCATACTGTATCGTCCATTGATTCTCTCGAAGATTATTTCCAAATAGAGCCATATTCCTAAACCTAGAAAAAGCTTCTAAAGTCTGTCATATTTTTTATTAGACAACATTTTCTCACAATCTTAAGGAAATCTAAAGAGTCTCAGGAAATACATCACAAGACCGTCGAAGATGAAGTTTGTCCGAGTCGTAAAATCCTGAAAAATAATATCAACATGTCCCAAAATGAGTCACGAAGATCGTTAAGTCGTCGGAACGCGCTACGCAACAATAGACGCTGCGCCCACGCACATCTCACTAATATTCGCGCGCTGGCAACGTGACAAGAGTCCACCGGATGACCTCTGCGTCAATTCTAATTGTTTATTTCCGAGTAAGCATTGTTACAACATTGCCGGAACATTGATATGATATAATAGGGGTACTCTAAAAACTTTTTACAAAAAAAAACAACCGACTTCCAAAAAAAAAACACTACAAAGTGTGTTTTTTTTTGTAAAAAGTTTTTATTTTTCACTTTTTATTTGTGGTACCTACCCCACACACTTTCGAATACCACTACCTGCTACCAGTGACAGAAACTTATCATATCATCTACATACTAAGTGGGAAAAAAATACGTGTTTTGTAGCTAACTCAAAAACTGTCCAAGCAAAGTTAATAAAATTTATATGGGACCAATTCGAGAGCACACCCTTTCAAACAAAAAAAAGAATTTTCAAAATCGGTCCACAATTGACGGAGAAATCGGTGGACATACATAGAAGAAAAAAAAAAAAAACATACGCGACGAACATATAACCTCCTCCTTTTTGGAAGTCGGTTAAAAAGAAGATGTAGATGAGAAGGTGGCTAAAGCTGTCCCCTGCTGCGCCACTGGGTAAGAATCCATACCAGTTGATATTTTTTATATTATCTCCTTATTACTAACTACTTATTAAGTTATTTTGTTGATACTACACTATGCACTCATGTCTGAAGTAAAAAATTGCATTTGAATTTAAAGCCTTCGTTACATAGAGAGGCCGAACTCAACAAGCGGGTCAGATGCGTCCAAAACAGTCTCCTAATATTTTTAACTAGGTATTTGTTTTGAACTACAGGTTGGTCCAGAGGACTTGTTAGGAATTAATTAGGGGTTTAAAAATGTTAAGAGTCCGGCCTCAATTCCACAGATCATCTTTGGTGCAACAGCAACATTGCAGAAATGGTGTATGATGGTAGTACGGTCCTTTCCCGAACAAACTTTTAGAGATACGAGGAACAGGGTGGAAAGGTATTCATCTTCCATTGAAAAGAGAGGGTCCTCTGATCGAATGGTGGTTTTCAGTCTGTGTTTTATGTTTCTTGCATACAGTGTGTCCTTGGATAGCACAAACGAAAATAGATGACACTAGACCTATATTCATCAACAAAAAAAGGGAAAAAAAAACTATAAAAAATAATGGAATAATTACTATAGATTTTTTTACTTTTTTACTGCCTATTAAATAACAACACGTAACAAAACATAATAACTTTTTATTAATTGAGTCAATTTCGTTAAAATAAAAACAATAATGTGATGGCTGATAAATTGATGTCGCATGGCAAATACAAAGAAACCCTTTTAAAACGGTCATCAAGTAAAAAAAACACGTTTCTTGGAAGAAATTTAGAAATTTTAGGTTTTTTTTATTTTTTCGGACTTTTTAGATTTTTTTTTCCAATTTTTTTTTTGATGAATAATGTTCTAGTTTCATCCATTTTCGTTTTTGCACTTTATCCAGGGACACACTATGCTAATTTTGCTGTACACTTTTCTTGCGCGATATAGGATTATTGTGTCGTCAGATATCATGCGTATAGTTTGATCAATACCGCTGTACCGCGCCTTAGGAAGGCGCGCGGCGAGACGGGGGAGCAGTGCAAGCCGCTAATTCGTCTTCGCTCTCGGCGCACGGCGTCCCGCCCGCCGCTCATTGGTCAACACTACCCCCCGCCTCGCCGCGTATTCCTAAGGCGCGGTACAGCGGTATTGGTCATACTATAGTTTGTATGTGGTGGCATAGATGTCATCACAAATTCCTCAAGAAAATTCTATAACTACCTTACAGTTTCTTATAAAAGGTTGACTCACACATAATATTCGCGAACAACTCATCAGAATAGCGGTGTGGGTCTGTGAAGCCTCCGACCAGCTGTAACTCGAGCCTTCCCTCCGGATATCCTACTGCCAACTGTTGGACTCTTTGTACCATTGCCGCTGATGCTTCTGCGGTGCCTGAGCCGTCTAAGTGGGCTAGAGCTACTGCGCCTGAACCTGGAAATAGGAAATATTTATGAGTTTTCGTCTTCTTCATCATTTCAGTCAAAAAACTTTCACCAATCTGTCTAGCCTTTTGCCAACTATGTTGGGGTCGGCTTCAAGTCTAACCCGAAGCAGCTGAATACCAGTATTTTACATGAAGCGACTGCCTATCTGACCTCCACAACCCAGTCACTGGGTAATAACAATAAGATACCCCTTGGTAAGACTGCTTATCAGACTTTCGGGCTTCTGACGACCCGTCAACGATTCACGAATGACAGCCGGGACCAACGGCTTAACGTGCTTTCCGAGGCACGGAGGAGTCTCGGCATGTAAAGATGGTCACCCATCCACGGATCAACCTTGGCAAACGTAGCTTAACCTGATGGATTGATCCGTGCAGCTGTTATTAATTACTTAGCCACGAGCTCCTCCAAGACAAGTCAAAAGACTTTCACAGCTGAACATAATTAAATCAATCGTCAAAAATTAACTATCGTTTTGCATCTAATGAAGCCATTTTCTCGCTGGTCATGATTCTTATCAATGTAGAGGTAATGTAGGATGAGTAGAAGGCAAAAAGTTTTTTTTTTATCATAGAAGCTCATAACCGTTCGATTTTCGCTTAGAGCAGTTGTGTTACATGCGACCGCGCGCGTACCTACCATAGTGTAAAAGTGCTTACGCAAAATAACGCCGTCCAGTCGGATGCACCGCAATGACCTAGTTACTGCGTAATGCTGACGGCTGTCAGCGAATTTCATAGTTAAGGCGAAGTTAATACTCGCTTAACTTCTACAATGGGTTCGAAAAAACCAACACTCAACACTATTAGCGTAAACTTAAAAACAGAAACCGAACAACTGTTGTACAAGTACTTTTGTGAAGAACGTAAAGAGCGTGAAGAGCTGCAAAAAGACTTAAATGACCTAAAAAGTCAAATAGAAAATCTCCAGCAACAGCTGAAACTTCAGGCGGAAACCCCACCGAAATCAGCTACTACAACCGCTAAAACCGCCATTGAGACTTCTCCCCCGCGTGTTGAATATACCACGGACGAAGAAGAACTAGCTCGAGAAACAGGATGGATACGGCAAAAAAGCAGGAAGAAAAGAAAATTGAACACCTCTCCCGCCCAACCCACTCTGCATGAACACGGAAGTGAAGAGAATAAAGGTAAGGAAAAATCTATTAAAACTCCTTTGCCACCACCTATTGTAGTCGATGGTATCAAGGATTACCAGAAATTCTTTGATTTCCTATCTAAAGGTCAATCAGCTGACGCGTTCAGCATCAAAATGATGAACGGCGATACAGTCAAAGTTAATGCCAAAAATGAAGATTCGTACAGAGCAATTACAAAGGCCCTCACACTAAACAATTGCCTATGGCACTCCTACGAGAACAAGCAAGAGAGACCAATTAGAGTTATGGCAAAAAAATTGCATTTCACATGCATTCCGGAGAGGATTGTTGAAGAATTGCGTGGCAAAGGCTACAAAATTCTAGAAGCAGTCAATAAATTGAGTTGGAAAACCAAAGAGCCACTTAACATGTTCATGCTGACATTCTCAAATGATGAAGAAACCAGCAAAATATTTAACATCAAAACTGTATTGGGATGTAACGTGGAAATACAACCGCTAAAATCCACAAAACTGGTACCTCAGTGCAAACGATGCCAGGCTTATGGTCATACGCAAAAGTACTGCTCCAAAGAACCGAGATGTGTAAAGTGCACAGGCAAACATATGACGATGGATTGCAGAAAATCCAAAGAAGAGAAGCCAAAGTGCGTCCACTGTGGAGCTCAACATCCAGCTAACTACAGGGGATGTATCCTAGCCAAAGAAATCCAGCAGATTCGAAACAAAAAATCAAAGGGCAATACTACTGCCCCTCAAGAAAATACACCTACTGGAAGAGTCGAAGGCCCGAGCCAGTACAAACGAAGTCAAAACACTTTTAAAACTATAACAAAAAACGTGTCATTTGCCCAAGTAGCTACAACAGGCATATCCAAGGCGCCCATGGTGGAAATGAACAGTGACAAAAAATTGGATGAAATTTTAAAGTTAATGTCATCATTTGACGAGAGATTGAAAAAATTGAAAATAGCAATAAAGCTGCTACTTCTAAGCCAAAAAAATGAATAGTACACTAAAACTTATGGCGTGGAACTCAAATGGGTTACAAAAACATCAGAACGAGTTACAAGTAGTATTAGACATAGAAAAAATTGATGTGTGCCTGATATCGGAGACACACTTCACAAAGCAATCTCACATTAAGTTTAAAGGGTACAAAGTATATCATGCACTTCACCCAGATAATTCAGCAAGAGGCGGTACTGCCATTATTGTAAAAGAAAACCTACAGCACTATGAGGAGTTTAAATATGAAGAGAAAGACATCCAAGCAGTGGCGATTTGCCTACAAACAAAAAAATATCCTGTAACAGTATCTGCCATTTACTGTCCACCTCGGTATGTGATAAAAAAAGACCACTATATGAGCTTTCTAACTCGCCTTGGAAGTAGATTTATCTTAGGAGGTGACTTCAATGCTAAAAATACGTATTGGGGCTCCAGACTAACAACTACTAAAGGCAAAGAACTACTGAATGCCATAAAAGAGCTGAAATGTGATGTCATATCAACTGGAAAGCCCACCTATTGGCCAACAGACCCAAATAAAATTCCGGACTTAATAGATTTTTTTGTAACCAAGGGTCTATCAACCAGTTATATGAAATCGGAACAAAGCTATGATATGAACTCAGATCACTCAGCAATCTACCTAGAAATTAGCGAGAACATTTTGTATAAAGAAACCAGACCCACTCTTGTTAATAAGTGTACAGACTGGGAGAGCTTCAAGACCAGATTGAATGATAAAATAGACCTTAGAATACCATTAAAAACACCCGAACATCTAAACATCGAAGTAGAAAAGTTCATAATGCATATCCAACAAGCAGCGTGGGAAAATACACCATACTTCAACAAGAGGACGAAGGGAAATACATACCCGCTCAAAATCAAGCAGCTTATTATGGAGAAAAGAAGGCAGAGAAAAACGTGGCATCAATCAAGGTGCCCTGATGACAAACGAAAACTAAATAATCTGACAAAAAAAGTAAAAAGACTAATCCAAGACTTTAAAGACGACTCAACCGAAACCTATCTTCAGAGCCTAAGTAACGACCAAAGGACAGATTACTCCCTTTGGAAGGCTACTAAGCACCTGAAAAGGCCGATTACACAAATCCCACCTATCAAATGTGGAAATGGGCAATGGACAGTTACTAACGAGCAAAAAGCAAAGAGGTTTGCAGAGCACCTAGGAAATATTTTTCAACCAAACGACGGGGACATCATTGAAGATCACACTTTGGCTAATATGGTGACATCAGAAAATGAAGTTACCATAAAACTAGTAACACCGAAAGAAGTCGCACTAGAAATAAAACGTAATATAAGTACACGAAAATCACCAGGTTACGATTTAATAACAGGAGAAGTACTTCATAATCTCCCAAGAAAGGGTCTGGTTAAGTTAACGACCCTTATCAATGCCGCACTAAGGCTTAAATATGTACCAGACTTATGGAAGGTGGCCGAAGTAATAATGATAGCTAAGCCAGGGAAACCGGCTCACGAAACATCATCTTATAGGCCTATTTCCTTGCTACCAATCATGTCCAAGCTATTTGAAAAGCTGTTACTCAAACAGCTTAAATCAATAATAGGTAGCAAAAACATAATACCAGAGCATCAATTTGGTTTTCGAGAAAAACACTCTACCATCGATCAAGTGCATAAGATCACAAACGTAATAGAAAACGCCCTTGAAGACAAGAAAGTATGTTCTACTGTATTCCTAGACGTAGCGCAAGCATTTGACAAAGTATGGCATGAAGGCCTTATACATAAACTGAAGAGCCTCTTGCCAAAGCAGTTTGCAGATATATTAGAATCCTACATTCTGAACAGAGTCTTTAGAATAAGACAAGAAGATGCCTACTCAGAACTGAAAGAAATTAAAGCTGGCGTACCGCAAGGAAGTGTGTTAGGTCCGGTCCTGTACCTACTATACACTTGCGATATTCCTGAATTAGAGCAAAACACAATTGGGACCTTTGCTGATGATACAGCCATAATGGCTGTAGGAAACAGCCACGAAGAAGCAGTAGAAAAGGTTCAAATGGCTGTAAATCAAGTTTATGACTGGACCAAAAAATGGAAGATTAAACTTAATGAATCCAAATCTGTTCACATAGATTTTACCAACAAAAAACAACAGTATTTCCCAGTTTACATAAATAACAAACAAGTCCCATACGAGAATACAGCCAAGTATCTCGGTATGACCCTTGACGCCAAGCTACGCTGGAAAGCCCACGTCAAGAAGAAAAAAGATGAACTCGACCTCCGATTCAAAAGAATGTATTGGCTGCTTGGAAGAAACTCCATGCTATCCGTGCAAAACAAATTGTTGCTATACAGACAAGTCCTGATGCCAGTTTGGACTTATGGTATTCAGCTATGGGGTTGCACCAAACAGACGAATATATTAATAATACAACGATTCCAGAACAAAGTGCTAAGGGAAATTGTAAATGCACCTTGGTACATACGAAATGATGACCTCCACAGGGACCTAAAAGTTGAGTTCGTCGAAAGAGTGATCCAGAAATTTGCAGAAGCTCACGAAAAGAGACTTCATCAGCATGTGAATGTCGAGGCAATCCAGCTTCTCGACCACACAAACATAGTTAGAAGACTAAAAAGAACAAAACCGTTCGAGCTAGTGTTTAGTGTTAGTGAATAGTGTAAAGTACAAAAGTGCCAAACAAACACAAGAACGAAGTGTATTCGCCTTAATAGAGACAATAAGAAAAGTGCTATTGGACACATATTTAGTAAAGACAATTTAATAGTTTAGGTTATAATTAAATTACTTATTAGTCTATTTATAAGGCTAGATTGTAATAAGATTAGGGTCCATCCTATTGTTGAACCCTAGGACAAGGAAAAAAAAAAAAAAATAAAAAAAAAAAATCATAGAAGCTTAGAGTTCATCATCTGCCGAACCTTTTCCCGACTATGTTCAGGTCGGTTTCTAGTCTAACCGGATGCATCTGAATACCAGTATTTTACATGAAGCGACTGCCTATCAGACCTATAGAAGATTATACTTATGAGGCATTATAATTTGACAATTTTTATATATATATATTTTTATAAGCCTGTGTTGTCCCACTGCAGGGCAAAGGCCTCCCTTTCCTCTTTCCACCTTTCCCGGTCTACTGCGATTGCGAATCCTTTAAGAAGAAGTCCAGCTCATCCCGTCATCTCTTTCTGGGCCTGCCGCGTAGACGTTTCCTGCTATTTGGGATCCACTGAGTGGTGATTTTTGCGTACTGCTGCTCCGACATGCGACAGATGTGGCCAGTCTAGCTCCACTTTAGTCCAGCAACTGTGCGGCCAGCGTCCGCTATGTGTTTTGAACTATAGTATATTTAGACTATAGTAGATAATTCGACTATTGTAAAGCATTACTATCTGTTTGTATATTTTTTTTTCGTTCCGGTGTCTCGACTAAAGATGCAGTGCTTGATTTGACACAGTTGGTTGCTGGGAATCTCGACAGGAAAACCAAATGTCTCGGAATATTTCTGGATCTTTCGAAGGCATTCGACACAGTCTCTGTTCCCATACTTATTGCCAAACTGGAGCTGCTTGGTGTTAGGGGTATAGTACTGGAAATCTTCAAAGATTATCTGAATAACCGTAGCCAAAGAACTAAAATTGATAATCACCTCAGTGATGAAGAAACCTTGTCCTACGGTAGTGCCCCAAGGTAGCATTTTGGGTCCTATTTTGTTTCAAATATATGTGAATGAATTGTGCAGAATGTCCCTCCCCAACTCGACAATCTTTGTATATGCCGATGACACCGTGGTTATAGTTGAGGGGCCAACATGGGAGTGTTAAAAGTAGCGCCGAATTGGCACAACGTGAAATAATAAAATGGCTTAACTTAAACCTGCTTACCCTCAACTGTAACAAGACATCATACATTCCATTCGCCATCCGTCAGAGCACCGCATCAGACCACACCTTTACGATAATAGCGCACACTTGCTCACAACTGTCATCCTCATGCCAGTGTCCAACACTTACGCGTACCGATCACGTCAAATATCTTAGTGTTCAAATAGATGCCGGTTTACCCTGGAATAAACACATTGATGCACTAACCTCGAGAACGCTGAGACTTATATATATCTTTAAGTCACTCAGAGTTTCTGCAAACCCTGATACTCTAAAAATGGTATTCTATGCTCTGTGTCAGTCCGTTCTTGGGTATTGCATCAATGTATGGGGCGGTGCAGCTAAAACTATTTTTCTCAAAGTGGAGAGAGCCCAGAGAGCAATACTGAAAGTGATGCTACGGAAACCTTATCGCTTTCCAACAACCCAGCTCTATTCAGATTGTAAGGTACTAACAGTTCGTCAACTCTTCGTGGTACAATCTGTTCTCAGAAGACACTCCAGCGTTCCACCGTCTGACCCCACCAAACGAACCAATATTCCACCAGGTACACGACACAAAACCGCTTTTGCCCAACACCAATACTTCACATTAAGTACACATATCTACAAGAAAATTCATAAAGAACTGAATATACTCGACTGCAACAAATTCCAATTAAAAGCTAAGGTGATGGAATGGCTACTTCAACAGGACTATACACAAACTGAATCACTACTCAAATACATTGCCTAGTATTGCTTTATTTTTGCACTTTTTTTTTTTTTTTTTTTCTTTACATATCACCTCACACTCACTACTCTCACACAAAAACTCACCACATATACACACATCATAAACACATCCCCACACACATTCACCCATTCATTTTACATAGGTATTAAGTTGTTATTCTTTATTATTTTCCTTTTTCTTAATATATGTTTAAAGTAAATCTTGACTGTTAACACTAACTATAGGTTGGCACAGTCCGCAGTTGTATAATCCCTAATTTTAAGTAACACCACAGCTGAACACTGTCTCTTAAGATACAGGTTATCCTAGTTTGAGAGGCAGGGCTCACAATATCTGTATACAGACTTCTGCAGCGTAGCTAGCATCTTTTTAATCAGTGTATACTAATGTATTTTTCTTGTGACAATAAACTATTCTATTCTATTTACCTGAATGCCTGACAACGACGATTATACATGATGTGGCTTCATCTGATCCTATGATGTTGACATTTTCTGAAATAAGAGCAAAAAGCTCCAATTAGTTACTACACAGGATGATATATATTTAAGTTAGTTAAATATCTTTTTTAAAACATGATATCACCATTAGTTGTTGAGACATGGGTTTTTGGAAATCAAGAATGGTTATTTTTGGATACCTTTCTTACAATAATTACATGTAAGCTTGCTCTTTCTATTTTGACAATTTTTTTTTTAAATCAAATCCCCTGCTTAGCATGGTTTTTACGACATGATAAAACATCGACGTTTCTTTGTTTTTATGTAAGTATAATATATAATTTATTTACACATTACCCTCTAGAATAAAATCTCAAAAATTATGGTGAAAGCGCATCAAAATCCCTTCAATGTTTGGAAAAACAATGCGGTCAAAAAAAGCGACTTTAATTTATAATATGTATTGAAGATAAGGACGTGTACTAACTGTCATGCGGAACCACAGCGGCTAGTTCTCGTTGTCCAACGTACAGGAGCCCCGGTGGAGGGACGACTCTTGCTGCCGCCGCCAACAGCTGCGCGGCCGCATCCCTGTAGCCGGGGTGCGCCACCAACAGCGCACGCACCGACGTCGGACACTCGTCCGCGAGCACGCCGTTCAGCACCACCACCATGCTAACACTGAGGACAAACAATACAAGATTTTTAATTTGATTTTGTATTTTTTTTTTGATTTTTTAGACAAATCTATTCAGTGTAAAAAGACCCAACACAAGTAGCCGTTGTCTACGCATTCTGTACCAGGGATGTTGCTGATATTCGCATCCGCATCCGCCCATTATAATCATTAATACATAATGTTATTTCGAGAGCTATATTGATCTTTAAATTATTATAATTTAGTAATTATTTTATTATAATTGCCGTGAATTGAATTATGATCAAAATACATCGAAACAGCGCTGCAAATTGCAAAAAACGTAAGAAATTTTGAACTTCGCCTTGCCGCCTTGACAGATCCCTTAAAAATCTTGAAATCCGCATCCGCGGATGTCTAAAAAACTGCATTCGCAACATCCCTGTTCTGTGTCTACATCAAACTTAGTACCTACCTAACATTGTACGAGTTTTATTTATGGTGTGAAAAATTGCTGTTTACGGAAGGGCACAACGTAACGCACGCAAAACATTGTGCATTCTGGTGCATGAAACGCAAAGGAGTCATGGGGTATTTAAAGTGAAGTTATAACATGTTTTCGTAAAAAACCTTAAAAAAGGTTGGAACATTCAATAACTTGGTAAATAGAAGGTTCCCAGGTATGGTCAAGATTAAAAAAAAACAGTTGCACTCTGGGAGTGCCGACAGAAGCGAAAACTGGAAAAAAATTGGCACCGCGGTAATCAACGCGTTGATGTCTTTTTAATGGTCAAAAGCTGGTGTCGTAAGTGTCGCGAAATCAATGGTTTAGTCCCATCTCAAAAATGCCCAACGCGCCTAAAGAAGTTTTCACTTAAAAAAAAAACACAATGACGGGAAGAACAAGTGACTCTCGGCTTTGTTAAGCATCGTTTTCTATAGCGTCATTCTTAGGAAAGACTTTCGCTGTAATTAGTTTTCATCATCATCATCATTTGAGCCGAAAGACGTCCACTGCTGGACATCATCCATAATCATCCTGTGCTTCTCGCATTTGCCAAAACGGATGCCAACCGTGGCAATTATGGCATACTCCTCAAATGATAAGCATAACAAACTTTTTTTACTTGAAGCTAAGTTCATCTTGGAATGGAAGGAATAGAAAATATTTTTGAGATATAGTCCCATAAAAAAACATTATGAGGACATAAGGTAGATACTTTGATTTGGAGTAGGTACTGAAAGTAACAAGTAGGCCTAACTAAGTATGTAGCCAATAAGGACCAGGCCCGGGTCGACGGCTCGTTGTGTTCCACGCGCGCCTCAAAAAGATGTCAGCACAATTGAAGGGGTCCGATAGGGCCAATGCCTGCCGAGGTTGCGGGTTTGTCCGAAAGAGATACCGTGGCGGCGTGGCCCCTGGCAACATACAGGCAACTGAAGGAACACGGGTGGGTTTTAGTCAGTAAGAGTCTGACACGCCCTCCCCACTCAGCCCAGAGCGGGAGAAGTTATTTGATATTTCACACCAAAAAAAAACGCCTAAGTATAAATCATAATTTATGTGGAGGATTTAAGAAACTCATGATTCTCTTCTTTGGGTCATCCACAATCAGTTGTTAACTGACCTAGAAAACTTATTTTTGTTGATAAGTCCCAATTATATTTTTTAAATTGGGATCATCAACCTACCTCAACAAAACCGGTAAAAACGAGCTTGCGAGTCAGTCCAGAATTTGGCTATGAACAAAAACCAGCTTACGCCAGAACATTATTTTACAAAATAAATAAAAGGTCATATATAAACTTAGGTTATTCACCTACAAACCATATTGGGCTCAGATAGATAAATAATTGGAAATACACACTAACAATATGGTCTAACAAGAGTTCATTGAACAAAACCATACCTATTACGATTAATATCTCGTCTAAGTAAACCGGATACAGGCAATGAAGTGTTTATGTGACTGCTAATAGATGAGAATGAATATTTAGCATAAGTAATAAAGTTTACAACTGAGTGTTATGAATGTTTTGGAAAAGTTGTAAAGCTCTATTGGTATGCCTAAAGGCTTCCGCAGACAGGTGCCACGCAACAGTGCAACGTGATTCTGGTAAAATAATTTCCATCAAGCTTTCATAGAAATTGTTCTACCAGAGTCGCGTCGCGTCTGTCTGCGGAAGCCTTTATGCTACCAACTGTTCTTTCTAGTCAATCTGTTACGATGGGCTTAGACTTAACGAACATAGAACCAGAACAAAAGCTAGAGCAGGGCTTCCCTAACTGTGGCGATTGTCTTGTGGCTCTAGCCTTCAGCTCCAATACGACAAAGACAAACTGCTTGAATTTTGGAGCTCAGTTTTTTTTTTATATCGTGCCATCATTACTGCAGCATTAAGGGTTCTATTACCATTTGCGACATCGTACTTGTGCGAAACAGGCTTTTCTGTAGTTGCAGCAACAAAGAACAAGTTCAGGGGGCCTACCACAAGCTCATAAAGCAGTATTATTTTAATATTACTTCAGTGTGGGAAAGAGATGAAGCTCTGCAGGACGTATAGCTCCATTTCTTTCTTCCACTGAAGTAATATTAAAATAATACTGCTTTTGAGCTGGTGGTAGGCCCCCAGGGCAGGTAAATATGTTATTTGGAGTTTTTATGATAACTTGTTACTAGGTCGTCCCAAGGGCGTCACAGTATAAATAAGTATGGGAAGCCCTGAGCTAGAGCTTTCTTTTGTTGATATTCTTGAATTTGCATGCGCTCGTTTGGTCTAAATCGACCTTTAGTTTAGATCCTCTTCAGTTCTTACATAATTTAAATATCAGCTATCTGGGATACTTCTTCTTCTACCGATAGCCCCGTGTTATTTGGAGTTAACGCAAATTGTTTCTCACTTCCTTTCCTTTCCTTCCCTTCCCTTCACTTCACTTGATAACGAGGATGAAGGAGAAGATTCCCCTATCAGCCATCATCACGTCATTGTTCACCTCCTTTCCATTCACATCCCTCACTCAGAGAGGAACCCAAAAAATTAACGGATTGTCCATTTTTTACCGGCTATGGAGATGCAAAAAGGATGGTTATGATTTTGACCGGTATGTATGATGTTCATCTGTTACCTCATAACTTCTAAACTACTTATCATAATATGACAAATGAATGAAGTATCGATGTGAGGTCGGGGCGCCGGTGTGGGCGCGTTCATTGAGGCTGCGGCCAGCCCGCCGGTTGAACGCGTCCCAGAGGGTCATGGCCATCCGGCTGGCCCGAGGATACCGCACGGTCTCCTGCGAGGCGGCGAGCCTCCTTTCCGGATTACCGCCATGGGATCTGGAGGCAAAGGTCCTCGCGCACGTCTGGGAGTGTCGCGAGGAGGCGAAACGCCGGGGCTTAACTCCGATGCCGCAAGAAATTGCGGCACAGCGGACAGAGCTCCGGCGGGATCTCATGGCGTCATGGAGGGTGCGATTGTCGCAACCCCGCGCTGGGCACGCCACAATCGCGGCGATAAGACCCCTCTTTGAGGAGTGGCTGGAGAGACGCCACGGCGTTCTCACCTTCCGCCTAACGCAGGTCCTCACCGGACACGGCTGCTTCGGGAGGTTCCTGTTCAGGATAAGGCGGGAGGAAACACCCGGGTGTCACCATTGTGTGGATCGGCCTGAGGACACGGTGGAGCATACGGTGGAGGTCTGCCCAGCTTGGGCAGAGCAACGCCGTGTCCTCGTAGAGGCGATCGGCGGCGGTGATCTCTCGCGTCCGGCCCTGGTTCAGGCCATGGTACGGAGCGAGAGGAAATGGCAGGCCGTCACCTCCTTCTGCGAAGCGGTAATGCTCGCGAAGGAGGAGGCGGAACGCGTGAGGGAGAGGCAAACTTCGCGCCCTCACGCCCCAAACCGCCGCAATAGGAGGAGACGCCCGGGGCGGGAATCGCGAGCCGATTTCCGGCCACCGTAGGCGCGGGCTTGCGGACGGTGAGCAATGGGTAGCTCGCCGTCCGATAAGGACCAAGCCCGGGTCGACGGCGCGTCGTGTTCCACGCGCGCCTCAAAGAGATGTCAGCAGAATTGACGGGGTCCGCTATGGCCAGTGCCTGCCGGGGGTTCGAAAAAACCGATAGGGAAATCGTGGCCCCCGGCAACAGGGCAACCGAAGGAACACGGGTGGGTTTTAGTCAGTAGGAGTCTGACACGCCCTCCCGCTCCGCCCAGAGCGGGAGAAGTTATTTGATAATTTCCCAACCAGAAAAAAAAAAAAATATGTCACATTAAATTGAATATGGCGCCCTCTAGAGGACAAAGTCACGAACAACATTTTATTTTTCATCATGCCATGTTGGGTATCAAATGAAAGGGCTTAATTAGCACATTTCAAATATATATATATATATATATTATGACACCAAAATAATTTAAATAAAAAAAACGTGTTTAAAACTAAAATCCAACTACGACAAAAAAGTCAACTAAAAAGGTATAAACAAGACATCACAGAAAGACAAATTAAAAATTCGACGTCACACGTGTTAGGGCATAAATCACACAGATTACGTGTGACTCCGGATTTTTAATTTGTCTGTCTGTGATGTCTTGTTTAGACCGTATTAGTAGACTTTATTGTCGTAGTTGGGTTTTAGTTTTTATTTGATTATAACTTGTTTTTATTAGGCTTTCACTTCCCCTTCTATTCATTAACATTTTTATCAATTCCGGAATCGGAAAACAGAATTCAAAGTTAGAGTATTTCCAGGGAAACTGTAAGAAAAACGACTACAGGGTTTATCCCTTACACCCTGAAAGAATTCAATACATGATTGGGTAGAACCATGTGCTGAATTCATATTTACACCGCGTATATTCGAAGCAAAAATGTATCCTCGTAAAAAACCTATAGGTAGTGGCTCTTTTTTAAACGGCACAACCCTAACTAAAAGCGAATGGTATGTAGGTATACTATCACACATAAACCATCCACACAATTATAGAAGCGTCGTCGATGATCGAAGCCACACTTACTCAATTGTCTTACAGCTCGGTAATGTATTCCGAATGCCGCCGGGTCATACGAGTGACACAGCATACAGCGCACTTCCACCGCGTGTTCATTTACATTGCGCTGGCGCCGATGTAAATCCCTGGCTAGAAAATAACTTTCCATTTCCAACCGATGAAGAAAAAACTAAACTTGTTACAAGTATTGAGCCTCAGAATAATAATTGTAAAATTTGTTTGAATAACACTCGCTTTTCAGAGAAAGTAAAAATTTTGTAGAGCCTACTTTCTGCAACTGTGATTATTCACGGATTGGTGGCAGTTTCATTGTGTATTGAGATGTTGACGGTAAAAATAATGTTGTGTAAAGAGCAAATGGAGCGTAAACTAAAACAAGACGAAGCGATAATTAAAGAAATAACTGTGAATAGGGAGATAAGAGGAAATTAGTAATGCTCCAGCGATAAGAGCGAGCGTTGGGCGGGTACCTACTACTACATGTATAGTCCCGATAAATAACTTAGCAGCACGTCAAAGCTCATCAATAAAACTGACGAGTAAATAAACAATTAAAACGCTTACAAGGAAACACACGTTGTTAGTACACCGTAATTGTTTAGCTCTGTAAAAAAACCCCGAGCGTAAATCGCACCTTGAAGGTTGTCGCAAAATGAAAATTGTGAATTCTCCAAAGTATTTATGTTCAATTATGCAATGCGGTAGTAAAATACTGCATAAACATGTAACTAATTTAACGTAAAAATGTGGGACAACTAGTAGGTAGGTATATAAAATGAATAAAAGATAAATGTATACCAATAACATTTGTATCGAATAATAGTGTTTACTAAAACTCGTAGATGTACTAAATACTACATCTTCTGGCGTTTCATAAGTGCCCATGTAGGTTTATGTGAAATAAAATATTTTGAATTTTTATATATTTACATTATAATATTATATTTGATTTCAGAAATACAATTCCAACATGACTGCCTCGTAGGTCTAGTGGTCGCAAGCGCTAATTGCGGCGATAAGACCCTTCTTTGAGGAGTGGCTTGAGAGGCGTCACGGCGTCCCCACCTTCCGCCTGACGCAGGTCCTCACCGGACACGGCTGCTTCGGGAGGTTCCTGTTCAGGATAAGGCGGGAGGAAACGCCCGGGTGTCACCATTGTGTGGATCGCCCGGAGGACACGGTGGAGCATACGGTGGAGGTCTGCCCGGCTTGGGCAGAGCATCGCCGTGTCCTCGTGGAGGCGATCGGCGGCGGTGATCTCTCGCGTCCGGCCCTGGTTCAGGCCATGATACGGAGCGAGAGGAAATGGCAAGCCGTCACCTCCTTCTGCGAAGCGGTAATGCTCGCGAAGGAGGAGGCGGAACGCGTGAGGGAGAGGCAAATTTCGCGCCCTCACGCCCCTAACCGCCGCAGAGGAGACGCCCTGGCCGGGAATCGCGAGCCGATTTCCGGCCACCGTACGCGCGGGCTTGCGGACGGTGAGCAATGGGTAGCTCGCCGTCCGATAAGGACCAAGCCCGGGTCGACGGCGCGTTGTGTTCCACGCGCGCCTCAAAGAGATGTCAGCAGAATTGACGGGGTCCGCTAGGGCCAATGCCTGCCGGGGCTGCGAATATGGGCCGAAAGGGACATCGTGGCCCCCGGCAACAGAGCAACCGAAGGAACACGGGTGGGTTTTAGTCAGTAAGAGTCTGACACGCCCTCCCGCTCCACCCAGAGCAGGAGAAGTTATTTGATAATTTCCCACCCAAAAAAAAAAAGTGCTCCTGCTGAGCATGAGGTCCTGGGTTCGATTCCCAGGTCGGGCAGTGTTACTGGGCTTTTCCATCGGGAATTTGTCATTAGCAGCCCGGAGTTTGGATGGTTGATAGCAATACGCTCGCCCCCTATTACACGGGACTTATATATAACTGGCGAAATGTGGGTGTACTAAGTTACACACCTCTGCCTAACCCTTCGAGGATGCGTCGCGTGATATTATGTTGTTATATTAATTCCAACATGTTCTATGTTAAACCCTCGAGGTTGCAATTAAATACCTTACGTTAACTTTACCTTCATGGAACAACACTCGCAGCCATAAAAACCCGTCTAGCCTTTTCCAAACTATGTTGGAGTAGGCTTTAAGTTTAAAGGACGGCGGACTCGGGGACGTCCGCCGCCCCCCATCCAACAGGACCCGAGGTGGCGGCGCGTAGTTTTCCACGCGCGCCCCTATTTGACGTCGCGGGGGGAATCTCACACCTCACTCCCCCGCGGGCATGAAGTGGCCCGCCAAAGCGGGCCGGCACCAGTCGGTGATCATGGAAGGCGCACTAGATCTCATGATCCCCGGTCCAAGTGTGGAAAGGGAACACCGGGGTGGTTTTTAGTCAGTAGGAGTCTTGACAGACCCCTTCGCCCGCCCCAGGGCGGAGGACATCCATGAGGATTTTCCACACCGGAACAAAAAAAAAGGCTTCAAATCTAACCGGATGTAGATACTAGTATTTTACATGGAGCTACTGCCTATCTGGCCTCCACAACCCACTTGCTGGGCATAGCTTGTCCTCAAATGACGGACGCGTCATTTGAGGACAAGCTATGCCCAGCAACCCCCCTACCGTATTACCCATAGAAATCCGCATTAGCGTGTATGTAAATGCGGTAGTGGGGAACGTCATTTCAAAGTGGACAAGCTATGAGCCCACGTACGCATGGACGTAATAAAACCACGGCGATTTTTTTCGTGCACTCGGTTTTTAACGCTCTACTTAGCGTCGAGAGTTGAAAATCCAACAATGTGATTTTTCAACGCTCGGCTTAACACCGAAAGTTCAAAAACCAGTGCGCGATAAAATCTCGCCGCGATTTTATTACGTCCGTGCGAACATCGACTAAGATACCCTTTGGCAAGACTGGTGGTCAGACTTTCGGGCTTCTGACTACCCGTCACGACTGTCAAAGATCTACGAGTGACAGCCGGGACCAACGGCTTAACGTGCTTTCCGAAGCACGGAGACGTCTCGGTATGTAATGGATGGTCCACCACGGGTCGACCTCGGCAAGCGTTGTTTAACCCTAAAGATCGACTCGTGCGGCGTTTATTATTTAGCAGCTGTAATAAGAAGTTACCCTTGCTCTAAAATACTAATTTAATACCGAATATAATTATTTAATCTCAAAATAGATACTAATCCCCAAATGAATCTTAAAGTCGTTACCCCAATATCATAATCTAAAACTGTTTAATAAAACTAAATATTTACAATATTTCAGGGATAAGGAAAATAATATGAAACACCAAGATATTTTGTCAGTCATTTATATTACTTTGCCAACATCAAATTCAATATTCTACACCATACCATCACATCTCCTATTCCCCACATAATATCACAATTCAATCAGTATTCTAAGATTTACCATTAAACTAATAGGTTACCTTAATTTACAGTAGATCTCCAACCAATACTATGCCAATCTATCTTTTTACTGACAACTAAGCACGTCTTATCATCATAAAGCCACGCTTTCATTGACCAACTTGAACTGAGAAATATGACCATAAGTTCACACACGTCTACTTCACTTCTTTCAGTAGTTTGGCACTAGTTGTTAAAACTTTGGATCACTTCTTGGATCATGCTATTTCCTGATTTTTTATTTGAGTAACTAGAGACTTTCTGATAGCTGCATAAAACTGCTTAGAAAAAGAAACTTTGTTAGTAAATATCACGCGACGAATGGTCTAATCTCCTCTTCTACTTTAAACTATATTCTATGTGGTTCTAAATCTTAATGTGATATAGGAGAAGAAAAGGACAAAAATAACTGTATATATCCGCTATTCGCTGCAGAGGCAGTCCGTAAACGATAATATTCAGTGTCCGAAATTAAGTATGTTAACATAATCACATCTACTCCGGAAAGTAGAATCCTATCCTCTCGGGGATTGCCCCTCAGGGCAATCCCTGTAATTTTTAAGAACGTTCGCATTCTAATCTCTGTCAAAGTGACAATAAATTTACCAACATTTTTGACAAGTTTGACAGATTGCGACTTGAATGTGAACGTTTTTAGGTACGAGAATTGGCCTTCAGAAGATGGGCCATAGGCAGGGTTGGGCAGTATTTGAATTACTTGTACCTAATTAAAATACGTAATTGAAATACGAATACGTATTTAGTATTTGTAATTCAATTACTTCTTAAAAATGTAATTTGTAATTGGTATTTCAAATACCTGACGCTGAGGCATTTTGTAGTTACTATTTCAAATACTTATGGCTTCAAAATACATTTGAATATAAATACATTTAGCGATCATATTAATGGGTGCGTTCTGCAAAAAATTGCCCTCGATAGCTTTCATAAGCAAAATGGCGACCGCTAAATATGTCAATCTTTAAAGTCGACAACACTTCGCTGTATTAGTTCTATTCTATTTACATAACCTAACACCTGACTATATTTTGTAATTTGTATTTGAAATAAAAATATTTAAAATACTGTATTTTGTATTTCAAATACACGACTTAAAAGTACTTTGTATTTCGTATTTTAAATATGTGCGAGATAGTAATTTGTATTTTAAATAAAGCAAAGCATGTATTTTGGCCAGCTCTAATTTGGCACTAACTACTCTCCAATAGGAGATCTAACTAGGCAGACAAGTAGGAAAGATTTTCGATTCTACATTACCGTTTTAAAAATAATAAAACCATCTAGTCACCATCCATTGACCATCTAGTCAGAAATTGATCAGGAAATTGGGCCATCGTAAAGAATAATATTGAGTACGAATGTGACTAGCTACAAGAATAGAAGAAGATCGAAGAGACAATGGATGAAAGGCAGAAGCATGTTGCGGGCCTGTGGAGAGAGTAAAGCTCCAAAAATGGCACAAAAGTGAGGAGGCCATACTCACCAGTAGGTGAAATAAGGCTACCAATGAATCATCAAATGATGAAGGTAGCAGGATGTCAATTACCATTTCAAAACATTGGATATTATGTGAGTAACCATAAGGAACATTCAAAAGATGCGTATAATATTGCGCCAGAGCACCAACGGGTTTAAAGAGTTTCCCAGTGAATAATACTGAGTCAGACGTGTTAACGAGAATTCTTCTCCAATGTCAATATATCACCTGTGCTTGCATGACAGAATCGTTAATCAATACCGATAACTATTTTAAAGTTTATGCAAAAAATTGTGGCATATTATTTCAAGAAATTATGGAGATAAAGAAGTTATTAATAGCAAACTGTTTTGCGATTTTTTGGGGATTTCCGAATTGCGATGATTTTGGCACAAAGAAAGCTAGCTGTAATTTGGGAGATCCTTTTCAAAACAAGGAAGGAGCCAACAGCCAAATAAAGAAAAGATGGTTTGGATTGTGTGAAAGGTGATGGCTATAGGTAGAGATGAACGTTAACAGAGAAGAATTAAAAGAAAAAGACGTGCTACACGTACTCCAAATGAATTTGGATAAGGACAGGAGGATGCCAATTACATGCTTTGCATTTCACAATAAGGCAATCAACAAAACATACAAAGGTAAAACTTAGCAAATTCCTTGATACAATAATGAAATGAAATGGTAACCTACCTTTTAATTCCAAAAAGTAACATCCAAATGCAAATTATCACTGTACTTTTCATTTTGATTTATTTTTTACTATATAGCGCTCTTTTAAAATAAACAGAAAACGGAAAATATTTTTCGGTAAAAAATTTATAAATGAAAAATGAAAAATAGACAACATCTATTCCACATGGACACACTACAGAATAAATCTCAAAGTTAAAGAAAAGACTAAAGGAACTATGTTGTTAGATAAAACAATTAACAAAACAATCATAATAAATAACAAACTAGGTACTACTAACAATACAGTACTAACACTATAATGCACTGCCACTTTGGTACCTAGTTACCTACCAACAAAACGTTGAATATGTAAGTGTCGCATGGTGTATTTTAAAGCTTGTATTCAATTTGTACGTACCTAATAAATAACACTTACAGAATTATTTTCCGATTATAACTTGATGCCTAGTGGAGTACTGATAACAGTCACTGATAGCGTGAAGTACCTACAATGTATTAATTAAGAACTTGAGATGGAGACAAGTGACAGTGAGGAATATTGATGTAGCTAATTATATACGAGTAATTAAATATCATAACTATAGGTATTAATTTAGTTATGTGTTTATTGACAAGAGTTGGCAAGCTTTTTGTTTTGATGAAGATCTGGCAAAAACTAGATACTTCTGATTTTGATGGAGCTTTTGAGTGAATTTGAATCATATCCCACAGGATAAGTTAGTTGAAGTGGCAAAGGGACGATCCTAGTTTAGCCGTAGAACTGATGACCGTTGGAGTAACCGCGATCTTGGGTGGAGATAGCAAATAAGCAAGCGGAGGGTGCCCTTGAGCGAGGTGGAACGGCGATGTTCGCAGACAGTCTGGTATAGCAGCTGGATGAGAATAGCCGAAGATCGACTGAAATAGCGTACGATTCCAGACGCTTTTGGCCAGCAGTGGACTGCTATAGACATAAATGTTGATGATAATATTATTAAAACCAAACGTCAATCAAGCTTTACCGTTACATTTGTGTTTGCAAAACTTAAGCAAGACAATGACCATTATCCTTCTGTTTAAACTTCTTAATAGAGGCATAATTATGGATACAATGTATATTAAAAAGAAAGAAGTAAGACGTGATTGAAATATTACAGAATGAAACGAAATAAAATGCGGAAATATGAGCCGTACCTATAGACACACTTAGGTACCGCATTTAGGATGATCAATCGAAAGCAGACTCTACTGGAGCTAATGAGCTAAACAGAGTAGGTAGCTTACATTTACAAAAGAAACCAATCCAATAGACAAAAGAAAATCTCGCAAACACTACAGAAGAGTCTGTCAGTTCAAAAAGCAAAGTTTCAAGATTATATAAACACCATAATCTTTGTCCTTCGACAAACAAGATGATGATTGATGATCCCACTGCCTGCTGGGAAATTGAGACCGTACTGCGAACGATCCATTCACTCACATGGAAAAAAACCTCATTCAACCATGAAGAACTCCATATCTTATAATTTAACTATTGAACGCTCAATGGCAACAATAGCCTAATTATACATTTGAAAAGTAAATTACTTGAACCATCAATCACGGATGGAGATTTCGGAATATCTATTGATCAAGAAAGTGATGCAGGTTGATCATTGTTGACTTATCGTGTCGATGATAGTTCAATTTAAAGTAGGGAAAAACCAACTCACATTGTTCCCGCGGACTAATTCACAGAGGCACTTAATTCAGATATTCACAATCACTAACACATTGCACTCACCGAATGTTGAGTCACTAATTTTTAACAAACTTCTGTTATCAATTTGAATTTTATTGAACAAATAATGGGCGGCACACAAGTGTTGTGTATTGCTTCTTGCACAAAATCCAACTGAGACGGTTTGTCGGGTTATCGTGTTCCCGTCATGAGCACATCGAATGCCGCGAGTTACTAGCTTGTTATTGTTATGATAATGTTCTTATTATGTTGGAAATAGTGCTCCGATAGTGTCCGTATCATGCAACGGGCAATTAAGAAACATACCATCGGCGTTTATCGAGACGCGTAATAAGCGCGAGAGCCAATGTTGCTTATAGAGATAATTAATTGTTCATAATCTTGTCTTCCTGGAAAGTGATGGCTTATCTGGCTCGTCTATAAATAAGCACAATTACACGACTTGATTTGTTAATAGTAGCGAGTGAATGTTGTCGACAAATCGGAGTAATTCAGAAGTCGGTTGTTAATCCGTCGTCGGTGTATCAAAGAGGTGCTACGAGTTGTAAGCTAATTGGACTTAATTAATGTACGGACGCCTGCAACGCTCCACACCATTTAAATGGATTTACAGCTGTCCGTTAAAATTTAAGCAGCGATTTAGCAATTGTCGGCGATGACTATAAAATGAATCTGTGTCAAAGGTAATGATGGGCTAATTATAAGACGACGTCTTTAAATCTAAGAGACGATGAAGAAACTTAATTAGATACTAAACTATGATAAATAATCCTGGAGACAATTAGCTCCACGAAAGACAATATTTCAAAGGTGAATTTATGTCATGCCGAAAACGCCATTATATAACATGCACCTACAATATTTCACACTTTTGCAGTGTAACGATAGCTACATCCGGTACTCGTTCAGAAATAATTGCAAAATCATTTAGGTACAACTGGGTCTACTGTAGCCATATACAGAGTTACAGAAGTACATACTTTCGCAGCCAATTTCGATTAAATCGAACGAGAAATTAAATTATCGATAGTTAATAAAACGCAGACTGAAACCATACACCATTATCCGTAGGTGGGTCGACGCGCATAGCTATCCAGATATCCGGGAACATTGGAGTCTGCGATCGTAACTCCCCCTAAGGCCATTAGGATACAAATTCGTGACACGAGGCCAGAACACGGTTAGACCCGTTATGGCGTGGCCGGCCAATAGAACTGTCCAGCTTCATATTAATGACCGCGAGACAATGACACTAATGCTATTAAGTAGTCGCGGTCGCAAACGGGAGCACTGCGCTTAAACGCGTGCACCTTGTCGCTGACAACTGCGCATGAGTCGGCCGATTTAATGTCCACAGAACCACTCTTCCGGATATGAATTATTGCATTTGGGCCAATTAAGCCCGTATTTCGAGTCAAGCAGTTCAAAACTCAATATTGCAGTGGAATTCAATTAAAATATGAATAAATTTTCACGTAATTCAAGATTGGCTATGAACTGCATTTACTGGCGTTGAATTTATTATACAGTGAACACAGATAAAAAGCATTGCAACCTCGCCATAATCATTATGAACATACCTATTCGATACAAGTTTTATTGAGCAACGAAAATTAGATGTCTCGTGTCGAACACTTTCCGTTCCCACGGCATATTAATGACGAAGCAAAAGTTTAGCACAAACGCGCACCTTTTATGCGGCGTCCTCCATTATCCGGCTCATTTGCGGCAAAAGACAAACGGTCGATCGGAGGCGAGCACAAATTTCGCCGATATAATCGTCCGGTAAGACAATGGTTATCGTTGGCGCGCGATACCGGCACAGATAGGCACATCGAGAGCTGATGGATGCGGCACGCTCGACAGATAGCATCTCCATCGTGACGCCCGCCCTGCTCGCCTCGTGTGCACCAATTATTATTCAATATCTCCAATATTGGTCCAAACCACAGCCGATAGATCACCGATACCATTATTGAGGTTAACGTTTGATTTGATTCCCCGGGTCCGCTCCGGTCAAGTGACAATCGTATCAGGCGTGCGACGTGATCGTAATTGAATAATGGTTTTATTTGTCAGGAGCATCGATGGATTTATCATTCAATCAATAATGATACACTCGACGAGAAAACGATCACTGACAAAATATAAATTCATATCTTAAATGTTTGTGATTTTATCTGAGAGTTTATACGAACTAATGAAACTTACTGTTTACCAAACTGCCTATAAATTCAGGCCACCGTTTGATTAATTTTGGATGTGAGATACGTTATCAACATTACATATTCGGTTAATTAAAGTATAAGATAATTTATTTAAAAGTTCCAGCGAATGTCATGAAATACATACTCATAAAAAGTTGAGTAAAGAAAGCAATGACCCCACAAGGAAACAAACAATGCTTGACAGTGGAATATTTCTTGCAAAAATTAATTATATTACTGACTTACGTTTAATAGGTGGAGCTGTCGATGTCAAGATCATTCAGGTTGCTGAGCCACCTGTAACAAAAACAATGGCATTTATTGATGCGATTATAATGAAGGCGCGTACCGGTAATCTTTTATGGACATCTAAGTACGTAAAGCTTAGCACACGCGAGCATGGGGAAATACCGTCCACACGTGCCACAGGTGCCACACGGTCCCGCACAGGACAGAGATGTGAGGATTATGCGTCTAATACTATCGGGAGGAGAGATCTCGCACGATTCCGCAAGCCGTCGTCGAGGAGCGCGACGGCGACGCACGACGAAAATTAAAATAATGCGACACTGAATTATGAGGCATGCCTCTGCCCGCGGACAACAATATCGAGAACAGCGGTAATGCTAATTCAATAGCGTAATATCTCCGTATCTCGATGTAGTCCCCCGCGGTCGATGCGACCGAGATAGTCTACGATCGCGCCGATATGGTTTTGTTCGTGATTTATTTTGGTCGCTCCCATATAAGTACCCTGTACGGCAACAATGGGCCGAGACTTGGGATTTACGACAGACGATTTGGTAGCGATAAAAGATTTAGCCGCGTTCATGGAAGGGTTGGAAAGTACCTATGCATTAACACGAGTCCGGTTCTACCTACTGCGGAATAAATGAAACTAACATTAGTGCTCATGTCAGTGCGGTTGGATTCTAAAATACCTATACTGGCAGTATAAACAAGACGCGGGGACTGTAGATAAGTGAAGAACTTAATGTACGCGCATAAATTTTAATTAGATAGGTACCTCGAAGCATTCATAATGTAGATGCGTAAATAAATTGGTCGTTCTTTCGTCGTTTGCAATTCCAATGGACTTATAGTAATCAATGATCGGGTTGTTTATTAAAAATATGCTAACATTCTATTACTCATCAACATTTGATTAAATGGTGATAGCTCTGTGGTCAGGAATATTTATGGGTTTATAAAACTGTGGCTTTATAACGATGGTCACAAAATGTTGCAAATAACGGTGAAATATTGAACATTGCTTGAAATGTGCAAGTCAATAATAAGCGTTTGAAACGTTTATACGTCAAACAGTAAAAGATAGTGACACACGCATCAACTATCGGCGCTAAATGAACATCTAGTGCCAAACATTTATCACTACGAATGACGTCAACGGATATTAGCGTAAAGAATCATGCGCTTAATAAAACTTTAGTGAAATTAGAAATACTTTGAAAGAAACAGTACAAGACATTCTTGACAACACTCACGAAAACGAATAACATCCATCGCTTCATTATGAAAACCATTTCTGATCACCTCAATACAAATGCAGCAATATTTGTAGTTGAACTGGGCCCTTATGTAAAAGACGTTACATGAAAATCAATAAAATCATGGGAGCAGAAGTGAAATCAATTAAATCTAGATAGTGTACTTAATGGACACAAGAAAGTAGTTGTGACAATACAATACTGACAATTGACAGCTGCAATTAAATTGCAATCAACACGTTTACCAACAATGCAATTCAGATTGACAGAAAGGTATGATGTACCTGTTTTACTTCTATTTTTTAACTTTCAGAAACCAAGACTACATTTTGGCAATAGAGATTTCAGAAAATAAGTGTACCTCAAATAGATATAGCTCAAGCTTTTTACCAAATTAGTATTGCAGTTCTAGGTGTATATAGACGATTTTGTAAGGCGAAAACAAGTCTTTGTCGATCTCCGTTTCTTGCATTCAGAATACTGGATTTTCTACTTAATCCGATCTTCCTAGTGTAAGATTTTGTAATCAGTGTTACTTTCCATGGGTTATTGCAAGTCGTAACTATAAGAGTTATAATTAGAATCATATTGAGCTAGAATTAGATTTAAGTTTCGAATGTAAACCGGTACCAGACCTCCATGGGCGCCATGTATCGTGTTAAATCTTGTATAGGATGTTGTTTTATTTCAGAAAAAAATAAAATAACAGGATCGCTATTTGTCGAATTAATTTACTGTTTTTAAATTTGAAGAGCGATATGTGACAAGACAAGAAAGTATTTAATGTGAATGTGGACAGACAGAACAAGAGAGAGACTAAAGAAAAGAGGGATGGATATAGTGTAGGCGATGACATGAATGACTAGCAAGGAAGTGAATACTAAGATGACGACCGATAGAAAACTATGAAAAAAAGGAAATGCTGCTCTAACGCCAATTAAATTGAGATAAGGGCTGGAGGATTTTGATGATTTGCACAAACAAAAACAAAGAACCAAATAATTTATTTTTTATGAGAAAAGACATGACACATAGTTTTATTTAAAGATCTATTCAGACAAAAAAGGTAAAATTGATTCGTAATTATAATTGCGATAACCCAAAGTGACTGGCTACGGATGAGTAATGGTTTAACTATGTTACATCATCTGTCAAAAACATGCTATCTCTCCATTTGTTATTTAATTCATAGTTACATGGAAATGAACGCTTGATTTGCATACAAGATAATCAATTTTTGATCTCGTAAATAACTTTTATACGAAGAGGAAAAGAACACTAATAATAGTTTGCGAAGTTATTAGGCTTAATTATTAATAGCGATTAATTAGACTGTACTTTTTCAACACTATATGGTAATATGGTCAATCTAACGTTGTTAATGATTTGAATTAGACTAATAAATGTCTTCGCTATCATTTAGTTTTATCTTAATTTTATCCCACTTACGAGTATAGCGGTCGCACGCTGTATAGTTCTGATCGGATCTATGTTAGAGTTTATCTGACGTCGCGTCGCCAGCGCGGGCGCATTAACGCAAATTGCGCTAATTGTGGAAACTCGAGGAAAGTTAACTGCGTCTGATGAGTGCCGTCGCGTTGTTTACTAGTTTGTCCGTATGTATGTTGAAATCTCGTTTGCAACATCAAGCTTTTATGGCACCCACCCATCAAGCCTGTTTTATTGACACGTACGTAATAATTAAAATGACAATAGCTTCGGGCCGTGTCGATTTTGACACTGATATTGTCATACGCTAAAATAACTATAGGGTGTTCAAGTATGACGACATTTTTTTAGTTGCTAGCTTTAAATATTCACATATTGTGCGATTTTATCTAAAAGCGGCTTTTCTTTGAATTTCAAAGCAGTCGCAGACTCGCAAGTAAGTTAAGTATTCGACGGATAAAAGCTCATGCATGATAATCAATAAGGCGAAGTCACACAAACATTTAAATATGCAATAAGAACCAATGCCCTGACAACAGAAACCAGTGTCCCAGATGATGACATTAAAAATAAACGATGATCCTATTTGCTGAAAAGTGGAGAAAGATATATATACACTGGACATTTAACTAAAATACCACGTCACTTATAGTAAGATAGGAATCAGTCCTAAACTGCAAGTATACGTATTACACATATTGGCACAGTCGATGATTGTGAAACGCACAATGCAGGCACGGGACGTATTGTGAAATCGCAGATTCAGTTGATCATAATCGCAAAGACATTCTATTTTATTATTACTGGTCACAGATGCGTATTGGCGACATCGATTCGCTTCTTGCTCAATATTTTGTTAAATAATATTTTCGCGCAATTGTAATAAGCGATCAATTTTTTTGTCGACAATGGTAATCAATTAACCCATCGGTGGAAATTATTAGTAATTATATTTGTAATTAAATTCTAGGTGTTTGATTGATATTCCAACGTTATGAAAGTCATGCATTAATCCCCCGTAATCATTAATTTTCTTTTGAAATGATTTGATATGTGTAAGCACATAAAACAAGCCAAACCTAAAAATCCACAATCACGGATAAAACTGACAATTAGGTGCCTACGATGACAGTTTCTTGAATGGCTACACGGAAAACGTCGTCAGTACCTACGTACGGCAATACTGAGTCTAGAAATCTATGAGATGACGATGTAAAGTTCCTGCACATCTTTGGAAAGCTTCATTATTTACGCTTTTCTAGCAACACATTTCGATATTTCAATAAACTGCATTACACACTTCCGTTGCCTAATTACGTAAAGGCATTTCTGAGATCCCTTTCGCGACACTGGCAGCGCCCTACAGCAACGGTTTCTCCTGGAGATTATCTGTTTACGTAATAACACCGCATTAGAAATCAAACAATCTCAGAGTTTGCCACACCATATCCGCATGGCTTATCATCAGCCAGCCATCGTATCTACAGATTCGCGTGATTAGAACCAATGACTCACAAGTCACAACACTTACTGGTACAGGAAGTCTCGACTATCAGTTGACATCGGCACACGCGATTGCTGCCTACCCTATAATTAATATTTTTCATCGGGTATAAATTGACACGTCTACCTCTTACTACGCACACATTAAGGCCGATAATCGACTGAATTTCAATATTTATAGTGAAAGGATTAGATTTAAGTTACGGTGTGGAAGAAAGATGCAAATAAGTTTAGAAAATTGTTTATTTGCAGTAAAGAAACATTGACGTGATAAATATTTATAGGCTTGTACTTGATAGCGTTACTAACGTGATATCTTTAATTACGGTTGCTCGTTTTAATTGATTAAACACGTAACTGTGTTTTCTATTGATTTGCATGTTATTAATGTAATCAATGGTCGTTTGGTTAACGATGTTTTTATGAATGATTATGCTGAGTAACGCCTAGTAGGACAATAAATATAGCATCCAATAATGGAGGCGATCGAGTGTAAAATTGGCGTAAATCATCGTGCTAATGAGTCGCGCCTGCGCGGGCGGATGAGTGCGGGCGCCGACGCGCGACCTAACGCCAACTATGCGCCTGTGACCGTGCCAAAATTCACATACCTACTAACCCAATATTTGAAATATTAAAAAGGTATAAAAAGGTATTTTTGGAGAAAGAACACATCCGAAGTTCAAGTACACGAAAGTTAATGTTTTGTCTATCTGCATTGCGAAGGGTGCACTGCCCATTATTGGTGCTTCTGTCTTACGAAAGAAACAAGGTAAATTAGTGATATCATCGTGGTGATAGTAGGTAAACTCCACGATCAGCAGGCAGTAGCACCACGAGAGTAAGATAACTGGCCTTGTGGTTCATTACCAGGCGTAGAATTGATGATGATATTCCATTCTTGTGGAAAATGCTGAAACTGAATGTTTAGGAAACACAGTCAGAGATTACTAGATTACTACGGTCCTACTCGTAAATATCATCATATAACTTTATCAGTTTTAGGCTTGGCACTCGATTTTATCATGTATGCGGCACAAATGCAAACAAAGCTATCTGTTTTTGGAAATGTATCTGAATATCTGATAGGTACCTACTTCCATATCAAAACAGTAAATATTAATGACGCATGTCCAAATAACATAGGTAGTAGGAATTTAATAGGGACAAGTTTCTTTGATAGGATAGTTAAATTAAAAGCTTATCTATTAAATGCTGCTATTCGAGAGCACCCTGTAGAGTAGCTCCAAGTTAATATCCCCTAATCAGTTCCTCGATGTCGCAACTTAATGAAATACTTTATGGTCCATCAAAATATTCCAACAACGATGTTAGAGATCTTCATTAACAAACAAATTGAATAATAATCTTGTATCAACAAGGAATAGCTATCGAATATTCAGAATTATTGATCATTATAATCGAATGATTGATCATTTACATAAATTCTTTCACGCCTATGCGCAAGAGCATCGAATAAAAACTAATATCTTAGTCCGATTGGTGCCAGCTTCCGAAATTCCATTGATTATCTCGTTTCGCTACGGAATGGTGATCAAGTTCTCAGAATCCGTTAAAACTTTTTGTGGCGAAGGTTTTATTGTAAAATGTGATGCCTACTGGTAGTTGCCAACCAAAATAAATACAGTTGAAGAAAATGATGCCACATTAGTAACAATTTTCGATGACAAAAATTCTAAAATTTAAATTAAAGTAGCCAATCAAACACGTTGAACCGCGTAAATATCTAACAGAGATTCGTATTGTAAGTGACGGGAACACAAAAGGGCAGTTCGTGGATTAATATCCTGCAACGGATAAATGTCAGAACCTGCTATAATGTCATGCAACCGACACGACACGTCTCGTTCACAACTAAGTAACTGTAACTTCTCAATCAACAAAGGAATAGACAATGAACAATAAATAAATAAGCACACAACATCTCCATACATTTTTCTAAGTTGATAAGAACTTTGAGAGATAAGATGACAGTTGGAGCATCTTCATCGCTTTCAATTATGTAGAACAATAGATATAATTATCTGTATAGGTGCATTTATTGATAACTAGGTCGATTCAACGACATTTTCCTAACACACAAGTTTTATAGTTCGTAGAACTGTTTATAATTGCAATAAAAGTAAACTAACTACTACAGCAAATAATAAATCCATAAAGTATCTGTAAATAGTAACATCATAATTATGTTTTACGATTATAAAGCCAACTAGTAATTATAATAATTATAAACATAACAGTCAAGTCGGTTCTATTACTCAATATGTACGTCATTACTTCTGTAAAATACAAACGAAGACAAAACACTAATTACGGATGATTCCAAACAAATAAATTCCATACTACACGACGTATTATGACTTTGGATAGATGAAAATAAACCTTTAATTTCAAAGTCCTCTGCGTTGTAAAGGAAAAAAATCCTGCAACCAAACATGACACGAACAAGATAACAATAGTAAAGCTACCCAAGCGGCTATGAGTCTGACGACAAAAAACAAAAGAAAAGGACTGCAAGACAGAAACTGACAAGCTCGTAGAACCGAGGGGTTAACAGTCAACGTTAGTAACAAAGTGTATTTAAATTCAATTTTCATTCAATCTGCAATAGAGAACACGGAACATGTTAGAAACGGTGAAAGCTTAATGTGATTCGCATAAATAGAATTTCATGTTGGACATATATATCTGTCTAGACGGTGGAATCACAAATAGATTCACATAAATTTGTTATTTATGAAGATTGCAACACGTAGGGTCGTGATGACAAGGGGCTCATGAGGAAATGTGCCTGAGATGGGCTTATAATAAAATGGTTCGGATTGGAAAAATTTATTCTAGTACTTGATTGCTTTATAGCCTCAACTATCTATTTGAGCTACTTACAGGGAACTCTGCAGTAAACTTGGATACAATTAAATATGAATAACGGGATCAATTTATTTTCATGCTATCTAAGATCTCAGACTTTGCATTTTAACTAAAGACAACTTGCTGGGGAAGGCATGACAACAATACTTTCTACCATTATCAAGTCCAAGAACCAATACATTACCAAACCTTGCAAAATCCTTTGCTAAACAAACCTTTTCTAACATAGTAGCTGAAAGGAAATCACATGCGATAAATCCGGTGGTTGTACAATGTTCATCGTCACCGGACGATCTACATGTACTGCGCGCGCGTGGGAAACCGCCCGTTACTTACAAGCTACCTACTAGATACTGTGTCCGATACTATGCTAGCCCCTACCTTGTAAACGAATCCTCGACAACTATGACCAAAGAAAGATAAATTAAACATTAAGGGGAATCACAGACGCATCCAAAGATAAAGAAAACTGCAAAAGAGACCACTTTGGTGCAGTTAAGATTTTTCATACAAGAAAAAAATAAAGACAGAGAGAGAATTACTTACATTACCTACTAAGCCTGGGTTTGACATACTTAGATTTTCAAGTTGGCAATGCTAAAAATTACAAGCAGTCATGCTAATGCAAATATTTTCTTGCTCTTCACAATGTACAGCGAGAAAAGATGAAAATAATCTCAAAAAGTCGACAAAATCTAATAATCCATCCGATGACTTCATTTAAAAAGCTATCTTTTCAAGATATTTATATCAACAGACAAGGATAAGTCAATTTTAATCTAATAGAAAAAGCAATTAAATTAAAACGGTCGTAAATCGTATCGCATTAAATGAAGATTATAGTCAATCTCAACTTTAAACGCGCTACCATTTCTATAAATCATAATCACACGATAAAATATCTCCTGATGATATTTATTTACATAAAATACTATAAAATTCAAAACCCACATCATAAATAAAACTACTAAAAATAGGAAATAGATAAAGCATTAATCGATATTCAATAACATAGGATTATAGCTACACATAGCAAGAAATGAGAATCGATTCGACAGTAACAACAAAAATACGAGTACGATAAGAGAACTACAATTAAAACGGCGATTAAAAAATAAAAAAGTATTGTTTTAGGCACGGTCGACGCATGTAGTGCGATGCATCTAAACGCGTAGATAATTGCACACACGTCGGGCACCGCATCGAACCAGACGAAGGCGTTACCGCGCCCGTAGAGAATCAGCGCTGAAACACTACAGCAACGCTAGATGCTAATGATAAAATGTGATATTAAAGAGAAAGGCTTGGACTTACATGGTCCTCTGTGCTTATAATAATGAACTTTTGAAAAATACAATATAGGTATCTCATTCAAACATATATGTTATTAAAACACACAAAGAGGATGCTGATACAGATACAAACTTAACGTAACAAGAGGACAAAAAATCTGAATAGTCATAACCGCAGCCACGCAAACTACTCGTAAAAAGGTAACTGTAGTATCCATAAACCACAATAGCAAAAAGCCGTCGACGTAAAAGAGTTGGCGCATTGACCGTCATGCTTTAAAGAAACGGTTGAACAAAACTCATTTCACAACCTGCTTTAATCCTTAGCAAATTGCCCTTCCAAGAAGTGTAGTCTCTCATTAGCCCGCAATAATTACAATTCAAAATGAACCAGGAAAATAAACATACATCTCTGTCTAACACAGCGGTAGACCCTTATAAGGAGAACGTGACAAACCGATCTAGATAAACGTATCAGATGAGATCGAGATCAGAATGCGGTTTAGATATTACTATTACAAACGTCTCATTATTTATTGCGAAATTTTCTGTTGTAAGTAACAAGTAGTGTTTATTAGCTCCATAATGAGTCTGAATTACGTAACATTTACCATGGTATGTAGCTTTTAGTCGTTAAATTGCGACAGTGTTGATATCATCTGTGGTTGAGATGCAACTGCGCTACCCCATTACAAAACCTAGAAACTGGACTAATAAAAACCATGCACGTACTCCGCAGTTTTTATCCAAACCATTTTTTTTTTAACAAAAATCTTTGGCTGAGTATACTTCCTTGAGGAACCCATTTATATTATCTACATAGATAACGGGTGCAGTAAAAACTTATCTTAGTTATTACGATATATTATTAAGAATATGTTAAAATAGTTATAGAAACAATCGTAAACATACTAATAAATGTTAGACATTGGCGATGTTTACTGCCTATAAACCAAAGTATTTATTAAAGCCAATGCTGTATCATTAAGTTTTACTCCATTACGGAGACACAACATCCACCAAATAAGCACAATCATAAAATGTAAACCTATTTGGTAGGCTATTTAGGCTAACCAGTCCGGGATATGGCTTTAAACAAATTAAATAGCCTGTTTAGTACGGAGTTTAAATTTTAATATCAATTTTACAGCATCAGACATGCGATACACGTTATGTAATATAAATTTAATTGCAGACATAATAATTAAAGTGCTTACATTTATATCACGCTTGAGTCGTAGGCACACATGCACGTCGAGGATATGGTTTCTGAAACAAAGAACAAAAAGGTTAGATATGCGTACCTTATTTTTTCGACAAGTACAAAATAAATCTAAAATGTAAAGAATTACGCGAGGTATTCAAGATGACATTCAAAGGGTCAAAACTTTGCGAGTAAGTAGTAGTGAAAGTTGTAAACTAAATATTACCCGAAGTTGGGTAAAAATAGTATGTGAATCAAAAGTAAACCAACACTTATAATTATGTATAATAATTAAAGTATTAAGTCATAGCAGTGATACTCCGATATAGAGTCGAGATCAACAAACGCTTAAATAGTGTGTCGTCCAGATAAAAACTGATTACGCTCGATTATTTATGCACGTCCAGCGCCTTACTGGTGAACGGCCTACTGCGGCATCAGTACCTGCCACGTGGAAATGCGAATATAGAATCATGGTTGAATTCCCTAAGTATTCTCTACTCTCCTTCTTCAAATAAATCCAACGTCCCAAATATTTTAATATCAAATAATAGTGCTTGGCATACTCTCCAACAAATGTACATTTCATAATTGCTACAGAGAAGATGGGGCGATATCTTCATTACGGGCGCACAGAATCGATGCAACGATAATTACGGAGAGCCAGCAACCACCGAGACTAACATGAAATTAATTTCGGACCAAGGTTAGAGAAATAGTGCATCGTTTTACATAGACAATGTTATTAATGATGTTAATGATGAAACCAATGCAGCGATGATGACACAAACAGTAACACTTAAAACAAACGACGATACTGAACTTGAAAATTAAGATGTTTTATCTTTCTAAAAGATAACAACCAATGTAAAAACGAACTCGTTCAACAACATCGTTAATCACCAAATGTAGCGCCACACAAAACCAAAGCTTATCAACTTTCTGTTACACATAAATTATTTGAGAAATCTTCAAAATTTAGGTGACTATGGGATTATTATAAAAACACGTCACAGTCTGAACGGTCCAAACGCGTTATCTTGCTTCTAAGAACCGAGATAAAAAAAAAACTCGGTGACGAAAAGAACGCGATGCCAACGAAGCTAAGCTTATTTTTTTAATGAGACCGAGTATGTCTATGAAATAGTTATTGTGTTGCTGCTATTTTTTTCACATAATGATTAATTTTATACTTAGAATGTTTTACGAATTCAAGCAACTATTCTTTTGTATTTAAATGCGCCAACGATATTGTTTGAAATTGTTTTCATATATGTATCGACCTTGGAACAAAACAGCTTTGAGGAAAATGAAAGATTCAAATATCACTTGATTGTTTTGCAGCTATTAATACCAAATTATTTAGCGAAAGTCGTGATCCGAATGTGCACATTGTTCTACATTGTAGGGACAATGATATTTTGTAGAATCAACACGGATTATTGTGTAATTGCGAGCAATCGCGGCCCGGTATAGTATCGATGGCTCAGAAAGTTCAGAAACAAATCACAGCAATTTCGTGAGGCATTATAACAACGTTTTTGTAAAATTACACGTTGTGCTGAATACGCAACGTGTGTTTATGGAAAGTATGAGGCCATCCATGTAATGTTTTGTATTTTAGAAGAAATGTGCCAATGCCTATGCTGAGAAATATTTTTTGCTCATTAAAATTCCAGCGAATCAACATAACGTTTGGAATGATTAGCTTTATGTTAATTAACACGTTAAGTACGTTTACATTAGAAAGTAAAATTATGTAAGTGAATAGTGAAAAAGTAATGTTGGACAGTGTACAGATATTCAATAGATCATTAGCAATAAATGAGACAATATTGTCAGTGGGCGCGTCGGCCGTGGCGCTCGTCTCACTATCGCTGTTGCCCAAGTCATTAATCATTCGTCAGTGGCGTCCGCACGGACATAAAACACTGAGATTACACTGGCCATAAACGTTACATCACACTGTTACATACACAGATAAGTTGGATTCAAAATCATTTATTTCGTTCGAACACACCTGCCAAAACGTCTCTGAGTTTAACGAACTGATTACGGTGGTACCTTAGTTATTGGATTCACGAATAGGTTCAAAATACGAAGATCGTAACTATAAAACAATTGGAACAAAGCAAACAGTTATTACTAGGACGCAGAGCGGTCAACAATTTCACCGACTATTATAACATCTCGAAACGCGACGATGATAAACTAAAATCGGAAACAACGGACAATGGGGCACTTTCGTATCTCACAAGACGCCGGCTCTAAAGACATTCCTCAGCATGACAACGTCGCAACATTCAAATATAAAAAAAAATGTTTATTAACGAACGCATTCAATTGTGAATTCATAGCAGGCACTCGTGATGTCATTTAACGCTTAATTTGATAACGTATCATGAACGAGACAAGGAAACCGATGAGCTTTCGATGGACCCCTTGACTAAGCATTTATTAATGATTTGGACAATCCATATAATTGTGCGTTTCAATTTGGTCGTGTGATTCTAGATGAAATGAAACAGGGTTGTGAGAAAACACGGGGTGGAGAACTGAAGAATGAAGAAATAGCAAGCTCATTTTGTGAAATATAAATGATCATATCTTGGGACTCACGAAGTGCACCTTACATTTCCACGAAATTCTAAATTTTCTGAATTAAAATAGCAAAATCCAAAGACACGAATACCAAAGCAGTAAAACTTTTTGTAAATGGTAGAGAAATACCAGCAGATGATTGCTTACATGAGAATAGGATAGGGCGAGAGCTCGACGTTGATACCAACTTGTAGTGCACTTTTACAGCATTTTCTATTCAGTTTTCTGCAGGTAAACGACGTTTCAATGACAGGCCAATGCAATTCGTGGCATAACAACCGGCGTCGCACGTGCCCAACTAAGAACTCGTAAGTGGGTGGTGAGATCCTCCGATAACGCATTCAAGGAGAGGACCGATTGATCGGCCGATACTTTCCTACGTCGATTGATCCATGTTGTATTGAAACGTCACTGCTGCGATACAATCTTACCATCGTTAGAGTACCCTCACAGCCTTTTACCAACATTACTTCTGTACGTGGGGAGCCGGCAACATTAGTTATTCAAATATGCGAACTCCGACTATCTGATAGTCGTTTCAACGGGGCTTTCAAGGTATTTTCTTCACTGATACTCGTGAAAAGACGAATAACAATGCAACCACAATAACTCAAACATGAATAGATGGTATCCGTCAGGAGAAATATGAATATGAAAGAAAAACGTGAATATACTTGGGGTCAGATACGTTCAACAGAGACATTGATCATATTGTACATTTAAAAGCGATATACATATTCGTGATACAACAATAAAAATACGTGAAAGTACGTGTGACGTAGCGGGAGGGTGTAAACCATCGCAGGCGCATCCACGATGAACTCGAATAAAGGCTCGTTACGCGCTCGGGCTCATGAATGATGGATGGCCGTGGCTGATCAGCCAACACGCAGCGCACCAGTCTTTTCGAACGTTTTGCTCCCATAAATGTTTCTATTCCTTATTCTTTCAATGATAGGTTTCAAAGTTCCATGTGCCGTGAAATGGTCAAGTGTAATTTTGATGTCTGGTGAGTACGTATCCATGCGATTGACAAGTCCGTGCCGATGGTATCGGTCGTCATAAATAACACCGCCACCGCTAGTTAGTGCACATTCATTGCTTTATCGCCTTCGTGAGGCGAATGATACAATATACTAGGTCGGTTTCAAGTGTTTTCGCTCGCAGTGCCATAATATATTAAAAACACGACTACAACAATTCCGAGAGAACAAAGGTATAGTGCCTTATTTTTTGCAATCATTATGGTAAGGTATAAGCTTTGTATAACATGGGAACTCACGAAAAAGAAACAAATTTTATTATCTTGCCAAGATACCAACGCTATAAAAGTGGTAAGTAACACGACCACCGGCATTGATGTATTCCGCGAATAAAGAAAATGTTGCCAGATTATTTGTCTTCTAATTGATATACCTACAAGCTTTTTGGCAACAGAAGGATTTTTGTGTGGAAAACAACCGTATACAACGGCGATAAATATTTTAAATAACATGACGGACGATGCTGTGAGAGGAACATTTCTCAGCGAATACATTACACGGGACAACGACAAGTGGAATAAATATTGATATGACAGTGAAAGTAACCAATTGATAGCTCACCGGTACGCGTAACGTACAGCGATATAAATTCAATTACGACACTAATAAATATTATAATGCATTTCAAATATAAATTATGACATTAAAGAGAGTCAACAGGTTTACACGGATGGCATTTCCCCGTACAATATATTACGCGGGCACGTCGGACGGCGACCACCGTAGGGCCCGCGCAGACGCAACCGTTACTTCGTGTCCAATAAATTCAAGAACAAACGACAGCAATAAGGAACAGGCCGTGTCCAGACATCCATCTCCTGTCAGCCGGTGTAGAGACTTATAAAGAGCCGCCTCTATACGTCATACGTAAATAGCTAGCCGATAAATCAAATTCGGTAACAGTACGCATAGATCGAACGAATAAATTTAAAGGGACTACATTGTAAATACCATTTACATAATTCAAAATGAAGACTAGATAGATGATGAAGCAGAGGAGACGAATGAATGACGCTATTGATATAAATCTTATTGAAGATTCAGACTTGAAATCAATGTGTAAGCAATAAACATGTATAAATAACTATAAACTTGGAATCATCGTTCATGTTATTGAATAATTGGATTTCAAAACATAGGATTGGATATTAAACGTAATGGGAAGCTTCTGCAACTAGTATATGGTGTAAGTTTATGATAATATTACAGAACAACTTTTACAACCATAAATTATGTTTTATGATAGTTTTCCTTATTTAGTTCATGGATGTAGTTGACATCATCATCATCTGCCTGTCTGCTACTGATTATGTGAGCCTCTTTAGCTATGGCACTGAATGCAATAAAACAAGATTTCTCAAAATCTCTCTAAGCTTTTTGCCCTATAACATTAATTGAGCGCGCGCGCTAAAACTAGGAAAGCCTGAAGTCTTAAAAAGTGACCGAAAACACTGTGCTTGTGAAAGCATTGATGGAAGTTCTTTATCATTTATCGTTGGTATGAATCGAGTTATGGAAACAGCTGTTCCATAATCCACCTGATACTATAAATTCAATCCAGATTCTGGTGTTTTCAAAAGCATACTGTCCATTTTTTTTTAAACAATTGTACAGGGCTATATGATCAGATATAATATCTTCAAATGGAAGATAAGTGATACGGCAGATGGCCCGGTCCGGATGTTAGTCATACACATACGTACAAAACTTTACATTGATAGGAGTGCGAATGAAGCTCTCAATAATTACAATTGAAGACTTCCCGTCGGTCGACTCGGCTCATAAATTGATTAAATCAAATGCTGTATTTGATATTTATATCGAATCATAAGAATGATTCCATGTGTGCTTGTAATTAAAAGCAAACATAAGGACATATTGCCTACTTACATCTAGATCTTGACGAGGTATTATCCCAAAAGAACAGATGGCCATTTTGGGGACCCTAACTAAGATTTGGGACCAGTGGCTAGAAATTAAAGATATAATGATGGAATAAATTAATGTAAAGTAGAAATGGCAATAGGTAAGGCTAGTCTAGTGTCGAAACTGGTGCAATTTCTTGGAAATAGCGTCGTCTGTGTATGGCTTCGTTTTACTGGACAACGTTATTAATTACGATGATTTAAATAAAATTCAAGTAAATTTACTTGAATATCCCTATGATCCTCATCAAAAGATAGTCAAGAAGATATTCAGGAACATAAAAAGTTCATTTTGTTTTAGGCTCAAAACTCGTGCAAGCTTGTTTCATTCAAATCTCCATCCTAATGTCATCTCCAAATACCATACATCAAAAACTCAAATGACTACACCCACTTGGCATTACATTAAAGCCTTAGGCAAAACTAGGGCTATAAAGGCGAGAAATTGTATAGAATCAGCAACACATTAAGACGGTTGAGCCAGGGAATCTGAGATCGACGGTCGAGATCCAAACGTATAAAGTCACGTCAGGGCTATTAGTAAAACGGTTAAGGACTTGAAGACATGCAAACCACATGCGAAGTACAAATGAAACAACGTTTTTATTAGGATTGAGTAAATAGATGTATATTGGCAGTCGTGTTAATTACTTCCTTGTTTATTTTAAACGAAGAGGCTGAAAGCTTAATTTTTATTTTTGTTCTTTAATGGCAAATATGTACCTATATAATTATAAATATCATTTTGGGACATGGAAAAGATTTACCAATAGTCAAGTCAATAGTGTCAGTAGTGTTCTAATAAATAAGAAAGATTATGCAGCCAGCAACACAAGTGTCTAAGTAGAAATAGAATTCACAGGAAATTGACAGGGCTCAAAATTATCTGAAATAATATCAAATCGAATCAAGATCATCAAGGACTTTTCAGTTACAAAAACTTATAAGCCCAAAAATATTTTGAGTGTCCTATCTAAAACAATAAACAACTATCATTATCATCTACCATGTCACCAAAATCATAAGCATTTAAATGATAATACAAAGCAGATACAATCAAAAACCTCCAAGGTCATATTAGAGTCTCACATCACACCAATAACTTAACCCCCGCGATCCGAGTCAAGAGGTGCACATTATTGCCTATTAGCGGTCATAAAACTCATAGAGTGCACGCGCCGACCCAGACGTTACTCCTACGCATGGCATACGACAAAACGCCACTGATGTAGTCCAATTCATGATTTGAGAATTTGCTTTTGACATATTTTGTTACTTTGTTCATAGTAATGGCATGAAAAACGACTGCTACCTTTTCTTCTTCTTTGGATATTGTAGTACAGAAACATTGGTTAACTTGTTGGTCTTTTCAATCAGTTCCGTTATGTATTTGGTATTTTGATCCTAAGGACCGGAAGCTTATGATAAGAGTTCTACTGAGCCAAAAGGGACTCATACTTCTTAAGATTATACAGTAGGTACGTTAGCTAATGAACAAAATACTATCTTAATGTTCTTGTCCATAAAAACTTCTTCTGTTTTGTTTTGACCCGACTGCTCTTGAAGGAGGGTAATGTCCTGATCCTGAGGTTCGGAAAATTATATCTAAAACTTGTCTCTACTCTCATGAAATCTAATTATGCTCAATAGATAAATAAAGCCAAATTCACCCGTCCATCTTGGCCTAGTACCGTCAGTGATGAACAGCAGACATGCAAAAAATACACTTTTGCGTGCCGTAAAAGGAATAGAACATTCGTCAATGATTGCTATATTATACAATACAGACACATATGGCAACTTTTACCTTTCAGCGCTAGTTGTAAGTGTTACTATGTTGCGCCTAGACGATGTCTTAGCCAATTTATCACTGTTTATATCTGCGTACAGTTATTTATCTCTATCTCCTATAACCATATGTGGAACTTCTCTTAGAACAGATTTACTACATTCGTTACACGCTTAAGGTTAGGGAAAGCCAAAAACCTGAGGTAAGTAGATAAAAGCCATTACGCAGAGAAAATCAGTTTTCAATTGGCTATCATAAAATAAAGTATTAGCTACTAGTAACTTTACGATAGGTAATACTCGATATTATATGGTTGAAGATGCGCGGCGACTGTGTGCCTACGCAAGCCTTTATGCGATGTCGCTGATATTTTTTTATTACGACGTATTAAACCGTTTATTAAAAGTAATTAAAGTACCTTTGTGCTGATATAATTAAGGAGGGATAACTAAGGGAGGGGCTTGTGGCTAAGTAATAACAGCCGCACGGGTTGATCGATCAAGTTAGGCTACGCTTGCCGCGGTTGCTCCGTGGATGGAGGACCATCTTTACATACCAAAACCCCTCCGTGCATCGGAAAGCACGCTAAGCCATTGGTCCCGGCTGTCATTTGTAGATCTTTGACAGTCGTTACGAGTAGTTAGAAGCCCAAAAGTCTGACAACCAGTCTTATCAAGGGGTATCGTGTTACCTAGTACCTAACTAGGTTGTGGAGGTGAGATAGGCAATAGGCGAAGACTATAGGACTGGAAGCTGACCCCAACATAGTTAGAAAAAGACTAGGCAGATGATGTGCTGATTTAATTAAAGTTAATTTACCTTAATATTATATTCTTGTTCATAACAAGACTTTTTAACTGCATGGCCTCTTACATAAGAAGTTGGTTAGTTCCAATTTTATTTTTTGTATTTTAAATGTGTTGTTAGTTTATTTTAAGGTTTGTGATATTATTGTTTATGATATTTTTAGCAGAACTGCAGTATTTAAATGATCATTTAACGCTAAAACATCAGTTTCAGGAAATCTAGAGCGCCGTGACAGATTCATATTTAGCAATATAAACGCTAATTTATGCAATATCAAAAGTTCAAAACCAAATATAATTATTCCAATAACCTACATTTCAACAATATTAATCATAGAAAACAAATTGGCCATCTTATTCAAATTTCTATGTCAATACAGAATCGATTTAGCAAAATTTGATTAGATGTAGACGCAAAATTTTGTCCAGGAATCCTATTAGCATTAATATCTGCTTCCGAATTTATTTTAGAAGCATTTACATGTTTTCTAGCGGTTCTAGGATTGTTTCGGCGATGTTATTGTGTAATAAACAATGATGTATTCTGGCGCCGTACCGCGTTGTCATAGTTTCCACAGATATCTTTTGGGACATCGTCAAGATATTGCACACGTAATGATTACCTTCATACAAACTTAACTTTAGTACTTTGGATGGCCGTACGTATGGTAGTTTCATCATTGTCTGTCCTATTTATCATTGAAGTTTTTTAAGCAATATTATAGTGATGGATGAGGTATAAGTGCAGTTAGAATTTAATATTGATGAACCATACCTTAAAATTATTCAGTATATTTTTTTTTCAGGGTTCATTTAACACGTCCTTTAAAGCAGGCCTGACTTGTCAAGGTGATATGAAATAGAGGCGTGGAAGTTTTTCTTGAAAACTGAAAAGGCGGCATTTGGCGCGTGCGTATAAGACTGAAGCTCCGCCCACATCGAAGCAACAAGTAAAAAGTTCAGTAGTTTCAGTATAAACTTCTTGAAAATAATAACGTTATCATTAATAACACTCTACGCTTCATATGAAACGTTATCGGTGTCTTTAAAAAGTCCAAACAATTTGTTTCTGTTATCATTAGTCGAAGGAACTTTTATTAATCAACACGTCCACTATCGGGCTGCCTTGACAGATAACGTACATAAATTATTGTGTTAGCGCGAATATATAAACCTCAAACCAGACCGAAAAACGCAATCACAACAACAAAAAATAGTTCAAGTGACAAAAACTTACAATTATTTCTTCTGGAAAATTGGTCTTCAGAGCCGTGACGTGCTGAACAAAAAGTAAACGCAAACACCCAAAGTTATTCACACAGCACTCAGTTCATAAACACTGTACGTAAAAACATGAGACATGCGATAAAAGCGTCAAGCGTGCGCACCCGATGACGTCTCAACGTGGAATGGTATCTTGATGATGGTGAAGCGAAAGACCGGGGTGGTGCGAGGAGTGCGGGAGCCGAGGCGGGGTGGGCGTGGCTTCGCAGGTGTATCAAGTCGAACCATGATATATGCGCATGTTAACACTTGGATACGAACACGCCTCACTGTCACGTATGAAGCCGAATTGTCGGTGCAATGTTTAATTGTTTATTCGAAGGCGAAAGTGTAATACACTTGAGGATTCATTAATAATACAAGTCTTGTCAGTCTCGTTTTTAAGTGCCCGGTGTCAAGCGACGCTGACACTTTGATGGCAGCCGAGATAAAGTCTTAAAGATAAACCAATAGCGATTATATTATTTCATCCCGTTTTTAATTGCTGTTGTTATCTGTACCGTTATTGTCATTACTGAAGACACAATGACGAACTTATTTGTTTATTATCAAATGTTTATTTTTAAACAGCAATTAAGTTTACCTTGGCTTAAGAACATTCAGTCAAGTAAACTAACGATACAACCAAGTATGTCAATATGCGGATATAACAAATGGTCTAGATTCCCGATAACGCCAGAAAGATTCCCAAGAGTTATAAAAAATTTATAATCCACTGCACCTATAAACTGCAGCCCACTTATAATTACAGAAATCTTCAAGCGCGAATTCTTTGAGCCGCACTCCGCACTCCGCAGGATCGCTCGTGTAAACAGCAAGTTGGCATTAGCGGCCAGCAATTGCAAACCAGTGGTGAACTATAACTCTTGTTGACGTCTTAATAACAAGCATCCCTTCCATCAGTGCAGCCCGAGATTTATCGCCACCGCGATTGCCGCGACCGCGTTTACAGGGTTAACTTCCAAAACTCTTATCACCCACACCATAAAGCTCAAAATGGCCTGTCCTAATTAGCTATGAATCAGTTTTAACATCAGTAATACAATCATTTTAGAAAATAGCGCTCAATTTAGAAACTTAATTAAAGTCGCCATAACCAATAATTACCCTATTTGAATTATTTTAATTGGTTTCCTTTAACAGGTGGGTGTTAAATATTGTCTGCGTATGATAAACTTCAAGCTTAGTAATTACTTCTTTTTTTTTCAAAGACAAGGATTAGGTTCTCAAGATCACCTAAACTAAAAAGAAGATTACTAACCTCATTTGCGGATGACGAATTTCTAAACCATGTAGATGTCATCACTATCGAAAGCTAAAGAGATTACCTTAAAACCCAGGAAAAATTATTTCTAAAACAGCATATTTTACAATTTACTGCCAGAAATCCAGGCTAGCTTAATGCAGAAAAAAATATATATACTATAGTAAAAATGCAGAATCCAGTTTCTTGTCCTCAATAAAGATGTAGGGTCTTCGTCAAAACCATTATTATTGCAGCTAACACGTCAACAGGCTCGAAGTATAATTGCGAACACGTTCGAGCCACGCTTAATTAACTCATAACTCAAACTCGCACTTATCGCGAGCTATATCGAGCAATCGCCCACAGACGTACGCTTCGAGCGAAAAATCGATAAATAATTGCATACAATCCAAACTTATGATTACTATGTTGATATTGTAATAATGGTTTGAACAGGTGAAATTATGCAAAAATCACAAACTATAACAAAATTAATGGTAAATCGTTAATCGTATGAACTTAGGATAATATTCACAAAAAAATCTATGGGTGAATAATATCTTGACAACTATGAACATGAGCGTAAAGCAGTAAGACAGCTTAATTAAAATAAATGGTTGAAGGCTTACGATAACAAAATGTGAAATATACAGGTAACAAATAATAAACAAAAACAAGATTCTACTATAATAATTAAACACAGTCTTTAGTAGATATTATAATCGCTGATCAACGTTGTGTTCGTAACACTACAAGCTAAGTTTACAATCAAATAAAGAAAGAAATACATAGACGTAGATAAAATATTATTAAGATATTGGACTTGGATAATATTTTCAACAGTACTAGCAGTATATAACGGTGCCAATAATTAATGCAAACAATAACAACGCCATCACGAGAACTGAAAGAATCTTAAAGATTCCAAAGCAACCAAAAAATCTATTCAGGGCTAAAGCATGACCACAATAGAAACGGGTTTTGTCGACGAAAGAATAGACAAAATGACAGATTCACAGAACAGAATCACAATCTGTCATTTTGTCTATTCTTCCATCGACAAAACCCGTTTTTATGGTGATCAATGATCATGTTACGTATGCAGGTACGACAAGTCGAAGAACAAACTAAAGAAGTAGCCAAAGCATTAGCAAAAAACCAATCCAATAATAACATACACAATATTCAAAATACAGCCTTGACTAAAATTTACATTTACAAATCCTGTCTTATTTAATACATAATCGACAATTATTTACATTCTAAACACACATTATAATCACACATAGGCAATCGTGAAAGGTTGCACGTAAATAATCAGCTGATCCGGTGATTTAAATACCAAACAATGGTACATACAGACATTAAATCTTGCAGTTTCGCAATACAGCCAAAGAAGCCTGAGACAATAACGGTCTAAACAATGTAAACTATATTGACATTTGAGAAATAATATTTATTTAAGAACAAACTAACGAGTACAGCTACAGTAATACTGGTGTAATTCTAACAATTTTGTAAATTACAAATGATGAGAACTGGAATTTTCGTAATACTCCTTTGTGCACAAGTAGCTACTTATACAAGATTACTCGTTACAAGAATCCACCCAATAGATGCAGGCAGTAAGCCACACAAACATATTGCATCACGATGTTTAAGAATGCCAATAAAAATTATTTACGTTCAATACCAAACCTGCTAATTATACAATCTATAAATCACTTTGATATGTACAAATTATCGCCAAAGATTTCACTTCGATTAATAATTATTTTGTTTTCACTGTGATTATTGCTATTAATAGTTATTTACATCTAAACGTCGCACGCGCAGATAGATGGTAATGACCGGCTGCGCCAACGCATCGCGCAGGTGCAATAATATAGTGTGGCGGCGAGGCGTGGCACTGCGTTGATTGATAGCATCAAAATTTTATTCTCCATGAACGTCGCAACAAAAATAATGACCCTGCCCTACATACAAGTTTATTTTCATATTGAACATCATGAAATATCTATTCCTATTATTGAATTAGACTCTACACAACTAATAGATGTTTGAAAAATCTATTTCCAAGTTTGGTGTCGTGTACAAATTATTTTAAAGTACGGTGACATAAATCAACCAGAATAGCTTTAGTATTAAGTTAATCAGCTTACACGCGCATACCTTTTTCCCATATTTCTTTTTCCAATACAATACGAAAACAATTTTATTAGATAGTTTGCTTGACACCAAGACGGCTCTCAAGAAGATATAAAGATAAGCATCGCATAACTATTATGGATTTCTTAACTTTCCAGCTTCATCTGCGTCTATATGGCGCACAATTACATCGGCATAATATATTGAAATGAAAGCGCGTGCGCGCCCATTCGCAGTGAGAGACCGGCCATACCCAGAAGTAGTATCACGCAACGCCGTTTATAATTCAACAACAATAAACAGATAGTTAATTGCGATGCTGTCACGGGCGCAGTATATGGTAATGAGGCGTAGGGATCGCGGCTGCATGGACAATATCTCTCGACGGTGAAAGGTAAGACGGCGACGGCGCAAATGTGAACAGTAGGCGTGGAAACATAAGGGTTGGTATTCCTGAGTGAATTAGCGCCATAAAAGCAGAACAAGGTTTTCGTTGACATCTAATTTGGAAGTGCAATAGTTTAAAAAATATAAAATTCACGCCGCTTGTGGTACCCCGACGAAATGGGTTAGGTTGGGTTAGAACTGATTAACACGATAGATAAAATCGAACTAAAGACGAATAATATATTTTTTTGGTTAGTTTGTTCAATTTCAAAATGCAAGCAAAACCCTGATTATAAGCGTATAAATTACGAACACAGATAAAAGGAGCAAAGTATCACAAAATTTATATCTGATGATAGGCAGAGACATGATCAATGATCAAGCACATTTACCGAAAATGTTGCACACACTTGTGCACTATAATATCTCCCGCGCCGAAGGCTAGTCTCCGCTGCGCTTGGTCACCATGGCCGAAATTCGGTCTGGAAGACTATTATTAAAGCTTAATTATTGTGTCAAAGCGTACAGAATTTCATTTTGGGTAAAACAGAAGCCGAAAATGTAACCAAAATGGAAAGCTACTCCACACCATTACTCCCGCCCAAATGTAACAACTTGAACCACACAAGCATAGTGTTTGCTTAGCCCATGGCCCGTGTCGGTGAGATAGGTGGTGTACATGCGCTTTCAGGTACGCCCGCCACAATCTGAGTAGCTGACACCAATAGGTTTTTATCAGCACCCATCGGGGTTATGAGAAAGTTATCGAGCGAAGCTGCAGTTGGTATTAGGGCTAGAGGATTCACTTGGCGTACATGGACGCACGCTCCGCTCTTTACGACGCGTGTGCAAATTAAAATGGACAGCGCGAGTTGCAGGACACAGAAAATGCTTTAAGCAACATCTGTCCGGATAAGTGATTTAGATAGATGGTTTTTTAATATTTTCTAGACTGGTATAGAGGTTACCAATATCAAAGTATTGGTAAGTAAAAACTACTTCAATAAACAGACAAATGCATCAGAAGCAAAACCAGAATGGAGACAGAATTCATAGAAACAAGTATCATAACGTAACTTCAATATGGGAAAGCAATGCACTCCAATAGTAGAGCAGCTGAGCTGTTATTTACGAGAAAATAAATTACAAGTGATCGTAAATATAACACGTAACTCAAAGACAATATAGTGACAACAATATAATGAGACAATGTATTAAACTTTGATATATTGGATAAAATCAGCCAGGAAGAAGTAAATCAAACTTAAGTACACCATAAAATCACTAATAACGCCCTATCTAGTCATCTCGGTAATAGTAGCTTCAATGCAGACAATAACTAGTTGCATGATTAATTATTTCCTTATTTACTTTGTGAACAAAAACAAGCTCAAACGTGAATTAGATGAGTTTAAGACCTTGGACCACTAATAACTGGTTGAAGACAAATTAAATGTCAACTTAATTGACGCTTGCAAAGTTTATCAGACACTGCTCAGTAACTCAAGCGATTTGCAAAATATATTAAAAGGTTAGTGTACACTGGAGTTTTCTTATAATGTCATTCAATTAAAGAAAAAAGAAATAAAGAAAACTTGTTTATCACGTAGGTACTTATAAGTTATACGTTTTTGAATAATGAACTGGAAAATAACAACCTGAGACGCATTTTCTGAAAATTCTTATAGTCATAACATTTATCGAGAAGATACTAACATTTATTATCCATGTTCATAAACCAACGACATCAAAAAGCTTTCAGGATTTCTAAATAATTATACGTCCAGTGCGAGGACATTCCGTATCTACTTCAAGTGTTTTCACGCCACAAAATATAGCGCTGCAAAGTCGTTTTCATTCCCAAGCATTTATAACCGAATGAATTTTCTATATAGACCGGCTTTCTTGAAACGAGGACCAGGCTAACGATCTAAAATCACAGTGTTGAGCTTCAGCGACATTTACAGAACATTATGTAGGTAACACATAGTGTTGTGCACGGAATCTAGTAACGAGTAAACGAATAGAATTACGATCTAATTATACAAATGCCGGTTGAGATCGCGTTGTAAATGTCATTTCACACTTACACAGGTTGGGGCGGTTCGGTTCTCACGATATGGTCGGTTTAGTGAGTTTCCGCGATTAGTCGAGTTACCACGGACAACGATATAGGGCTAATTTTACGAGTACTGCTTGTGTAAGCTGGCTCTAATGAGCAGACATTGTGGTAAGTGCGACCCGTGTAGACGTGGCCGAGTACTTGAAGCTTTACGTATTGAATTCATTTTATACTCGCTAGTTGTTTGAATAAATACTTATTGGAAGTATAATGTTGGTAAAGCTTTTCAGAAAATGCTTTACAAGATGTATCATGTAATTGCTCATAACTTTGCAGATTAATAATAATTATTAACTTATCTTACAAATGGGGCTTATAAAAGAAAACTCATTAACTGGTTGCCCGATACTATAGACCGTAGAGTCTAGCAAACTGCAAGTATTTACAGCGTACTTTTGATTTTCGCTGAAAGAACTAAACAAGCGTGACTATTAAGTAATACGTTCCACAAGTACAATTTTAACAGTTAAAATTTAAAAAACCCCCGTCACAAACATTTCCTCATTTCTCTTTCCTACTCTATCACCAGACCCAGTTCACCATCTATCTATAACCTATTCATTAAGACCATTCCAATGAGCCCGAACACGATACCTGTGCTGTATGTTGGTAAGGGAGTTGGGTATTCTGCAAATTCTAGGTGATGCTGTAGAATCAGTTCAAGATTACTATGTTCTTCTAATATCATTGAAGTAATAGAATACCAAATTTCAAATCGATCGTGGAAGATACTCACATAGATTAATCAACTAGAAAAGAGCTGATAATCTTCAAACAGCTGAACCGATTTTGATAAAACATGTCTTAGAACCATCGCTAGAAAACTTGTTTTCAAACAAAAAAAACCGCATTCAAACCGGTTCAACCGTTTATGAGCTACGGTGTTACAGACAAATACACAGACACACACATAGCGGTCAAACTTATAACACCCCTCTTTTTGCGTCGGGGTTAAAAATATATTTCCATTAACAGACATTTCCCACGGAATTAAAGAAAAACCGCACGACTAACTACCATACATTGTTGCTTTTCGTAGAAACTGTTCAAACGCTCCTAGCAATTCTTCTTGCTACCATTTGCGAATTCTACTTACACCCTAAGGGATCTGCTAGTTACAAAGTAGGTACACGCACGATATAAGAACATATCAACGAGTTACAATTTAGCTTCGATCGATAACCAAAGTCTCAGTTACAGGGAGTCGTGTAAAGGTCAACGCATACACGACTGCCGTGTGTAAAATAATTCGTATTCTAAATCGGAGTGGAAACAAGAATCGCTGCGACGGCAACGAACAACTGATAAGTAGGATTTATGTTGGAACAGCGCTGGTCGTGTTGTATTATCAATAACATAAAGTAGAGTAAGTTGATCTGCAGGGATCTGGCCTGCTACTAACAGTACGTTTGAATCAGGTCGTCATTACTGAATAAAAAGATATGTTGTCCTAAAATTCAAATCCGTGGGAACACCAGAAGGATATCGGCAACTGGACTTTTTTTCCAATATGGTTCGTAAAAGATCAACCGTGGTTGGCTTATCTTCCTAGGGATTGGAATACTTAAGATAAGACAGTCACATTTAAGTTATTATAAGCAGTTGCAAAAAATGGAATATCTAATGGACTATCTCAAGCAAAAACTCCTGTGATGAATTATTTGGATGACATGTTTTGATTTACATAGTTAACAGGTATAATTCTAGCGTTTTTAGTACCAGACAATTGAATAAAAACGTTTGAGTGGAAACAAAAAGTTGATGAACATGAGAAAGCCGGGAATAAAGACTACATGGTTTTTAGCTCAAAAGTAGGTGGTAATGTGAGAATGAGGCAAAAAGTAGCAACCTTTTCTAAACCACAAAAAACAGCCGATGTATGGTAGCGAAAAGAGTAATTCTGCCCTTAGTTTATGGAGAATCAAAAACGACACTGGTTTCGAACATATTTAGCTGCTTCAAGCTCTTATCTGACGATGTCGCAAGCGAAAGTCGCTATTATGCCCTTAAACGTTTTGTAAAGAGTTATTAATATGGTCGGCTAGGTGTGGCGTTAGGCTGAATGTGAAGCTTGAAAGATTTAATACCGAGGTTGAATATTCAGTCTGGTAAAGCTGATTAGATTTTACGTTATGTTTCGATAACTTACGACATAACTTTCAATATGGCTTGCAGCAAAAAACTTGTTTTTATTTGACACCAAAATAGTTTGAGGCTCCTGATTTCTTGAACTCAACATTTATTCTAAGAATATAAAATTTCCATCATAAAATCAATCATCATGATACTGATGACGGTATTGCATAGAAATCAGTGTCACAAGCTAACAAAAATACTTTATTTATATTTGAGTACTGAAAACATCTATGAGATAAGGATAAAAGCAAACCGTCGTTACAGGACTGAATAGACTCTTCTACCATTTTATTACATCAATGCTCCAAGATGAGTATTGCGTATATCGTAGACGCAAACGATAATAGGCACACGCTTCAAAACTAATGTTATTATGCATCGAACATTTCAATACAAATTATCATTGAAAACGCAGCGAACAAAAAGCGTGAGGCATCCAATTTCACGGGCACTAAATAAAATTAGCATCAACTTGACAGAATAACAAAGCGTTCTCAATAATTCGCACAGAACGAGCAAAGTGAACGTACGAACACACCCCATTAATCACAACACACCCAATATACTTACGCTCAATAATTTAATGAAAGTATAAATTACAAAAGCATAGAATTCAATTCAGCTAATATGCAATAATTGCTATAACCATCGGCGTTAGACAGTGCTCGTAGGCGCAACGTGCAATCAAGAAAGAATGGCGCATTAACATTTCTCTTAGAACGCAATTACAATTCAATTTTCTGTGAAGTACTAACCGGGGTAATACGAAGGCTATCGGCACAGTTGAGAAGAATAATGGTTGTGCCTGAAAGGTGCGCGATTAAATCAGAGACGATTGTTGTCGCGTCGTCAGCCTTAACTCCGTAGATTTATGATCAATTACGAATGTCATTGCAGTGGCCAAGTTTATGAGTTACTATCAAAGAGGCTGCCTAATCAAATTCGTCCATCGTAGCAGCAAAGTAAACAAGCTTGAAATTGCAAGATGAATGTAACGGGACGTGGTCATTCTGTTCGCGTCGCGTTCGCTTGTGTAAAAGATAAGATTCGCGGAGTCCTACTCGCGCCTATTGAGGGTCGTTACGAGACGCTGGCGCGAGATGATCGATAATAATGGTAATTTCGCCTGGAACACGTGTAGCATCGCTCGTTCGTCGGCGCGATCGCGATCGCCGCATACCTACCCTATTAGGGCGTGCTAAAGGCAGACTAGATGACAGAATTGGCCTGCAAACTATTGCCATCACTTGGGAATTTCCAACGCATTATTTACACAATGCCAAAGATCGATATGACTGAAAAGTCGATGAGCAAATAAGTGAAATCATAATCCAACATAAAACAGCACCACTTTATAATATAACATTTCTCAAAGCTATCTGATCCAATTACAATAAACAAACACAGAATTACACTAACAGAGATGCAAGCCACCCGGCGTTTTGTGTTAGGCATTGAGATATGGAAACGGCTCGCGTCACAGATACCCATTGAGAAGACGACACAAGAGGCTTTGCCGAGCAAACTGTGTGTATTTATGGGATGTCCAGCCTTCCCGGAGACCCATAATGGCAACACAATATCACAATACGGGCATAGATTTATGCTCGGGCGCATCGCGTTCTCGCACGCGGAAATCCCATAGTTATTTACCGGTTGCGAGTTAAGTGCGGCAGATTTATCGGTGGTGCGCTCGCGCCGGCCGGCCGACGATCTCGTTTCCGTGCGTCCCGTCCGCGTCCGCGCAAGTGCACTATGATAAATACCGCCCTGCTCTATGATACCACTATATCACGGCTTAAGGGAAATTTAAGCGCACTCAGCATAATTGCGGCAGAAGGATTGCGTGTAATTGTGGTGCACCAAGGTTACTAGGCTTGCCATCGTTATGATCTGCGTAGCGTCCTTGATGAGAGATCGTGACCATCTTGTTTTAACATCATGTTGTTACCATTCATGGACGCCATATTTACTAACTGTATCCTGCATTTTGTACTCATCAACGCTTTTTATAGGTTAACGAGCCATTACAATTTATTTGAAAACAGTAAATCTGGTGCCAAGATCGATCGCATTGATTACTGCCATTTCCAAGAAGTTTATATAAGGTGTGTTTGCAAGAAAACAAGCGATTAATTTCCAAAGATTAAACGGATTGCGAAGAACTTCTTTGAATATATTTGAATCTCTAAACAATTTGATGACAATGTATTTATCACTTTAATGGTATTTTTGTGCCAGGAAACAGAGTTAAAATTTCAATTACACTGATGTCAGCCCACAAAGGGTACACGTAGAGCCAGCTTCGACGTTGTATTATTACGGTCCCGTGTGAAATTACACTCGGTCATTTGTCAAGAGCGAAGGAGGCGCTAGCTAGACTTGGTGTTCCACGGTTATTAATTTCATTAGCCCGCTCTTAATCAAACGCAGACGCGGCGGTGGGTGTGAACGGCACGACGCCTGTCCACCATTACTAATAATATTTACAAGTATCAATGAACACCATGATTTGTTCTCGCGATAGCTCATTTATTTACGTGTCAATGCCCTGGCTTAGAACTTATTTTAAAACAACAATTTGGGTGTTTCCTAAAGAGACCGTACGATGCAGACACGCGATCGTGAAGATTAATATACAGAAAAAGTGTTTCATAATTACAGTGTACATTCTAAGAGAGCCGGAAGGTTAATTCGAGCAGGAGCCAATTCTCCAGCTCATAATATCAGCTCATAGATCATCTCGACGCTGAGCCGGGACAAGCGGTGAGGCTCAATTGTCGAGATTGGCATAATGACACGCGCCCGGGGCCACCGGCTAACTTATGACCACATTACCGTGACACGCTTGACGCATGTCCAATTATTACACACAATCTGTTTGCTCGTGTAAAATATGAATAAGGCGCCTAGCGACCATTAATAAGAACATATCGTGTGTAGGATGTTAGTCACTTTGAAGGGACGAGATAATGTTGCTTGTAAAATAAATCCTAGACACGCCACGCCGGGAAACAAATGAACCGACTAAGGGAAAAATATTGCAAAAACTTTTTAAAATATCGCCCACATTGTTACTCGTAACATGAGATATTCAACCGCTGCTAGTACAGGACCGAATATGTTTTAATTAGTAATAGGATATTGAACCATCCCTGCTTGAATATTCACATATTTTTTTGTGCAAAGCTGTAAAATATTGGAGGCATCTATCAGGCGTTTGATTGGCTATCTCCAGCGACCATCAGTAGTTTAGATTTATTCTTGGGAGCGTTGGAAGGGTTCGCGGAAAACAATCATGGAAGATACATCCCTTGAGCGGCCCAATCAGCTGAAACAAATAGCTACCATCTATCTAAACGAACCGCCTCGGCTGGAACCTTTAGCTTCTGACATGTTAAAACGCAACACTTAATTTGTAGTATTCATAATTTTGAAAGATAAGAAGAAATAGCTTCTGTTAATCATTATAACGAAGTCAATAATCCGCTTCATTATAATTACGATTAATATCCAAGTGTTGTTCAATAACGAGACCAGACAAGTCAGATAACTGATGCGGGTAGTTGACAAAATATTGTTGTTCGCGAGTGGACAGTGCCGGGCCGGTAATCCGACGGGCGGGGGACCTTAATTAATGAACATTACTTAAACCGATTAGCCGTAGACCGCCCGGACAGTGGTCACGGTCTAAGTTTTAGGAGAAACACGAGAGATTAGCGTAACGGACGCATTTATAATGGAGAACGTAAATACAACCCGAAAGTTTACACTTTAACTAATCTTAAAGTTTAAATCCGTTTTCCATCTTTATTTGTTCAACTAACTTTAGATTCAGCTTGACTGTGTTCTTTGGAATCCAATAAAAGCCCAAAAATTTTAAACAAAACGTCTTTTGTATTCCTAAGATCTTTGCGCATGAGTGACCGCGGTCTCTTGCAGTTTGCGCACACACCTTTTTATCTAATAATACGAAGCACTAAACGCCGCAATATATGGGTATGTCACGATTTATCTATTCAACTATTGAGAATTTATACTTTAGGGCTCTAATTAAGTAGAAGAGAAAATATATTACCCGTGTTATGGTATTATTTAATTTAAAGACTGTGTAGGTACTAGCTGTACGCCTGTACCTAAGATTTACTATGAAACCTTTGCTATTAAGCTTTACCTTGACGATCTTTTTCAGGAGGAAATGGTGTAAATGATCAATTTTGCCATTACTACTTCTTTTTAAAGTTTGGTATGAATATACTGTTCCATCCGCAAAACATATTTTATCTTTTGCTGCGGTCAAATCCATAAGTTCTTCAACACCTTTCTTTGATAAAAGCTTTTTCTCGGGTCTTTACTTTAATTTCAAATTAATGACAAAGGAGACGTTTCAGTTTTGTATGGGACTCCGACCATAACATGTACACTTTAGAAAACCTGGGAAACGAAGCCCTAAATACAATAAAGACTGTTTTTTTCCATAACATCTAATACTTTTTGGGCACAAAATAAAAACCAAAAATGTTTGACGTTTGTCAGGAGAAATACAACCATTGACAGCTAGCAATTTTCGTCCAGAAGTACCTACAAATCTACAATCCACAAAAGCAGTTTTTTATTTTTATGATGAATCACACTTTCTAATTAATCAAAAAAGTTGTATGAGATAGCTATCTTAATATAGTACAGAAATACATGCCTTTCATATTTATTTAAATGACGTCTACGTGATATTATTATGTTAAAATGTAACATGATTTCTGGACGAAAGCAGTATGCAAGTAAAATGACGCCATGATGAATAGAATATGGCAATAATTTGTTAAACTATTATTTTTTGTGTCGAAGTAAACAGGGGAATAAACAGGAAAGAATATTTTTTCGTGGAATTTTTTCCTTTTTTTACATTAACGTACACTTTATGGCTGAAAATCAAACATCTCCTTTTGTTTTTCTGCTCTATTTCTTGTATTACACCTGTTCCATTTAGTTTTATGTCTTTCCAACTTAATCCCACAAAAGATACAAGGGGTCTTGTCCACTTTCTGAGTGGATTAACTAGACCAATCGGTAAACTCATTAATAACTATTACAAGCCCAAGTTTCTGACTTCATAATTATTTATAAGGTGTTAGCAGTTAATTCTTTAAGTCCATCCATTTAGAATTTATAATGAGTTGATTACCGTTTCCTTTGGTAAACTTGGTTATTAATCGGCTTTCAATTCTTGTTAGATTTTGGTATTTGTTATAATCTTTGATTAATTTAACGAGATTGAGTTAATTTTAATTTATTTGCATTTAGAATCTTGCGTCCATCTTTAAATTATGGTCTACAACTTCCTGTGTAACCTCGTTGTTCTTATAAAATACGCAACGGATTTCTATGCGGTTTTTATCATCATTTAGATAATTTATTCCGGAAGGTATATGTGTATAATACACTAGCTTTATAAATTATAGCCTATGTTACTCAGTGATAACATAGCAAACTACTGGTGAAAGAATTTTTAAAATCGGTTCAGTAATTTTTGAGTTTACTCTTTACAAACAAACATACAAGAAATCAAATTTTTTCAGTTTATTGTTCTGTACGTCTGAAACACCGAATTTTACACAACTGCAAGCTGTAATACAGTTTTAGATATTTTTGTAAAAACCGAATTTGAACCAGAAAAGTTCAAAAAAAAAAAAAAATTGTAAGCTTGCTAATGTTTGTAGTTCGGTTTTTCAAAGGTAAAGAACATGTAAAACAAAAAACCGAAACTAAACTGGTAAAATTCAAAACCGGTTAACTTAAGTGGTTGTAACAGCTCTATGATATGTCTCGCTGCAAACTTTAGGTATTTTCACACACCCAATTCCGATCTCTGCTGATAATGTAGCTTTCTATAGATGAAAGATTTTTTTAAATCGGTTAAGTTTTTTTGAGTTTATGCATTACAAACATACAAAAAATCAAATCTTTTCTCTTTTTAATATTAGTGTAGATTAATATTAAACTTACATATATTAAAGAAATTTCGTTTTTTTGTCAAGTTATAAAAACCATGCGAATCAGGGCCAGGCCACTAGTTGGAAAATAGTGATGATGAAAAGGAAGTGTTTTTAAGATAACTGTAGTAATTCCTATTATCGTCATCATCATTTCAGCCGAAAGATCCCACAGCTGGACATACGCCTCCCCCAAGCACCGCCACTTCAACCGGTTCTGTGCTTCCCGTATCCATCCCGAAACCTATTATAAGTTGTGTAATAACATCTTCAAATTTATTAATAAAAATTATTTCCTTTACAGAAATGCTTATAACAGTATTCATATTTAGTAACATCATAAATGCTAGATGTTTATAACGACATCAGTGCTATAAAGATTTGATATGATTTTGTAATCTGTACCTTGCAGTGGCTATAGTTCGTTGCGTGAACCAAGCTTCGTTTGAACTGCATCTGATTACTATCCCAGACCCACGTTTATAAATAAAACATTTTGGAACACCCAAGAATCTTGTAAATGACTTAATAGAATTAAGTGATAAGCTAATCTCGTAAAGTTATGTAAGAAAATTATCGTTTTTGTGTAGCTTAATGTTAAAGCTCTAGGTTATTAGCATATTTTTGATTAGGGATGCTGTTTCAATGAATATGGATGTACAATTTACTGCTTATCTGTTATTCAACTGTCTTATCAAAACAGTAGCTTTATAAACTACTACTTAGCTTCTGCCCACGACTTCGTCTGCGTGAAATTTCGTGATAATATAGCATTTTACAGGTGATTTTTAAAGGGTCCAATAGTTATTGATTTTATTAATTACAAACAAAAATACAAATCATTTCTCTTTATAATATTAATGTAGATTTTCTTTTTTCTGTGCGCTACTCGACTGAAACCAGCACGTCACTTTGTTAGTATGTAAACGTAGCATGGTAAAGCATCTGCGAGGGTCCGACTGACCGGTACAAATGGCCGATATTCGTCTTAGAATCCTCTCCTATAATATGGCAACGTATTTACATCAAATAATAATGGATTTAAAATTCTATTTTATTTTGCAGTTAAACGTTGGCAGCTCGAATGGTAATTAATTAAGGTCGCTATACATAGGTACTTTGTCAAGTAAATATTGATACAGAACTTTCTTATAAACTGTTAAAAAAACTTCATTTTTATCCGTCTTCCAAAAAGGAGGAGGTCATTCAAACAAAAAAAAGAATTTTCAAAATCGGTCCACTATGACAGACAAATCGGCGGACATCATAAAAAAAATTTATACATATTTTTTTTTATGATGTCCGCCGATATAAAATATATACATATTTTTTTTCTGCTCTCGAGGTGGTCCCATATAATTTTTATTATCCTTGCTTGAATAGTTTTTGAGTTAGCTTCAATAATACGTATATTTTCCTACTTAGTAACCATCATCCACAGATGATGGTTCCTGTCACTGATATTTACATAGCAGTTAGTGGTATTCGAATTTGTGTGAGATAGGTACCACAACTAAAAAGTGAAAAATAAAAAACTATTTACAAAAAAACAACCGACTTCCAAAAAAAACACTACAAAGTGAAAAATTACTTCAATTTCGGAAGTCGGTGGCAAAAAACGAAAATTCTAAGACTTCCGAAATTAAAGTAATTTTTCACTTTCTGGTGTTTCTTTTTTAAGCTGTAGCCGTTACACCGCCACATACGAACTACGCATCAAAGACATGACGTCACACAAATCCTGCATCGCGCAGTTAGAGTTTACCGAGCGATCGACATACATACAAGATTTCAACTTCAAACTGATGGGCAGTTGCCCGCCAGACACAACACCCGTCTGGTTGGAGGATCCTCCCTTTTCTATGGTGGATGAGTGAACTTTACACCTCTGTTCCTCATGCTCCTAAATTGGTGACCCCGAGTATGAACGTCAGCGCAGCCTTCGAGCAATTACTTCGGAGTGATGTCATCATCATCATCACTCCCGCAAGTTTTCGTGAGGCGACTCACACAGCCGGCCAGCACCCACGGCTTCAACGGGCATCTTGACCACCAGCATGCAGCGAACGCGCATTCCTGGTCATCACCCTCAGCCTCATCACCCCGACTCACTGGGGAATCAACGCAATCAGCCTCATCACCCCGACTCACTGGGGAATCAACGCAATCAACCTCAATCACCCCGACTCACTGGGGAATCACCCTCAATCACCCCGACTCACTGGGGAATCAACGCAATCACCACCATCACCACAGACAGTTCCGACTCACCGCGAACTACTCGTATGTGGCACCCGGTTCCGACTTACTGGAACCACAGCTGGCACCGTGAAGCATCGCAAGATTCAGCCAACTATCGACCTCCGGTCTCCGGAGGGGAGTGATGTAGCGGTTACACCGCCACATACGAACTACGCATCAAAGACATGACGTCACACAAATCCTGCATCGCGCAGTTAGAGTTTACCGAGCGATCGACATACATACAAGATTTCAACTTCAAACTGATGGGCAGTTGCCCGCCAGACACAACACCCGTCTAGTTGGAGGATCCTCCATTTTCTATGGTGGATGAGTGAACTTTACACCTCTGTTCCTCATGCTCCTAAAAAGCTATTGCATAGCTTTTATCGCGGGCTTTGAGCGCGGCGACCGAATCAAGAAGTAACGTAACGAAAATAAAACCTAACACCCCCCACTCCGCCTACCATGTAATGACGGTTCCCATGACAACATCATGTTGTCATGGAGGTTACAAATGCTATGCAATAGCTTTACCGCGGCAGTCCCCGAGTGCCACGCGTTTTTTTTTTGGAAGTCGGTTGTTTTTTGCTCTACAAAATAATTATGCAATGACAAAAACTTTCATATTCGGGGTCTAAAAGATAGTTGTAGGCACGAGACAGCACCTAATTTCGAGTGACTCACACAGAAAATTAATTAAGTACTAATATTAAATACAAAACCATGGACAAAAAACTTACCTACTACAAAAAACCTATCCGATCTGAAGGCAGGTCATAGATACTGCAATAACATTACCTAAAAGTAATAAATAAAAAAGTTACTTGTTGCTATTTAAAAATCATATTGTGAGTACCTTTAGGATTCTGGTGAGGCTCCCTCGATTCTGCAGCGCGTCGGGCATGTTTGCTGACGCAAGAGTCGATGACTTTTACGCCATTATGCGTAAGAAAACAGCTTCTCTGATGCGCCGGATTCGGGGGAGCGCCAACAGAATCCTAAGGATGGTCTCTGAGAGGCCAGAGTCTGCATTGCTGGGTAGGCTCATTCAGCTTCACGTGACGAGATAATGTTTTTTTTTTTTTTTGACATGAGTGATTAATTAATGAATGACATGATTATTATTTTGTCATGATTTTTGACATGAGTGAATTATTTGTATTTGGATTTTTTATGTATTTTAAATTTAATTATCAATGATCACTAACATAGTTTTAAGACCTTTGTAACTAAAGTCCCCGTCACGAGAAGCTATAATTTTTGTAAATAAAGAACTTCTACCAAGTTACGTAGCGACAATTTAATCAACAACAAATAATCCCAAATTCAATGAAGTCAAAGTAACGTACGTGTTATACGAAACTAATGAGCAATTTCACTTGATCGGGTTATATTTTAGCGATATAAAGCGCTGTCGTCTAAGGTTTTGTGGTACTGGAACGCATCTGATTCATGGAACGTAAACATTTGGGCCACGATTTTGAAGTAAGTTCACGCTGACGTTGTCTCTGCTGTCTTTCGAGTTTCGAATGCGTCTGTTTGTTTGTGGTATTTTCGCGGATTAGGTTATATTGTTTGTTTGTAATTAGATGTGTGTTAATATAATTATATCACTGTAAAAAAAATTGTACAAATATGTTTTTATTTTATTTTACCCAAAGATTGCAAACCCCTGAATGTGTGTTTACAAAATTTATAGCTTCTCGTGACGGGGACTTTAACAATTTATTGACATATCAATTAGTCTGAATTAAATGAATTTAATTTTAATTTAAAATTACTCCAAATTCAATAGTAATGACTTGTAGACACCCGCTAAACGACAGCCGCCCGCGCCCCATGTAATGAACCCGGGAAAATTCCCCATTGAAAAAATTAGACGATATTTTTTTTATTGAAAATTACCACAAATATAGACTCTCAGTACGATACTTAACAACACCCTCACGGATCGGACAGTTTTTTTAATTTACATATTGTATAAAACTTGTAAACACTAGGTAAGGTACAGATACCTAATAAGGCACTTAAATGAACTACACCACGGTAATAAATACACTCTATCTCAAAAATAATAGCTCATTCGTAATCTTAATAACAAATCTACGATACAAATTTTCTCACTGGCCTATTACAAATAATATTGAGATTCAATTAAAACCTATTTCTCTAGTATTAATTGGAGTCTTCTAGCTACCAAGAGTATAAATGCTGGATCAGCTGGAAATGTCATATTTTGGAAACAAGACCTAAGAACCCACCGAGTTCCAGCGCAAGGTTCCAAATCATTTCTACGAAGGATATATTATTTTGGTAGGTTCTTGGAATGTTAGGAGAAGTCTCTTCTAGTTGGATAAAGTCCATGATAAAAGATTAATACTGTTCATAATATCGCACGGGTAGATAACCGCGTAGATACCACAGGGGTGTGTCCAGCGGGCGGAGCCGGGGCTAACGTAGAACGTAGAACACAGAGACAAGAAATAAACAATATCCATTTGTGTTTCTGATATTGAAAACGGGATTAAATTAAATTCAAAACAATAACGTTTCATGTAAATAGTTATTTCACTATCTTTATTGTTTAAATGCATCTCAAAGGCGAAGTTAAATGCCGTTAAAATTTAAAGTTTTCCCAGAATTTACTGCTTCGTGACTCACACAAAAGTGATCGCGGCAATCTATCTGAGGTGTCAACTGTAATATTTATTGAACTTGGTTAAGCATTCGCAGAGTTAGACATTTTTAGGTGCAGACGTGACCCAATTCTCGTCAGAATAAAGGTGCGCCTTCATCGTACGTGTAACCGCAAGCCCAAACACAATTCACCTCTGCAATACGCAAAGGTCTCAAGGAATAAGCAGAGAAGGAAAGAAGCGCAACGTCGTCACGATCCTACAACCACTCAATTTCTAAAACAAAGCCAGGCTATACATTATTGTATTAGCCGCTACCGTTACCTGCAACTAGAGATCCTGTCCTGCCCTTACTACCGATCGGCTTTGTTTACTGAATTGTAGTTTAACTATCGACACGGTACTGGAATTTAGCTTTGTTCTAATTAGTTGTGCAAAGTTACACCAACTAGTTTGCTTGGAGAGTAATACAGATTCTGGCAGGTGAGAACAATATTTGTATATTTATACCTACATATATATATATTTGTAATCACGTTCTCGAAAACGGCTCTAACGATTTCGATGTAAGTTGCAAAATAGGGTTTAGGTTTACAGGGGCGAAAAATCGATCTAGCTAGGTCTTATATCTGGGAAAATTCGTTTTCTCCATATTTTCACCCGAGCAGAGCTCGGTCGCCCAAAGTTTAGAACAAGATGGCTACCTTAGAATAATGACATGGTAGCATGGAATTAGTAAGTACCTACTGGTAGCATGGAATTAATATGTACTATCCATGAAATTAGTATGAACTACTATTAAATGAACATCCTATACGATAGTTAATTGATTCAGGCGTGACCTTGCGGAAATCCATTATAAAATACAATAGACGTGAATATATTTAGTAACCTGTTCCGCTTAGCTATTTCTAAAGAGCCATAAAAAACTCCTGAAATAAATCGACACGTGTTTCACCTCTCAACGAGGCACATACGATTCTATTAAATGAGCATTCTCTATTTTCACCCGAGCAGAGCTCGGTCGACCAGGTACTTAAACAATAATTTGAGCAAAAAAAACTTAGTAGAGCTGTGAAATAGCACTAAGCAGAATTTGATGAGCTTGACGCAATGCAACGCAATGGCAATGGTAGAGCAGGAAAATGTACAAGAGACTAGGTGACCTTTGTCTTCCAACGACCTATGGATAAGATGACACCTGTTGAAGAAAACCCGTTTAATATCATACAGAATTTAGTACGAGTATTCAATTATTCTTTCCAAAACGTCAAGTCAGACGGCAAAAAGACCATTAAATTAACATGATTGATTAACTTTTTACGGCATCAAACACCGCTGCAACATAGACAACGCTGCCACAATCCACAAAAACAAACAGACAAGCGTAAAATCGAACCAAATGTCATTCACCCATAGAGTACAGACCAAAACATTCCCTTCGATCATAATCATACGTCGCGATCACTCATAGTAGGGGCCTCTAAACCTTGTGTTGGAAACCCAGCTCTTATAAAGACATGTTCGATTTAAAATTCACTCCCGGTACAGCAAAAAATAGGTCTCGGATGCGCGAGAGCACATTATGCAGGCGTGCCGCACGATCCGTGCAACTGAATGTTGCACAGGGAATGTAAGACTGCGGAGACAACGATGCTACAAGCTTTTGCTATATAGGTACAGTCAGCCTCAAAATGATTTCTGTATACATCGACAAGAATTCGTTCGATTGTGTTTCATATCAATGGGCAGCTACAATTAAGTTTTGTGACTACACATTGATGCAATAACAAGGAAAAAATTTAGTAGAATATTAAATGAATTCTGGTCGATAAATACATTTTTTTGAAGTTGACTGTACTACAATGGGGTGTGTTGAAAACAGAATCACATGTTCTCGGAACTTTTTTTACAAGCAAGTTGAAGTAAGACATTATATTGTAACATTGTAACTGCAGGTTCTCAGTAAGGGATCCCTTGGAGGAATAAGAAGAAATACTAAATGCGTGTTGCACTTTCATAACAGCTGATATAAAGAATGAAACATGGAACAGATTTATTTTTGTTTTAAATATGTTATTTAAATAGTTAAGTACCTGGGCGACCGAGCTCTGCTCAGGTGAAAATAGAGAATGCTCATTTAATAGTATACGAAACTTCATACTAATTCCATGTATAGTACATACAAATTCCATGCTGCCGTGATAGTACATACTAATTCCATGTATAGTACATACAAATTCCATGCTGCCGTGATAGTACATACTAATTCCATGCTGCCATGATAGTAGGTAATTACTAAATCCATGCTGCCATGATAGTAAGTACTTACTAAATCCATACTGCCATGTTATTAGTTAGCCATCTTTTTCTAAACTTTGGGCGAACGAGCTCTGCTCGGGTGAAAATACGGAGAAAACGGATTTTCTCAGACATGAGACCTAGCTAGATCGATTTTTCGTCCAAAGTAAGTAGTAATATAGGGGCCGGAAAAAAGATATTGGAGGATACAGAATTTAACAACAACAAATTCGGTACATACCGGTCAATCATCACGCAGCCGCTTGCTTCAATCTGAAACAGAACAAACACCTTTATCAGCAAATTTTTGATCCAAACGACCACACAATAATGCCCGGGTTACACGAGATCAGATTTTTAAGCTAGGAGAGCAAGCAAATAATATCCTAGCTAACTATCTTGGCTTGATACCAGGCTAGCGGTTTACACAATGCTAATAAATTTTAAGCCAATATCATTGTGGTGACTTAGAGTGAAATGATCCGATTGGGTACCTACTATATTCGCCAGCCACACGAGGCTAGTACACAAGCCAGGATTGTAAAATCGGTGGTGGGGGGGACGCTACTGACTCAAAAGTAGAAACCCATCCTATTACTATCTTTCTCACTAGCTTACTAGCCAAAAAATGAGGATAGTTCTGTATACACGAGGCTAGAGAAACTAGTTTGCTAGCTTACTAGCAATATCTTGCTATCCTAGTTTCAAAAACTAGCCTCGTATATAACCCGGACATAATTGCATGCAAGCGATGATATAAAACTTAAATGTCTACACGAACATGATCGAGGAAGCAATCTCCAAACTAATCTCTATGCAAATACTGTACAACAATAACACGACTTCATTAAAATCTGATCGGCGAAGACTAATTCTTATACGAGATTGGAAACGCATCCAAGGAATTTCGTTCCATAAACCAGGCTCTAACAAATTCTAATGACAAATTATAAAGGCAATTTACATCCATTTTAGATTAAACAGCTCTAAATTACTATCGTAAAGATGGCTGTAAAGACTATGAAAACAGAGAGGCACGATGCATCCCTGACATAAAACTGACGATATTTGTTACCATAATAAACTATTTTATAAGTCAACAGCACTCAAGAAACTAGGCAACGTTTAAGAGGAAGCATTTCATGAGATCATCTCCTTATTTACGTGTTTGTTGAGACTTCGATTTATCACCGACTTAAAAAAGTTAATTTTATAAGACGGTATATTACATTCAAGAAAGCCAAATCGAAAATCAATTTTGTCAAACAAGATTACGCATTTAAATATAATCTTGTAACGTAATCCGCCTTAAAGCAAATTAGATGACAATATTTTACTTGTCACGTAGTGCACACCAACAACTTCAATAGAAGTATGTCATTTTAGCGGTTTAATTGCATGGAAAAAACGACATTCCAGCAGCTTATGGCAAAGCAATCGAGTCATAAATAATGGTTGTGTAATAGAGCAATAAACTATGAGTATTATGCATGATAGTATATGCGCGCGCGCAGGTTGCGGATGCAATTTAATCAATCGTTAGCAATGCCCTGCAAATAAACAAGAATATTATTGATGATGGAAATAAATATGTATGTCAGACGTATTGATATCTTTAGACCTAATTTGTTTAAGAATGAATATAACTGACAACTTGACATCATATCATAAATTCCCGTTGCTATTAACAAACTTGGTGTAATTGTGAAATTCAATGCATGCAAATCAACGCATGGACTTATAAATCAAAGCCTGGCGAAACTACCAACGAAATTGAAGCCAGTAGCTAACCAAATACACCGTTACTTTATTGAAGTGCCCGAGGGCTAGGATAATATTCATTTCCTATTTATTTATTTTATTCAGCTGCTTGGCTACCGCGCGCCACGGTCTCACGACTCAATCTAATAAATAGTACTGGTATTACTGGAAAAGATATTCAGTAATAAGATATCCAGTAGCGCAATATACGCCTATGGTGCTAGTGAACGATAATAGGAAATTATTGACCTGGCAACGCGTATAAAGAAGGGGAAATGCGAACTTCAGTGCGAGGTAGAGCGCTAAAAACTTTGTGGCTACAATAAATAGGAATTACAGAAACTGCAGAGAGCATGAAGACTTAATTTAAAGGCTTGAGGCTGACTTAGTGGGGGAGTCAACGCGGAGGATCTATTTGTGTAACAAATTCCACTTAAATCAGTGTAGAACACGACTAGAAAGTGTTCCAATGTAACGACAGGCTGTCACGCCACCTCACCGAGACAATGTGGCCAGTGCAACACAATCGAGTATTAATTTAGGAGAAGCCAGCGGCACGGTCACGCAGAGAGTACCGTTCATACCTGCGGCTATACTCTGGACAATTTCAGAAACGGCTGAATTATCTCTCCTATGTGGAACAGTAGTAATGTCTGTCAGTAGGACAAATATATTTAAATGTTAACACATCAATTTTGACGGAATAATTAGATGTTAGTGAAGATCCGAATGAAAAAGGCTTTCAACTCCCAATTAGAATGTGATTAGATTAAAATTACAGAGCTTCAGATTTAAGTGGTGCTATAATATACTCCTATAACGTTAACAGGACCAGTTAGCTTTCTTAGAACTACGGAAAGCTCAGCTCACGATGTCGAAGTATCACTTTTGCGCAAAATTTAAATTGCAACGTCTACAAATTTGCATTTGCTTCTAACGACATACATCGACGCCTCTCACCTAGCCTTAGGCTTATAAACAAAATTAACATCTACCTTGAGCACCTTTCAAAATGGTAGACTGACAAAGGCTTCGAGTAAAATTTTGTTGAATAAATGCGTTGAGACGAATCGCATAATGTGAACACACGTAGCATTGTCTTAGCACATTATTACTGGATCATAAACGCGTCGCGTTCCCGCCTGCTTTATGGTCAGAGCGGGACTCACGATGGCAATTTCATAGGACATTTACCGGTGAAAGCCCGGGACGATTTGTAGAGCTCAGGGCGATAACTAAGTGGCCGACTGCCAGTAAAAACGGTGATGTGTCGCTAAAACAATTTGCAGTAACGCGAACTTTGTACTGAACAACTAGGTGAAGAGAAAAATGCTGACAGTAGTAAAAGAGTACATCTTTTGCCAATAAATTCTCCAGCAGTTACAAATCTTATTCCACAAGTGAATGAATAAACTGAATGGTAAGAGTAAATAAAATAAATAATAATTCATGAACACACAATCATATATCTTAACCCAATTAAGAATATAACATTTATCAAATACATGCATGTTTTAATAATCAGATGAGTTCGCCGCCTTTCGAGTGTGTTATTAGAAATCCCTACAATTATTTTGTGCTTAGCGCCGACTGTAATCAATCAAGTTTTGAATATTAATATGCTCATTGGTTTTATTACAAGAAATCTAAATGGCTACGACAACCAATTTCGGAGGTCGATTTAGGGACATATTTACATTGTTTCCTTTCCAAGCAATGTTATTCAAAGTTAAAAGGAAGGATATCGAATCGATTTACATAATTAACATTAACATTAGAATTCTTAAAACTAACTTTGTATGTAAATGAGAGTGTCATTTAAATGCAGCTGGCTCCGTGTTTTTGTTGATTTCTGACACAATACCTATGTTAAACTCGCTTTTAAATAAAATCTGTTTAAAACAAAGTGATACTTAATACTACAACAAAATGTGCATATAAAATATCCTTGGGCTGTAAGGAACACCGTGCATTAATAAAAACAAACATGCATTGTATCGGGAGGATCTAAACAATCCCACAATACAAACTGAGGAGGCCGAATTACAGCACAAATTCGCTGCAAGCAAGTTTATGTGAGCGCATCCAGCGTACTATAATTACGGCCTATCAATGCGGTACTGGTTTATTGAAAGCCTGGTTGAGGGGCGGGGGATATTAAGATGATGGCCGGCTTGTAATTTGATGGATTAAGGAACACACCCGCAGGCCTAACAACGTGTAATGACGGTCGCCTAAAAACGTCTTGATCGTACATGCAGGTTCACTATTGGTACTGAGGAATGTGGAATCCGAGGAATTCGTGTTTATGCTTCTTGTGAAGATACGGTACTCTTCAATTTAGATTTGCTAATAATGGAAACCATAGAATCTTAGAATATTACAACCATTTCACTATGTAGCATTAAAGTGTTCAAGCTATCAATCGTCTGGTCCTCATATTCCTTCTGTAATTCTATTCTATTTCTAAAATTACTTGCGGTATTGTTGGCTTGTGCGTTTACTATATCTCAGGATTTGAATATAGAAGTAAACTTTATGTGCTCTAAGCTTTACTAGGTCTAGATTTCCAACGATCTCACTAAACGTTAAAATCAGATTGGCATAAATTGTGCAATAACAGTAAAACTAAGGGTGCGCATATAAATGGTCAAGTTTTATTATTATTCAAATGAGAATTCACTAGCGGTGTTAATTAAATGTAGCAGTAAATATTTTACTGCTGCAATCTGAGACGTTCGATAGTAATCATCAAAATTATTTATGTTATTGGTTGACAGGACAATCAGATATTAGAAGAATAAAAAATATAGGTAATCTATAAAATGTCGACGTAAGAGAGGATGATGATGAACATCAACAATAGAACGAAGAGAAAGAAGTTGATGAAACTAAACTAGTAGATAATAGCCGAATAGTACATGTGATTGGAAGATTAATGAATGAAACTAGTCATGATATTGGAAACATCTGTACAAGATTCGCGAGAAACAAGGAAGAAATGCTGAATAGGGAGGTAACTTACCTTCCTGCAAGAGGTTAACAAAGGCCCTGACTGGTAATAATTACAAGACCTCAAGAATTCCAAGTTATAAAAACGATTTCACATTGAAACTACAGTGAGACCTGCAACAACAGAATGACAATAAAATTCAAAGAGCCCACCTCTAAACTTCAGAGGCGTGACATAAATGTCACAGATGTCAACAAAACGAACCATAATGAAGACTTGCCCCCAATATCACTGCACTTGACGCATTGCAAAATGCTAACAAAAGTAACAATGTTCCCGCAATAGGTCTGAGTTTAGTTGACAGTCAGACATGATGTGGCTCGTAGAGGCGGGTCGGTTCAGCCCACGTCTCCCCGGACAAGTGGAAGTGGCCGTGAGAAATGTACGGATAATTGTTTTGAAATTATATCCCATCAAATTGTGGATAAAATGTGGCTATTGTTCCAGAGAGAGAGAGTACTTGAGAAAGATTTGTGTTTGGTTCTTTCTTTTGTAGGAAGACTGGAGAAACATTATTGTTAAATCTAAAAGGTTTTCCTTTACATAAGTCTTAAACATGAACACGGTTAAACACAATCAGAATTCTAATCCGTGCAAAAATACATCTGTAAATCTGAAATTCCTGTACAGAATCCCAAGTACCGCCGTGTCCTCGCAGCATAACATTAAAATCCAAGCGTCTAGCCAACATCGGTCGATAAATCACCAATGACGTTGTGTAGCGATTAAAATCCGTGTCGTCTGCGCAGAACGTTTAAACAGGCGCGCGACTCGTGAGAACACGCCGTATAAAACGGTAAGCAAACATTCTTCGGACACTATGAAAATTTCAATGGTTTTATAGTAGCGAAATTGAAATGACATTTGATTTAGACATCTGTGCAATAGTTTATAGATGCATGTTCAGAATGAGGTTATGGATCGTCGTTGCAAGTGCAGAAAAGCAAAACGAAAATAATTTCTTGAACACTTAAAAAAGCTCTTATCGCCTTATTTATTGCTGCAACTATTTCTATGTTTTCATGCATATTTAAAACCCTTTCGCGAACATTGTTTATTATCGGTAATAGTATCTAATCTTGGGTTGGAATCATCCCAGCCCAGTTCACTTTCCCCGGTGCATTCCGACGCGCGCCTCAATTGATTTTCCACTGGTAATGCTTTGCTTATAAACTGCGCCAGAGACGGGACATGGCTTGTCGACATCCGTTTGAGATCTTAATGGAGAGAGGCCGTGGAGCTACTGCTCACGACTATCGAGAATTCGATTCTAATGTCAACACACTCTGTTTGTTAAAAGTTCAACAACTTTCAACTACCTACAAATCTAGTGAGACTGTGAATACTAATGAGTTAAAACGAAACATAGCTAAAGAAAGTCAATCTATTTTAAATAACCAGCCTATAAAATGTTGAGGTAATTCTAACAACACACGTCAGACGCCTGAATATAATATCAACACAATAGCCGTCTAATACAACTAATACGATATAAACGAATATGAACTACACACTGCTCACCAATCAAATTAAATTACCTATTTGAAGCCCAGGAAAATTACTTACGTCGAAATAACTTACAAGATAGATTTCCTTGAGTTATTGATCATATATCAATTGAATATTATTGGCTGGAGGACATAAATGTCAACTAAGAGAAAACGGCAATCGGTAAACAAATTGTAAGTACTCGATGGCACAGTAACCTATCATAGCGCTATTGGGATCACAGTAATATCTGCAATATTATACTGTTTTCCTGGTCAATTGCCTTGCCTAGCACTAAATATCTAAATATCTGCCAACGATTCCATGTGAAATGGAAATTTTCCTTGTTTAGACGGAGCAACAGCGGTGACCTTCTCAGTCACTATGGACACGAGACTACGCTTTTGTAGTATGGTTTTATCATTGATTGACAAGAGATCAACATAACAGTTTCATTGGTTTTTCCGAAAATAGTTTCACTAGAGACTCTATTTCAGGAAACAACTGCATTTTCGGGAATGTCTAATTTGGTAGCATCTACAACCATGTTTCCAAAATTAGGGAAAGAGAATGAATGTCAATAAATGTCTACATCTAATCCAAATCGCAGAAGGCAACAATTCAACTGCCTCTTACAAGAGAACCATTAAAATAGGTTCCTAAGCTTTCATCTACCGAAAACCATTTAAGTAACGTTTACCGGTTGTCTCATTATTCGGAGCCATTGTGCCTTCCAGGTTTAGCCCAGACGGGTTAGCCGCTAAGGATAGAAGATGGGCCGTACCGATACCTTAATTGACGAGAGCTTGAGTTCCCGAAACCTTAGAGCTCTGCATAATAATGGTGCATAATCCCTTATCGAGGGCCGAACGTTAAGGGGAATGTTTTAATTTTAGGACGGAAATACTTGAGACCTTTATGAAAGTTTTAAAATGCCTGAAACTGAAACGATACAGGTTTTTCAGCAAAACTGTTATATTGTAACCGTTTCAATCTTAATCCAGTTATTAGACAAAGGATCATTGATCAATTATTATCGCATGGCTTTTTCTGGCAATTACTAGAAATGGCATCGTAGTTTCCACTTCAGCACTTCCAAGATCTGCTCAGGGGACCAAGGCCAGTCTTAGGAATCCTTAAGTCAAAGAATATTCTGAATTTCTTAGATCATTCTATAACATAGAGACATAAAAGAGTATCATGACTGCTACATTATGAAGAAATGCAGGACTCAAAACCTGCTCTATTATTGCCAAGCTATCATCAACCAATTTTGCGACAAAGTATTTTGCAAAACATGAAAGTACCAATCTTAGGAATGCTTAATTCAAAGAAAATATCTCCTGGATCATTCAATAAACACAGAGATATAAAAGACTATCATGATTGCTACATTATGTTTAGATGGTAGACTATTCATTTTATCTATTTTGTTATGGTATCGAGCAGACTTTATAGACTCAAAACCTACTTGCTCTATTATTGCAAAGCGATCAACCAACTCTGCGACAAAGTATTTACCAAAACATGAATACTTTCATGTTTTCATATTTAATCACATGAAATCCTCATTCTAAAACCAATACACCATCGCAGACTATGCCTTAACCATCTAAGAACCGCAGTTAATAGCGGTGGGCACACAATACGTTAATTAAATCGTCGTCTAGTGGTGAGGCAAGTCGCGGGCGTGCATCTAGCTAACGGGCACACACGACTGAAGGGTGAACTACACCTTCATAATGTTGATTCGCCTCTTTGTAACGTTTTAGGTACTTTCTCACGGCTTTTTGTTTTCTTTCTAAGGTAAGCCGAGGTTTCGCTATATCTTTTTTCATTTTAGTCTTAGAGACTCATAAATTCTGTAGGAACTGGACGTATTCCGAAACCTAGGAACGTCTAGAGATTCTTCGAGACTTTTAGTATAGAATGGGAACTATACAGGGCTATTGGTTATACGTCGGCAATCCGTTAAGGGGATGTAGGAGAGGTCATTTGCAACCAAATTACCCCTGATGACCCCTATGCCAATGTCAATTATTTTCGAGTAATTTGACATTTTATATTTTAAAATGTATGAAACTAAAATATAAAATGTCAAATTATGCGAAAATTGTTGACATTAAACGACGTCATTTGGTTGTAAATGACGCCTCCTACATGCCTTTAATGTATTACCGACGAATAACCATTAACCCTGTATATCAGGGTTATTGGGTACATTTTATATTTTACTGCATACATAAAAAAAGTCAAATTACTCGAAAATGGTTGACATTAGCATAGGGGTCATCAGGGGTAATTTGGTTGCAAATGACCTCTCCTACATCCCCTTAACGAATTGCCGACGTATAACCAATAACCCTGTATACGTATTCGTCGACCTAGCCATCACCATCGCTCATCCAGCCCTTTTCATCAGGAAACCGCTTAGTGAGGTCTATATAAAAAACCCTTATTTACTCCGTAGCTGCGGAAACTTTTTCACCGTTTTCTCTTTCAGGATGCGTCCTATTAACATGTTTTTAATTTCCTAATAACTACCCATAACTTGCAATCCTAAAGACATTTACCAATCTGCCTAATTAACCAACACCTTAAACGTATTACCATTAGTTAATTACTCCATACCTCCTTCGTTAACATTTCTCTTACACCGTTAACTGACACTTCCTAATTAGCGGTAGCTCGTATTATCTATCAATCAAGTACAAAGGTAAACAAACGAGGTAGGTAAGCGCCGGATCCGAATAGGGCACGAGACTGCTACCGGCCCAGGCAGCCGAGATTACCTTAGCTTTATCTACTAGCCCTTAATTGGAAACTTTTAATGTCAAACTGCTGCGTTGTACCCTTAACGGTGCTTTAGTGGCAGCGTATAAGGAGTCACTTAGAAATTGTACATGAAATCATTACACTGTTCGGATGCGTAGATGGAGATATTTGGTCAAATGTTATGTGGTGTGTGGTCTAGGTTTATGCCAATTTGCTATATAAAGATTTTTTAATTTCAAGAGGCAGGCACCTTTAGTTTTACTTTTTTTGTGGAAATTGAGTCGGAGTCGCGATCTCGCCTTTTCTGAGAAAGCGATTTGAGTAGATATACCTACTTATTACATATTGACCACATTTTCATAAGGTAGCTTAAAATGGTATAAATTAATTACTGTCGCGGCCTGCAACTGGGGCATTGACGGACAATCGTGTAAATGTAGGCCGAGGCGCAGAGCAGGCACACACACGTGAGTCCATCAATGCCTGGTTGCAGCCAAGACTCGTATAGTACTTTTCTCAAATAATGCGAGGCAATTCCAACTAAGTAAATTTATTATAAATTCCAGAATCAATGAAGAACAACGATAAATTTTCACGCGCCAATATGGCCATTTGTTTCTTACAAACCAAATCGAAATTTAAATAAAGTCTTTGATAAGTTACCTCCTTGGTTGCCATGTGTTGTAAGTAAAAAATTCGTTCCATTTTTAAATAACATGACAGATATGGATTTTCATACAAACATTGCCGGCCGGGCGCTCGCAAGTATTCAATTTCGATTTATCTCGAAGAAGATTGTCAAAATAACGCTCGAATTTCCAAGCATGTTTGAGAATTAATCTATATGACATTGCATTAATTTAATATCTTAAAGTATTTTATGACTGTTTTTTATCTATTTGTTGATTGTATTTTAAGATTGTACCTATACATTTTGCATGCCTTAGAATCACTTGAAACATGTAAATTTTTATAACACCATTGTAACAGTGTTTTTCTGCAAAAATAAATGATTTGATTTGATTTGAAATAATAATTATTTATTTATCTCTACAAGCTTGATTTATTCCTTCTTCAGAAGAACTATCTATGATCATAACATGAGATTTTGCAACAAAATGAATTTTGGAAATAGAAGGTTTAGTAGAAGACAAAACATGATCTGAAGAAGCATTTTAAAAATTGCATTTCTTGAACGTAGAACGTCATTTAGTTCTGACATTTGCATGTCCTTAACACCTAAAGTGTTTGCTCTCTATAATCTTATGCACATTCCTGTAATTGCATCGTGCATTAAGACAATAAGCAATCTCCATTGCCTTCTAAACTTTGACAGTTCAAGACGATTGTTCTTTATAATTGCATACTTTATTACACCAAACAGTAATTGCATTCTAATGTACAGTCAGTAAAATAAGTAGAATTTTTAGGCTTTCATATATTTACACAATGTGGCCCATCAGCATGTGCCCGCCCGCATTTTTCTGAATGTTCATGAAAAATTATCGAAAAATAACTTTAAAAGGGGGGGTCAATCTTGACTTTTTTGTTTTTCATTATTCAAATTTTTTTTTTTTCAAAATCCCTTACGGTTTTATGAACATTAAACACTTGTGTTTTTAAAAAACATGTTTTTTAGAAAAAAATGTTTTCACCTCCGTTTTTTTTTGCATAGTTGATAAATTTTAATAAAAATGTTAGTTAATCCGATAAAATAACTCATAAGCTTTTTGAAATAATAAACAGAATCCAAATCGAGCCAATAACATCGGATATATGGCAAACGCTACTCAAAACATAAAAAAATTAATAATATGAAAAATATTAACGATAGACCCCCTTTTTAACCGACTTCCAAAAAGGAGGAGGTTATATGTTCGTCGCGTATGTTTGTTTTATTTTTATTTTTTTTATGTATGTCCACCGATTTCTCCGTCAATTGTGGACCGATTTTGAAAATTCTTTTTTTGTTTGAAAGGGTGTGCTCTGGAATTGGTCCCATATAAATTTTATTAACTTAGCTTGGATAGTTTTTGAGTTAGCTACAAAAAACGTATTTTTTTCCCACTTAATATGTAGATGATATGATAAGTTTCTGTCACTGGTAGCAGGTAGTGGTATTTGAATGTGTGTGGGGTAGGTACTAAAAACTAAAAAGTGACAAATAAAAACTTTTTACAAAAAAAAACAACCGACCTCCAAAAAAAAAACACTACAAAGTGAAAAATAACTTCAAAAAACGAAAATACAAAACTCAAGACACCGACTTCCGAGATTAAAGTTATTTTTCACTTTGTAGTGTTTTTTTTTTGGAGGTCGGTTGTTTTTTTTTTGTAAAAAGTTTTTTAAAGTTATTTTTCGATCATTTTTCATGAATATTCAGAAAAATTCGGGCGGGCACATGCCGATGGGCGACATTGTATATGTGGTGAGTAGGTACCTAAATTATAGTGCTCGCATTACAGCCGAAACTGAACTGGCGGTAGGTACTGGCGCCAGAGACAAATTTTCCTAACAGAAAATGTTACATATGAGACGTGTAACATTTTTACACTGTTAGGTTTTCCTGTCAGATTTCAAACTAGGTGCAAAACTATGAGTAAAGCATTGGCAACCAGTAGCAACGGCCGCAACTTATACAAGTTGTAGGTCGTAAGTTCGAACCCTGACAGGCGCTTTACTTTGTGTAAATTATTTCATCACCACTGCTCTAAAAACGGTGAACGAAATCATCGTGAGGAAACCGGCATATCTTAGAACCAAAAATTCGAAGACATGTGACATTTACCAACCCGCACTGGGCCCGCGTGGTGGATTACAGCCCGCTTCCCTCTCACAGAGAGGAGGCCTGTGTCCCAGCAGTGGGAACATTATAGGCTGGTTATGCTTTTATGTGCCTACTACAATGTATCAGATTTGTCAACTTTGTAACTAAGCAAATAGACCCATATTAAAAACCGGGTAAGTGCGAGTCGGACTCGCACACGAAGTGTTTCATACCGTATTAAGATCGAACAAAGAACGCCGTAAAAAATACGTTTCTTGTATGGGGATGGGGACCCCCTTTAATTCTTCACTTTATTTTATTTTTATTATTTGTTGTTATAGTGGCAATAGAAACACACAATCGGTGAAAATATCAATTGGCTACCTATTACAGTTCATGAGATTACAGCCAGCTGACAGACAGACGGACAGCAAAAGCTTCGGGTACAGAACCCTAAAAATAGTCGTATCGAATGAGGTTAAAAACTGAAAGCTCATAATAGGTGGCAGCACAGTAGGAAATCTTTAACCGCCATTGTTGTGTTTATGTTTACTTTTGTGTCGATCACAAAATATACGAAAACTAGATAAATATGTATGAGACTTGGAGTGTAGCACTATTAAAAGACGAGCTAAGGACAGGGTAGCGTCTACCACTGGTAAAAAAGCTTATTGGAAAAGTCAATAAATTATGTACGTTTTAATTTAAAGGTTATTTTGTGTTTGTTGATTTTTTAGTTCGGTTTTTGTTAAAAGACTGGAGGTGTACGATAGAAATAACCTAATCAGTCTTCCTGACTGAAAAACTTCAGAGATAGCACTTCTAGCGCTGATCTAATAAGATAATATAAACACACATACTTTACGTAATATCACATCATAAGTGCTTGTATGTAATGAAAACAGACTTAGTTCTCTTGGGAGCATCACCTTTATACCAAGTCTTCAGGTTTAAATAGGATAGCATATCGTCTCGACGAAATATCGGGTTCCAATTTTTTTTCAGAGAGCTTTCTCCCACAGTTTTCTTCATACAACATCTTTGGCAAATACATTAGTCCCCGTATTTTTGCAGTAAACAGCTGCGCAACTGGGCTCGATAATTAATTATGCGTAAAAGAAGTCGCTTGTTTACAAAAAATATATGGCTAGCTGTCAAATTATTAGACACTGAATATCAGCGCCATCTGAAGTGAGCAAGTGGCAGTTTTTATCCTCATTAATTAGACCTCGACTTATTAGGGTTCCGCACCAAAATGGTAAAAAAAGGAACCCTTATGGTGCGACTCTGTCTGTCCGTCTGTCACAGCTGGATATCTCAAGAACTACTTATGCTATCGACTTGAAATTTGGAATAGTTTTAGATGACGTTTTCCCAACTATTTTGCAAATAAGATTTTTTTTTTCTACAACAGTGACTGAACGGTGGGGCCCGTGGGGGTCATATGTAAAAATTCGAAGTGGGCACATTATCAAACATTTTTCTTTTTTTTTAGCCCGCATAGTTTTCGACTTTTGACAAAAAATATATAAAAATACCGTCCCGTCCCCCCTTATCTCCAAAGTTTGCATAGAGTAAAATCTGAAATTATTCTATGTGATAGAAATATACCTACGTAAAAATTACAGGGAAAACAAACAATGTCTCTAAATAGCACACTTTTTCAGAAATCATCAACAAAAATTACATTAGTTTCACTATCGGTCAAGACACGGCGCTGAATTCTACACCGCAGTGTTAAAATTCTCTGACGTATATAGGCCTCGCCGATAAAAAAAATTATAATGATGGTACGGAACCCTCGGTGCGCGAGTCCGACTCGCTCTTGACCGGTTTATTTTTAATTTTTGTTATACTTTGTTACACCTGCTAAACATGCACCTGTTCTTATTTTTTTTTACACATTTTGTCTCCAACCAACTGTATCTACTGCATATCAAATTAGTGCAATAATCCATAATTGATCTTTCTTAGCAATGCAAATACAAGATACAATTAAAGTTTGCACCGACCATTACCGACGCTTGACGAACGAGTTTTAGATGTAATTCACAACTATTAGCGAACTATTAAGTGATTTGTGGTCGGTAAACTTTAACTCGCACTACGTGTCGTAATTAGAGATATGATTCGTAGAACGTAGGGACACACTATAAATAAATACAGTATTCTATCTTCATAGAAAACGGCAGAAACGACGCGCTTCGAAATCTCAGTGTACATCAGTACACAACAGTATCGAGTGCGCGGCAGTTACGCACGGACGCGGAAGGTTTATCTACCGAGTGGCCGTAAGTAATTATTTCAAGGTTGCTGCCGAGATATAATACTGCCACTTATTTATACTGTGGTAGGGATAAAGGTTGAAACTAAAAGATTTTATTCATAACTGGACGGAGACAGGAAATTTTTCCATACGTATTAAAATAGATTGTGTGATGCAATTAAGTATGTAAATATTGATAATTTATTGATGGGGGTGCTGGGGAAGTACCTTTGGAATTGCTGCAATCATATCTATGCACTACATCTTGAAACAATGGTGCCGATACTGCCGATTCCCTTGTTCACAAACTAAACTAAATTTAAGTTCAGTGCATCTTTTTCTTTCTATTTCATTAAGAAAAGGACAGAAGATAAATTTTTGTTTAGTCCTGTCAAATTAATCAGCGCTTGACGTAATTTTAGTCGGCAAGTTTTTAATCACGTCTAAATTTGTATGGAGAGTGACAGGCGCTGATTAATTTGACAGGACTAAACAAAAATTTATCTTCTGTCCTTTTCTTAATGAAATAGAAAGAAAAAGATGCACTGAACTTAAATTTAGTTTAGTTTGTGAACAAGGGAATCGGCACCAATACCTATCGCCAGAGGAAAGGAATCTACATTGGTCAGCATATATGGAAAGTTACGTAGGCAATGGATTTCCGTGATTATTACTTTCTTACTTATTGTGGAGAAGTCATTATTCTTATGTGCAATTCGACAGTAACACCAGGCCCCTCTTTTCCATTGGGTACTTTGGGCAAGTGCCCAGAGCCCCGCGATCGACGAGAACCAAGGCCTGCCCCCAAAAAAAATATTTGCAGCCGCCATTCCATTCTACGCATTAATAGTATTATAGTATCCGATTCAATGACAACATAATTGATTTGCAGTGCGATTTACAATTAAGTTTCAAGCCCCACACTTGTGAAATATTGTATTATGTTTCTTTTATTGGTTATAAAATTTAATTAGGTTCAATTGAACATTGAAAGAAATTCTGGCAACTTGAATTTCTTTCACTATCAAAATACGTAAAATGGGACCAAATGTGGCAATGACATTGAATAATTATTATCTAATTAGCATACTAATTAAGTAGAAAAACTTATCTAGGGTAAACTAAACGCTAATCTTTATATATATAATTCTTCTGTGAGTGTGTATGTCACTGAACTTCTCTCAAACGACTGGACCGATTTTGATGAAATTTTTTGTGTGTGTTCAAGGGGATCTGGGAATGGTTTAGATTCACAATTTTGGCCGCTGGACAATGTTTTGACAGGACAACGTCTGTCGGGTCCGCTAGTCTTTATATATATAATTCTTCTGTGAGTGTGTATGTCACTGAACTTCTCTCAAACGACTGGACCGATTTTGATGAAATTTTTTGTGTGTGTTCAAGGGGATCTGGGAATGGTTTAGATTCACAATCGGACCCGATAGGTGGCGGTATTCGGTCAGGACAACGTCTGTCAGGTCCGCTAGTATTTTATATTTTGTGACAGAAAATGTGGTTATTCTTTTGCACATCAGTTTTTAAGGGTTCCATAGTAAACAAGGAACCCTTATAGTTTCGTCATGTCCATCTGTCTGTCTGTCCGTCTGCCTGTCTGTCTGTCTGTCTGTCCGCGGTCTAGCTCCGAGACCCTTAGTACCAGAAAGCTGTAATTTGGCAAAGGTATACATATTAATTACGCCGACAAAGTGGTAAAACAAAATGATGAAAAACATTTTTTTAGGGTAACACGTAAAGTAGTGATGTTTTTTTTTTTTAATCCATGGTGTGGGGTATCATTGGAAAGGCCCTTCAAAACATTAAGAGTTTGTGAAAACTATTTTTGGATTCAAGGATTGATTTGCGAAATATTAAGCTTTAAAGTGCTAATTTTTGTTTGAGTCAAGTGTCCCCCCCCCCCTGCCAGCTAAATGGTTGGTTTTGGATGTGTGAAAAAAATCACAGCAGTAGTTTATATAACGAAATTAAAAGGAAAACTATCACAACTAAGTCGGCTCTACAAGTTAACGAGTAATAATCGACCAACTTAACTTTGCAGTTGCAAAAACATGTTTTCCCATACATTCCGTATGGGAGAACATATTTTTCAACAAAGTTAAGTTTGTTTTTCGGATAAATTCATCCCAACTACGGAACCCTTCATTTTGCGTGGTCCGACACGCACCTGGCCGGTTTTTTTTTGTAATGCGCTCTTATTCAAAGCGTGAGCTTGTCCATGGGCATTCTCCTTTAAAATAATTGTTGAATAATTTTAGAATTTTGCTTATCTAATCTACACAGGGGCCCCGTGATCCTTATGTGCCCAGGGCCTTCAAAAGGTTAAAGACGGCCCTGAGTAACACGCCCTGAAACAGCGGCCTCTTCCCATAGTTACAAGCTACAACGTCTTCAAAGGTATTTAAACAACAAAAAAATAGACGTAGGACTTTCACTGCCACCATAAAATTCGCATGCAATTCCAAGTGGCGCGGTCCCCGACAAGCGAGTTTTACATCCCATCCACCCATCTAAGCATAAGGTCTAAACCAGCGATAAACGCGAAGCAATTGGAACCGTTTTTATAGCCGTTTAAAGTTTAGTTTTTAGTGTCATAGCAAATTGCTTGCAGTCTGCGACACTTAACGAACTACTGAGGGTTGAGGTGGACTTCTTGCAAAGTATTCGATGTAGGTATTTAAGACTGATGTTATGATTATTGATTGTTACTGCTAATCTAGATGGTTAGTAATAACTAGGTACTACCTACTCAGTAGGAAAAGGTAACACGTTACGGGCCTTATAACACTGGCGATTTGCGAGCGTGATCCTAGCGAGGCGGTTGTTTGAGCTCGCGCCACGCGTGCGTAGTGATCACGCCTCGTGTGATCAACGTGTTAGCCGCGTTCGCGGAACGAGAGCGACTGACGTTAGTGTACAAGAGAGAGTGAGACAAGCGAGAGTACAATAATTGTGGAAACGCGGAGAAAACGCCGCGTAGTCGCGGCTTGCTCCATTGGCACCCGCGGAAAGCGCATTCACAAATCGCCTCGCTGGAAATACGGTGGCAAATCGTCAGTGTGATAACGCACTAAGTAATTATATCTTTCGGCATCGGTTCTGATTTCTAAAGCGCCCTCTATAGGGGACGAAATTACTTTTATTAGGGATCACAAGTAAATTAATAACGCAATTAACAAGACTTATACATAAAACTTAATGTCATTATCCAGAATGTTGATGACAGCTATGATCACGATAAAGAGGCTAAAAAACTATATTCAAAAATTTATTCCTGAAATTCTGACCACAGACAACCCTATAAAACTGGGGACGAATCATGAAACATTGACGCTACGACTACACAGGGTGGCCTGATGGCCAAAGGCTCTAGTGTAACATTGGCACATTGAAGACTTTGACTTTGGTCTACGATATTTTTTTCTTTTGTATCCGTCGTAGGCAGCGTGTAGGGCGGGCGTTTTGGGGGACTGTCTTATGTAATTTTGACGTTCGAAAAGTGCTGATTCTCAACCTAGTGTGAATAAATGACTTTTGAATTTTTTTGCATTTTGAAATTCGAAGCTGCAAGTAAAAATATTATAGAATAGAATTGAATTGAATTTTTCTTTATTCGACCAAGACTCAACAAGATTGTTAGTAAAACTTACGACTATGTTAGTAAGCACAGACACTAAACAAAAACAAGGAAAACAATACAATCAATAACGGTTGGTCACCGCTGCGACATTCCAAGAGAGAGGACACAACAGTGACCAACGTATTCACAGTCCAGGCGACTCGCAACCATGCTTAAGACACTGTTGGAGCTGCCCCACACCCTGCGCACCAGGAAAGCGCACCTTTTACACATTGTTGCGTAAAAGCAATCTATGCGCATCTGCGAACATCCCTGATGCACTACAGAAACGGGGCAGCCCCACCAGTATCCTAAACGCATTGTTATAATGAACGCGGAGAGCGCTATACAATCTTATAATTGTGCATAGGTACTTATGTCAAGTGCAAGTTCTGGAGACTTCAATAGAAGCTGGACTATAGTCTAAATAGGCCTTAGGCACTCTTCCCTTCCTAATATTTATTCAGTCACATGGATACATGATGTGAATAACCTCCACAACAAAATATGTATGGTAGTCAATGAATGTAATATGGGATAGAGAAGGCAAGTGTAGTCAAAAGAAAGAATGAGGAACTTAGACTTGGCACACAATCAAAATATAATTAGGTAAGTACCTATAGTGTTTATAAGTACTATTACATAGAATCAAGTTTTTCTAACTGAACAGACAGCTGTGCTGCTGGGGAGTTTGTTGCGCCACTTCTTCTTCCCAGCTAAAGCACTAGGAAGTGGTGAAGGATGGGCGTTTTTCGGGGTCTGTTTTATGTAATTTTGACTTTCGAAAAGTGCTGATTCTCAGCCTACTAGAATAAATGAATTTTGAATATGGATAAGTTTTGCGTGACTCATAATTTTATTATTGTTGAAAAACTGAGTTTTAGGGTTTTACTTTCAAAATGATTATTAAATTAAGTCATTTTTAACTTGTAACTGTGTGCAAGGCTCGGATACCGGTTAAATTTTCAAACCGTTATTATGTACTTGACGCAAAAACCTTTACATTCGGTTTCGTTCGTATATACCGGTTTTTATAAACCGGTTTTGGAGGAGTTTTTACATAAAGGTGTTTTCGGATTAAACGGTTTAGAACAATACTAACCGGTTTTTTGTTTAGTTTTTATTCAGTGTGGCATCCTCACAAGTAATCACAAGTTGCAACGCGTTTACCAACATGCCGCTCGTCGACTAAACCGTTTAATTTAGGTTAAAATAAAATTCTTAAAACGTTCACGTTCTTAAGAAAAGTTCAGAGTAAAACTCAAATAAACTGGTTTTAACCGGAATTTTTAAACCGGTTCCGAGCCTTGACTGTGTGTACCCGTGTAAGTATGATGCCGGGGCCACACCAACGGGAAACGCAGTTGATTATCGCGATGATAGACTTTATTTCGATGAGTTAAGGTCCATCATTGTGATAATTAACGGCATTTCCCGTTGGTGTGGACCAAGCATTAGTGCACTAAAAAAACCGGTCAAGAGCTAGTCGAACTCGCGCACCGAAGGTTCCGTACCTACCCATTATACCGCAATAATAAAATTGCTATCATTTTTATTGGTAAAAAGATATGGATTTTGAAATTTTGATTTTCGCGAACACTTGTAAGTAGGTACCAGAAACCTTAATTTTCATCTTTTTTTTTATTTTTCGGGATTTTCCCTTTATTTGTGCTATAATTTCGTGATTCTAGGTCAACGGGTACTTCCGGTTGACCTAGAATTGTCAATTTTGGTTAGAAGCAAGGTCTTACAGCACAAGTAAAAAAATGGAAATTAAAATTTTGGTAAATTTTGGTACATACAAGTTTTCGCGAAAATCTAAATTTGCCCATATCTTTTTATAGTGTTGACTCAGGACCTTGATTTTTATACACCTAATAGGGACTATAGACCTCAGCATCTGGTATAAGTTTCAACAACGGGTGGACCTAACCCGTTTCTGAGAAAATCGGTTGTGACACACGGACAGACGGACAAGAGAGTGATCTTATAAGGGTTCTGTTTTTTACCTTTTGAGGTACGGAACCCTAAAAACACAAAAAATCGGAGTAGATGGCGAGAAATCGTGAGGCGAATCACATCAGCCCCTGGACAAGAAACTACATGAAGACCACGACCGCTCTGTCAAGAGTGGCAACGAAGAAGAAAAATTTTAACTTGAAGAATTGAAATTAACATGATTACAATAATAGTGTGCATAATTTATTTAACAAAGGTAAATATAAAATTCAAACTTAAGTAGTTCAATTTGAGCTTTTAAGTTACTAAAAATAAAATCACTTTTCAATTTCTAAACTTTGAAAGATATTTTAAGAGTGGACCGGTTTACGAAAAAAACAGATAAAACTCCTGTTGGCATACACAAATGACCCTGGGATTCAATATGGACCTACACATATGCACTTTTAGAAAATTTTATATGGGCTGGTATTTGCGACTCCACGTTAATGCGCATTTTTTGCGAACAGGTGGGAAAATCGCTTATTCGATCCAATGCCTTCTTTTTTTTTTAATATTATATTTTAACACATAAACATAACATCAAGCCATTGTTTTGCCCAAAGGGTTCGGCAGGGGTGCACCCATACATTACATTACATTACCCATTACATTCTGGTTGGAGCTTATTTAAAATTAATAAAAGAGAATCATCAATACAATGAATAAGAAGAACACCTATATTTATTTATTTATTTAATACTTCAAACACACAAATGTAGAGAGGCGGACTTAATGCCATTCATATTTCGACAGTTATGTTTAAGTCCCATGTAATAGGGGGCGAGCTTATTCCCATCAAGTGGGCACAAATTGGGACTATCTATATATTTTAACAGTGTTCACATTTTTCATTATGAGAAGTGTATATTTACAGAGAAGACAAGTCAAATATGTGTTGAACTGTTTATTCAAGCCGACTTAGCCTGATTATAAGTATTTTTATTGCAACTATCAACTGCAACAGATAAAATTGTATAAATTGAAGGAATAAATATTTATGACCAGTTTCTTTATTTAATACTGATTTAATACACACGTTCAACTTCATAATTTAGACATTTGGTGTGATAACAACAAAGAATCCAGTTTTCATCTATAAGAGGCTACCACGTGCAAGTAAAGAAAATAAATAAAATAATCTTCTCGTTTATAGTCTACGTTCTGAGTAAAAAAGATCAGTAAAAGGTTTAACACAGGCAGGAGAGAAAAGAAAATCTTATAAGGAACATCCAAAATATTCCTAACTACTTAATAAAAGAGTTTGTTTGTTATGCTTTCACGCTAAAACAGCTGAACGATTTGCGTGAAATTTGGCACATGGGTAGACCATGACCTAGGTTAGGACATAGGATACCTTTTATCCCGATAGTACGTCCCCTTGGGATAATTTCCCAGCTCCATGCGGGCGAAGCCACGAGCAAAAGATAGTAATTAATAAAACTGTGATAATTTAGTATCACCAATTTAATTCGTTTAATAAAGACAGAATATTTACTGCGAAAAAGCCAAAGAAAATTTATTTTTATGTAAATAATTTAATGTCTTTGGAAAAGGCGAATGTGAACAATAACAAAACACTAACATAACCTAGAAAGTTTAAAGCAAGGAATTCAAAAACTTACCGAACATAATGCTGTTAAATCATTATATTGTAGAAATTTTCTAATTTTACTTTAACTAATATCCTAAAAACAAGTAAAATAAAAGAAACTTTTCGAAAAACTTTTACTATTTTGACATTGACATCTGACGATTGAATTGAAATTTTATCATTCATTTGTCTATTCCTTGGTCGATGCTGCTGTCTCACTCTTTCCAATACAATTATTTGAAGTGCAAACAAGATACAACAACATAATCTGGCAACACCCAAAAACATTATTTAATGTCCTAGGGTTGTTACGATTGATTATCAAAATAACAGTGATAATATTAGGAGCGGTTCAAACATAATATCAAGTATGTGTTGAACCGCAAATATCTGTTAGGTATCTGCGTAAACCAAAGAGCTTTTTCAGTATTTTTTATTGCATTTTTCTTAACTGCACTATCCCAGACGTGGCTTCCCGGAACAAATTCTAATAGGTTCAGATTTCATGGACTCATAAACGGATAATTCTGTATGTTATTGAGCTTAATTAAGATACCTACAGACCTAGAGCAATTGTAACTTTCTTCAAATGTAAATACATAGTTTTGGTTACAAACACAATGGGCAAAATTGCTAAAGGAAGGCTAAAGGAATGTGGTTGCAGCTGTTACAATCATTCATTGGTATTCAATTTAGTAGATATAGGTACATGTTGCCATGCAGTAGCAGTTAAATAATTACCTACTAAAAATTAAAGTGTGATAAAGATAATGCTCCGAGTCCTGCGTAAAGAATTTCGCCGTCGGTTTGTATACAAGCTTACTCAAAAAATACATAAGCTATTTGATAGTATGCCAGAATAAAGGTGTACGATGTAACTCACTGCGTTTATATTATATAACATTTATAATTTTAGACACCAAGACACTTTATTTTATATGTTATTGCAAAATGTCGGTATGTACCAATGTGTTAGATTTACTAGATATGCAATGCAGCGCCGCAATTTTAGAAGAAATCGCCAGTTGACCAACACGAAGTGACGACTAAAATTCTGCTGAATGAAAGACATAAACTTTTCTTTGTTGAAGAGAAAACTATCGCTCATTCAAAGTTCTGTTTAGGTTTAATTCCTTACTACAATAAACATGAAAAAATCTTAACAACCTGGTAACTAGATAATAAAATGTCGGGATGTATTGCTTTATTAATTAGCATTAATTGTTCACATTTGCGGTTTCAACAAATAGTAGGTAATTTGTCATAATTTAGTAAAACTACAAAGACACATGTTATTTATTAACATAAGCTCAAACAGCAAACAATTGGGACCACTATCGAGCAGATGTTATCTATCTAGATGCCTACGCACCCTACCTGCTTCCGTTGTTGTAATTATTTAGTAGGTTAATAGCTCACACAATGTAGGGTACAGGCAAGCTATTAAAAACTAGTGCTATGTGATTACCTGCGCATATATAAACCCGGCTAAACCCGCCAGACCTGATTAAACACCTACTGAAAGACGATACATCACATGTACTTATGTGCAATTTACAAGTAATTAAACATATCCCGTTTACTTTCTCACATCATTAGAAAATGCACTTCTAGTTTTCACTTACCAGGTCGTTGATCGTAACATTTCCGTCACAAATTGATTTTTGTATGTGCAGTAGCACAAAAATAACCTCCCGGGTGTCGCTGCGTACGCGCCGCCAGTAGGAACATCACCGTCGCACGCCCAACCCGTTCCGCCCTACACCACAAATATACCGCTTATTACGATAACCATATATCCTACAACCTGATGTGTTTATAGTGTTACACCCTAGTGATTATGAAAATAATAATGAAAAGTTGGGAGCACGTGAAATTTGAGTGGTACAAGTGATTGAATTTAGTCCAAGTGAATATAGTGTGTCTTGTATGAACAAGGGCGCTTGCCCTTTGAGTTTTGGTAATTTTCATTTGTGTATTTTATGTTTAAGGCATGCAACGGTCATTAATCTCATCCACTTTTAGGAGACATAAAACAGGCAGCAAGATGTTCTATTTCTGGTTGTAAAAAATCACCTTTAATGACCGACGTTCAGTTGTATTATCAAATGAATACCAAAGTACCTATATAACAACAAGGTTAATTCAGGTATTTTTAATACGTAACAATACAAATGAAAGATGATGATTTACAAGAACACATGGGCATTACTTTACGACTTACTTTATCCTCACATGGTAGATACGAGCAGGATTGTATGCTCCCAGATGTGAGTTAATGTTAGATGGCTAAAGATAAACCAAAGTGATGCCCAGTGAGTTTTGTTTTTCATTTCGTTAAATGAAAATAGATAGTTTTCTTGGAAAGTTTAAAACTGCATCGAACGTATCCTCGTTCTCGCAATGCAGAAATTCGATAGGTAGGTAAGTTGATAGTTGCTACATATATTATCCCATATAAAAAAAACATACCTTACATAGGATCGATTGTTATTCTGTTTATGAATAAAAAACGGAATCCAAGTCGAATAGTCTTTGAGTGCCTAAAGTACTTTTAACAACACATACGCCTACAATTAGGTACAGTTTAAATGGAAATACACAATATTAGTTAGCTATTATTCAGGCATGCATATCAGGTTTGTAATAAGCATGCATTGCTTACGTATTTAGCTCTTAATATAGACAAGTAGGTCCTATTCTTGAACTGCACTAATGCACTTCAGAAATAACTCTTTAAGTACCTAAACATTTGATTAAAATAGTTGAAATTTATAAGGTCAGAAGTAATGTTTAGTAGCTTTTTATTTTACCTATTCATCCATCACATGAGAATGAGGATCATAATTATAATAGTATAATTCACATTATTTTTATGATGATTTAGTTGCAACAAGTCAACTTTGCTAAATTAAATACTCTACCGAATAGTCTCACCTCTCCCAAATTGCCCCCCACTTTACAGTGGAAGATAAATCAAAATCACCATGTCATCATCATGTCATCTACATAACATACCTAGTCTAATCAATATATTCATTTTTCATCTTCCTAAGTACTACCTGACATGCATGGGTTATATTTCTAACAGTTTTCACCTTCCAGTTTTAAAAGAACCATCGAACCCAATTTAGTGCTGCCTGAGCTGTTTGAACCGCAAACTTGCCGATTTCTTCAAAATTCCTTTGAGAGAGTCCTTTGTCAATTTCCAAAGACACCTACTTTTAACAAAGTTATCATTGTTTCTTGAAAAGATAAAACTCTTAGATTGGTGTCATTTTAACTGAGCTTTTATAATAATAACAATATGGTCCTTTGATACGAATTCCACAAATAGTGGTGTGTAGGGGTTTGGGGCCCAGAGCCTATAAACAGTGGTGTAAGCCAGGGCCACCACTGTTTAAGCCCTAAGCTCGAAACAGTTGATGTAATAAACAACCAAAAGTCAACCAACACTTCGAAATATGTCTGTGTTTTGGTATGCCGAAATCTGGCCAGCATGAATACCGTACGCTTTTTACTTATAGAAAACACAGCTTTGTGTTTTAGATAAGCAAACCCTGGTTTAGCCAAAAAATCCGGTTTATTCTTTCAGTTCATTAAACTTCGACACATAATAGGTATAATGCACAATAATTCTAATTAACAAATGATTGTGTAACTCAATTATCCCAACTATTAAAAATAACTGTCTTTTTAATTCTTTTTTTAAATAAAATTGTGTAACAATCATGTCTTGTGTCATTTCTGTACTTAGACACCTATTGTTTTTTTTTTTGTTTTCTTTGATGTAATAATGTTTTTGCATGCTGTGTCTATCGCTTGATATTGTGCACTTGGCTTGTAAGTATGTTGGCTTGTGTTTGTAATTGGTTGAATAGTGTAACAATTGTAGATAGACCAATAAATAAATAAATATATGTGTAGGACTGTAGTCCACTTTCAAGACGATTAAAAACTTCGCTAATATTATTTGCCGCAATTTCACTTGACTTGACTAGCTGTGGCCTACAGTTTTACTCTCATCCAAAGGGAAATCGGGTGTCTATATTGATTTCCCTAGCGATTTTGTTTTTTCTGAGTGCCAATGTCATCCTTTTAACCGTTATAGTATAATTGAGTAAAAATTAACATCCAAACTAGCACACATTCATTAAAGTACCTGGTCGACCGAGCTCTGCTCGGGTGAAAATAGAGAAATTTCATTTAATTGTATAGGTTAGTTCATACTAATTCCATGCTGCCATGTCATTATTCTAATGTCATTATTCTCATGTCATTATTCAATATTTAGTTGTTCTGAACTTTGGGCAACCGAGCTCTGCTCGGGTGAAAATACGAAGAAAATGATTTTTCCCAGTTATGAGACCCAGCTAGATCGATTGTTCGACCCTGTAAACCCCTATAACGCAACTTTCATCAATATCATTAGAGCCAATTTCGAAAATAATATACTTAAATATATATCATCATCATCATCATCAGCCTATAAATGTTCCCACTGCTGGGACACAGGCCTCCTCTCTGTGAGAGGGAGCGGGCCGTAATCCACCACGCGGGCCCAGTGCGGGTTGGTAGATGTCACATGTCTTCGAATTTTCGGTTCTAGGATATGCCGGTTTCCTCACGATGTTTTCCTTCACCGTTTTGAGAGCAGTGGTGATGAAATAATTTACACAAAGTAAAGCGCCTGTCTGGGTTCGAACCTATGACCTACAACTCGTAAGTCGCGGCCGTTACCACTGGGCCACCACTGCTCTACTGCAAATATATATATTGTAAACCAATATTGCTCATTTAATAGTATAGGATTAAGTAGTCCAGAATAGTAGGATTATCGAAAATGAACCTAGTAACACATAATAATATGAATTTCTTGTTCATTCCAAATGATGGACACTTGGACTAAATCAATCACCTTTTTCCACCTACTTTCTAATGTATCTTCATCATCCTTATTCATAGCAAAATTTTAATCTGAATTTTTCACACTTATCCTATTTTATTATTAATGACTGGACCCAAATGAGCGGTAAATTCGTAATAAAATAATTATGTAAAAACTTAACTCCTAATACCATATAATTTAATTTTAATCAAGAGCAATATGGCCTATTTTAGAACATGCCCTCGAAATCCATTTGGAATATTCTGAAACTTCTGTTTTATATCATGAAAATAAACAAAACGTCTGTTCATGCTATTTGTGATTAATGGCAGCTGGATGACTATTACGTGAATATTTTGTTACTTGACCTAGTACCAATAAATAACCATTTGTTATGAGTTCACTTTAACAATAGATTACCGACATAACTGACACGACCATGCGTAGGAGCATCGTTACTTGTCTTTATTGCATGTTTCGGAGTATTGAAAAAGTTTGCAAAAATTGGAAAAGTTTACAGCATTTTCTCTTCTGAAATAAGGTTATTCGAGAAAAAAACATACAATCAATTTCGACAGATCTCGACAAACAATGAAATCATATTTAACAAATGCTTCACAAAGTTTTCCATGATGGGATGGGATACTTAGTGCCAAATGTTATTATAATTATGACAGGATAATCACCTCCTAAATGGGAGCTAAGCTTATAGGTTTCGTTCATGATGCAATAATAAATCTATATAAAAAGGAGAAACAGACTGACTTACTAACTGACATTTCAACGCGGAGCTGAAACTACTGGGACTAGGAACGTGAACCTTACCGACCCTGACGACCCCATTACCCTCCACCAGGAGAGCAGTAGGGAAACCAGCACAGTGTACAAAAACAGATGCCTCCCGTCATTCCGATCTCGCCGCCGAGATCCTTTGCGATCGCGACCGCGTCCCCGAGTAAATGATACTCCCCCCCGACCCTTGCTCGATAACGAGGTGCCAGCAGTTGTTGCAGCTAAGCACGTAGCTTTAAATTCCCCGACTAATAATCATGATCAAAACTTTGATCCAGCCCGTCCCATCCTTGATGTCCTCCCTCCGATTGACACCCTAAGCCGAGATTCGTACCCCACAAGGGGTGCCCTTAGCGAGCGTTCACCTAGTTTTTGAATAACCCCGGGCTGGAGGTTTTAGGTGTAGTAGCTTAAGGCACCCACAGGAAAGCCCGGTTAAGTAGTCATGATCTCAGAGGTCAACTACGAAAAAAAAAAATAGGAACGTGAAATTTTGCACACAGATGCACCAAGGGGTTTTTGAAAATTCTACCTGCATGAGGGCGAAAACGGGAGGGGGGGGGGGGGATTTCGTTTGAATGTGAAATCTTATTCCTTAAGTAATAAACTTGATACAAAATATACTAGGGTTGCATGAACAAGATAGTATTTCAATCATTAGACGTTGTGTACAATTTCTGAGCAGTAACCTAACAAAAAGTACTAGGATTGCAGGAATTCACGATAGTATTCAATCATTATGTTATGCTACTAATAGGATTTAGATGAGGCAGACAGATAGTTTATAACTTGGATTAACATATAGGATAATTTTTATCCCGGTAGTACACACGGTTACACATCAAGCTATACATTTCCAGTATAAGCTGACCTCGCATTGCACGGAAATCCTACACAATGCGAGATCATCATAAACTGGAAAAGTATAGCTTAATGTGTAGCCGTGTGTACGTGTCCATGGGATAATTTCCAACTTCCACTCGAGCTAAGTCGCGGGAAAAGCTATTATATCATAAAGAATAATCAATATTCAAAACACTTTCATTACATCATTAAACATCTAGCATGAGACGTTAGGTGACGTCATCATGTGACGTCCGTGCACCGTCTGGATCTGGAGTAGACATCAGGTCCTGGCGTTCATCCAAGAGCATTCACTCAACGATTTCACGAGAAATTGGAACGACTTGGACCGCCCATTCGACCTACGGGAAAGAACTATGCCTAAATATTTTAAAACCTTAGTAAATATACGTACTTACAAAATTTTTGTGGTGATATGCTTACAAAAATGATGTTATAAAAATGTTTATTTTACTTTTCAGATCATAAAAGAATGCGTTGTTTGTGGCAACCAAGATGAATCATGGTTCGAGAAGGGCCCTAACCGGCTCTATTCATAAAATCAGAGAGTTCGAATTGGAAAAAGTAAGATTTATATCTTGTATTGGTTTTTATTATGCACATAAAAGCTTCAACACTTACATTAAAATATGGTCTTTATTTATAGGTGAGCCTAGTAGAAGAGTTTGACATTCTACAAATAGTTGGAGAAGGATGGTTCGGAAAGATTTTGCTAGTAGAGCACAGGGCTTCAGATACAGAAATTGTCTTAAAAGCCCTACCAAAGCCCTACGTATCCATTAGAGATTTCTATAGAGAATTTCATTATAGTTTACATTTAAGTGCCCATAGAAACGTTGTAACTACATTCGATGTTGCATTTGAGACTGCTGGATTCTATGTATTTTGCCAAGAATATGCACCTTTGGGTAAGATAACTTCATCATAATATACGTATAATTATGAAGATGTGGACATTTATATAATGTTAATAATTTATCTCGGAAATCAAAATTTAAAAGCCGAGTAATCTGGGCTTCGCTTACTCCGGTTCACACACACGTTGAGTTGGATTGTAGCCAAAACACGTCGTCATTTGAATGAATATTAAATCTAGCAGATTTCCAGTGCCAGCCCTCATTAATATCATGTTGTATTGAAAGCTAGTGCACTGTTTTCTTTAGTTTAAACTAGCTCAGTACCATTGTTAAATAAATAAAATGTACAAACACATTAGTATTTGTATTTTTCATTGCATGAAAGCGAGTCAACTGATTCATTTGCTTTTTACTCGGAACAAATACGATTAATTATATTTTCAGGTGACCTAACATCAAATATGCTTGACACTGGGATAGGTGAAATTCATACCAAAAGGGTAGCGAAGCAACTATCGGCTGCTTTAGAGCACCTTCACCAAAGAGACTTAGTACACCGTGATGTAAAACTCGACAATATTCTCATATTCAAATCCGACTTTTCAAGAATAAAGCTTTGTGATTTCGGAGAAACGAGAAAAGTTCTATCAGTAGTGAGAAGACGGAATGAATGGCTACCTTATTCACCACCTGAAGTACTGAAATTATCCATGGACAGTAGTTACAAGTACGAAACATATATATTTTTTTCATTAATCTGTCTCTGTTACTTTGTAAGAGTTATTTATCGAAATCAGGCAGCTGTATTCGTTGTATAAATAAGCATCGATCAGTTTCATTTGTATATTTTCAATTTTAAGATGATAAGGAATCATAAAATTAAAAACATATAAAAGAATGTATGCTGCTGCCGTCAATCTTACACTTGTTTATTTCTTTAATTTCAGAGCTTTAATTTCCCATGATATTTGGCAATTTGGCATCGTTATTTTTATTTGCCTCACTGGATGTTTACCTTGGCAGAAAGCTGCTTTTGATGACCCTCGTTACACAAGGTAAAATTTAACTATAATATGCATTGAATTATTTGTTCACTTCACGATTTTTTTCTTACCAAACCATGATCACCATCACGATAACAATATATATTATTTTGTATACTTTATTGTACACCAGAAAATACATAGCAAAAAAATAATTGAACACTACAAAACATAGGTACAATGGGCGGCAAATTAATTTTTAATGTTTTTTTTATTGTAGCTATTACAATTGGTACAACAGTTCAAATCCACTGAAACGACAACCGAAATTGTGGAAAATGGTTTCTTCGAGGGCACAAAAAATGTTTAAAAAGTTTATAGAGCCAAGACAAGAAAAAAGGGCATACAATTTCTTGGAGATTTCTCGCTATTTGGATGATCGATGGCTGGGAAAAGGGTATACCGATAGAGTTGGTAAGTCTAAACATGGCCTAAACGTATTACTTAAACTTATCAATTTTTTGCTATGAACCTACAGATATAAAATATAATATCTTACGATGTTTTTGTTTTAGCTGGCGAAGACATAGATGAGCTTTGTCCATCAATGTATAGTTTCCACAGTGACCCTAATGAAAAGAACATACTACTAAAACATTTTAGAGATAATGGTATCGAAACAACTGTGGACCGGCAAGCAAAGAAACAGAGAATCCGTGAATGGATACAAAATAGCGTAATAGAAGAAGTAGATGAAGAGGTTTGTAATTTTAAAGTCCTTAAATCATAATTTGCTATGGCTGTTGTTTTAAATTAATATTAAAAATACGTAATCGTTTCCAGGAGGAAAACCTCGAAGCTGCGTTTGAAGATAGCGACGAGGAATTAGAACATAGAACAAGAGATCATCCCATCGATGAAAGTCATAGAATAAATTTACGTTTTGATACAGAAAAACATATTAATCCGAGAACTGGTGAGGTTATTGATGGAGTTAAACATGCTCCTCCGGAAAGAAATCCTTTGTCTTATGACGTACAGAACATAGAAGCTGTTGCACCAGCAAATGTGGTAAGAAGATATGGAATGCAAGAAGAAAGTTCATCACATAGTTCAACTAAAGATAGTGCATATGGATCTATGGAAACTAAAGTAAATAAACCAGTAAGATCAACTCATAAAACCGAAAATAAACAAGTCTCATCAATAGATAGCGTCCAGACTAATTCACCAAGTAGATCTTTAAGCGCTACATCTGTAAATCAAAATAGGTCACCATTGTCGTCACACGCTCAAAGATTTCAAAGAAGTGAAGAGGTGTTTTCAAAGGAATTGGAGAGTTTAAAAGGAAGTTCATCCACACTTCATTCTTTGGGTAATTCTTCCCGGTCTAATAGCCTACAAGTGACTCGAAACGATTCCTTTGATACGCCTTCTATCACAAGCACGCAAACTCCCCCAAAAACTGAAAGCGTGAGTACATCAAGGCCTCATAATCCTGTGGTAACACAAAATGGATTCAGTCCTGGTACTAAAACTGTTCAGCCATCTAATCAGGGATACGTTTCTATGAAACATACAGTTTATGATAATAAGAATACTCGTATTGACAACAATGTGTCGAGTGAAAGTAATCTACAAAAAAATCAGACGCCGGATAGTCCATATACATCGATGATGAACATTGTACAAGGTCAAATGAAAATTAATCCACACGCTACTGAAACGAACAGAAACACGATTTCAGTAGCATCAGTTAATCGTAAAAAATAATTTGCTCAAGTATTGTTACGGATATAAAATAAAGCTATTTATTCGTGTCCTTGAAATATGTTTGCAAACATGATTTGAGTCACTGTACTTCATGATGAGTTGATACTTTATTAAGTTGACCAATCAATGGTTGAAGTATTAGTTGCAATGCAGCCAGTGGTCCAGTTGCAAATTAGTGTAGGCCATGGTTATTGAGTATACCTACTCACATTGCCTGGCTCTGTGGTCAACTCCTGAATTCTCTTCTAGTTTTGCTCAAGTTTGCAAAACGATAATAAACTGGAATAACAAAGCGCGCGTTGTTCTCGCTATCTGCTTATTCGCCCCTGATTGCATGAATGATTTTAAGCTCCAGATTTAAATAATTCTCTTTCCACCTTGACTGTTCATCTCGTGCATGCAGATAGTTCAGTTCATATTGTCGTTACTGTTGCCACAATTTTCAATTCAAGCCCTCATTAACTTAATGTGAGTTTGCCAGTTTCATTTTTCTTCCGCTTTAATTTTACATGCTTTATTTTCTTACCTTTACTTTTAAATTTTTTCTTCACGACCAATTCACAGCGACAAATGCTATGACAACAGCATATAAAAAATCACCGTAAAAAATTTAACGTTGTTATCTAATGCTTATTTTTTTCTTTTTATCGCACGTACCCGCTTCTTCCTACAACCACTTTAACACCTGTGTTCCAAGAATCTACAATTCCTGCAAGCGCCACAGAACGTTCCTGGCGTACCCGATTATAGAAGCTTGCCCGTTCCCAAAGAAATACAGAGCTATTTTGGAGCCCACATCGAATTTAATATGACGTATCAGACGTAGAAAACAGCAATATTGTATGAACTTTTTTTTACAGAGTTTGTAACATTGAAAATTAAACTATTCGTAAGTGCCTTTACAGGCTGTGATTTTGACTTAACATTTGGCCAAGGGCTTGCAAAACTGATAATAAATTATATTATTTTAGTTTACTATCGAAGTAGTTTCCTTATATATAACTTTATTGTTTAATTATGATTAAGGTTAAAAGCTTGAAATTAGAATAGCATAAAGACACCAATAAGTTAATATGTTTAGTATGTATTTTAATGTAATCTTTCCAAGTTGTACAACTGAAATACATTTATTATTTTTTAACCGAGTTTTTCATTCGATTATTCAAATCGGGGGGGATATGACTCCATTGATATATTATGTTACACCAACGCATGACTCTGACAAAAATTTCCTCTTTAAAGCATAGTTATTTCGCAAACGGATCCCTGAATCCAAAAATGGTTTTTTACACACTCACAATATTTTTGAACGACTTTTCCAACACCCCACACTATGGAATTGACGAGAAAAAAAAACATCCCCACTTTACGTGTAGGGGCGAGGTACCTCAATTTTATTTCATATTTTTATTTTACTACTTTGTTGGCGTGAAATTTTTCTAGTAAAGCTAAGGCGCGGACAGACAGACAGACGGACATGGCGAATATAAAACCTTGTTGACTACGAAACCCTAAAAAGGAAATAAGTCATTTAAAATTAAGAAACACACATAATCACGCCTTTATACCCCGAACAATGCGGCTGTTATAAGTACAAAGATACCGAACAGTACAATACTCAGTAACAGTTATTTTGTCACGAGTCACGTTAAGTGAAGTATCAGAGTCAATCACTACACGTTGCTATTGCCAGCTAAATTATTTATTCCCGGCATCGATCTTTTGGCGCTTGAATGACGTTGTCAGGGGGGCGTTGTTGTAACACAAGGGTTACCAGTCTATAAATTGTCCTTACTTTTAGGGAATACATCAATGCATAAAATGAGGTCCGTCTAATTTTGAATGAGAAATAGGGTAAATTTTTCCATGCTGTGTATTAAGAATCATGATAAGCCATGGCTTGTAACCTTTATTTTTTTAACTTAGCCATATATTATTTACCTGTGTTACTTATAACCTGTGTTAAGAACATAATGTTAATTGTTTGGGAATAAATAAATTGAATTGAACCTTTTGTGAAAAGTAGCTTGATGAAAACATTTTGGATGTACTTAACCTTTCAACAGTCATTAACGAGACACAATAGAATTTTAATTGTTATCCACCTCAATGAGGCGTCGTAACAGATGATGATAACTCCGCCACTTTATTATTGGGATGTAGCTATAATCAAGAAAACACAGAGTGATCTTTTGTTTTTTTACTATTATTGTGTTCTGCAAGAACTATTCTATATCAAGCGATCGTTTAATTAAACTCGTTTATCAGAATCTTCATTTTCATAATCTTCTACTTAAAGGGGATGCGCTGAGGTAGACCACAAAATTCAAATTTTCTTACGTTTCTTGCAATTTGCAGGTCAGTGTCAGGTTGTATGTTGATGAAAAAACGATTCGCGATCATTAAAAATATGTATATAGAATAAAAATCATTAAACTCATAGATACATCTCTACATGTAAGAATTGACCTAAAATGTCACGATTTCATTAAACAGTCATTTAATAGAGTAATCTGAATTTAGAGAGTTGTATTGATGATTTTAATGGCTATAATTCTGTATTTTTACGGTCTCGAATCATATTTTGATCAACATACAACCTGCACCCTAATTACGTAATACAGTTTTAATCACAGTCCGAGAGTTTTGAAGGATATTACTAATCCATTGCTTCATAGACTTGAAAAATTCGTCTGCTCTGCAACATAAATAACACAATGGACGTGGGTGAACTGCCCAAATGAAACCCATTGCGATCAAGTCATTTTATGTGTGTTACGCAATTACCCCGCTGACACTAACCTGCAAATTGAAAAAAACGTAAGCAAATTTGATTTTCGCGGGCTACCCTGTAGCTTTCACCTTAATAAAAATCTATACTCATTCATTAAATCACTCACTGACAGACAACGCTCAGCCTAAACCGCTGAGTCTAGAAGCTTGAAATTTTGTACAGAAG